>CM038146.1:161323076-161927841 GCA_021437245.1 Aegilops speltoides
TCTCCAGTGCTACCTTAGCCGATAAAACGGAACGTAAGGTACCAAAACATGGGAGCCGGCAAACCCAACTATTGACCCAAGACATGATTCGGAGCCGATGCATATAATGCTATAAGTTCGGGGTGCCGCACTTGTGAAAGTGTTCGGACTTATCACACCATAATGCGGGGTACATAAGCCCCTGGTGTATTCGTCCGTACCCAAGTGGACGGATGCAAAATGTCATAAACGAACATATATGAGAAAGGGATGCAATTATAAGCAAAAAGCGATGCATTGTTTATTCAGAAATACTGCCATGAATGCAAAGCGATAAAAATAGTGCGGCAAGCAAGGGATTGGACTATTAAACATGTCCCCCTCCAGGGGTAGGCTGCGGAATGGTGTATTAAACAGATTTAATGCTCGTAATGGAGACCACCTGAGTGTTCGTCGTAGCCTTTCTCCTTCCCTGGCTGTTGCATCGTTAGTTCGTCAGGTCTGCTGCCGAACAGGGCCTCTGGTGAATGGAGTCCTGTGGGTAAAAAAAGAAAAAAGAAAAAGGGTGACACACTTGGGAGCCCCTGGTGTGGTTGAACCACACTCTGGGCCTGTCGTGGTCGTGCCCCTCCCCCTACGCCCATGCTATCTCTAGAGCGTAGTGATGTACGCGAAGGACTAGTCTTGCAATCATGCAAGGGCTGGGGTTGGGGCCGCATAGCTACGCGTGCTCGGAATGTGCCAGGTGGTCTTGATGTATGTTACTTCGGACACGTTTGGCCATGTCCGGCCGCTTAGCGGCCGGACTTGAGAATTGCCTTAAGAGGCTGCTCAGATTCTTGCCGCGAGAGCATGTGTGTTCCTCCGCTTGGAGGGGCGTTGATGTTTCCGTTGACCGTGATGACTCCTCGAGGGCCTGGCATCTTGAGCTTGAGGTATGCGTAATGCGCGCCGCTGAACTTTGCAAACGCGTCCGTCCGAGCGAGCATGATAGCCGCTGCGAACGGGACTATATCGAAGATTAACTCTTAACTTCGGAAGTTATCCGGGATCCAAGACCACTTACAGTGTGGATGAGCCTGCATAATTGGCCTCTACACTGGTATGACGCCTTTGAAGGTCGTCTTTGTAGGTTTAATCCTTGAGGGTCTATGCCCATCTTCGCCTTGTATCCCGATAAAGCAGGTTCAGGCTGCCGCAGCCGCCCATCGGGACTCGTGAGGTGAAATCCATCGACGATTGGGTCTAAAACCAATGCGCGAATCCGCCATGGCGGATATCGGTGGGTGGTCCTTCGATCAAAAGTGATCGGGCAAGAGGACCATGGATTGAACTGGGCGACTGGCTCCATCGCATATACGTCCCTAAGCGCACGCTCGCTCCCTTTTGGGTATGTGGGTTGCGATATCATGTTTACCGTCCGCACTGTGTGGGGAAACCCTTTGTCCTCTCTCGCTCGGGCGGGTCTCTTCCTCGCCATCGCTATGCAGCCCCTTGTCATTGTTTTCGCAATTAACTTGCTCTGCTGCTTAAATACCCAAAATCCCTGTTGGTGTGATTGGCTGGCTTTTCAGGTGTCGTGTATCCGCAAGAGCGGTCGAGTATTCGGTCCAAATTGACGGACCCGAGTAGTTCTTTTGAATGGCTTTTTCCACGACCGGTTTGGAGCCTCTGAATCCGCATTGACCGTCGTATCCTCGGTGTTATCGCCGTAACGCGGGCGCTTTGTTTTTGTTGCGACGCGACCGCCATTGCGGTCCTTGTTGTGCGGACTGCCGAATTTTTGCCGAGGTTGTTATTGCGGGCTAGCTAGCTGTCCTCTCCCGCACGTAAGCGGGTCATGAGTGATGTGAGGGCTGCCATGGATTTCGCTTTTCTGTCCTAGGTGCCGGGCCAGCCACTCGTCATGGATGTTGTGTTTGAAGGCTGCGAGGGCCTCGATCCGGACAATCGACGATTTGATTTTTCTTTGTTAAGAACCGTGTCGTAATTGTCGGCTGATCCGTCTGCTGCTGAATTATGTGGCTTAGGTCATCGGCGTCTGGTGATCGCACATATGTGCCCTGGAACTTGTCGAGGAATGCGGCTTCCAGGTCCTCCCAACACCCAATTGACTCTGCTGGCAAGCTGTTAAGCCAATGCCGAGCTGGTCCTTTAAGCTTGAGTGGGAGATACTTGATGGCGTGGAGATCGTCACCGCGGGCCATATGGATATGAAGGAGATAATCTTCGATCCAAACCGCGGGATCTGTTGTGCCATCGTAGGATTCAATGTTCACGGGTTTAAACCCTTCAGGGATTTAATGATCCATTACTTCATCTGTGAAGCATAGTGGGTATGCGGCACCTCTATATTGGGCAATATCATGACGTAGCTCAAGCGAGCTTTGTCTACTGTGTTCGGCCCGGCCAGAGTTGCTTTATCCGGCGCGACGGTAATCGTCATGCATCGTGGGGCGCCCACGTGATCCGTAGATCGATCTTGATTGTCTTGCCTTGTCCTCCAATATGTCTCGCAAGTCCGGCGCATTCCCCCGTGGCTTCGCGCTTTTCGAGCGGTGCCGGGGTACGGTTCTGGTGGAGGGCCTAGATGCCTCTCTGTCGCGGCAATGAGGTGGTCGGTCTGCCGTATTGTGCGCTGGTGATGAGGGTTTATATGCCTCCTCCTCTAATCGGGGGAGCAACTTGCGTTTTAGGTAGCTTTTGGAGGGGCGTTCGAGTTCATGCTCTTCGGCCGCGAGGACTTCGGTCCATCTGTCGGCTAGCAAGTCTTGATCAGCTCGGAGCTGTTGCTGCTTTTTCTTTAGGCTGTTTGCCGTGACCATGAGCCTGCGTTTGAAACGCTCTTGATCGATGGGATCCTCGGGCATGACGAATTCGTCGTCGTTGAGGCTTGCCTCGTCTCCCGAGGGAGGCATGTAATTATCATCCTCTACCTCTTCATCTGCCGCTCTCTCGTGAGGGCTGGCTTCTCCATCCTCCTGTGCTGAATCTTGCTGGAGGGCGTTGTCTTCGGCACTCTCTGGGGTGTTATTATCCGGTGCCGGAATCTCCATTCTTGCTATGGCGGGATTTAGAGCGGCGCCGCTGACATCGGCGCTTAGGCTGTTTCTTAGAGGAATCTGCCTTCGCTGCTTCTTCGCCGTTCCCATCCTTTGGGATGCCCACCATGTATATGTCATATGACGAGGTGGTCTTCCAGTGCCCTGTAGGCGCTGGTTCTTGGTCGTGTCCAGCATCATCGTCCATACCGTCGATGTCTTCGGAGTCGTAGTCTAGCATGTTGGTTAGATCGTCGACAGTGGATACAAAGTGGGTGGTGGGTGGGTTTTGAATTTCTCCGTCGTCCGCATCCCAACCGTCCTGACCGCAGTCCGGCCAGGGCTCTCCTGATAACGAGAGATACTTTAGCAAATTCAGGATGTCGCCAAAGGGTGAGTGCTGAAAGATGTCCACAGCGGTGAACTCCATGATCAGCGCCCAATCGGATTCGATTGGTAGGGGCGCAGGAGGTTCGGAGTCCGGCGAGGAGTCCGGCACCTCGGAGTCACGGGCTTAACAAGGGACAAGGTCGATTCGCCCATCGCCAGAGGTTGCAGCCCCGAGGCGTGTCTAACCACCCGCCCTCGACCAGGCGTTCGCTCCGAATTAAGGTTCGAGCGACTCTTATGCGGCCTGTGGCACCGTCCGGCAATGAGCTAAATCGTGCCCATCGTGATAAAGGCGGCGCTCGGTATGGGCTCGAATCCATCAAGATCAAGTCTCCGCGATGTCACCGTGAAGTTTAGGCTTCCAAATCGACTGATGGCCAGGGGCGATCTTTCGATCTGCTCCAGATGGCTGCTTAATTGGCCCACAAAGCAAAGCCGCCGAACACGAAGATCTGTCCGGGAGAAAAGTCTCACCGACTGCGTTGTTGTTGATGATTGAAGGAGCCATCAAGCCTATCGGTGACGACATACGCAGGAACTCTCAATGAAAGCACCAATGTCGGTGTCAAAACCGTGGATCTCGGGTAGGGGTCCCAACGTGCGTCTAGGCGGATGGTAACACGAGACAAGGGACACGATGTTTTTACCTGTGTTCGGGCCCTCTCGATGGAGGTAAAACCCTACTCCAAATTGATTGATATTGATGATATGGGTAGTACAATAGTGGATCTACCACGAGATCAAGGAGGCTAAACCCTAGAAGCTAGCCTATGGTATGATTGTTGTAATGGTTGTCCTGTCCTACGGACTAAAACCCTCCGGTTTATATAGACACCGGAGAGGGCTAGGGTTACAGAGTCGGCCATAATGGTAGGAGATCTACATATCCGTATTGCCAAGCTTGCCTTCCACGCCAAGGAAAGTCACATCCGGACACGGGACGAAGTCTTCAATCTTGTATCTTCATAGTCTTGGAGTCCGGCTGATGATGATAGTCCGACTATCCGGACACCCCTAGTCTAGGACTCCCTCACCGACCATCAGCAAATCCACAGCCCGCCCACCAAGTGTCGGCTGAGTTAGAATTAGAAGAGGGAAACGAGGGAGAAGAGCTAGCTATAGCACAGACGCTATTGCCAGATGGGACTTGTGTTGATAGAATAGGAGTACTGAGTACTCGTACCTCTTTTTTTGAGGGAAAAGTAGTTGTACGTCTAGTACCACTAGCTGGGTGCGTGCGACCTATACTTGTCATCAATTTAGGTCTCCTTTTCAAACCGCAGCTACGCTTCATAGTACATATTTTTTTCACGCATTTATCCTCCTATATGTACTCCTAGGCTATTTCCACGTGCTCTCTTTCGCCGACATGTGGGACATAGAGCATCTGAGTCGTAGTGCATGCATGACTCGGAGCATATGCAACCATGCCGACCTACTTTACATTTCAGACCTCATGAATTACATGCAAACCCCCCACGGAAGAATAAATAAATAAATGAATTACTACATGCAAACTGGATTATTTTCATAGAAACCGGCACACGTTCATTAAATTTTGGACATAACACATTTATAAAAAACGACCGGACCTAAACCAGTATAAGGGCCTCTTTGATTCACAGGATACTGAGAACACAGGAATGGGGAATGTATGATGGCGATGAACCGAGACAAGGAAGAAGAGGAGTAGTACTATACATGCTATAGACTAGACTATAGCACATAGTTTTTTATGGCCATATTGCTACGTCTTGAGCTTGCGTTGGTTTTCCTTGAAGAGGAAAGGGTGATGCAGCAATAGTAGCGTAAGTATTTCCCTCAGTTTTTGAAAACCAAGGTATCAATCCAGTAGGAGGCTCCTCAAAAGTTCCACACACCTACACAAACAAACAAAGAACTCGCAACCAACGCAATAAAGGGGTTGTCAATCCCTTCACGGCCACTTGCGAAAGTGAGATCTGATAGAGATAGTATGATAAGATAAATATATTTTTGGTATTTTATAATATAGATTGGAAAGTAAAGATGCAAATAAAAGTAGATTGAAAGCTTATATGATAAAAGATAGACCCGGGGGCCATAGGTTTCACTAGTGGCTTCTGTCAAGATAACATAAGTATTACGGTGGGTGAACAAATTACTGTTGAGCAATTGATAGAAAACCGAATAATTATGAGATTATCTAGGCATGATCATGCATATAGGCATCACGTTCGAGACAAGTGGACTGACTCCTGCCTGCATCTACTACTTTTACTTCACACATCGACCGATATCCAGCATGCATCTAGAATATTAAGTTCATAACAACAGAGTAATGCATTAAGAAGGATGACATGATGTAGAGGGATAAACTCATGCAATATGATATAAACCCCATCTTTTTATCCTCAATGGCAACAATACAATACGTGCCTTGCTACCCCTATTGTCACTGGGTAATGTCACCGCAAGATTGAACCCAAAGCTCAGCAATTCTCCCATTGCAAGAAAGATCAATCTAGTAGGCGAAACCAAACTGATAGTTCGAAGAGACTTGCAAAGATAACTCAATCGTACATAAAAGAATTCAGAGGAGATTCAAATATTTCTCATAGATAAACTTGATCATAAACCGACAATACATCGGATCTCGACAAACACACCGCAAAAACAATTACATCAAATAGATCTCGACAAGAGCGGGGGAGAACATGGTATTGAGATCCAAAAAGAGAGAAGAAGCCATCTAGCTAATAACTATGGACTCGAAGGTCTGTGGTAAACTACTCGCAACTCATCGGAGGGTGTCGGTGTCAAAACCGGCGGATCTCGGGTTGGGGGTCCCGAACTGTGCGTCTAGGCGGATGGTAACATGAGACAAGGGACATGATGTTTTTACCCAGGTTCGGGCCCTCTCGATGGAGGTAAAACCCTACTCCTGCTTGATTGATATTGATGATATGGGTAGTACAAGAGTAGATCTACCACGAGTTCAAGGAGGCTAAACCATAGAAGCTAGCCTATGGTATGATTGTTGTTCGTCCTATGGACTAAAACCCTCCGGTTTATATAGACACGGAGAGGGCTAGGGTTACACAGAGTCGGTTACAATGGTAGGAGATCTACATATCCGTATCGCCAAGCTTGCCTTCCACGCCAAGGAAAGTCCCATCCGGACACGGGATGAAGTCTTCAGTCTTGTATCTTCATAGTCTTGGAGTCCGGCCAATGATGATAGTTCGGCTATCCGGACACCCCCTAGTCCAGGACTCCCGCAGAGGGGCTATGGTATTGATGTAGGAGCCCTCCATGGTTGATTCCCCCTCCGGCGGAGCGCCGACGAAGGCTCCAAGATGGGATCTCGCGGATACAGAAGGTTACGGTGGTGGAAATTGTTTTTCGTTGGCTCCCTAGATGTTTTCGGGGTACGTGGGTATATATAGGAGGAAGAAGTGGGTCGGTGGCCGCCCGAGGGGCCCACGAGATAGGGGGCGCCCTGTAGGGGTGGGCGCACCCTCCACCCTCGTGGCTGCCTCGGCAGCTTCTTGGCTTGCACTCCAAGTCCTCCGGATCACGTTTTTTCCAAAAATCACGCTCCCGAAGGTTTCATTCCGTTTGGACTTTGTTTGATATTCCTTTTCTTCAAAATACTGAAATAGGCAAAAAAAAACAGCAATACGAGCCAGGCCTCCGGTTAGTAGGTTAGTCCCAAAAATGATATAAATGTGTAAAGTAAAGCCCACAAACATCCAAAAAGGGTAATTTAATAACATGGAACAATCAAAAATTATAGATACGTTGGAGACGTATCAAGCATCCCCAAGCTTAATTCCTGCTCCTCCTCGAGTAGGTAAATGATAAAAACGGAATTTTTGATGTAGAATGCTACCTAGCATAATTCTCAATGTAACTTTCTTTATTGTGGCATGAATGTTCAGATCCAAATGATTCAAAATAAAAGTTCATATTGACATAAGAAATAGTAATACTTCAAGCATGCTAATCAAAGAAATCATATCTTTTCAAAATAACATGGCTAAAGAAAGTTCATCCCTACAAAATCATATAGTTAGGTTATGCTTCATTTTCGTCACAGAAAAATGCTCCCAAATTCTACACCCCCGATGACAAGCCAAGCAATTGTTTCGTACTTAAATAATGTCAAACTTTTTCAATCTTCATGCAATACATGAGCGTGAGCCATGGATATAGCACTATGGGTGGAATAGAATATGATGATGGGGATTGTGTGAAGAAGACAAAAAAGAGAAAGTCTCACATTGACGAGGATAATCAACGGGCTATGGAGATGCCCATCAATTGATGCCAACATGAGGGGTAGGGATTGCCATACAACGGATGCACTAGAGCTATAAATGAATGAAAGATCAACAAAAGAAAACTAGTGGGTGTGCATCCAACTTGCTTGCTCACGAAGACCTAGGGCATTTGGAGGAAGCCCATCATAGGAATATACAAGCCAAGCTCTATAATGAAAAATTCCCACTAGTATATGAAAGTGACAACATATGAGACTCTCTACATGAAGAACATGGTGCTACTTTGAAGCACAAGTGTGGAAAAGAGATAGTAACATTGCCCCTTTTTTATTTTTTTATTTTTTCTTTGGCCTTTCTTTTTTTTCTTTTGGCCTTTCTTTTTTTTTCTTTTTTTCTTTGGCCTTTTTTGGCCTTTCTTTTTTTTCTTTTTGGGGACAATGCTCTAATAATGATGATCATCACACTTTCATGCATTTACAACTCATGAATTACAACTCGAAACTAGAACAAGATATGACTCTATATGAATGCCTCCGGCGGTGTACCGAGATGGTGCAATGAATCAAGAGTGACATGTATGAAAAATTATGCATGGTGGCTTTGCCACAAATACGATGTCAACTACATGATCATGCAATGGCAATATGACAAAAGTAATGCGTGTCATGATGATAAACGGAACGGTGGAAAGTTGCATGGCAATATATCTCGGAATGGCTATGGAAATGCCATAATAGGTAGGTATGGTGGCTGTTTTGAGGAAGATATAAGGAGGTCTATGTGTGATAGAGCGTATCATATCACGGGGTTTGGATGCACCGGCGATGTTTGCACCAACTCTCAAGGTGAGAAAGGGCAATGCACGGTACCGAAGAGGCTAGCAATGATGGAAAGGTAAAAGAGTGTATAATCCATGGACTCAACATTAGTCAAAAGAACTCATATACTTATTTCAAAAATTTAGAAGTCATCAAAAACCAAGCACTACGCGCATGCTCCTAGAGGTATAGATTGGTAGGAAAAGACCATCGCTCGTCTCCGACCACCACTCATAAGGATGCACAATTTAAGGACACCTCATGTTTCAAATTTGTTACACAACTTTAACTACGTGCATGCTACGAGACTTGCTAACTTCAACACAAGCATTCTTTAACTTCATAATCACCCAACTAGCATGACTTTAATATCACTACCTCCATATCTCAAAACAATTATCAAGTATCAAATTGATCATAGCATCCAATTCACTTCCTATGATAGTTTTTATTATACCCAACTTGGATGCCTACCATTCTAGGACCAATTTTATAACCATAGCAAATACCATGCTGTTCTAAGATACTCTCAAAATAATATAAGTGAAGCATGAGAGACTAGCAATTTCTACAAAATTAAGCCACCGTCGTGCTCTAAAAGATATAAGTGAAGTACTAGAGCAAAAACTATCTAGCTCAAAAGATATAAGTGAAGCACATAGAGTATTCTAATAAATTCTAAATCAAGTGGGCTTCTCCCAAAAGGTGTGTACAGCAAGGATGATTGTGGTAAACTAAAAAGCAAATACTAATATCATACACGACGCTCCAAGCAAAACACATATCATGTGGCGAATAAAAATACAGCTCCAAGTAAATTTACCAATGAACGAAGACTAAAGAGGGGATGCCTTCCGGGGGCATCCCCAAGATTAGGCTTTTGGCTATTCTTGAATATCTTGGGGTTCCATGGGCATCCCCTAGCTTAGGCTTTTGCCACTCCTTATTCCATAGTCCATCAAATCTTTACCCAAAACTTGAAAACTTCACAACACAAAACTCAACAGGAAATCTCATAAGCTCCGTTAGTGAAAGAAAGCAAAACCACCACATAAGGTACGGTAATGAACTCATTCTTTATTTATATTGGTGTTAAACCTACTTTATTTCAAATTCTCTATGGTTCATACCACTTAATACTAGCCATAGATGCATCAATAGCAAACAACACACAAAAAACAGAATCTGTCAAAAACAAAACAGTCTGTAGCAATTTGTAACTAACGCAAACTTCTGGAACTCTAAAATCCTACCAAAATATCAAGTCCTGGACAATTTTTCTATTGATCTACATCAAGAAGAATCAGCGCAAAAGAACATTTATGTGATTTAACAAAACTAATTTCGTGCGCACAAAGTTTCTGTTTTCCAGCAGAATCAAATAGGTTCTACTTGGCACAAACACTAATTAAAACATAAAAACACATCTAAACAGAAGGTAGATGCAAAATTTATTACTAAATAGAAACAAAAACAAAAAAATACAAATAAAATTGGGTTGCCTCCCAACTAGCGCTATCGTTTAACGCCCCTAGCTAGGCATAAAAGCGAAGATAGATCTATGTAGTGCCATAATAATAAGATAGATCTTGAAAACTCATCTCATATTCTCTACGTTCAGCAGCAAGTTTTCTCTGAGGCAAGCAAAAGTAATCAAAAGGGCGAAATTTAGCGGGACAAAAGTCCCCAAGATCAATCAAAGGAGGAATTGGTTGCCCCTTTGGCCCTTCATATTGCACAACTATCAACATTATAAGCATTCTTTTGGAAGAATTTCGTGAGCCTATACTCAAGAGAGTATCCTAGCTCATTATTTCGAAGAGAAAAATCATTATTAAGTTCGGAAATTCTATCAACAAGGACATTGGTAGGAACCTTTCTTCTAAGGTTTTCATTAAAAGCAACATAGTCCAAAGATTGAAAACGCCTAATTTCGTCTTGATCGAAGAGGATCTCTTCTATGGGAGGACGACCGGTGTCCACCCTATAGTGAGCAAAGATTTCTTTGGCCTCTCTTATTATAAATCGAAACTCATGAGCCAAAAATATAGTAACAACGCACTTAAAAGAAGAATGCTCAACATTAGAAAATTCCAGAAATATTTTTTGTATGCAAGGATGCATATGCATAAATTGTCTTTCAAGCTCAACTACAAGCATAGCGACAACATCCGCAAGACTACTAGTTCTATGAAGAATAGAACCACCCATAGAAGGTAAAGCACCAGCACAAGTAAAGAAATCTTGAAAAACACCTTTTCCAATAATGTTACCACTACCGATTCGAAACTTTTTAATATGCAAGATAGGGGGTTCTTCAGCAGGAGCATCAGAATTTTCCGTGTTATATTTAATGTCCATATCGACGATAATCTCCCCAATTTCAGACATAACGGCAAACAAAAGCGAGGAAGAAGAAGAGAGCAAGTGAAAGAGAGAGGAGATTGGGAAAGAGAGGGCAAATAAAACGGCATGGGTGAAGTGGGGGAGAGGAAAATGAGAGGAAAATGGCAAATAATGTAAATGCGAGGGAGATGAGTTTGTGATGGGTACTTGGTATGTCTTGACTTGAGCGAAGACCTCCCCGGCAACGGCGCGAGAAATCCTTCTTGCTACATATTGAGCTTGCATTGGTTTTCCTTGAAGAGGAAAGGGTGATGCAGCAATAGTAGCGTAAGTATTTCCCTCAGTTTTTGAGAACCAAGGTATCAATCTAGTAGGAGGCTCCTCAAAAGTCCCACGCACCTACACAAACAAACAAAGAACTCGCAACCAACGCAATAAAGGGGTTGTCAATCCCTTCACGGCCACTTGCGAAAGTGAGATCTGATAGAGATAGAATGATAAGATAAATATATTTTTGGTATTTTATAATATAGATTGGAAAAGTAAAGATGCAAATAAAAGTAGATTGAAAGTTTATATGATAAAAGATAGACCCGGTGGCCATAGGTTTCACTAGTGGCTTCTCTCAAGATAGCATAAGTATTACGGCGGGTAAACAAATTACTGTCGAGCAATTGATAGAAAAGCGAATAATTATGAGATTATCTAGGCATGATCATGTACATAGGCATCACGTCCGCGACAAGTAGACCGACTCCTGCTTGCATCTACTACTATTACTCCACACATCGACCGCAATCCAGCATGCATCTAGAGTATTAAGTTCATAAGAACAGAGTAACGCATTAAGAAAGATGACATGATGTAGAGGGATAAACTCATGCAATATGATATAAACCCCATCTTTTTATCCTCGATGGCAACAATACGATACGTGCCTTGCTACCCCTATTGTCACTGGGTAAGGTTACCGCAAGATTGAACCCAAAGCTAAGCACTTCTCCCATTGCAACAAAGATCAATCTAGTAGGCGAAACCAAATTGATAATTCGAAGAGACTTGCAAAGATAACTCAATTATACATAAAAGAATTTAGAGGAGATTCAAATATTTCTCATAGATAAATTTGATCATAAACCCACAATTCATCGGATCTCGACAACACACCGCAAAAAGAGTTACATCGAATAGATCTCCACAAGAGAGGGGGAGAACATGGTATTGAGATCCAAAAAGAGAGAAGAAGCCATCTAGCTAATAACTATGGACCCGAAGGTCTGTGGTAAACTACTCACAACTCATCGGAGGGGCTATGGTGTTGATGTAGAAGCCCTCCGTAGTCGATTCCCCCCTCCGGCGGAGCGCCAGCGAAGGCTCCAAGATGGGATCTTGCGGATACAAAAGGTTATGGCGGTGGAAATTGTTTTTCGTTGGCTCCCTGGATGTTTTCGGGGTACGTGGGTATATATAGGAGAAAGAAGTAGGTCGGTGGCCACCCGAGGGGCCCACGAGATTGGGGGGGGCGCCCTGTAGGGGTGGGCGTGCCCTCCACCCTCGTGGCCGCCTCGGCAGCTTCTTGGCTTGCACTCCAAGTGCTCTGGATCATGTTTGTTCCAAAAATCACGCTCCCGAAGGTTTCATTCCGTTTGGACTTCGTTTGATATTCCTTTTCTTCAAAATACTGAAATAAGCAAAAAACAGCAATACGGGCTGGGCCTCCAGTTAGTAGGTTAGTCCCAAAAATGATATAAATGTGTAAAGTAAAGCCCATAAACATCCAAAAAGGGTAATATAATAGCATGGAACAATCAAAAATTATAGATACGTTGGATACGTATCACCATATCACCACATTATTTTCTATGGCCTACTGCGTGCTGGTTCATTGGACTGCCAGGGTTCGGACTCCTCTGATGTGAGTAGTAGTACTAGTGTATACACTATATATACCACATGATTGCTCCATCTTACGTACTTCACTGACATGTGGGAGAGCCAGCATCCGGGTCGACGTGTCATGCACCAGATTAGAGTGGGGAACGGAAGGGGGCATCACCCCGATTGTAGCGCCAATAAATCATGACTATAGTGAGTAGTCATATCACAAGACCCCGTCTTTCCAGCAGTAACGCGCCGTCATATCACAAGACCCCGTCTTTCCAGCAGTAACGTGCCGTCAAACCGCACAGCCCTACCTTTCAGCATTAAGTTGAATATGCTACTCCCCCACCCTCCTTGCCTCTCTATTAAACCGCCTACACGAAAACTACCGCGCGTACTACCCAGGAAAAGCCCCGCCCTCAACTTTTAACTACTCATAGTGTAATTTTGTATTGATGAATTGCGCCATGGAGCAGAAAACCAAAAGAAAAATGTGGTATATGTAAACAAATACAGTTCAAGCTCTAGCTAGCAATTCAGAATATAAACCGTTCATATACGTATAGGTTACTTCAAAGTACTGAGTCCATTGATGCAATGTGGTCAAACTGTACCATCGATATATCAAAGCCAAAATAGTTTGAGCTTGTTCGTTCTATATAAATACTAGTACTGTATGTTTATTCACCCGTGGGGTTGTTCAATGAATGGAGTATCGGGGAGCACAAGTGAACAATACTACTATTGTACTAGTAAGTAGGAATCGTACAGTTAGTCACATTAAATAGAGAGTTTCTTTTCTTTAATGCCACGTACACCAATTGAAACACTTGTTCTGGAGAGTAAAAAATAATCACTCCAATATATATATAGGCAGGGGCCTAAGCGCTTGCTTTACTAGGGTTGCTCTCTTCATTCCCTCATCCTCCCCAGATGTAAACAAGATAGCGGTAGCGACATTTTCTCTCTACTCACCGCTGGTCACAGATCCGGTCAGATCCCTTCGGCCGGTGTGTATAGAGTACTAGTGCATCGTTCACGCAGTCATCGGCAGTGAGGGAGGAAACCCACAGCTGCCGGCGGGGCCCCGATCCTCTGCCCGTGTTGTTCTCTCCAACACAGCATTGTCTCGGGAGGTCCTCGGACCCTTCTTCCTCGCTGCCGTATTGTGCGCAGATCCGACCTGCCACCGCCGACATCCCGACGACCCTCAGGTATAAGTTCTTCGAAAGCGGCCTTGCTCTGCTGCCCCAGCTCCCCACGTGTCTGCATGTGCATATTTTTCTACTTCCATCAGCTCTTCCAAAGCCACCTTAAATTTTAGTATTATTGGAAGTAAAGCTACTTCATGTAGTCGAATCTAGGACTTAGTTCAAACAAGGAAGAAAGGGGGGAAAGTCGTACCATGAATCTAGGACTTGATTCAAAGAGGAAATAACAGGGGGAAAGTAGTAGAGACTGGATACCCAACCGGTCTCTTGGTTGAAAAGGGAAATAAAGGGAAAACACTACTAGAATCAGCTAGTTTGCCATCTGCCGGCTCTTTGTCGTCTGCTAGCGGACGGCAAAGAAGCTCTTTGCCATCAGCTACCGAAAAGCAGACGGCAAAGAAAGGGCAGATGACAAAAGAGGCCTTTGCCATCTGCCGGCTCTTTGCCGTCAGCCAGCTGACGACAAAGAATCTTTGTCGTCACCGGTGACGGCAAAGAGAGAGGTGGCCCCCACCCCCCGCCCGTTTGGGGAAAACTTAACGCCCACCTCTTTGCCGTCTGCTAGCAGACGACAAAGGGAGACAAAGGCGGACGACAAAGAACGGCGGACGGAAAAGAGCAGACTAAATAACGGCCGCAAACCCCCCCGCCTGTTAATTACTCTCTCTCTCTCTCTCTCTCTGCCCTGACGCCCCGCCACCAGATCGATCCCCACCCACCGCCGACCCGCCGCCCGGTGCCGCCCGCGCCGCCGCCGTCCGCCCGGCGCCCGCGCCACCCGCAGCCAGCGCCGTGTCACACCCTGATTTCCATGCCACTACACTTAAGCTAACAATCATGATAAAATGTGGTTTGACAAAAACTTTTGAATGTTTTGGACCTTGCCTTGATTGGTTTTTGTCTGTTGTTCGCAAGTGCTCTAAAAATAAAATAAATCCTCCAACTCTTATACTCCTTCTCCTTGATCCAAAAACCTTTCCCAATGATCATGCCATGTGTATAGGACATAAAAATAATTTCTTGCAAAAATAATTTGGCCAAATAGTATTTTCAGAAATTAGTTTTTCAAAAACCCTTGAGTTGAGGTTTGCACTACAAGTACTTGACTTGGGGTGTGAAAAAATATTCAAAAGGTATATTTAACTCCTATTAGATACGGGATACCCAGAAACTACAAAAATATAATTTTAAAAGTTATTTTCCTATTTTATTAAAAGCAATTTCTTCAGGCCAGAAATGGTCTTTAATAGGGAAAAAATATTTTATTGTTTCAACAATATTTGACAAAAACCTAGGGAAACTCAGTGGACATATATTGTCCATATATAAGAGTTTCAACACATGGTCATGTTCAAAATATTGGCCAAATCCCTCAAAAACCCTTTCTGGATATTTCAAGCTTTTGAAATATTTACAAAGGAAATATTCTCCAAATATTCCAAGACAATTCTAGCATGTCACATATGAAATGTTGGATGATCTTTACAAGTATCATGTCGTGGAGAATAGTATAACCCCATGAAATCCCCTCAAAACAATTTCTGTCCATTTTGAAGTTTGAGCAACTTTACATTGCCAAACATTTCCAAATGCTCTCAAATCTTGTGAACGTGCTCAAATGGTCTAATCATTCATCTAGACCAAGTGGCACAAGTTGGAGAAAATGTTATATTGATCAAAGTGCCCCAAAACCCTCTCTGACCAGAATCTAATTTGAACAACTTTGTACTACCGACTTTCTCTCCTTGACCCCAACTTTGGTGAGCATATTCACATGACCACATGAGGCCACTACACCAAGTGGTGCATCAAGGAGAAGTGATTTGCTCAACTAGATCTACACAAGCTCATTTCTGCTAATTTTTAGGGTTTACGAAAGTTGCATTGGCAACTTTGCCCAAGTGGACTCAACCTTGGTGGAACCTATTATTATCTCATGCCATTTGACCCTGTCAAGCCTTATGACAATAGGAGTTCATCTTCTTGCCCAAATCAGCAACAAACACCTTCTGCCATTTTACTAAAACCCTTTTTACCACTTCCACTCTTCTCCATGGCATCAACTTTTTACCACAGCCCCTCCTAGTTCCCTTCGACCTCCAGTAAAAAGCTCCAACCCTGGTTCAATAATTGAGGAGGGTAAAACCCTGGTTTACCCCTCCCTTTTCACCATGGCAGCACCTCTTTTCCCTCCCCCCTTATTTCTTATGGAACTGCCTTAACTATTAAGCTTTATGGAGCATATCAGAAACTCCCAGGAGCTAGTGGACAGGCTTGGCCACGCGCAGGAAGCCATTTGCATGCCATGGCATGCAATTGCCGCGCTCTGGAGCGCGCTACAGTGCACCAAGTCACTGTAGCCGCCCTCTGCCCGATGCTCCCGTCGACCTTGGGCGCCGTGAACGTGTCCCCCGAGGCCGCCTCGGCGTGTGTGACACGCTACGCGGTCGGCCCCCTCCTCCTTCTCTCTCCTTTGAGCCCATTGTCGCGTGCCCGAGCATCGCCCGACTCGGCCACTCCCTGGCCACGCGGCTGGCCCGCCTCTGACATTGCCCCGCTCCCCCTCTCACCTCCCTCATTCCTGGACGGACTCCACGAGCGCCACTAACCCAGCCTGGCCCCTCCCAACGGTCCCCAGGAGCGATTCCGCGGGCACCCGCGAGCGCGGCTCGCGGTTCACCATGGCTTTGCCATATAGAGCCTCTTTGAGCCCCTCTTTGGACGCCCCTCGCTCTCTCTCTCTCCCATACACCTCCCAGAGCGACCCACACCTCCTCCCCGTGCTTGCCCTGTCCTGCCCGAGTCTCGCCCGAGCACCGTCCGCCGTGGCCGTGGCCCCACTCGCCAGACTCCGTTGGAAGTGCCGACCAGGGAGGCGGGCGCCATGCCCCTCCAGAGCTCGCCGGCGCCGGGCACCCGCAGCAACGCCCCTCGTCGCCGGGGACGAGCTCGGCCTCGCCCCCTCTGTTCCTGCGGCACGGGGGGCCACGCGAGGAAGAAGAAGGCCGGCCGGTGGACCGGCGACCCCACCGGTCAGCCTCTGCCAACGTGTCCAGCCGGACCCGCTCGGGTTAAGTGGAGGCGGGATTCGCGGGAACCTCCTTCCCGGTAGGGAAGTGTACTCCCCTAATACGCCGTCGGCGTGGCCCTTCTTAGCCGCGTGGCCGTGCAGCTAGGCCGGCCCAGTGCGGTGCAGTTCTATTCTGCGCCCTGTGCGTTGTATAGGTATAACCCCCACTTCCTTTGTCTTTTTCTTTTTCCAGAAACTTGTAAAATATCCCAAATATTCATATTACCTCCAAATTTGATGATTCAAATTTCTGGTGACTATAAATCATGCTCTACCTCTTAGAGGAGCTTGCACATTTTTCCAGAGAACTTTCCTTCACACTTATTTAGTAAATTCCAATTTTCTTAATTCTGTGACAAACTTTAGAAAATCACAGAGAGCTCAAGATTGATCCAAATGCCATGATTCAAAATCCTTGATACTTCTAAGTTCATAACTTAGTTTGTCAACATTTTTCCTAATACTTTATGTGCCACACAAAATAATGAGCCATTTCTTCATATTAGCCAACTTTGCAAATTCATAAGAAATTCATTTGAACTCCAAATTCAGTGAAACCAACTCCTAGATGCTTCTAAAATTATTCCTTGTTAAATGGATGCCTTTGATAATTTTTCAAGTAGTTCTTCTATACACTTCTTGCAAATCCATGAACCCCTCGATTCCATCATGTCGAAATGTTTAGAAATATCCATTGATCCACTTCCAATGAAATCACCTTGGTCATTCCTCATATGACCAGAGGTATCCTAGAAAAGTCCAACTCACATTTTTAGAGCACTTTTATTTTTGCCTTGTCGTGTTGCTTATTATGGTTGTTTTCGATGATAGTTGACGAAGTAGACAAAATGCTCGGAGTTGGACCAGAGATATTTGAAGACCTCGAAGACTTTGTTAAAACAGGCAAGCAGCCCTTTGACCATGTCTATGAAACCCTTTTTATGCATGTCATATAGCACCATATTGTTGTTGCAACGGAATCATGATGAGGTGGTAACCACTTTGATGGTTTGCCACCGTACTTCCTCGTTGATACTTGCATTGTGCATGACCCTACCTTCTTATGAGGGTTATGCCAGTGCGCGTAGATAGGATGTTAAAGTAGTGCTACGCAAAAAGGGACGGGAATATGCATAGTGATGGAGACAAAGTATTTTCAAGAGACTTTTTGAAAACCCCATCGGGTGCCACTTATGCCCGGGGGGAGATGATGAGTTGGGTAGCCACTTGATGACGAAGCGGTGTACCGAGGCAAGTGTGTGTGTTGTTTTCAAAACGGATTGGTTTAAGTTGCGACCGTTATTCCAACCTTACATGCGCAACCACACTACCCTTATATGGGAAAGGGCATTATTGATTACCTAGGTCGATACTAGCTTGGAGCCCACATTACTAGTGACGGGGGAGAGTTGGTGCTCTCTCTCGGGACGGGGTCGTGCCAGGTAGGGCGGCCAAGAACATTTTTATGGGGCACCGGACACACTGTTGGTACCCCATGCCAGTGGTATGTGATGAATATGGGAGCGATGCTCCACAATTTTAAGATGTGAAATGTTGGGCATGGGGGTTACTACCAATCGAGTGGACTCTATGTTAGTGTCGTCTAGGGAAAGATAGTGATCGGGTGCTTACCCCGGGTACTTGAGGTACCGCGGGTCGTGGATGACACGAAAGTTCCCCGGATCTTGTGGGTAAAGTGTGCAACCTCTGCAGGGTGTAAAACTATTCGAATAGCCGTGTCCACGGTCAAGGATAGTTGGGTAACCGCTCTTGGGCTACGTCCACATGTTTACAAACCAGTGTGTGTGTTTGGATAAGTGGGAAGATCTACTTGGGTCAAGTCAAAGGACTTGACATGATTGAGTTGGGTTGATGCCCACTCTATTTATGTTGATATCTGTAACCTGTCCTCATGGTTACTTGAATTCTTCTGATGCATGTCTTACAAGTTGTTGAACATGTCATTGCACTCAAAAGTAGCTTTCTTCAAAAATTTACCTATATCATGCATTGTTGTATCTTGAACCAAAACATGGGTTGCTTGTGAGTACATTCAAAGTACTCATTGGCTTGCCACTGGTTATTTAATTGACCAGGCATGGAAGAACCGGAGTTTGAAGAAGAGTTCTTTGGAGATGAACATGCGAACTAGGACGTTTCCAAGTCAGAATGCCTGTAGGGTTACGACAGATGGCATGGGTTCTACTTATTGACGAAGATTTCCGCTGCTTGTGTTTCATTTGATGTTCAGCCCTTAAGGCTTTATCAATGTAAGACTTGACCATAATGGTCACAATTTGTGTAAGATGCTATGTATGGATGTAAGACTCTTGTTATTCAGCTTTTATGTGTTCAGTGAGCATTGATCTCTGGGATCACTGTACACGTGCATTCGGTGATCTCGACTTATGAGTCGGGGTCCCCACAGAGCTGGTATCAGAGCCATCCTGACTGTAGGAAGCCTTAGTTAGCATGGTCGTTAGTTAGGGTAAAACTATTTCCAAAACTACTACTAGTTTTCAAAACTATATGTACTTCTCTTCCCTTCACAGTTTTTTGAAAACTAAGGTATACTTTCCTTATTGATCTCTTCCCCTTCAAAACCTTTGGTCGCTAGAACCCTTATGCCCCTGACCATTGGATTCCTTGTAATCCTCGTTAATAACCTAGAAGGACGACGCCTTGCCAGACATTCGCCCACGTCTTCTGAACACAAGTTTGGCGACACCACGATAGGACGATACCAACAGAAGATACCGTCTCGAGGAATAAGGACATCAAGACCCAGAGGATGGTGACACCTTTGAATTTGCCCCAGGATGATGCAACCTTTTCCTATGACGATCAGGGGGTAAGATATGCAAGACCATGATATACATCACTAATAGAGCAATCTTGTCCTTACCGTTGTTCTATCGGCAACCACCGGTGGATGAGAACCTCGCCATTTGGTCCGCCTCACTATAGTGAGCAGGAAAACGGTTCTCTACATCCCCCACTCTTGGTGTCGATGTTGTCATCAACGTAATCGACATGTTGGACCTCTACTATGCCTTGTTAATGTCCTTGCATAAAGGATTACAAACCTGGTACCATCGATGCCTTAGAAAGCAAAAGCGATCATCATGATTAAGAAGACAAGAGAAGACCAAGTCAAAGACAGCCACGAGGAGCCACCATCACCCCATCACCTCATCAGGCGAGAAGTTTTCAAAGATTCTTCAGGCTCAACCCAGATCGTTTCATCAAACAAGAGACGTAGTAACACCTGAGGAAAACTCAGAAGACTGCATGAGGCACAAGGCACGACTACTGAGTCCGAGAACCCCTAGGGTAGGATGAGTCGTGTACCCCCTATGCGCAGTCGAGTCCGTATGATGGTTCGAATAGAACCATGATTGTGTGTTGCTTGTTTTTATTTGTTTGTGTTTTGATATAGGCCGCACGTTTGCCCTAGGCGACAAGTATGCGACTATATCACCTTCCTTACCTTGTTTCTTTTGTTTGGCCCTTTTTTGCGCCCGTTTGTTTGCACCTGTACTGTAGAACCCCCTTTTAGGCATCCCCCTCCTCTATGCTACTTTTCCCTCTCATCTTTGAAGACCAGTAAGACAAGATACACCAAGGGATTCTACTTCGGCGACCAACTGGCACTAAATAACCATTCTACAGCCTCCTCGACCAAGAGAAACCCCGTAGAGTTATGTTTAACCCTCAAGATTAGAAACCCATTCCTAGACCCTTCGAGACTTCATAAGATACCCCAGCTCGAATCCTTAACCATTTGCTTAACCCACAGAATTGCAAGAGAACCTGTTAAGCCTTCGTAACCTTGCTTATCACTGGGTTCATTAGGGAACTAGTGGACATAGTGAACGAGCACATTATCATCCTAAGATAGCACCAAAACTGACGATGCCATAGGGAAGACCAATCTAAGGATATAGGAACAGAGGACAAATGACTTGGTGAGTTTATATCAATGACTTTGAGGAATTATCTGAGACTCTTTGGTGGATTATAAGTCTTTAATGTTGGTAGATGAACTTGGTGGGATCATGATTATAGAGTACCATAGCTTGCATTACCCCTGAGTAAATTGGATTTATAGGACAATTATGATCGCAAGATGAAATTCTTGGAAGTATAGGGATTTGACCTAGCCAGGGGATATTGATAGGAGATAGTTGATATTATGATAACAACTTGAGGGAAAGTGTAGGAATTCTCGTTGGACATCAGATTTGGATTAAATAGGTGATCCTAATGGAGTCTAGATGCTGAGTAAGTCTACATGGTTCGGATTAAATTGGATTTATATTGATGATCTCAATTATGATACCATGTTTCTCGGTGGACAATAAACTAGGAGATTGGATCAATTATCGGAGTATATTTAGGGATCTATATAAGCCTGACCTCGGGGTTTACTTGACAATGATAAATGGGAATTGGTGGACTTACTATAGTAGAGATAGCCCTTTCAAGTGTTTGGGGATTATAGGAACATTAGGAGATCATGTGGAACACCATAGACATTGGATTTGTGGAGTTAATGGATTGTGTAGTGATTAATGGAAGTTAATGGGCTATTGGAGTTGATTCATAGGAAGGAAACAAGATCTTGGAGTGGCTTACTACGTGTGTCCTTAGGATAGAGATGCACTATCTTGGACCTTGGGTTAATAGACTAAGCACTTGGATGGTGGTTATTAAATCCAAGCTTAGATGCTCTGCCCATGGATTTTTAGGGGTAGCCATACATATGAGTTTGGGGATCGTAGACGTATATGATTTTGTTAGACCTCCTCTTGGGGAGTCATGAGGATATGAATCACATGAGTGATGATTGGAGTTGACCTATACGAAATGATGCTATCAGTGATATGAGGTGATTTGTTTAAAGGACTAGATAGCACAATTGGCATCTCAGAAACCGTGCTTAGAGATAAGATGATAAATGTTCACACGCACACTAGAATCCTTGAAACCCTTACGCCCTACCAGGCCACAACATGGTCGGATCCTGACTGAGGGAGTCCTGGACTAGGGGGTGTCCGGATAGCAGGACTATCATCGTCGGCCGGACTCCAAGACTATGAAGATACAAGATTGAAGACTTCGTCCCGTGTCCGGATGGGACTTTCCTTGGCGTGGAAGGCAAGCTTGGCAATATGGATATGTAGATCTCCTACCATTGTAACCAACTCTGTGCAACCCTAGCCCTCTCCAGTGTCTATATAAACCAGAGGGTTTTAGTCCGTAGGAAAAACAACCATTACAACAATCATACCATAGGATAGCTTCTAGGGTTTAGCCTCCTTGATCTCGTGGTAGATCCACTCTTGTACTACCCATATCATCAATATCAATAAAGTAGGAGTAGGGTTTTACCTCCATCGAGAGGGCCCGAACCTGGGTAAAAACATCGTGTCCCTTGTCTCCTGTTACCATCCGCCTAGACGCACAGTTCGGGACCCCCTACCCGAGATCCGCCGGTTTTGACACCGACATTGGTGCTTTCATTGAGAGTTCCTCTGTGCCGTCGCGATCAGGAAGGATGCCTCTTCCCGTCTTTAAAAGACGGTACCATCACCGAAGGAGCTTTGGCCGCCGGCCAAACTATTCGGTTAGGTGGTTTTCTCATGACCGCCTGTTCGGCCACCGCTTAGACGATGACCTCTCGGGTCATCAAAAGAAATCTTCACGTCAACTCGGAATTCGCCGAGCAGCTGGATCCAATAGAGCTCTCGTCCGTAAAGGAGCTCTTGGATCGCATCGCCGCCCTAGGAGTCGCTACAGACTACAAACAGATTGGGCTTAAAACCGATCTAAGAGAGATTAACTCTCCCCAGGTTACCCACCACGTTGCGGTGGTAGAGGAACAATGCGGCGAATCTTCTTCTATATTGAAAACTAGTTATGTCCGGACTCCCGAACCCTCCATGCCGGATTCCCGCGGAGGGATGGATGTCGATCAAGCACTGAACCTAAAGTCAGGCATCGGACCAGACTTGTTGGACAACATCCAGCAATCCAAGCTTCCAAATTCGGAAACTTTCCGGCCCTTGAGCCTCGAGATGGGTAGGGTTCCGGACTCAATTCCACCCACCCACCCAAACATATGCGATCTATCTCACATCCGGCAAGAGCCCGCTGAAACAAGACATCACTCTCGGGCGATTCTCCCGGTTATGGACAGGATAAAAGACTGCCGTGAGGAAAACGCAATTTCAATTTTCTGCAATAATTGCACGGACGAGGGAATCTCAAACGCTGTAAGTCATCATGAAATTACACGCTTCACCGACCTGGCGTCCATAGTACGAAAGTACTGTGCGATGGAGAGTTTCCGGAAAACCAAACTAAGTTTTGGGACAATCCGCTCGAATACAACCCTAGTCCAAAACAAAAGGATGCATCATACTCAAGCACCGGTACAAAACCAAAAACAAAAACCCCATAAAGGGCACGGAACCGCATCGAGGGATGGCTCAATGGACCTCAGTAAAATTCACAAGATGAAGGCGCCACTCCAACACATTGCCTTCGAGCATGTTGGATATGGCAAGTGGCCAAAAGTGGCGAAGAGCTTCTAGCCCCGAGAACCACTCCAACAAGACCAAGACGGTGTCAACAGTCTTGAGACTTTCACATCAAATAATATGAAACGAACAATCTGCAGCCTCGCCAAGTCTACCAAGTAGCAACAACAAATCCATGGAGCGACACGGCCATCACCTTCAATGCTAGCGATTTAACCTAAATTCCAAACAGCCCGAGCACCACCGCATTGGTCCTCAAATCCAATAGTGGATGGCTTTCGTCTTACCAAGGTACTCATGGATGGCGGCAGTGGATTAAACCTCATCTACGAGGAATCTCTTGAAAAAATGGAAATAGACTGGAGCCGCATTGAGCGAAGCAGCACAACCTTTAGAGGAATAATCCCTAGCTGGGAAGCACGCTGCACAGGAAAAATCACACTTGATGTGGTGTTCGGCTCACCGGACAATTAAAGGTCCGAGGAGGTCACGTTCCAAGTGGCCCCGTTCAGCGGCGGATATCACGCTATATTAGGACGAGAGGCATTCACAATTTTTCAAGCCATACCCCATTACGGGTACATGAAGCTTAAGATGCCCGGCCCAATGGAATAATCACTCTTGTCGCTGATCCGACACAGCACTCCTACCGAAAACAAGACAGCCGCACTAGCCCTAGAGGCACTATCCAAGCCTTAGCGGCAGAGGAGGTCACGGCGCAAGCGCCCACGGTGAACAGGGATGATGTGATACTCGATAAGAGGTCCAAGTCCACCTCTTTTAAACCAGCGGACGAAATAGTCAAATTCCAAGTCCATCCAACGGACCCAACAAAGACGGCCTCCATTGGGGCACAGTTAAACCCTGATGTAGACGCCGCACTGCGAGAATTCCTTCGGGAGAATTGGGACATCTTCGCCTGGCACCCTTCAGATATGCCAGGAATCCCACGCAGATTGGCAGAACACAGCCTAAACATCCTAAAAGGATTCAAGCCAGTCAAACAGGCTCTTCGGCGATTTTCCGAACCCAAAAGACAGGCAATGGGAGAGGAGCTAGCCAAACTATTGGAAGCCGGATTCATCAGAGACATCAAACATCCGGACTGGCTAGCAAACCTGGTAATGGTACCAAAGAAGGACAAATCTTGGCGCCTATGTGTCGATTTTAAAGACCACAATAAGGCTTGTCCAAAGGATCCTTTCCCCCTTCCCCACATCGATCAAATAATCGATGCTACTGCAGGGCACGATTCATTGTGCTTCCTCGACGCATACTCCGGCTACCATCAAATCAAGATGGCAGAGGCGGACCAAGCCGCAACGGCATTCATTACTCCATATGGACCATCCTGCTTCAATACGATGCCCTTCGGACTCAAAAACGCCGGCGCAACATATCAGCGCATGATTTAGACATGTCTGGCTACCCAGATCAGCAAAACAGTAGAGGCATACGTAGACGATGTGGTCGCCAAGACCAAACACGCCGAAACTCTAGTAGACGATTTGAGGCTCACATTCGATAACCTCCGAGCATATGACATAAAGCTGAACCCGAAAATGCGTTTTCGCGCATCACCGAAAGCTCTCGGCTTCATTGTATCCGTAGAGGAATTGAGGCAAACCCAGCCAAGATCCGAGCTCTGGCACAACTGGATATTCCAAAAGACCTCAAACAAATACAAAAATTGACTGGATGCGTGGTAGCTCTAAGCCGCTTCATCTCCCGTTTGGGAGAAAAGGCACTGCCCCTATATCGCCTCCTCAGGCGCACCGAACACTTCGAGTGGACGGATGCCGCCACGGCCGGACTCGAAGAAATAAAGGCCATACTGGCAACAAATCCGGTCCTGGCCGCGCCTAACCTGGGTCCTCGTCGTCGAACGAGAAACAGAAGGACACAAATTCCCTCTTCAAAAGCCACTGTACTACGTATCCACTGTCTTAACTCCATGCAAGTCCCGCACCGCATTATCAAAAGATAGCGACGCAGTGTTTATGGCATCCCGAAGCCGCGACACTACTTTCAAGAGTGTTCGATAACAGATGGCATCCGGTACCCTCAACGACATTATAAACAACCGCGACGCGACGGGCAGGATTGCAAAATGGGCCATTGAGCTCTTACCATTCGACATAACTTATAAACCTTGGCGAGCTATAAAGTCGCAAGTCTTGGCTGACTTCGTCGCTGAATGGACCGAAGCCGAACTCACTAAAGAGTACGGCGCATACTCCAATTGGATTATGCATTTCGATGGCTCCAAAATATTGGCCGGCTTGGGGGCTGGCGTCGTATTGACGTCCCCAACCGGAGACACATTCCAATACGTACTTCAGATAATGTACACGGACTCCAACAATGCAGCCGAATACGAGGCCCTCCTACATGGTCTCCGGATGGCAATCTCCATGGGTATTCAACGCCTAGAGGTGCGCATGGATTCAAACCTTGCAATATCCCAAGTAAATGGAGACTTTGACGCCAAGGATCTGAAAATGGCAGCCTATCGTAATGTTGTCCTAAAAATGTCAGCTCGGTTCGAAGGACTCGAATTCCACCACGTAGCCCGGGATAATAACCAAGCAGCCGACGTGTTGGCACGCATCGGCGCGAAACGCGATGCTATCCCTCCAAACATCTTCCTGGAACGGCTCTTTAAGCCATCCGCATTATGGGAAGAGGAGTCCGAAATAACAACCCGAAGCAACCGCACCACCCAACACGTAACAATCGACATAATCGGTGGTTCAGCCGATGAAATAACATCTTCAGCCCATGAAATAATGGCAGTAATTGCCCGCGGATGTAACCATTCCTAGCCTACTTAATTAGGCAGAACTTCCCAAGACCAAAATGAGTCCCGCTGCATAGTTCGGGCGATCTAAAGCCTACAAGGTCCACGAGGAGAACTTTATAAGAAAAGCACAACCGAGTCCTCAAAGGTGCATCTCCAAGAGGAAGGGCGAAACCTCCCGGCTGAAATTCACGCCGACTAGGCGGACACCACGCCGCAGCCCGGCCCTCGTGGGCAAGGCCTTCCAGATAGGATTTTATTGGCCGACGCCCAGTGCAGATGCTCAGACTTAGTCCAATGATGCGCCGGTTGTCGCTCTTTGCTAATCAGAGCCACATGCCACCCACTGCCCTCAAAACTATACCCATCACCTGGCCGTTCGCGGTCTGGGGGCTTGACATGGTTGGACCCCTTGGTCATGGTGGACAAATTAACCAAATGGATAGAGGCCAAGCCTGTTAAAACAGCCGAATCCGGACCAGTGATAGACTTCATATCTGGGGTAGTACACCGTTATGGAGTCCCCCACAGCATCATCACCGATAACAGCACGAACTTCACGGCCGACGAGGTTAAACTCTGGTGCAAAAATATGGGCATTAAGCTCGACTACGCTTCAGTCTATCATCCTCAAACCAACGGTCAAGTTGAGCGAGCAAATGGTCTAATAATGAGCGGCATCAAGCCCAGACTAGTGCGGTCCCTTAAAGAATCTAACAAGCATAGGGTAGAGGAGCTCGACTCCGTACTCTGGGGGCTGCGGACCACGCCAAACCATACTACCAGATTCACACCATTCTTTATGGTATACGACGCAGAGGCAGTTTTGCCCTACAACATAATTCATGACTCACCTCGAGTGCGCATGCACGAAGAAAGAGAAGCCGAGTTGGATCGGCAGGACAACATGGACGCATTATAGGAGGAGCGCGACGTGGCAAAGGCTCGTTCCGCATTCTATCAGCAGCAGGCTCGAAGATATAGAAGCAGGGAAGTACGGGCTAAAACTTACAATGTTGGCAAACTAGTTCTACGCCTGCCGGACAAGAAAAAGAACAAACTCAAGCCCAAATGGGAAGGCCCTTCATCATCGACCAAGTCCTGACCGGCGGAGCATACCGTCTGCGTAACGCATCGGACAACCGGCTCGAGCCGAAGCCATGGAACGCAGCCCGCCTCCGAAGATTCTACGCCTAGCGCCGGACTCAGAGTTCCTCCCCTTCCCCCGTCCACATTTTATACTTCAGTTGCCTTTTATCTCTCTTTTATCCCACTTTTTTCATAAAGCCCTGGAGGGCCGATTTGCGCATTGTTCGCACACACTTGATGTGCTACCCGCACTCATTATACCTAGGGGCTTCTTTAACAGAAGCTTACTTATACGGGCTTCATGCCCAACACATGTGTCAAACTTCCGCATGTACCTTTTATTCACCATTATATGCATCGATATGACTTAAGTTTTGGCCAAGCTGGGTTGCCTGGCTCCTGTGCTTACCCCTACATTCCCGATTGTTCGGCTAGGAGGTAAAGGGAGCACCACTGCGATTGTTACTGCCGGGTCAACCGGATATGTACCTCAGACTGGGTGAAGCCGAAAGCTAGCGTTCTTGAGGGAATATTCGGTCGGTGACTTGAAAGATGATTTTTTACCTATTTATTTATCTGCCCCCAGATGTTTTCCTGCTCTTTTTGCAGTCCGGACATGCACTTTAGGGCATGCCTCCTGTGGAAAGGAACCCTTAACGGAACTATTCTCCCGGAAGATGTTTCTTACTAACCATGTAATATAACATAACTAGTTGGGCACTTGTCCGATAAAGCACTAATGACCCCTACGCCGGTCTCCATGCATGCCCCGGTTTTTTCATAACCGAGAAGGTATTCGGACACACTCCGACTCTAGGGTGCCGAGGTCGGGCTTAAAAGGTCGGCAAAGACAAACGATCTACAATCCGCTAGAAGGCATTTTACATGTCAATTTAAATACATCGCCAAATCGACCGACTCAGCATCTCCTCAATCCCGCCTAACAGTGCTGTCTAATTTACAGATCCGTTGGGAATACTTAGCGCCAACTCTACTTGGCCGTACACTAAGCTCACAGGGATCTCCTTCCCATCGGGCCCCATAGGTCCGACCTCGGCCATGTGGTTTGGATCCTCCTTCTTATACCGTGTCTTCACCATGGCCCAGGCCTCCCTGGCACCTTGACGGCAGGCCGATATCTTCCATAAACGAAAGCGCTGCTGTACTCCCTGAAGCTTCTCCGCAAGCTCTCCAAGGCCCTCGGGTAGGGAGACGGACGGCCATAAGGCCTGAACGACACCACTCATAACCTGCCGAACACGTTCGAGCAGTTGCACCAGCTCGGGAAGTTGGTCACCCGTTGAACCGGGCATTTCCTCCGCAGGGCGACCTGTGAGCACACCTACAGACATAATTCTGTCAATTGACTTCCTCGCCGAACTTTTCTTTTCAAAAGAGTTTGCTCAAGCACTTACTATAGATGCCGCGACGAAGCCGCTTCACGGAGCCAGACAGCTCGGCCCGAACACCCTTTAGCTCTTCTCCAAGCTGGGTGTGGGCATCCTGGAGTTTGTTCCTCTCCTGCTGCACCTTCATCAAGACCTCTCGCCGCCTTCACCGCGCAGAGTAGTTTGCTTGTCCGGATGCGCCCCGCAACATCTGCAATATCATTGTCGACTTATACGCACGCCGCACACCGCTTATCTTTTTGAAATAATGTGTTACCAGGAGGTCTCTGTGTTCCTCCTGCGGCAGCTAGTGTGGCCTCAAGTTGTGCCTTGCACTCTTGTAGCTCCCGGGACAATTGGGTATTCTTCTCGTAAGATCCTGATATTAAATGAGCCTTAAATCGCCATTTTAACTACTTTAAGTCTTGGGGGTTACTGGCATATAGAACTATTAAAATCTCTTACCCGTATGTCTTTTACATACTGCTCCGTGGCTCTGGTTAAACCATCTTGAGCAGCACGGAGGTGCGCATTTCCCGTGTTAAAGGCATTCAACGCCTCAGGGGAGAAACACGCGTCACGAAGAACTGTCCGGCGGCACCTATGGTTCATGGCGCTCTCCACCTCAGACCTGGTGGCGGACAGCCTGTCGGCATCCTTCGTTGGAGGAGTCTCCGGCTCGCGCCTCGGGCTCGCCTCCCCTCCGACCAGTGTTGGAGCCTCGCAAGCGGAGGCTTGGTTGGCAACCTCTCCGCACACCGTGGCGCTTTTCTCCTGAAAAAGTCATGAGCATTAATACACCTCCTAGGAATCTTTTCCTAAGTAACGGTCGCGAGCTATACCGTTGCGGTGACGTTTCGATTCGCACTGCACCCCTCTTCCGCCTGCGGGGCCGGACTGACCCTTGTTGGTCAGCCGCCGCGGGTTTGGCTTCCCGCCTTGAAGGCACCTCCTGCAAGACACCATTGTATACGGTGGTCAGAAATGCACAAGGACGAAATAATGGGGTCAGGACTTCGGTCATAATTACCTGGGAAGCCGGAGATAAGCCGGGGTAGTCAGCCGTAATGGCGACTAGAGCATTGTCCATGCTGAGTTGGTGGAACACCCCATCGATTAGCTCCACCTTTATGTCCGGATCCTCTTCGGAGGCCGGATCAAGGGATCTTCCCGGATCCTCGGGTTGTGGAGCCGGACTATGTATGCTCCCCACATCCCGGCGCAGGTCCTGCGTCAAAACCATAAAGGTACTTAACTTTGAAAGCACGGGTCGGATAAATAAACGTCCGCTTACCCAGCTCCGAGGGTTATTCATGGAGAACCCCTTCAATGGGCTCGTCTGAAGGAAGTCCTCCTTCTCCCCCTTGTACAGGCTGGACAGAATCTTCACCAGATCTGCGGCCGATCCCGGCCCTTGCGGCCATGACGGGTGGCATCATTCTCCCCGTTGCAATCCCACATGGGTGGCCCCTATATTGAGCGGCTGCACCCTCGCATAATGCACGTGGCCATGACTCCAATGATGGTCAATCCGAATGGGCCAACAACCTTATCCGCCCATCGAATAATGGACGCCTCTGTCTTCCTCCCGCTGAGGGCTCATGGCGCCAACTTAGGCGTTTCTTAAGAGGGGCCTTGCTGAACTCCGGGAGGCCGATCCGAACTGGGTCCGGCAGTGGAGCATCTTCTACATAAAGCCATTCCGGAGGCCAGTCTTCGGACGCCTTCTTGGGGGTTTCGGATAGATATCCGGTCCCGGCGATGCGCCATATTTCGGCTCCGCCCACTTGATATATTGACCCCTCATGAGAATGGGGTACGAGGCAAAATAACCTCTTCCACATCGCAAAATGAGGCTCGATGCCCAGGAACAGCTCGCAAAGAGCTACGAAACCCGCGATGTGCAGAATAGAGGCGGGCGTGAGGTGATGAAGCGGAACGGATGAATGGGAAATCTGAGCCCCCTTATTAGATAAGGGACGAAGCACACCCGCTCCCCTTTGGAGGGACTAGGGGTGGTGAGGGAGTCCTGGAATAGGGGGTGTCGGTGTCAAAACCGGCGGATCTCGGGTAGGGGGTCCTGAACTGTGCGTCTAGGCGGATGGTAACAGGAGACGAGGGACACAATGTTTTTACCCAGGTTCAGGCCCTCTCGATGGAGGTAATACCCTACGTCCTGCTTGATTAATATTGATGATATGGGTAGTACAAGAGTAGATCTACCACGAGATCAAGGAGGCTAAACCTAGAAGCTAGCCTATGGTATGATTGATGAGATGTAATGTTGTCCTACGGACTAAGGCCCTCCGGTTTATATAGACACCGGAGAGGCTAGGGTTACACAGAGTCGGTTACAATGGTAGGAGATCTACATATCCATATCGCCAAGCTTGCCTTCCACGCCAAGGAAAGTACCTTCCGGACACGAGCCGGAGTCTTCATTCTTCTATCTTCGTAGTCCGGGAGTCCGCGGATATTGATAGTCCGCTGTCCGGACACCCCTAGTCCAGACGCCTCAAGAGTCCCTGAACCAGTCTTCAATGACGATAAGTCCGGCGTGCATAATATTCGCATTGCAAGGCAGGTTCCTCCCTTGAATAATTCAAGAAAATAATGAACACCGTGATAGTGTCCGCTCGCAAAATAAATTCCACATTCCAACGAGAGAGAATAAAATACACTTAGCTCAATCTCGCCGACGATTATGCGGCGTGACATCACACCGCAGCCAAGCCCTCGCTTGAATCGCTTTTATTACTCCGCCGCACGCTTAGCGGCGGTTTCTTGGCACGCCCCGTCGAAGCGTAGATCGTGTTCCTTTATTCCGGGATCCTCATTAATACGCGTGGGTAACCCAACCGCTCCTGGCCACCACGCCTCCTCTATCGAAGGGAATCTCAAACGGTCACGGAGACGGCCCTTGGTATTTCTTCCCCCTTTATAAGAGGACCAAGGCCTGTCCTTGTTCTTCAATCTCGCATCGAATCTTTCCTCCGCCCCTAGTTCGAACACCCAGAACTTTGGATTCGAGCGCTTCGGATCTTAAACAATGTTCGGCTCCGACCTCCAGGGCCGGTGGATGCCCTCCTCCGTCACGGAGGAGGACATATTGAAGTTGCGGGAGGCCAAGTACCTGGCCTACGAAGTCTCACACAGGTTGCCTGTCCCAGGGCAGGCCGTGCCAGCCCCGAGCCGGTGAGTGCGCTGCCAGATCTCACCTCCGCCGGGATTAGGCTTCCCGACGGATCCCTTCGTGAGAGGGCTCCTTTTCTACTACGGGCTGGACTTCCACGATTTGGCTCCGGAGTCCATCCTCCATATTTCCGCATTCATCATTGTCTGTGAAGCCTTCCTCCGCGTCATCCCCCACTTCGGCCTGTGGCTGAAAACATTCAAGGTGGAGCCGAAGATGATCGGGGGGCATCAAGTGGAGTGCGGCGGGGCGACCATAAGCAAGAAGGTCGATGCCCCGTGGTTCGAAGGTTCCTTCCAAGAGGAACAGGGATTGAGGCAGCAGGAGTGGTTCTACATCACTGCTCCAAGGGGCAGCAAGCAAAAGCCGCCGCCCTCCTTCCGTCCGGGACCTCCACGGCAGCTGATGTCGTGGGTCAACCAAGGGCTCAACTGGGGGCCGTCCGAGGACGAGCCCGCACTGCAGGGCCGGATTCGAGACCTCCAAACAAGGGAGATCGACCTGGCCAAGGTGATGCAGGTCATGTTGATCAGGCACCTCCTACCCTGCAAACGTCGTCCTCTCCGTCTATGGGAGTTCAATTCGGAGGGACCTCGTATTCTCCAGCATTTTATGGGTGCAACACCCACAGAGATGTACAAGCTGTTCTTCGGACCACAAGCGGCGTGTCCGGATTCGGCCAAGGACGCAGGCCTAAGCCGTGACCGCCCGGATACTCAGGTAAGTAGCTCAGAGCCCGAACATTCTTTTTGTGTGCCTTTCAAAAGATCGTCTCCTGACCCTTGATTCTTTACAGGAATGGGTGGAGCGATCAAGGCTGATAAGGTGTCCGGCCCCCCTCCCAGAGACCGCACCGGAGCCCGTGCTGGTCAGAATGTTGGAGGTTGCGCCCACAGAGGGGAGCGACGGGAAGATAAGGGAGCTAATATTTCGCCCCAGGGGCGGTCAAGAGGAGGGATCAAGGATCCCTCCTTCAGAGGGAGAAGAGGACCGCCCAAGATCCGGAGGTAAAAGCCCTAAGCTTGGGAAGAAATCTCACTGGGTGTCCGCGTCCGAGAGAATCCGGACACGCAATCATCGCCAAGGACCAGCCTCCAACGAGCCGTGAGTATAAAAGAGGAAGTTTAATAAGGAAGTACCTTCGCTTATGCTTCAGAGGTGACCAAATATTTATATCGCAGTTCGGATCTGCAGCCATCTCGATGAGTTCATCCTCGGGGACCTTCTTCCAAGATGATGGAGAGCGATCGCCTCATCCGCCGCGCCGCCCGATGAGGCAAAGCCGAGCCCGGTATCGCCACGAGGGCGCCCCCGAGTCCGGAGGGGCCAGAGAGTTCGCACCCACCGAGTCCGCCGAGAATCAAGAGTTTGCTTGAGAGGGCGTCCATTTTAGAAGATCACTGCGCGTTAATGCGTATGGTGGTCGGAAGGATTTCGTCCGCTGAAAGCGGATTGCGTAATGCTGCCATGAGCTTGCTGGCGGGTTTTGAGGTATGCAAAAATGATGCACCCCTTTGTTTTTTAACAGTTTTGCATATAAAAAATGTGCCCTGTATAGATAGTAGCCCCTGAGACTCGGTAGGTTGTCGAAAACAACAGCGTGCCGAGGATCAAAATCTCATCATCTCAGGTAATGAATACCGCCGCTCTGGTACAGGTGGCGGATAGTCCGGGGGCCAGCCGGACTAGTGAGTTTGCCGAATTAAGTCGACAACTTGACGTGGCAGATGCTGACATCGTGCTTGTCAACCAACGACTTGACGAGTCGCAAGGTAAATAGATTCTCCGCTGCCGCTTTATTGAGTGGGTCCAAGCCCGCTTCTGATAAGTTGTATGTTGTTAATACAGATAGTGCTGCTGCTGTGGAGAGTCTTCGGGCCGAACATGCTCTAGGGAAGGAGCAAGCCCGAAGGTGTGACGCGGCTGCCGCAAGGGCGGCCGAAGAGTTGGAGGCCGAAAAGGCTGCGCACTGCCTGAGCAGGGCGGAGGTGGCCGAATTGGCCAAGAAATTAACGGATGCTACCGACCGCTACGAGCCTCTTGAAAAGGAGCGCTTATTGGAGCGGGAAGCCCTGAAAAAGGCCACCGCCGAAGCCAAGGATGCCCGCTCTGCGATGCGGGCTATGAAGGAGGAGCTGCGCCAAGCCGGAGAAATCACGGCCGCAAGCCGCTTTTATCGCGCCACCGTTTATGGATGCTGGCACGCCAGTTTGAGCGGCCGTGGAGTTCGGAGGATCCGTATATGGACTTGGCTGCGAAAAGCGGCTAATGCCGCAAGCACTTCAGAGCTGGGGAATGACGAGACGGAAGAGTTATATTGGTCTCAATTCCACAGTCCGGATCGCCCTCTTCGCCGACGGACAGGTTGGCGAATGGGCCGAACTAAATAGACTGTCCGGATTGGCCATGATCGACATCGTGGCCCATGTCCGCCGAGAGGTCCAAGGCGATTAGCTACTTCGCCCGCTGCAGCAATTTTTGGGCGGTGCCGCACATCAAAGAGATGAAACGGTCGGCTCGCATCGAGGGCGCCGGATGGCTCGCCCGTGTGAAGGCGCAGGTGTCCGGAGATGGACGCCACCACCGTTGCGCCAGGTTCGATGGAAACCGCTTCGCCGAGCATTATTTCGGGAAGTTATGCGTGGCGCCAGATAATAGAGTCGTAGTGCTCAAAAAATGTAACGCTCAATTGAACGCGCTGACTTGTATATCAATGATTATAGTATGAATGCTTTTTATACTTGTGCTTCAAGTAGTAATACTTCTCCGTATGCCGCTTATGATACTTGTGTATAACCTGAAAGATGCGATTCGCTTCAGCCCCTTGCACAAGGTGTTGGGGTGTTCGCAAAATAGCGCTTTTTCACACTTAATCCGACGCCTCGCCCTGTTTTAAGGAGGTGGTAGCGAGCTAACGAGGCAATCCGGACTATGATGCTTTATCTCTTTCACTTAGCCAATGGAGCTCGAGGGTGGGGCTACGATATAGCCCCTGATGACACCGCACATCTCCGGATTTGGGGTGCGTATGTGCCTGACCGGGAAATGGTCCTTCATCAAAGTGGGGAATTCTAAACATTCCGATGGTCGATCAAGTGGTCGACCAAACTCTCGCCAGATCATGACAACCGTTTTGCTTTCATCGAGGTGCTCGCCAAATTAACTGGGGCACAATCGCAGAGTTCTCCGGTGCCGCGTTAGCCGATGATACGGAACGAAGGCAGCAAAACACGGAGCCGGCAAACCCAACATTTGACCAAAGACATGATTCGAGCTGATGCATATAATGCCTAACTCGAGACGCCGAACACTCCCAAAGGTGTTCGGACTTTATAATAATGAGCACAATGATTCCCTAAGCCCCTAGTGTCCAGGTATGGGCATGGTCTTCTGACGCGGCCGATGCCAAGGCGTCAGGCTCCGTTTTGGCTATAGGAAGAAGCCAAGGGAGAGTAACAACAAGAGACAGTGATAAAAAGGTCTACGCAGGTCTTAATCAAAAGAATCCTTGCAACGGGTCCCTATCGCACGCCTGCTACCAGGTTCCGCTATGCCATTATCCTTGATGGGTAAGCACGTTGTTCATCTCAGAGAAAAGAGGAACGTTTAGTTTTAGAAATAGCTCGTGCAAAAAAGATACAAAGGAATAAATATAAATATTTAAAGTGAGGTTTATATGAAACCGCGGTCAGTTGTGCGTGCAGCCCCTTGTAAAAGGGTGTGCGGCTAGGGAACCCTAGCCTGCTGGGTCCGGACTCGTCTAGCCGAGTCCGGGTCTTTATGACCTCGACCAAATGGCGCCATGTGGACCGGCATCTTGAGTGTAAGAGATGCTTAATGCGGTATGGCGCTGAAGCGATTAAAGCCTTTCGTCCCAACAAAGCTTGATATTCACTTTTAAATGGGACGATATGGAAAATTAACTTTCGTGGTTTAAAATTGTTCGCGATCCAAACACGACTTCTAGTAATATCGAGCCTGTGCACTTGGCATAAGGGCTCGCGCCACTCCTTTGAAGGAGGTGCGGCTGTGTCGAATTTTGGTAGGGTCTATCCTCATCCGACGGATTGTGTTTGAATATAGCAGGTTTAAGTCACCGCCTCCGCCCATTAGGACGCTTCAATTGTAGTCCGCCTATTATCGGATTCAATATCGGGAGTCCGTCCCCGCTGCTTTGACGCTTCGAGTAGTCTGTGGTCGAAAGTGATTGGTTTTGATATCCACCTCTACGGTCTGCTGGGTTGGACCGTGGGAGCTCTTTTTAGGAAGTGCCGCCTTGTTCTTCCGTGTTCTCACGGAAGTGAGTTTACCGCTGACTTCTTGTGGGAACGCTTTTGTTTTCCGGTGCCTCGTCAAGGGGGTTTATCTTCTTCGCTGATGCGCCGAGCCTCTTGTGTTCGGGCGCTTAGTCGGCCGGACTGCTTGAAAACCCAACAATCCTCGTGGGTGTGATTTGCGGGCCTTCCGGGTACTGTGGATTTGACATATCCGACCGTGATTTTATGTAGGTTAGACAGTTCGTCATTGTCATCCTTGAGGGGCTGAGTTTTATTATTTGGCCGCGAAGCTTTTGAATCCGCGTTAATCGCCGTGTTTTTTGGCTTTTCTTTTACTCCGCGCTGCTCCTTTCGCGCCGTGATTTTCTGCTTCCATCTCTTATCTCGAATGTACTTGGGTCACTGGTGCTGCTTCTTGCCAGCCAGGTATCCTCTCCTGCACAAAAGTGGGTCATGAGGCTTGTTAATGCGGTCATTGTCCTTGGTTTCTCTTCACCGAGGTGTCTGGCGAGCCATTCATCTCGGACATTGTGCTTGAAAGCTGCTAAGGCTTCGCGTCCGACAATGACTATTTGATTCTTTTGGTAAGGAACCTGTTCTGCATTTCCGCCACCGACTCTCCGGGCTGTTGAGTTATGTGACTTAGGTCATCTCAGATCCGGAGGCCGGACATAAGTCCCTTGAAAATTTGTTTCAAACGCTTCCTCGAGCTCTTCCCAACTTCCAAAGAGTGTTTTCAGGGAGGCTTTTGAGCCAATGACGGGCTGTCCCTTTGAGCTTGAGGGTAGATATTTTATGGCGTGAGATCGCCTCCTCCGCCATATGTATATGTAATATATAGTCTTCTATCCGCATCTGTGGTCTGTTGTTCCATCGTGAGGCTTCTATGTTTATGGGTTTAAACCTCACTGGGAATTCATGATCCAAAGACTCGCCGTTGAAGCATAGTGGGTGTGCGCGCCCCAGACTTGTATGTGCCGCTATCGCTTGGACACTTGACGTGTTGCTTTGCTTCTTGGGGCTTTCTTTTTGGGTCCAGATGGACCTGGCTGGGCCATTGGACGGTGGGGGCTTTATGGCCTCCTCGTCAATTCGGGAGCAGCTTATGATCGGGTAGCTCCTAGATTGGTGGCGTTGCCGTGTGTATCTCATGGTTTTGAGTACTTTGCTCCATCTTATTCGGAGCGCCTTCCGCTGTGTTGAGCTTCCGCTTGTCCTTCTTCAGCTTCTTGTCAGAAGCGATGAGCCTGCGCTTAAAAGCTCTTGTTCGACGTGCCCTCGAGTTCGTCATCATTGATGCTTGTTTCGCCTTCTGAGGGAGGTATATAGTTATGATCCTCGACCTTTTCTTCCGCCGCCTTTCGTGAGGGCTTGCTTCGCATCCTCCGCTACCGAGTCTTGCCGAGGGGTTTGTGTTCGCACTCTCGGGGTATTGTTATTTCGTGCTGTAATCTATATTCTTGTTGTGGCGGTTTTAGAGCGGCATCACGACGCCGCGCTCGGGCTGCTTTTTAGAGAATCGCCCCGCCATAGTCCCACCAGGATTCTCCGATAGCGAGAGATGCTTCAGAGAATTCAGATATCGCTAAAAGGCGAAAAGCCGGAAGATGTCTACAGCGTGAATTCCATAACCGCGCCTAATCCGGTTTAATTGGTAGGGCGCGGAGGCTCGGAGTCCGGCGAGGAGTCCGACGCCGGGATCACGAAGTTCGCAGAGGACAAGATTGGTATTCGCCCATCGCCGTGGATGTTGAAGCCCCGTGGCGCGCTCTATCCACCGCCCTCGCCATGGGAATCGGCCCGCTAATGGCCGAGCGAATCCGAAAGCTGACTACCAGCACCGTCCGCGCAGAGCTAGATCATGCCCATCGCCACAGCGGGCGCGCTTGCCGCGGGCTCGAGTCCGTCGAAGATCAAGTCTCCGCGGTCGCCGGCCGTGAAGTTTAAGCTTCGAATCGACTGACGGCGTGGGCGAGCTTCGATCTGCTCTGATGGCCAAGAGAATGGCCCTTGATGCAAAGCTGCGAATAAGAAGATCTGCCCGGGAGAAAAATCTCACCGACAGCGTTGATGGTTCAAGATGCGGTGAGACCAGGAAATCTCAATGACACCAATGTCGATTGTCAAAACCGGCGCTGATCCCCAATGCATCTAGAGCGATGGTAGCAAGCGAGGACACAATGTTTTTACCAGTTCAGCCCTCTCGATGGAGGTAATACCCTACGCCCCGCTTGATTAATATTGATGATATGGGTAGTGAAGAGTAGATCTACCACGATCAAGGAGGCTAAACCTAGAAGCTAGCCTATGGTATGATTGTTGTGATGTAATGTTGTCTCACGGCCCTTGTTTATAGACCGGAGAGGCTAGACAGTCATCGCTGTTTCCAGCTGCCATTCCAAGGAAAGTCCTTCGACACGAGCCGAGTCTTCTATCTTCTATCTTCGTAGTCCGGGAGTCCGCGGATATTGATAGTCCGCTGTCCGACACCCCTAGTCCAGACTCCTCAGGGGTGTCCGGATAGCCGGACTATGATCATCGGCCGGACTCCAAGACTATGAAGATACAAGATTGAAGACTTCGTCCCGTGTCCGGATGGGACTTTCCTTGGCGTGGAAGGCAAGCTTGGCAATACGGATATGTAGATCTCCTACCATTGTAACCGACTCTGTGTAACCCTAGCACTCTCCGATGTCTATATAAACCGGAGGGTTTTAGTCCTAGGACAGGACAACCATTAGAACAATCATACCATAGGCTAGCTTCTAGGGTTTAGCCTCCTTGATCTCGTGGTAGATCCACTCTTGTACTACCCATATCATCAATATCAATCAAGCAGGAGTAGGGTTTTACCTCCATCGAGAGGGCCCGAACCTGGGTAAAAACATTGTGTCCCTTGTCTCCTGTTACCATCCGCCTAGACGCACAGTTCGGGACACCCTACCCGAGATCCGCCTGTTTTGACACCGACATTGGTGCTTCCATTGAGAGTTCCTCTGTGTCGTCACCGATAGGCTTGATGGCTCCTTCAATCATCAACAACAACGCAGTCCAGGGTGAGACTTTTCTCCCCGCATAGATCTTCGTGTTCAGCGGCTTTGCACTGCGGGCCAATTCGCTTGGCCATCTGGAGCAGATCGAAAGCTACGCCCCTGGCCATCAAGTCAGATTTGGAAGCCTAAACTTCACGGCTGACATCCACGGAGACTTGATCTTCGATGGATTTGAGCCACAGCCGAGCGCGTCGCACTGTCACGATGGGCTTGATTTAGCTCGCTATCGACAAGGCCCTCGATGTCGCTGACAAGAGTCCGCCCACCCTTAATTCGAGCCGACCGCAGACGAGGATCGGTGGTTAGACACCGCCTCGGGGGTTGCAACCTCTACGGCGATGGAGCCCGATACTGACCTTGTCCCTTGTAAATCCCGTGACTCCGAGGTGCCGGACTCCTCGCCGGACTCCGAACCTCCTGTGCCCCTACCAATCGAATCCTTTGGGGACATCCTGAATTCGCTAAAGTATCTCTTGTTATCAAGAGAGCCCTGGCCGGACTGCGGTCAGGACGGTTGGGATGCGGACGACGAAGAAATTCAAAACTCACCCACCACCCACTTTGTAGCCACCTTCGACGATCTAACCGACATGCTAGACTACGACTCCGAAGACATCGACGGTATGGACGACGATGCCAGAGACGACCAAGAACCAGCGCCTACAGGGCACTGGAAGACCACCTCGTCATACGACATATACATGGTGGACATCCCAAAGGATGGGAACGGCGAAGAAGTAGCGGAGGCAGATTCCTCTAAGAAACAACCTAAGCGCCGACATCAGCGGTGCCGCTCTAAATCCCGCCACATCAAGAATGGAGATTCCGGCACCAGAGATAATAACACCCCAGAGAGTGCCGAAGACAATCCCCTCCAGCAAGATTCAGCATAGGAGGATGGAGAAGCCAGCACTCATGAGAGAGCGGCAGATGAAGAGGTAGAGGATGATAATTACATGCCTCCCCCCGGAGACGAGGCAAGCCTCAACGACGCATTTAATTGGCATGCCCGAGGATCCGTCGAACAAGAGCGTTTCAAACGCAGGCTCATGGCCACGGCAAACAGCTTAAAGAAAAAGCAGCAACAGCTCCGAGGTGATCAAGACCTGCTGGCCGACAGATGGACCGAAGTCCTCACGGCTGAAGAGAATGAACTCGAACGCCCCTCCAAAAGCTACCCAAAACGCAAGTTGCTCCCCCGATTAGAGGAGGAGGCATATAAACCCTCATCACCAGCGCACAATACGGCGGACCGACCACCTTGTGGCCGCGACAGAGAGGCATCTAGGCCCTCCACCGTAACTGCACTCGACACCGCCGAAAAGCGCCGGCCACGGGGAATGCGCCGACTTGCGTAGACATATTGAGGACAAGGCAAGATAATGAAGATCAATCTACGGATCACATGGGCGCTTAACGATGCACGACGATTACCGTCGCGCGGATACAAAGAACTCCAAATTGGCCAACACAAGAGACAAAGCTCGCTTGAGCTACGCCGTGATATTGCCCAATATAGAGGTGCCGACACCCACTATGCTTCACAGATGAAGTAATGGATCATCAAATCCTCAAGGGTTTAAACCCATGAACATTGAATCTTACGATGGCAAAACAGACCCGCGGTTTGGATCAAGATTATCTCCTTCATATCCATATGGCCCGCGTGACGATCTCCACGCCATCAAGTATCTCCCACTCAAGCTTAAAGGACCAGCTTGGCATTGGCTTAACAGCTTGCCGCCAGAGTCAATTGGGTGTTGGGAGGACCCGAAGCCGATTCCTCAACAACTTCAAGGGCACATATGTGTGACCACCAGACGCCGATGACCTAAGCCGCATAATTCAGCAGCCTGCATTTAATCGCCGCATAATTTTGGACACGGTTCTTAACAAAGAAAAATCAAATTGTCGATCGTCCGGATGTAGAGGCCCTCGCAGCCTTCAAACACAACATCCGCGACGAGTGGCTGGCCCGCACCTAGGACAGAAAAGCCAAATCCATGGCAGCCCTCACATCACTCATGACCCGCTTCAGGCGGGAGAGGACAACTGCCAGCCCGCAAAGAATAACCTCAAGAAAAATTCCGCAGTCCGACAACAAGGACCGCAATGCCAGTCACGTCACAACAAAAACAAACGTCGCGTTAACGGCGATAACACTGAGGATACGGCAGTCAACGCCGGATTCAGAGGCTCCAAACCCGGTCAGCGGAAAAAGCCAATCAAAAGAACTACTCCGGGTCCATCCAATTTGGACCGAATACTCGACCGCCCTTGCCAGATACACGGCACAACCGAAAAGCCAGCCAATCACACCAACAGCGATTGTTGGGTATTTAAGCAGGCAGGCAAGTTAATTGCCGAAAACAATGACAAGGGGCTGAATAGCGATGACGAGGAAGAGACCCGCCACGTAACAAGAGAGGACAAAGGGTTTCCCAAAAGCGGACGGTAAACATGATATACGCAACCCACATACCCAAAAGGGAGCGGAAGCGCACTTAGGGACGATATGCGATGTAGCCACCGCCCAAGTTCAATCCATGGTCCTCTTGCCCGATCACTTTTGATCAAGGGACCACCCCACCAAGATCCGCCATGGCGGATTCGCCGCATTGGTTTTAGACCCAATCATCGGCGGATTTCACCTCACCGAGTCCCGATGGATTTGTGGCAGAGCCCTGAACCTCGCTTTATCGTGATACAATGGCACAAGATGGGCATAGACCCTCAAGTATTAAACCTACAAAGACGACCTTCAAAGGCGCCATACCAGGTGTAGAGGCCAATTGTACAGGCTCAGTCACACTGGAAGTGGTCTTCGGATCCCCGGATAACTTCCGAAGCGAGGAGTTAATCTTCGACAGAGTCCCGTTCTGTAGTGGCTATCACGCTCTACTCGGACGAACCGCGTTTGTAAAGTTCAACGCGGTGCAGCATTACGCATACCTCAAGCTCAAGATGCCAGGCCCTCGAGGAGTCATCACGGTCAACGGAAACACTAAACGCTCCCTCCGAACGGAGGAACACACAGCGGCTCTCGTGGCAGAAGTACAGAGTAGCCTCTTAAGGCAATTCTCATGTCCGGTCGTTAAACGACCGGACATGGCCAAACGCGCCCGGAGCAACATACATCAAGACCACCTGTGTAACGCCCTCGATGCAGCTATATCTCCCACGTGTCGAAGCACGACTTAGAGGCATAACCGCATTGAAAGCAATGTCGCCAGTGAGGTAATCTTCACACAACCCATGTAATACATAAGGGAAAGAGATACATAATTGGCTTACAATCGCCACTTCACACAATTACATGAATAAAGCATTACATCATCCAGATACAATCAAGGTCCGACTACGGAACCAAAATAAAAGAAGAACCCCAAATGCATAAAGGTCCTCGATCGAATTCCAACCGGGCTCCACTAATTATCAACTAGAACGAAACAACACAAAGGGCAAGATCTTCATCGAGCTCCTCCTTGAGCTTGGTTGCGCCACCGCTTCAGTAACATAAGCACCGCAAACTGGTTTTGAAGTATCCGTGAGCCACGAGGACTCAAAGAATCCCATTACCATGGGTATCAAGACTAGCAAAGCTTAATGGGAAAGGAAGGGGTAAAGTGGTGAGGTGGCAGCAGCGCTAAGCATATATGGTGGCTAACATACGCAAAGAAGAGCGAGAAGAGAACAAGCGGAACGGTCGTGAAGCTAGCAATGATCAACAGTGATCCCGAACACCTACTTATGTCAAACATAACCTGTAAACCGTGTTCACTTCCGGACTCGCCGAGAAGAGACCATCATGGCTACACACGCGTTGATGCGCTTTAATTCGGATCCGTGTCAAGTTATCTACAACCGACATTAACAAATTCCCATCTGCCACATAACCATGGCACGGCTCGAAAGTTTATACCCCGCAGGGTGTCCCAACTTAGCCCATGACAAGCTCTCGCGATCAACGAAGAATAGACCTTCTCCCAGAAGACCCGATCGCCTCGAATCCCGGTTTACAAGACATTTCGACAATGGTAAAACAAGACCAGCAAAGCCGCCCGATGCGCCGACAATCCCGATAGGAGCTGCACATATCTCGCTCTCGTGGCAACACCGGATAGGTCACCTATGAGTAAAACCAGACTCGAGTTGCCCCGAGGGGCCCCACACTGCTTCGTTCGCACCAAAGACTTAGACAAGCAATCGCCCGGGGCTAAAATAAAGATGACCCTTGGGTTGGCTGACCCAAGGGAAGGGTATAGGTGGTGGTGAGGCAAATGGTAAAACCAAGGTTGGGCCTTGCGGACAAGTTTTATTCAAAGCGAACCGTCGGGGGTCCTATAAATCACCCGACCGCGTTAGGAACGCAAAATCCGGGAACATAACAACGGTATGACGGAAACCAGTATGCAAGAGTGGAACAAAACCCCTGCATAAGGCCGAGCCTTCCACCCTTTACCAAATATATAGATGCATTAATAATATAAGAGATATTGTGATATCCCAACATAAACCCCGCCCACCATGGAGCAATCTTCAACTTCACCTGCAGCTAGCAACGCTATAAGAGGGGCTGAGCAAAGCGGTAACATAGCCAAACAACGGTTTGCTAGGAATGGTGTCAAAGGGTAGAGGTTCATGGCAATTTGGGAGGCTGAAGAGCAAATGATAGGTAACGCAGCAGCATAGCGGTAGAACGAAGCAACTAGCATAGCAATGATAGTAGTGAGATCCAGGGTAGCGGTCATCTTGCCTGAAATCCCGCTAGGAAGAAGAACGAGTCCATGAAGAAGACGAACGTGAGTAGTCGAACGAAATCTCACAATCGCAACATTACCGGGACTAAGAAGCAACACCGGAAAGAAACAAACAACATGGTAAACACACAAGCATAATCATGGCATGATGCACAAACAAGTATGATGCATGTCCGGTTAATGAGGCATGGCATGGCAAAGTGCAACAAACAATACTACAAGTTAAGTGGAATTCAATATGCAACGAGTTGCATATTGACGAAACACCACATGCAATTATTTAGTTTGATCTCGTTATAAGCTACTCAACAATATTAAATGTTGTTAAACATGGCAAGGGGTGAAACATAATAAAACTATCTATTTAGGCAAGTTTAAATGAGGCCGAAACTACAAACAACAATTCCGGAAAAACCTCATATGCAATTTATGAATTTGATACTGTTCTGCCCTAAAACATATTTTAAAGTTGTTAAACAGGAAAATAAAATGGACCATGTTAATCTAGGCATCTTTCCACCCCATTTACATATAAAGTACATTTAAAACCGAGCTACGGTTATTTAGTTATGAATTAAATCATTTGAACATGGCATTTGAGCAAATTTAGACAAACAACATTCTAAACATTTTAAACATGGATGAAAATGGCATATTATTAATCTACACAAAATTCTAAGCATTTTACATATTAAAATTATTTTAAACGGATGCATGGTTGTGGAGTTTTCATATGCATGAACAGCAGGGGTCAATCTGTAAAACTGGTAAATCACAGGATATAGGCAAATTCGCAGACGCTAAAAAAACACGGCATGGGCTGAAACTTGCCGGCCCGACAGGGTACAGGAGGCGGACAGGAGGGGGCTGCTCACCCATGGGCTTGGCCCGGTTCGGAAGCAGAGGAGGCCTGGCGCTGGCTGCGGCTTGGCTGGGCCTTGGGGAGGCGCTGGCCCACGCAGCGGGGCGACGGGTCAACGAGCGCAGGGGCTTAGCGCTGCGTGCGTTGTTCCAAGATGACGAGCGGGCGAAGCAGACGACACCCAGTGAACAGGAGGGGCGCCAGCGGCGGGGACGGGGCCCTACCGGCTGGATCTGGCCGTGAACGGGCAAGGGCGGTGGAGGCCGGCCGGATCCCGTGGGTGGCCGTGGTGGAACTTGGCGAGGAGGCGAACCGCGCGAAGCTTCTGCGAGGCTCCCATGGCGGCTCTGATGTTCAAGAAAGGAGAGATCAGGGAAGGTGAGAAACGAGGCAGGAGGAAAAGAAGGATAGGGGAGGCGCAATGCGGCTCATCTTGCTAGCTGGTTCGGTCGCCCGCGGCGGCGCCGGATGACGGGGCAAGGAGGAGGAGCATGGCATGGGGGCTCGGGCGCTGCGGGATGAAGGACGACGGCGAGCGGAACCAGACGCGCGATGGTGTTCTCCGGCGAGGGAATGACCAGGATCCGGCGGACCCTGATGCGGGCGAGGCTGGGGAACGGCGAGGCCGGATGGATCCACCTCGGACCCGGCAAGTCAGCTTGAGCTCGGCGGCTAGACTCGTTCTGTAGGCAAACAGAGAGGGAGATGTGAGACGAGAGAGGAACAGAGCAAAACGGGGGAGAGATGGGGAAGAAGGAAAACAGGGGCGCGGCGGAGCTGCTGGTCCGGCGACGCAGGAGACGGGCACAAGCGAGGGAGCTCCGGCTCGGGCGTGGAGGCATCCGTGGGTGAAGCCGGAGGGCGCGACCTGCAGGGTCGGCGAGGCTTGGGCGCGAGGGCTCCTCGGGGCTGCGCTGTTACTGCGGCGAGAGAGGAGCACGGCGCTGGGACCTCGGGTTCAAACGCGAGGAAGGAGGAGGCAGCTTCGGGCTGGATGTGGTTGGTGAATTTTCGGATCAGGAGGAGGGGATGGATTTGATTGGATCGGGGGGAAAAACGAGGAGGGCGGCTGGTTGGTTCGACGCTGATAACAAGGAGAGTGGCGGCGGCATGGGGATGGGATGGATGGGACAAGGTCCCTAGATTTTTAGGGTTGGACTATTTATATAGCAAGTGGATTTTTGGGTAGGGGTATTTGGTCCCTTCGATTAAATCGGACGGTTCCGGATAAATATGCTAGGGAGACCCAACAAAGAAAACGGAGATATTTTGTAGATGTTTGGGGATGATCCGAATCAATGGTCACGACAGAACGGGTCATGTTCGGGGGAGTTTCAGATGCGCGCGCGAGGGGGCTTCGAGCTGGCAAGAGAGGTTAGGTGGTCATGGTCAAGAGGGAAGAAAAACCCGGTTGGTCTGGAACGGTCAGCGCGGGCAAGGCGATCCGAGGGAAGGTGATGAATGCGGCAACGACGAACGAATGCAAGTTTTATGAAAAACTATGCAGATGCAATGCGAATGATGCGATGATGAAATGCATGACATGAACAAAATGCAAAACAAAAGACAAAACCCAACTACGGAGAAAATAATATCTCGCATCTCCGAAAAAGGCGGGAGTTGGAGTTACGAATATGGAAAGCTACATCCAGGGCGTTACAACACTCCACCACTACGAGAGGATCTTGTCCCGAGATCTAGGATGGCACCGGAGGGAAAACGGAAGAGGAAGAGAAGAGGTAAAACTAAGTTGCTTCTTTGACCAATGAGTGAAACCAAAGAACCTTGAGAGGTTGAACAAATTGAAAGAAACAAAACAACAGAGATGACCAAGATTGCAAACAATTCGTTGGACAAGAGGAACAAGGAATATGATGAGAACCAAGAGGTTTAGTGATAAGATAGATATTGAAACCACTCCGGTTAAAACTAGATAGAGGAGGAATAAGATTGATATAATTTGGGCAGCACTCCAACTGTAATGGAAGGAAATGAACATGAACTTGACAAGATGAGAGGATACATGATGAAATCAACAACACACTGCCTCCGGAATTGAAAGAATGGCACAAGGGGTAAGAAACATTACAAACCGCACTCCGGTTGAGAAGGGAGGCAAAACTTGATAAAATGAAAGAGCTTGAATGAGAACACAACACTCCGGTTAAGAAAATAACATGATCTTGACAAAACGAGGTGATGGGTGAAGAGCACCACATCACAATGCCTCCAGAACGAAAGAATAGAAGCTAGACCGTTGAGATAAAGGGACAGAGAAGAAAATGACAACTTTTGCCACAAGTGAACTTGGAAAGCATCCTTGCAAAGAAGAATCGAACGGAATTGTTGGAAAACCAACAACGAAAAGAATAAGCTTGTGGCGGGCTTATGAAAACATCTCAAAATTATGAGGTGAGCTTCTGCCACCAACGGAAACAAATGATTAGATTGATATCAACAAGGAGACGAGAAACTTATTTCACCGGGAGGACAAATGAAGAACTTGGGTCATTTATAAGCACCATAAATAGCAACAATCCTTAGGGAAAGCTTTAGGTGAAATATAACCCAAGATAACTCCAATGAAGAGACTGATGGATTTAAAATACCTCATTCTTGACAACAATATGAATCATGAAACATGAAGCAAATTGTCAAGAGTGACATAACACCATCTCAAAAGATAAGATAGAAGGAATTGCACTTTGGAATGCAAGACGGAGAATACTTGAGCTTCTCAAAACAAAACAAGTGTTGGGCACCCTGTTTACTTTTGAGTATAGCTTGGCGGATCATAACTTCGAGCGAAATCTTGAAGAACAATTGAAGAATGAAAAGAATCCTTGACGACCCACCATTTAGAGCCTCCATGAAGAACTCCGGTAATAGAAGGATGATGAAAAGAAAGAGAAGTTGAAAACACAAGGTGAAGCCTTGCAATGATTTAGAATGAGCTTCGCAACGATAATGCGGAAAACTTGGAATCTCCGGAAAAGAAAAGATGAAGCATCTCGAACCGAGAATGTGATATGATGACCAACTCCGGAAAGAAAGATGATTCACTTGTAAACAAGAATTTATTCATCATGAATAATCTCCATAAAAGAATTGAGTCACCTGGAGGAAACAAGAATAAGATTTATTGTATGCTTATCCTTCATCAAATTAAATTGATGACAAGCAATGGGTTTTGCATAGTACTTATTCTTCTTGAAAAGGATTGAGAAGTGACATATCGCAAACTTGAGAAGGTCTTCATGAACCACCGGTAGGATTTGGAAACAACGAATATTTGATATGATAATGAAGGAAGTGAAATCTTGAACGGACCACCGTAAGAATTGAAAATGAAATTAGCAAAGGCACAATTCACCGGGAAGAATTGGAAAACGAATGAAGATACTTGAGGGGATTTCGATACATGAGAATGAAGAGATCGTGAACTGATTAGAGGGTATTTGAACGATGCACCGGTAAGATTTGGAGAATGATGGCTACACGTTGAGAATGAAGAATTATGACATGATGGCCTCCGGAGGAAAGAAATGGAAACAACTCATGAAATGCTCCGGATGGTAAGAAAAGAGTTGTCTCAATCGAAAGCAATTATGAGAGGATGGCATCAAGCTAGGACCATGAATATTCAAGAAAATGGACGAAGATTTAGAGGAAACACTTCTTCGGTCTTCACATGTTGAGAATGAAGATGAGAACCACCATGAATTGTATGAGATACTCCGGGAGAATGAAAAAAACAAGGTTGTTGAGCCAACAATGAAAAATAATTTGAAAGATCTTGGAGAAGGCATGTGACTGATGGGATCCATTCTTACGTCACAAATGAAAAGAATTTGAGAATAACTCCGGAAGAATTAGAAGAGTCAGGTAAGATCCTGGGAAAAGACCTGTGGGTTAGGGCCCACTCAAAAGAAAACACCATTGGAAATGATTTTAAACAGAGATTGCACCGGTAGAATTAAATGGCTTGAATGAGATAACAGTCTCCAAATGGCTTGAACGGATTAAGAATGGAAACACAAATCTTGTGAGATATCTTTAGTACTCCGGATACGAATAGAGAGAGGTGAACGATTATGGGATGCACCGGCATGGGATAGCATTTGAAACGAGGAAAGGGATATGAGCAACACCGAAAGCTTGAGTTGGATCCACCGGAGAAGAAACAGCAATGGAGGATGATGAACTTGAAACTGTTGAGCATCTTCATGGGAAATCACCGGATAAGAACATTGAAAGAAAAGAATGAAGAGACTTCCCACAAATAAAAGGATACATGATTAAGAAATCTGAGTCCTTGAAGAAAAAGGGTGGGAGGGCGGGAAAAACAAAGGCAACTTGGGACAGATGAAATAAACACCGTTGAGAAAACTTAGAATTGATCTTGCGGATGGGGAGAATGATGGGATCGTCTCGAAGAGAAGCACGCCGGTTGGAAAAGAACTAACATGACGACCTCGATGATCAATAAGGATTAGTATTCACATAGCAATATGAGAACACCCTTTAGGAAAGGTATGGATTCAACATTTGACTTTGAAGCAACTCGAATACCATAAATAAAACAAAACAAAGGATTTGGCTTGCGAATAAGCCGAACAAACATATGATAGAGATTTCGTCCAAGTTTTCGTGGTGGGGCCTACACGGGCTCGATCAGACAGCACCATCATGTACAAGGCAAGGCACATGACATACGGCGCCCTCGAGTCGGCATAGCCAAGGACTCTTTAAGACACAACGAGACCATCAGAAACCAACCGTGAATAGGCGGACCACTAGACCTCGAACCCCAATTTCACATCATACATTCGCCGGAAAGATATCCTAAGAGCTACTTGAATTCCCACCTATAAAACTCCCAAATTTTCCTGTTATGCAATCAGTGTTGGGGATACAGGGAAGCATAATATCTCACCCAAAACTAGCAAATCCTACATCCAAATCAGATCCATCCTTCAACACATAACCAAGAAACCTTCGTAAATCATCTACCTCAACCTTCGAAAAACATCCGTTACGAGCTATGGCAATACTCCCGTACTCACCTCAGTACTGGGTTATCGGGGTTATCTCACCAACAACTGCATAAAAGAGATTTTCGATGTCGGCATACTAAACTCAGGTATTCTAGAACTGCAATGATAAAATTATGACGACAACACCTCGAGCTCAACTCCCGGACACTTCCACTAAACCCCGACAGAGGCACCAAGACAATGTTCTCATCATAAAACCATCGAACAATTCCAAGATACCAGCGTGATCCTAAAAAAATTTAGTGAAATTTGAGACGAGAAGAGTCAAAACTCTCATCGCAGGATGCCTTACCAGAGCGATGAAGAGACCGGGAGTAAAAAGAATTCCTAACTCTCCGATATATATAATCCTAAATGACTCAAAACATTTTTCTAGACACAACTCGCCGCTAAAAACGATCAAGCAGGGGGCTCCTAAGGTCGGGAAGGCTCGCTACCAACTTGTAACGCCTCGATGCGGCTATATCTCCCACGTGTCGGCAACGACTTAGAGGCATAACCGCATTGAAAGCAATGTCGCAAGTGAGGTAATCTTCACACAACCCATGTAATACATAAGGAAAGAGATACATAGTTGGCTTACAATCGCCACTTCACACAATTACATGAATAAAGCATTACATCATCCAGATACAATCAAGGTCCGACTACGTAACCAAAATAAAAGAAGAACCCAAAATGCATAAAGGTCCCCGATCGACCCCAACCGGGCTCCACTCATCGATCAACTAGAACGAAACAACACAAAGGGCAAGATCTTCATCGAGCTCCTCCTTGAGCTTGGTTGCGCCACCGCCGGTAACATAGGCACCGCAAACTGGTTTTGAAGTATCCGTGAGCCACGAGGACTCAAAGAATCCCATTACCATGGGTATCAAGACTAGCAAAGCTTAATGGGAAAGGAAGGGTAAAGTGGTGAGGTGGCAGCAGCGGCTAAGCATATATGGTGGCTAACATATGCAAAGAAGAGCGAGAAGAGAACAAGCGGAACGGTCGTGAAGCTAGCAATGATCAAGAGGTGATCCTAACACCTACTTACGCCACACATAACCCGAAACCGTGTTCACTTCATGACTCCACCGAGAAGAGACCATCACGGCTACACACGCGTTGATGCATTTTAATTCGGATCTCGTGTCAAGTTATCTACAACCGACATTAACAAATTCCCATCTGCCACATAACCGCTGAACGGCTCTCGAAAGTTTATACCCTGCAGGGTGTCCCAACTTAGCCCATGACAAGCTCTCGCGATCAACAAAGGAATAGACCTTCTCCGTGAAGAACCGATCAGCCTCGAATCCCGGTTTACAAGACATTTCGACAATGGTAAAACAAGACCAGCAAAGCCGCCCGACACGCCGACAATCCCGATAGGAGCTGCACATATCTCGCTCGTGGCAACACAGATAGGTCACCCTTTAATAACACCAGACCTCGAAGTTACCCCAAGGGGCCCCAGTCTGCTGGTTGCGACCAACACTTAGACAAGCACCGCCCGGGGCTAAATAAAGATGACCCTTGGGTTGGCCGACCCAAGGGAAGGGTATAGGTGGTGGTGAGGCAAATGGTAAAACCAAGGTTGGGCCTTGCTGGACAAGTTTTATTCAAAGCGAACCGTCAGGGGTCCCATAAATCACCCGACCGCGTTAGGAACGCAAAATCCAGGAACATAACACCGTATGATGGAAACTAGGGCGGCAAGAGTGAACAAAACACCGTGCATAAGGCCGAGCCTTCCACCCTTTACCAAATATATAGATGCATTAATAATATAAGAGATATTGTGATATCCCAACATAAACCCTGTCCACCATGGAGCAATCTTCAACTTCACCTGCAGCTAGCAACGCTATAAGAGGGGCTGAGCAAAGCGGTAACATAGCCAAACAACGGTTTGCTAGGAATGGTGTCAAAGGTTAGAGGTTCATGGCAATTTGGGAGGCTGAAGAGCAAATGATAGGTAACACAGCAGCATAGCGGTAGAACGAAGCAACTAGCATAGCAATGATAGTAGTGAGATCCAGGGTAGCGGTCATCTTGCCTGAAATCCCGCTAGGAAGAAGAACGATTCCATGAAGAGGACGAACGGGAGTAGTCGAACGAAAGATCACAATCGCAACATTACCGGGACTAAGAAGCAACACCGGAAAGAAACAAACAACATGGTAAACACACAAGCATAATCATGGCATGATGCACAAACAAGTATGATGCATGTCCGGTTAATGAGGCATCGCATGGCAAAGTGCAACAAACAATACTAAAAGTTAAGTGGAATTCAATATGCAACGAGTTGCATATTGACGAAACACCACATGCAATTATTTAGTTTGATCTCGTTATAAGCTACTCAACAATATTAAATGTTGTTAAACATGGCAAGGGGTGAAGCATAATAAAACTATCTATTTAGGCAAGTTTAAATGAAGCCGGAACAACAAACAACAATTCCGGAAAAACCTCAAATGCAATTTATGAATTTGCTACTGTTCTGCCCTAAAACATATTTTAAAGTTGTTAAACAGGAAAATAAAATGGACCATGTTAATCTAGGCATCTTTCCACCCCATTTACATATAAAGTACATTTAAAATCGAGCTACGGTTATTTAGTTATGAATTAAATCATTTTAACATGGCATTTGAGCAAATTTAGACAAACAACATTTTAAACATTTTAAACATCGATGAAAATGGCATATTATTAATCTACACAAAATTCTAAGCATTTTACATATTTAAATTATTTTAAACCGATGCATGGTTGTGGAGTTTTCATATGCATGAACAGCAGGGGTCAATCTGTAAAACTGGTAAATCATAGGATATAGGCAAATTCGCAGACGCTAAAGAAAACACGGCATGGGCCGAAACTTGCCGGCCCGACAGGGTACATGAGGCGGACAGGAGGGGGCTTCTCACCCATGGGCTTGGCCCGGTTCGGAAGCAGAGGAGGCCTGGCGCTGGCTGCGGCTTGGCTGGGCCTTGGGGAGGCGCTGGCCCACGCAGCGGGTCGACGGGTCAACGAGCGCAGGGGCTTGGCGCTGCGTGCGTTGTTCCAGGACGACGAGCGGGCGAAGCAGACGACGCCCAGCGAATAGGAGGGGCGCCAAGGGACGGGCCCTCGCCGCAGATCTGCCGTGAACGGGCAAGGGCGGCGGAGGCCGGCCGGATCCCGTGGGTGGCCGTGGTGGAACTTGGCGAGGAGGGGAACCGCGCGAAGCTTCTGCGAGGCTCCCATGGCGGCTCTGATGTTCAAGAAAGGAGAGATCAGGGAAGGTGAGAAATGAGGCAGGAGGAAAAGAAGGATAGGGGAGGCGCGATGCGGCTCATCTTGCTAGCTAGTTCGGTCGCCCGCGGCGGCGCCGGATGACGGGGCGAGGAGGAGGAGGAGCATGGCACGGGGGCTCGGGCGCTGCGGGATGAAGGACGACGGCGAGCGGAACCAGGCGCGCGACGGTGTTCTCCGGTGAGGGAATGGCCAGGATCCGGCGGACCCTGATGCGGGTGAGGCTGGGGAACGGCGAGGCCGGATGGATCCACCTCGGACCCGGCAAGTCAGCTTGAGCTCGGCGGCTAGACTCGTTCTGTAGGCAAACAGAGAGGGAGATGTGAGACGAGAGAGGAACAGAGCAAAACGGGGGAGAGATGGGGAAGAAGGAAAACAGGGGCGCGGCGGAGCTGCTGGTCCGGCGACGCAGGAGACGGGCACAAGCGAGGGAGCTCCGGCTCGGGCGTGGAGGCATCCGTGGGTGAAGCCGGAGGGCGCGACCTGCAGGGTCGGCGAGGCTCGGGCGCGAGGGCTCCTCGGGGCTGCGCTGTTACTGCAGCGAGAGAGGAGCACGACGCTGGGACCTCGGGTTCAAACGCGAGGAAGGAGGAGGCAGCTTCGGGCTGGATGTGGTTGGTGAATTTTTGGATCAGGAGGAGGGGATGGATTTGATTGGATCGGGGGGAAAATCGAGGAGGGCGGCTGGTTGGTTCGACGCTGATAACAAGGAGAGTGGCGGCGGCGTGGGGATGGGATGGATGGGACAAGGTCCCTAGATTTTTAGGGTTGGACTATTTATATAGCAAGAGGATTTTGGGGTAGGGGTATTTGGTCCCTTCGATTAAATTGGACGGTTCCGGATAAATATGCTAGGGAGACCCAACAAAGAAAACGGAGATATTTTGTAGATGTTTGGGGATGATCCGAATCAAATGGTCACGACAGAACGGGTCATGTTCGGGGGAGTTTCAGACGCGCGCGCGAGGGGGCTGCGAGCTCGCAAGAGAGGTTAGGTGGTCACGGTCAAGAGGGAAGAAAAACCCGGTTGGTCTGGAACGGTCAGCGCGGGCAAGGCGATCCGAGGGAAGGTGATGAATGCAAAGGGAGAAACGGCAACGATGAACGAATGCAAGTTTTATGAAAAACGATGCCGATGCAATGCGAATGATGCGATGATGAAATGCATGACATGAACAAAATGCAAAACAAAAGACAAAACCCAACCATGGAGAAAATAATATCTCGCATCTCCGGAAAAGGCAGGAGTTGGAGTTACGAATATGGAAAGCTACATCCGGGGCGTTACAACTTGGCACGGCCGAGAGGCATAGCAATGCGGCCCCAACCCCAGCCCTTGCATGATTGAAGACTAGTCCTTCGCAGACATCATTACGCCCGAGATACCATGGGCATAGGGGAGGGCACGACCACGACAGCCCAGAAAGCGGTTCAACCACATTAGGGCTCCCAAGTGTCGCTTTTTTTTTTTTTTTTTTTACCCACAGACTCCGCTCACTGAGGTCTGCTCGCGTAAGACCCGCCAACTAACGATGCAACAACCAGGGAAGGAGAAAGGCTACTAAGAACACTCGTGGTCTCCATTACGAGCATTAAATCTGTTTAATACACCATTCCGCAGCCTACCCCTGGAGGGGGACATGTTTAATAGTCCAATCCCTTGCTTGCCGCACTATTTGTATCGCTCTGCATTCATGGCAATATTTCTGAATAAACAATGCATCGCTTTTTGCTTATAATTGCATCCCTTTCTCATATATGTTCGTTTATGACATTTTGCATCCGTACACTTTGGTACGGCCGAATACACCAGGGGCTTATGTTCCTTGCATTATGGTGTGATAAGTCCAAACACTTTCAAAAGTGCGGCACCCCGAACTTATAGCATTATATGCATCGGCTTCGAATCATGTCTTGGGTCAATAGTTGGGTTTGCCTGCCCCATGTTTTGGTACCTTACGCCCGCTTTTATCGGATAAGGTAGCACTGGAGAACCACCGCGATTGCGCCACGGTTGAGCTGGGCGAGCCTCGATGGAGAAAGCTAAAATCTGACCTTCATGATAAGGCGAGAGCTGGTCGCTGCTCGAGAGGTCTTTTCGAGTCCCCAAAGACTTATGCCGCTTAGAGCGAGGAACCGGCTTTGTCCGCCCAGCGTGATAGCGCCTCAACTCGGTCTTCCTAACACTAGGAGCTTCACCAAATTTAAAATTATAGAATTCTATGGCTAAGTGAGAGTGTTCAAGCATTATAAGTCCGGTTGCCTTGTTACTGTCGTGTTGAGCGCCTCCTAGATGGACCCAAAATGGGAACAAGAGCGCCAAGTTTATCCCAAACACCCCGTAACTCGTGGCATGGGGGCTGAAGTTTATTTAATTGCCATCTCTCGATTTGATAAATGGCCGCACGTAAGGTAATATTTTATATTAATAAGCGTTGCTTAGCGATATGAACAAAGTTTTCAGCGCCTGACAGATAACACATTGCGTAGTCTACTCAAATATTACATCTTTGGAGCACTCATCGCCAATCTTATGGGCACCCTTCAGACACTCTTATAATACATTTCGGCGTGCGATACTCCTTGCCCGGGCGGGCGTCGCGTCTGTCAGAAGCTTTCAAAGATCCAGCCTGCCCTAGTGCACTTTTTGCACGGCAAGGGCCCGGTGCACCTTCAATGCAAAGCGAATGCTTGACGACCTCCACCCAAGGACACGCGTCCCACCAGCCACCGTACCAGTCAAGTAGCTCCCACGCATGGCCTCCTTGGGCCACACCCGAACTATGAGGCCCTTCATGGCCTGTTCGGCTACCTTAGGAGCTCGACCAGCTGCTTCACCTGGTCGCTAAGGGCACCGGATGACCCGCCAAAGATATCGAGACCAAAAGACCTTCTCCGCTGAGCTACCCTCCTCGGCTGGTAGAATGCGGCGGATCGACACGCCGCAAGGCAGATCTGCAAACGCCTCGAGAGCTCCGACCGGGTAAGTAATGGTAATTCACATTCACATGCTTGCTTTGCACGAAAAATGCCTTACCCGCCGCTATTTTCTTCACCGCCTCAATCTCCTGGAGGGCCTTATGGGCTTCGGCCTTAGCAGCTTTGGCACTCTCAAGAGCCAATGCAAGCTCGGACTCTTGGGTCTTCGAGTCGCGCTCCAACCTCTCATGCTTTTCCACGAGAGCCTGGAGCTCTTGCTGCACCTCCGCCACCCGCGCCTCCTGCTTCTCTCTCACTCAGCTCGTTCCGCGGCTGCATTGCGTTCGGCCGCAGACACGGCCTCCTTCAGGGTTGCCACCTCGTTCGTGGCCCCTGCAGTGCCCACGTTATCCTTGTTATTTCTCTTGCAACCAAAATCCTTTTCTATAAGGTACAAATTTAATACGGTGTTACTCACCTTCTTTGTCCTCGAGCTGCTTCTTGGCAAGGCCGAGCTCGTTCTCGGACCGCCGAGGCTCGCTTAAAGCACCGACCTCCATGATCGGTCTTGGCAGAGGTTAGCCGCACAACTTGCAATCCCATATTGACATATTTGTTAGACCTCCTGCGTATATCTTTGTAAGATCCTCTGTCCGGCTTTTCATTCCGAACACCGAACCGAGCATTAGGGGCTACTGTATATGCGGTATTACTTCACATATTTTCAAATTTCTTACCTCAAAGCCTGTTAGAAGGCTGCTGCAGGCTTCGGTCAGCCCGCTCTTGGCGAGCTGAACCTTCTGAATCACCACACTCATGATAGTGCGGTGTTCTTCCTCGATGGAAGAGCCGTTGAGCCTCCAACAAGTTGTCCGCGCCTCCGGTTGGACGGAGGTCCGGGTGTCACGGTCTTGCCCTTCTTACGAAGGGCCACGCGGACTCGAACCACTCATGGTTCCGGCGGAGTCCGGTGCAAAGTCCGGGAGGTTGCCTTGCAGCACCTCTGGAGCCTCCTCCTCCTGATGGGTCCCCTCCTGGGATCCCACCTCGGCGTCGTCAGCGTCACGAGGAGTTGAGGCGGTCAGAAGGGAATCCACATCCGACGGAGCCAAGGACCCGTTCGATGAAGCGGGAAGATCGTCCTCGGTCGGACTACAGGTTGTATGCGGCATTAGAAGGACACTATGTGGCAAAAAAGAGAAATTATAAATCATTCAGGAATCCGGATACTTACGATCTTGCCAGGGGCTTGGCCCTTGAGGGCCACTCCTCGTCGCCGTCGCCGGCGTTGGCGGAGCAGTCAGGAGGAAGGGTCCTTCCCTTCTTGGACCCTTCAGCCTCCCTCGTTGGGGAAGCCTTCCTCTTCTTCTCTCCCCCCTCTTGGGGAGACGCCTCTTTCTCCTCCTCGTCTTCGGGGGAGGAGTCCGCCTCGGATCCATCAGACGACAAGTCCGATACCACCTGGCGCCGGGAGCTCCTTCGGGTTCCCGTGGCCTTCTTCTTGGCCTTCTTCTCTGGCACCACGTAAAGTGCCGGGATCAGCAGCCCCGTCAAACGGGTGTCCGCTGGGTCTTCTGGAAGGGGATCCGGACAGTTAACCTGTCCGAACGTCCTCTGCCAGTCCTGTTAAAGGCATTGGGAGTTTAGATCCCACATAGAGTCAAACTATGAAAGAAATGAGTGTCCCATAAAGGATAACATAGCTTACCTCGCCGGCTGGGCGTTGCGTGCTGAATCCGCGGTCTTCAGTTGCGGATGCGGGGGCTTCTCCGCCCTTGAACAACACCTTCCATGCAGCTTCGAACGTCGTGTCGAAGAGCCCGCTCAAGGTCCAGTGCTGTGCCGGATCAAACTCCCATAAATTGAAGGCCCGTTCTTTGGCGGGGAGAATCCGCGGACGAGCATGACTGGATCACGCTGACAAGCTTAAGCTTCTTGTTCACCAGTGTCTGAGCTAGGATCGAGTCCGGTCGGCTCTTCCAACTACCCCATAGCAAGCCCTTCTTCTTTGAGGTGAGCTGCATGGGGATACCAGATCTGAACTCGGGGCCGCTGCCCATTTAGGGTCACGCTGCTCGGTGATGTAGAACCACCTCGATTGCCACCCTTGACGGATTCCACAAAGGCACCTCGAGCCAAGTGACGCTGGGCATTTTGCCCACCATGGCGCCTCCGACTCCGCTTGACGCCTTTCACCACCTTCGCTTGACATTGAAGGTCTTTAGCCACAAGTCGAAGTGGGGCTGGATGCAGAGGAAGGCCTCGCACACGACGATGAACGCCGAGATATTGAGGATAAGTTTGGCGCCAGATCGTGGAAATCCAGGCCGTAGTAGTACATGAGCCCCCAGACAAAGGGGTGAAGCGGGAAGCCCAGTCCGCGGAGGAAGTGGGGGAGAAATACGACCCTCTCATGGGGCCTGGGTGGGATGAGCTGCCCTCATCAGCAGCCCGTCTTGCGCGATGTTGCTGGACAGTATCCGTGCCGCGCAGCTTCGATGTGCTCCTCCGTAGAACGGAGGAGGCCATCCACTTGCCTCCCGCTCCGGACATGGCTGGAGAAGGTTGAGGCAAGATGTGCGGACTTGGGCGCTGGAGCTCGAAAAGCTTGTGAGACGGATAAGCAAAGGAGGAAGAAGGCGAGGTAAAAAGGCGGATCCTTATCCCTTATATATGGGCGACGAAGACTATGCGCCCCCACCGCCCGGTAAAACCGGCTTATCTCCCAAGCGCCACAATCAATGGCACGGTTGGGTTACCCACGTCCGTATTGATGGGAATCCTGAATAAGGGGAACACGATCTCGCTCGACAAGACGTGCCAAGGAAACCGCCGCTAAACGCTACCGAGGTGGTATAATAAAACGATTCAAGTAAAGGCTTGAAGTGGTGTGACGTCACGCCACTAAATACGCCGCCAGATTGAACTTGTGTACATATTATTCTCTATGGTGGTACGTGGAATTTATTTTGCGAGCGGACACTATCCCGGTGTTCACAATCTTCTATGGATTATTCGAGTAGGAACCCGCCTTGCAATGCCAAGACAATATGCGTGCGGACTCGCTCGCCATTGAAGCCCGGTTCAGGGCTACCGAGGAGTCTCGACTAGGGGTGTCCGGATAGCCGGACTATCATCATCGGCCGGACTCCAAGACTATGAAGATACAAGATTGAAGACTTTGTCCAGTGTCCGGATGGGACTTTCCTTCGCGTGGAAGGCAAGCTTGGCAATACGGATATGTAGATCTCCTACCATTGTAACGGACTCTGTGTAACCCTAGCCCTCTCTGGTGTCTATATAAACCGGAGGGTTTTAGTCCGTAGGACAGGACAACCATTACAACAATCATACCATAGGCTAGCTTCTAGGGTTTAGCCTCCTTGATCTCGTGGTAGATCCACTCTTGTACTACCCATATCATCAATATCAATCAAGTAGGAGTAGGGTTTTACCTCCATTGAGATGGCCCGAACCTAGGTAAAAACATCGTGTCCCTTGTCTCCTTTTACCATCCGCCTAGACGCACAGTTCGGGACCCCCTACCGGAGATCCGCCGGTTTTGACACCGACAGGTGGCCTCCGCTTGCTTTCCACCTTTGTAAGTGGCCAGCCCGGCTCGGACCGGGACCATAAAGGCCGGAGGAAGGTATCCCTCCACTTGGAGCGTCACCAGCTCGTTGTGCGGAACTAAACATCTCCTCCAATCTCCTGGCGGAGGGCTGGGAGCGCGAGAGGAGGAGCCGCGTCGACGGTCCATGATAGAATGGATTTTTGGTCGGAAGCGCTCCGATGAGTACTCGCGGAAGGAAGATGGTGTGACTTGGATATGGATTCTTGCCTCTCTTATAGGCAGATTATTTGCGCAGCTAGGGGGTAAAATATAAAAGTACCCTGGCCTTTTGCATTCGTGCGACACGTGGAAGAGGGCCATTATTGGGCATGGAAGCCAAGGAGCGCAACATTTGTAAAGGAAGCCGGACACTATCCGGCAAACGCATGGAATTTGGAGGAGAACCCGCCTTGCAACGCCGAAGACAATATACGCGCTAGACTCGTCGTCATTGAAGCCTGGTTCGGGGGCTACTGAGGGAGTCCTGGACTAGGGGGTGTCCGGATAGCCGGACTATCATCATCGGCCGGACTCCAAGACTATGAAGATACAAGATTGAAGACTTCGTCCCGTGTCCGGATGGGACTTTCCTTGGCGTGGAAGGCAAGCTTGGCAATACGGATATGTAGATCCCCTACCATTGTAACTGGCTCTGTGTAACCCTAGCCCTCTCCGGTGTCTATATAAACCGGAGGGTTTTAGTCCGTAGGAAAAACAACCATTACAACAATCATACCATAGGCTAGCTTCTAGGGTTTAGCCTCCTTGATCTCGTGGTAGATCCACTCTTGTACTACCCATATCATCAATATCAATCAAGCAGGAGTAGGGTTTTACCTCCATCGAGAGGGCCGGTAAAAACATCATGTCCCTTGTCTCCTGTTACCATCCGCCTAGACGCACAGTTTGGGACCCCCTACCCGAGATCCGCCGGTTTTGGCACTGACACTGACAGGGCTTTGGCTCCAGATCGATAAGACCTTGGCCAATACTCAACCGTGACCATCACCAAATGCCTCAGCCCACTTTACGTACCCCATAGGCTTGATGGAGTGCTTGGAAAATTTAGTTGTCATCCTTCTTTGATGACATACTTGTCTACCCGAAGACGGTGGAAGAATCGTTGACCTGGTCAAGGAACATCCGAAGATCGTCATGTCTAGGAGGAAGAACTACACCAACCACCATCTTCAAGAAGTATACTTCCGCGTCAAAGACCATGTGTATCTGCAAGCCACTCCTCTCTAAGGAACCAAGCATTTCCATGACAAGGAGACCCACACCAAGATTCATCGGCCCCCTTCGAGATCACTCCAAGATGTAACAACCCCCCTGAGATCACTACAAGACGAAGAGAAGACAGTTACCAGCTGGAGTTGCCACTTGAGCTACCTGATGTGCACAACGCTTTCCATGCATCACAACCCCGGAAGTGTTTCCAACTTCCTAACTTGCCCGATCTCTATGAGGGCATTGACCACCGAGCCATCGACCCCTAGCCCAATCTAACCTACCGCGAGCTACCCATTAGCAACCTGGATCAAGAAGAGCGTCATACACGAAGCCACACCATCAAGTACTTCAAGCTCAATGGAGCACTACACGGAAGGTATAACATGAGGACTTGAAGACTACCCTGATCCAAGTTTCTGTATCCCTTTCCATGCCTAGTTTGGGAATCTCGGGGACGAGATTCTTGTAAGGGGGGTAGATCTGTCACACCCTGATTTCCATGCCACTACACTTAAGCTAAAAATCATGGTAAAATGTTGTTCGACAAAAACTTTTGAATGTTTTGGACCTTGCCTTGATTTGTTTTTGTCTGTTGTTTGCAAGTGCTCTAAAAATAAAATAAATCCTCCAACTCTTATACTCCTTCTCCTTGATCCAAAAACTCCCAATGATCATGCCATCTGTATATGACATAAAAATAATTTCTTGCAAAAATAATTTGGCCAAATAGTATTTTCAAAAATTAGTTTTTCAAAAAACCCTGAGTTGAGGTTTGCACTACAAGTACTTGACTTGGGGTGTGAAAAATTATTCAAAAGGTATATTTGACTCCTATTAGATATAGGATACCCAGAAACCACAAAAATATAATTTTAAAAGCTATTTTCCTATTTTATTTAGAAGCTTTTTCTTAAGGCCAGAAATGGTCTTTAATAGGGAAAAAATATTTTATTGTTTCAACAATATTTGACAAAAACCTAGGGAAACTCAGTGGACATATATTGTCCATATATAAGAGTTTCAACACATGGTCATGTTCAAAATATTGGCCAAATCCCTCAAAAACCCTTTCTGGATATTTCAAGCTTTTGAAATATTTACAAAGGAAATATTCTCCAAAAATTCCAAGACAATTCTAGCATGTCACATATGACATGTTGGATGATCTTGACAAGTATCATGTCATGGAGCATAGTATAACCCCATGAAATCCCCTCAAAACCATTTCTGTCCATTTTGAAGTTTGAGCAACTTTACATTGCCAAACATGTCCAAATGCTCTCAAATCTTGTGAACATACTCAAATGGTCTAATAATTCATCTAGACCAAATGGAACAAGTTGGAGAAAATGTTATATTGATCAAAGTGCCCCAAAACCCTCTCTGACCAGAATCTAATTTGAACAACTTTGTATTACCAACTTTCTCTCCTTGACCCCAACTTTGGTGAGCATATTCACATGACCAAATGAGGCCACTACACCAATTGGTGCATCAAGGAGAAGTGATTTGCTCAACTAGATCTACACAAGCTCATTTCTGCTAATTTTTAGGGTTTACAAAAGTTGCATTGGCAACTTTGCCCAAATGGACTCAACCTTGGTGGAACCTATTATTATCTCATGCCATTTGACCCTGTCAAGCCTTATGACAATAGGAGTTCATCTTCTTGACAAAACCAGCAACAAACACCTTCTGCCATTTTACTAGAACCCTTTTTTTACCACTTCCACTCTTCTCCATGGCCTCAACTTTTTACCACAGCCCCTCCTAGTTCCCTTCGACCTCCAGTAAAAAGCTCCAACCCTGGTTCAATAATTGAGGAGGGTAAAACCCTGGTTTACCCCTCCCTTTTCACCATGGCAGCACCTCTTCCCCCCTTCTTTCTTATGGACTTGCCTTAACTATTAAGCTTTATGGAGCATATCAGAAACTCCCGGGAGCTAGTGGACAGGCTTGGCCACGCGCAGGAAGCCATTTGCATGCCATGGCATGCAATTGTTGCAGCTCGAGCGTGCATCATGATGCACCAAGCCACTGTAGCCACCCTCTGCCCGATGCTCCCGTCGACCTTGGGCGCCGTGAACGTGTCCCCCGAGGCCACCTCGGCGTGCGTGACACGCCACGCGGTCGGCCCCTCCTCCTTCTCTCCCTTTGAGCCCGCTGTCAAGGCCCGAGCACCGCCTCGACCGCCACTCCTCGCCACGCTGGCCGGCCCGCCTCGACCTCGCCCCCTCTCACCACCCTCGCTCCTGGACGGACTCCACGAGCGCTACTGACCCAGCCTGGCCCCTCCCAACGGTCCCAGATCGATTCATGGCACCATGAAGCTGCTCATGGCACCATGGCTTTGCCATATAGAGCCTCTTCGAGCCCCTCTTTGGATGTCCCTTCCTCTCTCTCTCTCCCATACACCTCCCAAAGCGACCCACACCTCCTCCCCATGCTTGCCCTGTCCTTCCCGAGTCTCGCCCGAGCACCGTCCGCCGTGGCCGTGGCCCAACTTGCCTTCGTCCTCTGTTGGACGTGCTGACAGGGGGGGCGGGTGCGGCGTAGTCCCCCGAGCTCGCCGGTGCGCCGGGCACCCGCAGCAGCGCCCCTCGTCGCTGGGGACGAGCTCGGCCTCGCCCCCTCTGTTCCTGCAGCACGGGAGGCCACGCGAGGAAGAAGAAGGCCGGCCGGTAGATCGGCGACCCCACCGGTCAGCCTCTGCCGACGTGTCCAGCCGGACCCGCTCGGGTTAATTGGAGGCGGGATCCGCGGGAACCGCCTTCCCGGCAGGGAAGCGTACTCCCCTAATACGCCATCGGCGTGGCCCTTCTTAGCCGTGTGGCCATGCAGCTGGTTCGGCCCAGTGCGCTGCGGTTCTATGCTGCGCCCCGTGCGTGGTATAGGTATAACACCCACTTCTTTTGTCTTTTTCTTTTTCCAGAAACTTGTAAAATATCCCAAATATTCAAATTACCTCCAAATTTGATGATTCAAATTTCAAGTGACTCTATAAATCATGCTCTACCTCTTAGAGGAGCTTGCACATTTTTTCAGAGAACTTTCCTTCACACTTATTTAGTGAATTCCAATTTTCTTAATTCCGTGACAAACTTTAGAAAATCACAGAGAGCTCAAGATTGATCCAAATGCCATGATTCAAAATCCTTGATACTTCTAAGTTCATAACTTAGTTTGTAAACATTTTTCCTAATACTTTATGTGCCACACAAAATATTGAGCCATTTCTTCATATTAGCCAACTTTGCAAATTCATAAGAAATTCATTTGAACTCCAAATCCAGTGAAACCAACTCCTAGATGCTTCTAAAATTATTCCTTGTTAAATGGATGCCTTTGATAATTTTTCAAGTAGTTCTTCTATACACTTCTTGCAAATCCATGAACCCCTCAATTCCATCATATCGAAATGTTTAGAAATATCCATTGATTCAATTCCAATGAAATCACCTTGGTCATTCCTCATATGACCAGAGGTATCCTAGAAAAGTCCAACTCACATTTTTTAGAGCACTTTTATTTTTGCCTTGTCGTGTTGCTTATTATGGTTGTTTTCGACGATAGTTGATGAAGTAGACGAAATGCTCGGAGTTGGACCAGAGATATTTGAAGACCTCGAAGACTTTGTTAAAACAGGCAAGCAGCCCTTTGACCATGTCTATGAAACCCTTTTTATGCATGTCATATAGCATCATATTGTTGTTGCAACGGAATCATGATGAGGTGGTAACCACTTTGATGGTTTGCCACCGTACTTCCTTGTTGATACTCGCATTGTGCATGACCCTACCTTCTTATGAGGGTTATGCCGGTGGGGGTAGATAGGATGTTAAAGTAGTGCTCCGCAAAAAGGGACGAAAATATGCATGGTGATGGAGACAAAGTATTTTCAAGAGACTTTTTGAAAACCCCATCGGGTGCCACTTATGCCCGGGGGGAGATGATGAGTTGGGTAGCCACTTGATGACGAAGTGGTGTACCGAGGCAAGTGTGTGTGTTGTTTTCAAAACGGATTGGTTTAAGTTGCGATCGTTATTCCAACCTTACATGCGCAACCACTCTACCCTTATATGGGAAAGGGAATTATTGATTACCTAGGTCGATACTAGCTTGGAGCCCACATTACTAGTGACGGGGGAGAGTTGGTGCTCTCTCTCGGGATGGGGTCATGCCAGGTAGGGCGGCCAAGAAAATTTTTATGGGGCACCGGACACACCGTTTGTACCCCGTGCCAGTGGTATGTGATGAATATGGGAGCGATGCTCCACAATTTTAAGATGTGAAATGTTGGGCACGGGGGTTACTACCAATCAAGTGGACTCTATGTTAGTGTCGTCTAGGGAAACATAGTGATTGGGTGCTTACCCCGGGTACTTGAGGTACCGCGGGTCGTGGATGACACGGAAGTTCCCCGGATCTTGTGGGTAAAGTGTGCAACCTCTGCAGAGTGTAAAACTATTCGAATAGACGTGTCCACGGTCAAGGACAGTTGGGTAACCGCTCTTGGGCTACGTACACATGTTTACAAACCAGTGTGTGTTTGGATAAGTGGGAAGATCTACGTGGGTGAAGTCAAAGGACTTGACATGATTGAGTTGGGTTGATGCCCACCCTATTTATGTTGATGTCTGTAACCTGTCCTCATGGTTACTTGAATTCTCCTGATGCATGTCTTACAAGTTGTTGAACATGTCATTGCACTCAAAACTAGCTTTCTTCAAAAATTTACCTATATCATGCATTGTTGTATCTTGAACCAAAACATGGGTTGCTTGCGAGTACATTCAAAGTACTCATTGGCTTGCCACTGGTTATATAATTGACAAGGCATGGAAGAACCGGAGTTCGAAGAAGAGTTCTTTGGAGACGAACATGCGAACTAGGACGTTTCCCAGTCAGAATGCCTGTAGGGTTACGGCAGATGGCATGGGTTCTACTTATCAACGAAGATTTCCGCTGCTTGTGTTTCATTTGATGTTCAACCTTTAAGGCTTTATCAATGTAAGACGTGACCATAATGGTCAAAATTTGTGTAAGATGGTATGTATGGATGTAAGACTCTTGTTATTCAGCTTCTGTGTGTTCAATGAGCGTTGGTCTCTGGGATCACTGTACACGTGCATTCGATGATCTCGACTTATGAGTCGGGGTCCCCATACGCCGCCCCCGCGCCCGCACCCGCTTGGCTCGTCGCCCCACCACCCGGCCTCCGCCCCACCCCACCCGCCGACGCCACCCGCCACCGGCGCCCGCCCCCGCCCGCCCCTGCTTGCCCCACACCCTACCACCCCACCACCCTCCGCCTCACCCCACCCCGCCGATGCCTCGTCGCCCCACCACCCTCCGCCCCCACCTCCTCGACCCCACGACTCGGCGCCCGCGCCTCCCGCCCTCCCCCGCCCGCCGCCAACCGTCCCATTGTTCGTGAGGGACTACTTCTTTTTTTCATATGTTTTTCATTTTTTTGCTGTTTAATTGTTAGTGCTAGATTGTGTTAGTGTTAGTGTTAGAAAAGAATTAGAAGAATTAGAAGAAGTAGAAGTAGTAGAACAAGAAGAAAAGAAAAGAAGTAGAAAAAAGATGAAAAAGAAAAAGAAGAAAAGAAGTAGAAGAAGAAGAAAGGAAGAAAAGAAAAGAAGTAGAAAAAATATGAAAAAAGAAGAAGAAGAAAAGAAGTAGAAGAAGTAGAAGAAGAAGTAGAAGAATTATTAGTTAGGTCATATATTTTTTGATTATGTTATGAACAACATCATATATAATTGTGTTGATCGGGTAGATTTAAATGTGGAGTTGTTTCATCGCTGCGAAGTTTGGTGTTCGACGACCTCGCCATGCGTTTGACGAGATCTGCCCCTTCATTCGTGGGTGAGCACAAATGACATGTCCTTCTCCCCTATTAATTATTTGCTATGTCCCGCTGTTCGTGCCGATGAAATTTGATAGCTAGCTATATATGTGTCTTGAATCATCAAGATATGTAATCAATATGTGTCTCCGTTCTAAAGCGTTATAGTTATAAATATGCATGCATTTGCATATTTATAACCTTGATTCTTTCAATTGTCCAACGCTATCCATGGATAGCTCGAGTATGTAGATTGGGTTCGTTTTCCCATATGCTTTGCTGATCCGACGATAAATTTAAATACAGCCTCCTGTTGTTCTCCTGCACACATCCTCTCTGCTTATTGCGTAGACGGTATCGTGAAAACAACGGGAGGTGCTGCCAAATTTTAAGGCCGGATCCGGAGCATAGCATGGGAAAATGAACCCAATCTACACATACTGGGTGGAATTAGGACCTATCATTACCTATTAGAGTGTAGGTTGCATGGACGTAATAAAATTGACAAAGTAGATCAACTGATGAATATATACATGGTGAATTATATATATAATTGTTGTGTGTCCAGAGCTCTAAAAGTCAAGATGAGTGATCGTCTGTGGATGTATACCGTCACACCGGTCGTAACAAATTGAGCGCTGAATGGTTCACAAAACCAAGGGTTTGTGCAAGCCGATTTGGTAAATGGCCGAGGAAAACCTGGTGCCCCTGCTTTGCAAGCGGCAATTGGGAAAAGAGGACAGAGGCTGAAATGGGCAAACACCTGCAGAAGAATGGTTTTACGCCCGGTTATATGGTGTGGACATTTCAAGGTGAGTCTGCCCAACGTGAGCGAGCTGAGGTGGATCGTTGTCGCACCGACGAGCATGGTGCCGGGATGGAACACATGGTGCAAGACTATGATGATGCTCGGGATTCGGACGAGGAGATGGAGGAATCTGCAAAGGCCTTCAATGAAATGTTGGAGTCTTCAAACGTCCGCTCCACGAGCACACCGAGCTTTGTCGGTTGGATGCCATCTCACAAGTAATGGCTCAAGGCTCGGCCAACTTGGGAAGAGAATGCTATGACACAATTATGACAAGATTTGGATGCTTTCTACCCAAAGGTCATGTAATGCCTGCAAACCTGTACCACCGGACAAAATCCTCCATGCAATCAAGATGCCCTATGAGAAGATACATGCCTCGTGAGAAAGGATGTGCCTTATTTAGGCTTGACTATGCGGACTTGAACTATTGTCCCATTTGCAAGTCTTCCGTATATTGTGGTAGACAACGGTATGGGTGAGAAGACACGCACCAAAATCCTCGTTAGTGTTCTTGGTATATGCCAATCGTATCAAGACTTCAACGCCTTTTCATGGTCGAAGAGACGCCGCACAGATGACATGGCACAAAACAGGCAAAAGAACCGAACTAGATGCAGATGGGAATCTGATGATGGTACACACATCGGATGGTGTTGCGTGGAAATTTTTTGATGAATTACATGCTGACAAAGCAGCAGATCCGAGGCATCCTCGAGTCGGCATCAGCACGGATGGGTTTAGTGTGTCTGGTATGATGGCAGCCCAATATAGTTGTTGGCCCGTATTTGTCTTTCCACTCAATCTCCCCCCCGGACAGATTATGCAAAGAAAGAACATTTTCCTGACGTTGATAATTCCAGGGCCCAAATATCCGGGGAAAAATATGAATGTGTACATGCAGCTGCTTAAGGACAAATTGCAAGAAGCCTGGGATAATGGGTTCAAGACATACGACGCCTATAGCAAACGAAACTTCATAATGCGTGTCTGGTACATGTACTGATGCATGACTTGCCAACAGATGCGCTTATTCGCTGGATGGTGTGTGCATGGAAGGTTCCCGTGCCCCAAATGCAAGGGAGCTCTTGAGTTTCGTTGGCTTTCAAAGGCCGCAAGTTTTCTTGCTTCGACATGCATAGACAGTTCCTCGGATCCTCGCCATAAGTTCATGAAAGACAAGAAGAACTTCATCGAGATAGAGTTGTAAAAACTCAGCACCACCTGCGTTGGCAGGCCAATAGACCCTGGATCAGTTAAACCCTCTCGAGCTAGATCCAGAGCATCCAGGGTACTTCAAGGGGTATGATTCTACGCACGCCTGGACTCACAAAACATGCTTATGGGATCTGCCTTACTTCAAAGACCTCCTTTGCCCACACAACATCAACGTGATGCACACTGAGAAGAATATCGCCGAGGCACTTTTTGGTACATTGTTCGACATAGATGCGAAGTCAAAGGATAATACTAAGGCTAGAGTCAATCTGGACGCGCTATGTGATAGGCCGTTACAAAAAATGAAAGAACCGAAAGGAAAGCAGAACAGGACGAAGCCAAAGGCATGGTTCAATCTTGGAAGGCCAGCTATGAGGGAAATTATCTTGTGGGTGAAAATGCAGTTGATGTTCCCCGATGGGTATGCAGCGAATCTAAAGAGGGGAGCGAGTCTTGATAAATTGAAGATATTTGGTCTCAAGAGTCATGATTGGCACATATGGTTTGAGCGGTAAATGCCGGTGATGCTGCGTGGCTTCATCGCTGAGGATGAATGGCTAGTACTGGCAGAACTCAGCTATTTCTTCCGTGTTCTTTGTGTGAAAGAACTATCGCCTGGCGTGCTAGAAGAAATGGAAGAGTTGGCGCCGGAGTTGATCTGCAAGTTAGAGAAGATCTTTCCACCGGGCTTCTTTAATCCAATGCAGCATTTGATTTTGCATCTCCACCGAGGCAAGATTGGGGCCTGTGCAAAATCGTTGGTGCTACCTAACTGAGAGGATGCACAAGACGCTCCGAAAAAAATGTAAAAATAAACATAGAATTGAAGCATCGATGGGTGAGGCATTCATCATCGAGGAGGCGGCAAACTTCGTGACAGACACTACGGCCAAAATCATCATTTGCATAATCCAAGCCTCAAAGACAATGTCGACGAGCCTAAAAGGGTGGATCCAACCTCGCCTATTCAAAGGGAATCTCGCACCAGCCAGTGTTTCAAATCCAAAGATCTTCTTGATAACGAAGAATGGCGGACCATTTCATTGTATATCTTCAACAACCTGATAGAAGTGCGACCGTACATCGAGTAAGTTCTCGGTACATTGTTTCGCAACTTCTATTTCCTTTGGACAACTCTTATTCCTGGATATTTCATACAGTTGATACGTCGCCCTATTCTCGTATGGAGCGGTGATCCAAAAGGATTCCGTCGAAGAGTATGAGCTTCTCGCAAAGCAAGGAGGCGGCTATCCCAGTTTCATCTCTTGGTTCAAACAAACAGTAACTTCTATTAGACAATTTCATTTCATTCGCTAATTTGTGCGTAATGCAACAATCCTTTCATATTAAACTTGTAGGCTAATTCAGAGTCTATGGACGCCGAATTGAGACAAGTCGTTAATGGTTTTGACTATAAGGTCCGCTTCATTTGACAAATACGACATCAACGGGTATCGCTTTCGCACCTATGGCAAAGAGCTATCTATGGCCAATCAAAGTCTACAAATTGTTGTGTATCTGCTATCGGCGAAGGAGGTACCGAGTATTATGGGAGAGTTGAAGCGATTTATGAACTTCTATTCTATGGTGAAAACCCACCGAATGTCGTAGTCTTCAAATGTTATTGGTTTCAGCCGAAGGTGACTAGAAGGACTCATGAACATATAGGGCTAGTTGAAATCAACCAAAGCACCCATTTAGATGTTCCTGATGTCTATATTACGGCTCAACAGGCGACTGCCGGGGGTTGGGTGCGACATATGCCAAAGGATGGCTTATCATGGTGGGGGCGAGTAGAACATCGCCGGTGCCTAGAAATGGGATGAGGCGAAGACATGCACGCCGGCGGATCTTACCCAGCTTTAGGGCTCTCTGAGGATATAACACCCCTACTGCTGCTCTGCGGGGTCTCCGCATGATCACTAAGGCGGCGGAATACAAGGGTGCTCCCGAGTTGTTTCGAAGAAGGAGAAGGAAAGGCTAGCTCTCTCCTCCTTCGTGTTCTCGCCTAATGCTACCGGATGCCAACCCTTTGCATGGGTGCCTTGGGGGGTTTATATAGGCCTACCCCCAGGGTTACAATGGTAAAACCGGCTGGGTGCGGGCCCCAGCCGTCTGTTTCTCAGGCGCCGTTATCTCTGCTGACTCCTGGGGCCCACCGACTGGCGGGTCCCGCCGACTAGCCTGGTACGAGGGCGTCAGCCCACGTCCGTCGTGGGTGGGTCTTGCCGGCGGCGGATTACTATGGCCGTGCTTCTAATGACGCGGGCTTGGTCATGGGGTTATGACAACAAATGCCGCCGTCGTGGGCGACATCGGGCCATTCCCTGCCGATCTCGTTAATGGCGATGGGCCGTGAGGAGGGGACGGCCGGTTCCGGGGGGCCGACTCCTAACGGGTCCGTCTCTTGGTGCGCCCGCCGTCTTCAACACTCTCGCTGACTGGTAGGCCCCGCCGTCTCTGGGCCGTAACGACAAGGCGTCGTGGGTACAGGGCCCCGCCCCAGGGGCTGATGTTAGGGCTGGCATGGCAACAGTGTCGCACCGGGCGGAGATCTCCGTGAGTACGACGCACTATAGCCATGCTTGTCTTTAATTACCGGGTGGTTGGGAGTCGCGGGCCGACTCCTCATAGTCGGCTTCTTCAGAGTCGGCCCCGGGACTCGGCCGAGACGAGAGTCGCCTCAGGGACTTGGCTCGTCTCGGAGTCGCCTTCTGGGACTCGGCTCATCCTGGAGTCGCCTTCTGGGACTCGGCTTATCTTGGAGTCGCCGTAGGTACTTGTGAGGCGCAGCCTGCCCCGATGTCTTGAAAGGTTCTAGGACTCGGGTTAGCCTACCCGTGGCCCATTACTTCGACAGTAATCCTCAAAGCTGGTGAGGCACCGAGGTTGATACGTCGTGCACCTCAGCAGTTTCATTCTTTAGATGGGGGGGAAGCAAGCTTTGGTGGCCGCCTTTCTCCAAGCCGATTGGCTGGAGTCGGATTCGATGAGAGCCGGCACGCTCAAACCGACTGGCTGGATTTGGATTCGTTAAGGGCCGTCTTGCACTTTGGGGAGTTTCGTATGTCGCGATGGGAATCAGGCGGCGTGCCTGATACGCTTCTCGTGGTTGCCCGCCTCGGCCCCGTCGCGCGGCGCCACGTGGCAAGGGCAGTCTGCCTGCCCACGCGCACGACGGGATTGGTCGTCAGGCGGGGCCCGCCACTACCGCGCCTCGGCGCGCGAACGGATCCATTGCGGCCGCGGCGAAGCGGTTGTTTCTACGCCGTTATCGCGCGCAGAACTTCATGGTAATCGTGGGGCGTGGGGTCCTGCACGCAGTTAATCCCACGCCGCCCCATCGGCTTCTCAGCCCGCAGGCCTATAAGTAGGCGGTGGGGAGGGCTGGACGGGAAACACACGCGCCCATTCCTCCCTGCTCCCCCGCCTCCTCCTGCTTCTTCTTCCTCCAGCCGTCGCCGCACCACGCCGCACCGTCCCGTAGCGATGAGCTCTTCCTCCGCTGCCGTGGCTCCTGCCGTGTGTTCTGGCATTTGGGACGGCTCCGATGTGGATGACGACGCCATCGAGCACCTTTCCAAGACGCGCCGGCTCCCCGGCGCGAACTTGGTGCGAGCCCGCGCCCCGCCGGCGGGGGAAATAAGGCCGGCGCCGCAGGAGGGCGAGCGGGTTATATTCCGCTCGCACCTTATGCACGGCCTGGGCCTGCCGGCGAGCAGCTTCCTCCGCTCCTTTTTGGAGTTCAACAGACTCCAGCCGCACCACCTTACCCCCAACACGGTGGTGCTGCTGGCAGCCTTCGCCAGCCTGTGCGAGGGTTTCCTCGGCGTTCTCCCCACTATCGAGCTGTGGGGAGAGCTCTTTTAATCCAAGCTCGGCACGCATGTCACCGGGCGTGGCGCTCGCTCGACGCCTTCATCGCATGCGCAGTCGACCACGACAATCCATTCCTCTCCATCGCTACCGATCAAATCGGTGAAGATGTGGCGGCCAGATTCTACTTCTACGGAAGAACGCCGCCAAGGAGGGCGATCGGGTCAACTTGTCGCCTATGAGGCCGGTGCGCCGCTGGGAGGCTTCCCAGCTTGGTCCCACCGCCCAGACGCCGACTCTGCCGCGCCGCCCCATCACAGGATCGGTGTCGACGCAGCTGGAAGGCCTGGTCGGGGCCGACTTGCTGGCCGCCTTCGTGGCGCGCCGAGTCCTCCCTCTCCAAGGCCGACCTCATCTGATTAGTCAGTTGAGCGGCCGCCAAGACCCGAGTCAGATGTGCACCTGGGACATGCCCCACGCGGAGGTGGCGAAGATGGTGAATCACATTGCGAACTGCGAGCTTGCGGAAAATTGGCAGTTCGGCAAAGAGCCTTACTCGCGTGCCAACCCCCCTCCTGCGGTAAGTCGTATATTTTTGCTTTCTATTTTTCTTTGTAGCCGAATCCGACTTCTGATATTCTTGGCTTTCTTCGAGTCAGAACCCTCTCATCCCGCCCGCAGTCGGCGCCACTGGACAGCCCCGCGACTACGCCCCAGATCGAGTAGAGAGCGATGTCGAGGACCCCGACTTGGGGGCTGCGGCGATGGAGGCCGACGCCGAAGGCGGAGGAGGGGGAGCTGAAGGCGGCCTCCGGCCCTCGGCGACCTTCGCCGACTGGCCAGAAGACGACGCCGAAGGGGAAGTCGTCCCGCGCCGCCAACCCAAGGCCGGCCATCCGGGCGCGAGTTCTTCCGCCGGCTTGACCGGTCAAGTCGGCGCGAAGAAGCGTCGGGCCGCGCCGAGTTCGCTCGGCGGTCGGCCGAATAAGTTCAAGGGGGGCGGCCGCCGCGACCAAGTGGGAGGAGGCGGTCGCGAAGGCCAACCGCTTCCGCAAGGAAGTGAGGAAGCCGCCGCTAGTCTCTGCGTATGCCTTCGCCGCCTTTGTCTTGTTTTCTTTGACGAATTCTTTCCGAGTCTTTTTTTCATTCTGCTTTTCGCTTGAGCCCTCTTTCTTGAGAGGGTCGCCGTCCCCCTGTCATGGGGTCGGCCGAGACGTCCGCCAACACCCGGCGGATTGACCCTGCCGCCGACCTCCGGGAGGCGACGGAGCACAACGCGCAGGAGAAGCGCGACGAGGAAGAGGCCGACCGCTTGGAGAAGGCTGAGGCCGAGAAGGTGGCGGCCTCCGCCCAGAAGAAGCTGGCGGAGGCCGAAGCCGCCGCCGCGACCAAACAGCGGGCCGAGGAGGCCGCGCGCCGCCAATCGGCGCGCTAGTCGCCCCACCGAAGCCCGCACCGCCGCACTGAGTTCACGGGCAGATCGGAGAAGTCGGCGGGGAACACTCCATCGCGGAGAGGGACGGAGGCGAGGCCTCTGCGTCGGGCACAGCCTCGCCGCCACCACTGCCTCTGCCGCATGGCAAGCAGCCGGCGGGCCCTCCAGTGCCGCCGGCTGAGGACGAGGCTGCTTCTTCAAGTCGCCTCACCGGCACGCCGCCGTCTTGCGAAGGCGGTCTGGGCGCCGCGCCCCTTGGAAGCCGGCGCCGCCAGCTCAACCATTCCTGATGCCGAGGCATCAAGTGCTATGCCCACTGGATGGGTGCGAGGAGGCGGCGACGGTCCGCTGAACCGGGCGCTCCTGGATGTGCAGGCGAAGCTGCGAGCTGAAGGAGAAGCCATTCAGGGCGGCACTGGGCGATCTGGCGCCGCGAAGCGCCTATCCGAGTCACGTTTTTTTTTGACTTTGCCTTTTCTCATTTTTTCTCTCGTGGGCGCGCCAGCAAGCACTCCACTGGTGTAGTCTCGAAGTTTCGGGCCGGCTGGGCAGCAGCGCCCGAACTCAATCTGCGAAGTTCCTCATTTTTGTTTTCGCCGATTTTTATTGCAGAGTACCACAACCTCCGCTGCACCGCCACAACCGCAACATTGAGCGATCGAGAAGCGGATCGCCGATTTGTCGGAGAGCCGAGTAAGTTCTTCTTCTTTTCATGGGCGCACATGCACACTGCTGGCTATAGTCCCCGAGATTCGGGCCAATTGCTAAGCAGTCGGGCCGGATCTTCCCGGCAATCTTTGCTGCTGACGACTTAACATATTTCTCTTTGTTTTTCAGAGGCCAATGCCGCTCTTCAGGAACAGCTGGGTGAAGTCAGCACGGCCCTTCGCGCCAAGGAGGAGGAGTGCGGCAAGCTCGCCAAATAGCGCGACTTGCTGGCCTAGCAGTTGGCGGAGCGTATGAGCCGCCAAGGCGCCCAGACGAGGCGGAGAAAAGAGACCGCCCTCTGGCTGAGTTCGAGATGGAGCGCTCCTCCTGGACCAACAGGAGGCGGCGTCGACTTCCGGCTTCCACGAGATCGAGGACATTGTCGATGGTGAGTTTTTTTCTTTCTTTCCTTAAGCCGCCGATCGCAAGTTAGGCCGACCGCTGACTTTCTCTCGCTTTTTACGCTGGGCGACATCTTCCTCGCCACTCGCAAGCGGTCAATCGCTTATCGAGGCTGATCGCGAGACGCCGAGGGCGAATGGCGAGGAGATCGCCGCCAACGCTTCGCCGACCGCTGATGAACAGCTGCCGAGCATCGAGACCCGCTCGCGGCCGGCTCATCGGTTGTTCTTGCGCTGTCTTCAACGTGCCGGGCCCAGCGATCTCCGCCAGGGCCCGGGTGCCGGCTCGCGACCACCAACCGGACTGCCGACCGGCCGAGGTCGCGGCCGCCGCCTTGAGGCTTGAAGGGTTCTCGCCCGGCCGGAGCGCTACTGGGCCTTGGAATTTGTCAAGGCTTGGTATCCGTGGCTGACCGACCGCCGGCCGATTTTGGTCGAGGCCCAGCAGAATCGGGTACCGTGGAAGGTGCCTCATCGAAGCGCCAAGAGCGGTGATCGCCGACTACACCGACACCAGCGTCTTCATTCTCGAGCGGGCCGCGAACGGTAAGGAGGTGCCTCCGGAGTGGTTCGGGATGAACCCCGACTACGCCAAAGACTCGGTGGAGGTAATCGGCTCCAGCACCGAGGAGGAAGACGAGGCGGGGGACGAGGACGAGACAGAGGTGCCAGAAGACGGAGCAGACGACCAGCCTTAGCTCGATTGTGCCTCCAAAGAACGAGCAGGTCTCGATCGGGCTCGCTGCCACGGAGGCGACTGCCGAGATCGCCTCACTGCCGCCTCAGCCTCGACACCGCCGTCTCCGCCGACCTGCCGAACTCGGCTGCTGCTCCTTAGGCTGCCGTCTTGTCCTTTCTTTATCTGTTTTCATAGTCTTTGAAGAACTTGTTAATTTGCACAATTCCACCCGTGGGCTGTATTTTGGACTCGGCCAGAGGCCTTTGCTTATGTAAATATCTATTTGCCTTCTATCTTTCCTTGCTTATTGCTCTTTTGGCTTTTTCCTTTGCCGCCTTTCCATAGTTGCTGCTTTGCCAGACGGACAGCCGCTCCGCGGACTGCCGCAAGTGAAATGCTTGGCTACCTTAGGGAAGGCAAGTACTTCACCTTTTTAGAGTTTTTTAACAAGTGGGATAGAAGGCGGAGAGCCGACTACACGAGAGTCGGCTCTGTAGAGAGAGGCTGGGAGCCGGCTTGGGCTATGCATACGCTTTAGGTCCTTAGCCATTTTTTCGTGTGTGCGCTCGTTCTAGCTTGTTCTCCGCCTACCAACAGTCGCTCTGCGAGCTGCGGCTTTCGACAGGAGACGGCTTGAGCGCAGCACACTACTTGTCCGATCAGAGGAAGCATTTCATAGCGCAGATTTAGCAAGTCCCCGGCCGACTAGTCGGACCCGTGCTGCTTACATGACAAAAGAGTAGCATACTTGGAGGCATAATTCTTATCATACAGATAACAAAAAGGGCAGTCCCCGAGCTCGTCTCGGGGGCCCAAAGTCTCGGTATTTTAACACAAAGGATAGCATGGTACATACTGCATTAACTATAAAATCTTCGGAGAACATTTGCGTTCCATGGCCATTCTGACTCCTTGCCGGAGTCGTCCCTCTTGCGCGCTCGAGGCTTCTGAGCGTCGATTAGGTAGTAGGAGCCATTGCCCAGCACTTTGCTGATGATGAAGGGGCCTTCCCATGGCGCCGATAACTTGTGCTGGCCGGCTGTTTGCTGAATCAGCCGAAGCACAAGGTCGCCCTCTTGAAACGATCTCGGCCTGACCTTTCGGTTGTAGTATCGGCGCAGACTCTGCTGGTAGATGCTGGACCGGCTGAGTGCCAACAGCCGGCCCTCTTCCAGCAGGTCGACACCGTCTTGACGTGCTTCTTCAACTTCCTCTTCGGTGTACATGATGACTCGTGGAGAGTCGAACTCTATGTCCGTCGGGATGACGGCTTCGGCACCGTAGACGAGGAAGAAAGGCGTGAAGCCGGTTGACTTGTTTGGAGTCGTGCGCAGACTCCAGAGGACGGCTGGTAGCTCCTCAACCAAATAGCTGACCGAACGCTCGAGTGGTTCAACCAATCGAGGCTTGATACCGGACAGGATGAGGCCGTTTGCTCGCTCCACCTGGTCGTTTGACTGCGGATGGGCAACGGACGCTAAGTCCAGTCGGATGCCCTGCGTCGCGCAGAAACGGGCCAAGGCGCCTTTGGCAAAGTTTGTGCTATTGTCGATGATGATGCTATGCGGTGTGCCGTACCGCACCGTGATGTCGGCGATGAAAGTCACTGCAGTCGGACCGTTCAACTTCTTGATGGGCTTTGCTTCTATCCACTTGGTGAACTTGTCCACCGCGACAAGCAGATGAGTTAGGCCGCCTCAGGCCATCTTGAATGGTCCCACCATGTCCAGGCCCCAAACTGCGAAGGGCCAGGTGATGGGGATTGTCTTCAGCGCGGAAGCCGGCTGAAGTGGCTTGGAGCAAAACTTCTGACACCCTTTGCATTTTTGGACTAACTCTTTAGCCTCTTCCAGGGCAGTCGGCCAGAAGAAACTGTGCCGAAAGGCTTTGGCGACGGGTGCTCTTGAGGCTGCGTGGTGGCTGCACTCGCCCTGATGAATGTCTCTGAGAATTGCTTGCCCTTGATCTGGCTCTACGCAGTGCTGGAAGACACCAGTGATACTGCGCCTGACTAGCTCTCTGTTGATTATGGTGTATGCTGCCGCTCGGTGTTGCACTTGCCGAGCCAAGATCTCATCAGTTGGCAGCTCTCTGTTTACCAGAAACTTGAGGATGGGCTGTGCCCACGAAGGTGCTGCTATTTCTCCAACCGCCACCATAGCGACTTGGACAAGGGCGGCTGGGTTGGGAGGCGGCGGGCTGGAGTCTGCGGCCGCTTGCTGGATTGACGGAGTCCCCGGGCCGACTGGCGCAGTCCCTGGCCGACTGGCGTAGTCCCCGGGCCGGGTTCTGAAGTCCCCGGGCTGGCTTCGACTGTGATTTTCTTGGGGCCGTCTGCTGGGGCACTTGAGTCGGATCCGACTTCTTCGGGAGGAGCCGGCACAAAGATGGAGTCTGATTCTGGTGAAGGCTTGATAGACGGCTTGAGGAGGCGCTGAAGAGCGATGCCGGAAGGTATTGCTTGGCGGGTGGAGCCGACTCGTGCCAAGGCGCTCGCTGATCATTGTCGCTTCTTGCCACGTGAAGGAACTCGCACCCTCAAAGTATCCGCTGAGTTGCTGCACCAGAAGCGGTAGCTCGCCATGTTTGCGTCCTAGGCGTCCCAGTCGCCAGATGACTGCTGGACCACCAAATCGGAGTCGCCACAAGACAGATCCGCGAATGCCGAAGTTCTTTGGCAAGCCGAGCCCATGAATAAGCGCCAGATTCGGGCGACGTTGTTGGAGGCGGCAAGTGGATCCGCAGCACATACTTGAGCTTGTCGCTTTTGGGGAGGTGAGGACGACGCTGGCTCTGTGCCGGTGCGCATCTTGGAGCCGCCAAAATGCATCCGCCAATGGTGGAGTCGGCACAGGCGGCAGGTATCGGGTCTCGCCCACGACGAGGAAGTCGGCCAGCGCTTGCGACTTGATGGCGGTGCATGGCTAGTAGTAGATGGTGTAGGGAGCCGGATCTATGGCCCATTTGGGTACTCGACCGGAGGCGTCTCGGCTTCCAATGATCTCGGCTAGCGGAGCCGTGCAAACCACAGTGATTGGATGCTCTTGAAAGTAAGGCTTGCTTCTTGACGCGAAATGCACACCGTAGCACATCTTCCGTAGTGAGGGTAGTTCTGCTTGAGGTCGACAAGACTCGCTGTAATATACCGTCTCTCGGACAGGAGCGCTTTGCCTTCCTCTTTGAGTTTGACTACAATGATCGTGGCTTGACTACTCGGCTGGTGGCGGCAATGTACAGAGCATGGGCTCTTTAGAGTCTGAGCTGCCAAAGACAGGGGAGTAGTCAAGATCTTCTTCACCGGAGAAATGCGCCATCCGCCTTTGTGATTCCACTCAAAAAGGTGGTCTTCTTCATCAATTGATACAAAGGGAGAGCCTTCTCGCCAAATGACTAATGAATCGACCGATGGACGCCAAGCAGCCGTGAACTTCGACATCTAACAATCGGTGGTACCTCCATCCTCTCGATGGCCTTGATCTTCACGGGTTGCACTTATGCCGCTGCTCGAGACCGGAAGCCAAGGAGTTGGCCGGTGGTACTCCAAAACGCATTTCTCGTGGTTGAGCTTGATCTCGAATCGGCGCAGTTCTCAAAGGTCTCCTTGAGGTCTTCTAGCAGCGTCCACACTTCTCCGCCTTCACCACCACATCATCCACGTAGACATGGGCATTCCTGCCGAGTTGCTTGAGGAGGCACTTCTGCATGCAACGCTGAAAGGTGGCGCCGGCATTCCTTAAGCTGAACGTCGTCGTCAGGTAGCAAAAGGCTCCAAATGGCGTGATGAAGGCAGTCTTCAGTCTGTTTGCCGGGTTCAGCTTGATTTGGTGATATCCTGGATATGCATCTAAGAAACTCAGCAGCTCGCATCCGGCTGTGGACTCTATCACCTGATCGATTCTTGGCAGGGCAAACGGATCCTTTGGGCGGGCTTTGTTGAGGCTTGTGTAATCAATGCACACTCGCCATTAATTGCTTGTTTTTCATTAGTACCAAAACTGGGTTTGCCAGCCGCTCTGGAAAAACACCTCCATGATGAAGTCGACCGCAAGAAGCCGGGCTATCTCTTCTCCAACAACTCTTCTCTTCTCTTCTGACAGGCGGCGCAAGGGCTGCCTGACGGGTTTCACATCTGGCCTGACATGTAGCTTGTGCTCGGCGAATTCCGTTGGTACACCTGGCATGTCTTTGGGGGACCATGCAAAGATGTCTCGATTCTCATGGAGGAAATCGACGAGCTCGCCTTCCTATTTACTGTCAAGGTTTGTACCCATGACAGCGTACCTCTCTGGGTGCTACGGGTCCAAGGTATCTTCTTGGTCTCTTTGGCTGGCTTGAACGAGCCCTCATCTTTCAACACCTTGGGGTCGGGCGACATCTCCGGCTGCTTTCCGGCCATTGCCATGACCCGGTCAAGGAGCCGCTTCTCAGCTGTGATCACCAGGGACTCGGCCAGCCGGCTGCTCTCGGCAAGAAGCGACGATTTCTGTAGTGGCGGGCTACGGTCGAATTCCCTTGAACTTGGCATCTTCATCTTGAGGTAGGCGTAGTGAGGAACCGCCATGAACTTGGCCAAGGCAGGTCGGCCAAGCAGTGCGTGGTATGGGCTTTCAAGGTCCACTACTTCGTACCAGACCGGCTCTCGGTGGAAGTGATCTTTGTCTCCAAAGAGGAAGTCTATCAGGATCTTGCCGATTGGTGAGCAGGAAAGGTCGGGTACAATACCATGGAACACAGTCCGGCTGCTCTGCAACTGTCTTTGCTTGATTCCTAGCTTCTCCATGGTATCTTTGTATAGGATGTTAATGCTAATGCCTTCGTCTATCAGCAATCTTGAAAAGTGGGCGGCCTGCCTATCAGTGGCCAAGGTGGCACTTAGGACCAGGGCATAGGAGCCCGGATTCGGCATCACCTCTGGGTGATCCGCTCTACTCCAACTGATAGGCCTCTCGGACCAATGCATGAACTCTGGAGTATTTGTTGCCACTGCATTTACTTTTCTTTTGCTTTCGCCGCCGTCTCGCTGCGCCGATCATCAGCCACACTGGTGAATACCACGTAAGCTCCATGCTCTTCTGGGTACTCGTCTTGCACCGCGCCGACTGGCCGAGCAGCCGGCTACTGGGGTGGCGGCGGAGGCGACGGCCCAGCAGGCAGAGAGGGAAGGAGGCCGTCTCCCTTGGCGATTCTGGTGAGCCAGTGGCACTTTCGGGTGGTATGGTTTCACGGCTTCGCACCACTGTGGAACATGGAGGGACCATCCAGAGTCTGCTCATAGGAAAAGGCCGGCAACCAATTGGATTTGCCGCCTTTCTGCCATTTAGCCGGAGGCTGCCCCTCCGGCTGTTGATCTTCGACTGTCGCCACCTGCCGACTGTTGGAAGTTGGTTGTTGGGCCTTGCGTTTGTTGTCGCTGTTTTGTTTGCGCCGACTGGTGTCTCTAGCTAGAGTTCTGGGAGCCTGAGGGGCCACCTTGCCGGCTGCATTGACTTGAATATCCGTCTTCATGGATGAGTCGGCTGTGGCGTACTTGTCTGCTATGACCCGCAGTTTGTCGAGGGTTTCTGGCTTGTCGCAGAGGAGCCTGTGCTTGAGGAGGGTGCCTTCTCGGCACTCGGCAGTGAAGTACTCGATAGCCTGCACCTCGTGCACGCCCTCGCAGGAGTTCAAGCTCACCCAGCGCTGCGGAGGTAGTCGCGTGTTGACTCATCAGGGCCTTGCATGCACAAGGAAAGCTGGCGCGGCTTGGGAGGTCGCTTGTACGTGCTCGTGAAGTTGCGGATGAAAGCTTCGGTGAAGTCGACCCAGCTGTTGATGCTGCGGGGCTTCAGACTGTTCAACCATGTCCGGGTCGTGCCCTGAAGCATGAGTGGAACGTACTTCATGGCAATTCGCTTGTTGCCGTTCGCTATACTGACGGCCATAGAGTAATCAATCAGCCAGTCTTCTGGCTTCACAGAGCCGGTGTACTTGGGTGTGTCTCGGGGGAGCGTGAATCCTTCGGGGAATGGCTCGTCTCGGATGCGGGGACCAAAGCAAGGCGGAACTAGCTCATCCTCTTCTTCCAGCGCCAGGGAACGGTGGAGTCGGTCGATCCGATGGCGGGCGTCGTTTTCTCCGACTCCCTCTCGGACGGCCAAGGCGGCCACCGAGAGTCGGATGCTCAACAGGCTGCGGGGAAACTCGCCGTTCTCTTCTGGGTGGGGGAGGCAGGTAGTCGTCCCGCCACTCCACTGCTCTCGGACGGCCGTCTTGGTCACGCCAATGGTGAGGCGAAGTCCGACCGTGGCCATCGCAGCCGCTCTTCTTTCTTTCCTTCCATGGACTCGCCACCGGTACGGCCCGAGACGCCGCACCTTGATCTCGGCGGGAGGCAAGTCGTTATTCGTTGTTGAAGCGATCCGCGCAGCCGCCGCCGCGTTCTGCGCGAAAGAATCGCGCCGAGGAGCTGCTGGACTCGCTCCGTCATCAAACGGCGCTCTTCGCCCTCGAAGTTTTTCAGCTCATAAGTCGCCGCTTGGGCAGCGCAGATGTTCTCCGCAGGGGTGGCGTACACGGGGCGTTTAGCCCCGAACAAGTCGGCGATGGTCGCGCCGCGTTGCCGGACCGCGCCTAGGCGGCTCGGCCCAGTTGGAGCTGGCGAGCCACCCACGGCGCGATCCATTTCGCGCTGGTAGGCTTCTGACAAGCGCCTCATGCTCACCAGCCTCTTGGCGCCTTCGATGATCTGAAGGCGGTGTGTCTCCAGTGTCTCGGCGTCTGCGTCCTCTGGAATGGGCGCAGTTAGGTCTTGCAGGGCCGCGGCGAGCGGGTCCTGAGCTTCTTCACCGGAGCGCTCATCGTGACTGATGACGAGCACCTCCGTGACGGTGCTTCCGCCACTCTCCTCGTGAGGAAGCGGCTCGTCATAGACCACCATGTTGGTGGGGAAAGTGTCAAGCGACACGGCGTCGGAGTCGACCAGCATCGGGTCGGTGGATCCTACGGACTCCAAGTCCACGGCAGGCTCGCCGGCGACGTGGAGTTGGTCGAGGAGGCCCGCGAGGAGAGTCTCGGGGCCACCCGTGCCTGCGTCGGATGCAGGCTCGTCGGAGAGTCGAACCTCGCCGACAAGTTTGGCAGGCTGCTTTCGCGCTTGAGCGGTCTCAGCCAAGCAGCTGCCGATGCAGACGCCATTCGGCGAGCCCGGCTGGCTACGCCGCCAGGAGGAAGAGGGTTCCGCCCGTAATGATCTCCGGACGATGGTGCACCATGCCCCATGGTGGGCGCCAAATGTCGGGGTCGGTGCGATATATGCCAAAGGATGGCTTATCATGGTGGGGGCGAGTAGAACATCGCCGTGCTCGAAACGGATGAGGCGAAGACATGCACGCCGTGGATCTTACCTACTTCGTGGCTCTCCGAGCAGATAACACCCCTACTATCGCTCTGCGGGGTCTCCGCACGATCACTAAGGCGGCGTGAATACAAGGGTGCTCCTGGAGCTGTTTCTGGAAGAAGGAGAAGGCAAGGCTAGCTCTCTCCCTCCTTCGTGTTCTGTCTAATGCTACTGGATGCCAACCTTTGCATGGGTGCCCTGGGGTTTATATAGGCCTACCCCCTGTGGTTACAATGGTAAACCGGCTGGTGCGGGCCCCACCGCCTGCTTTCAGCGCCGTCTTCTCCGCCGACTCCTGGGGCCCGCCGACTGGTGGGTCCCGCCGACTGCCCTGGTACGAGGGCGTCCGCCCGCGTCTGCCACGGGCGGGTCTTGCCGGCGGCGGATTACTGTGGCCGTGCTTCTAATGACGCGGGCTTGGTCATGGGGTTATGGCAACAGTGCCGCCGCCTGCGGGCGATCACTGTGGCCATTCCCCGGTCGCATTTGGTTAATGGCGCATGGGCCCGTAGGAGGAGCCGGCCGGTTCCCGGGGGCCGACTCCTAACGGGTCCGTCTCTTGGTGCGCCCGCCGTTTTCAACACTCTCGCTGACTGGTAGGCCCCGCCGTCTCTGGGTCGTACAAACAAGGCGTCGTGGGTACAGGGCCCCGCCCAGGGGCTGATGTCAGGGCTGGCATGGCAACAGTGCCGCGCCGGGCGGAGATCTCCGCGAGTACGGCGCACTGTGTCCATGCTCGTCTTTAATTACCGGGTGGTTGGGAGTCGCGGGCCGACTCCTCATAGTCGGCTTCTTCGGAGTCGGCCCCTGGACTCAGCTGAGACGAGAGTCGCCTCAGGGACTCGGCTCGTCTCGGAGTCGCCTTCTAGGACTCGGCTCATCCTGGAGTCGCCTTCTGGGACTCGGCTTATCTTGGAGTCGTCGTAGGTACTTGAGGGGCGCAGCCTGCCCCGATGTCTTGAAAGGTTCTGGGACTCGGGTTAGCCTACCCGTGGCCCATTACTCTGACAGCGACCCAAGTATCCTATCTACCGTGGGCCTGCCAAACTAATCCAAATCTGAAAGGTTGGGATGTCGTTTATGAAGTGCCACCACGTGCTAGACTATCTTCCCCAAAGGAAGAGGATTATGAACCTCACATTAACCCAGACACATATGAAGGAGAATTCTTCCAAGAGACATGTCTTTCCAAAAAGTGTTTCAAGAATCGCTATACTTCACCCCAAAACATTGAAGTAGACAGCGACAGTGAATTCCACATCACCCCAGAGGAGGAACAAGAAGATCCGGAACAAGAAGAGGTTACTGCTGCGGGTCACCTGTCAATGCTTGACCGATTACATAAAGGTGGCCTTCCACATGTTGATGCCACTGAACCCTATGAGCCCGTAATTGGTTATAGTGATGATGATGATTATGCATTTATTGATGATACTGATCGAGATTATTAGTAGTGTCAGGTATTCGATTTTTTTGTGTTGTACTTGATGATGATACACTTAAGTGATATACATATTATTATTCATGTCGATATTTTTTATGTTGTACTAATTTCGTTTACTCTTTGTCATGGCAGGTGTTGAAAGATGGAAGGGGAGCCGACTGAGGCCAAGGAAAAACGTGCCCAAATTGAAGGTGTGCCACACCATCAAGGTAGCTCCAGCTTATATCAGTTCGGGTGGAACTGGGTATGTGGTTTGCTTCATGATTAATGCAATTCATTCGTCATGCTAGCTTGAGCCCTTTAATTACCAATTTACTTTGTTTCTCTCTTTCAGGCATGCTACAATAAGACAGATAAGGTGCCAGAGGGGTACGACCTGTATGCCATGGCCCACACTGCCTCTTACAAGCAAGTCAAGGGGAAGGCGAGGAAAGGGGAGGAGTTTAACCCGAGCCAGATTCCCATTGATCCAGAGCAGGTGATGATATCTGGTGGCGGGAGGTCCCGTGGCTCCGTAGCCATTGATCCAGAGATTGCTCATGAGACCACGGTGAGTTTAATTTGAATGGACGTTACTTGCTAGTCTTAACATTTGAGTTTCATCATCCTAACGAAACATTGGAAATGATCTTTGGTGCAGCGTAACTCCAGACAAGCATCACATGATCCTTCTCCAGGTAAGTTTCTCTAGTTTTTTGCTTAACAAATGCATAAAGACCTAGACTTAGCTTTATTTCCTCCAATATGCTTACCTTAATGACCTAGAGTTAGATTCTTTTCCTCCAAAATGACTTAATAAGCTTACTGACCTCCAAAACCAGCCATTTTACCTAAGTTAGCTCTAAAACTATCTATACTTAGCTTTGTTTTCTCCAAAATGACCTAAGTTAGTTATAATATGCTTAGTTAACTAGGTTTGCTCAATAATGACATGTACTTAGCTTACTTATGTAAAAAACAGCATAATTACCTTAGTTAGCTCATAAATGATCCATTTTACCTAAGTTAGCTCTAAAATGACCCATTTTACCTTAGTTAGCTCACAAATGATCCATTTTACCCAAGTTAGCTTTAAAATGACCCATTTTACATAGATTATCTCCAAAATGATCCATTTTACCCAGATTATCTCCAAAATGATCCATTTACCTACATTAGCTCTAAAATGACCCATTTTACCTAGTTAGCTCCAAAATGACCCATTTTACCTACGTTAGCTCCAAAACGACCCATTTTACCTACGTTAGCTCCAAAATGACCCATTTTACCTACGTTACCTCCAAAATGACCCATCTTACCTATGTTAGCTCTAAAATGACCCATTTTACCTGCGTTAGCTCCAAAATGACCCATTTTACCTACGTCAGCTCCAAAATGACCCATTTTACCTACGTTAGCTCCAAAATGACCCATCTTACCTACGTTCGCTCTAAAATGATGCATTTTACCTAAGTTAGCTCATGAACGATCCATTTCACCTAAGTTACCTCACAAACGATGGCGTGCTTATTCTTCTAGTCTTCTTCTTCTAGTCACCTTTTCCTAACTTTCTTATTTGCCATTTTGCAGATTTCATCCACTTCTCGGAAGCTAGCTTGCTATGATGGAGTGCTTGTTTTTTATTTCATTCTCTTCTAGTATTCTTCTAGCTTGCTACGACAGAACTTGCTATCTTGATGAAACTTTGCATTGTAATATGTATGTGCAACTTCCTAATGGTTGCAACTTATGTGTATGTGCAACTTGCAATGTATGAATGGATGGAACTATATATGTATGTACGATGAAACTTATGTGCTGGATATGTCATATGTTTGTCGTTAAATAGCCCATGAAATATATCTATATATGTCATATATATTTGCTTGTGAAAATTGTTGATTTAAAAAAGCAGTAAAAGAGCCAATATGTGCTCTTTGTCGTCCGCCACCGACAAGAATCGGGCTTTTACCAACAACCATGGACGGCAAATAAGACACGTGGCAGCCAACTATGCTTCCCGAGTCGACCCATTTAGTCGGGCTGCCTTCAATGGCGGATGGCAACAAGAAACAATTTTGTTGTCGGCGGACGGCAAAGGCCTGCCGTGTAGTGACGTCTAGCTGACATCATACGGCGGATGGTAAAGGCAGGACAAATTTTGCCATCAGCGGCCGACGGCAAAGTCCTGCCGTTAGCCACCTAACGGACTAACAGCGAAATTTTTGCCGTCTGTGTTCTTTGCCGTCTGCTGATGATGGCAAAGGCCCCTTTGCCATCAGCCACCGAAAGCAGACGACAAAGTAGCTCCTTACCGGACCTTTCTTTGCCGGCCACTTTTGCCGTCCGTGGCGGACGGCAAAGACCTTTGTCGTCCGCCATTCATGCCTTTGCCGTCCGCCGTGGCAGATGGCAAAGTAGCGGATTCCTGTAGTGAAAGGCAGTACAAACTGGATAAGGAACATATCTATTATTTGTTGAAAAAAGGATAGCAAGTGGCGGCTGGTGGACAAGTCAATAGAGTATGTCCAGGATTAGATTTGCGTCCCTCACATAGTAAAAGGTCTCGAGGATTAGATTTGCCGCCCTCACAACACTACAAAAAAGACACATCCGTGACATTTTGGGCCGAACGAAATTTTTTTCTGTCATACTTTTGACACTTCTATGACGATAATTGTGACAAAACCTGGTATCCTCATAGATGTGGTGGGCTCCTACTTCTATGACAAAAAATCATGACAGAAAATGGGCTTTTCGTCCTGCGCGGGCTGGAGACGCAGCTGCATGACATTCTTTGGGCCGTCCATGACGGAAAAAACCATGGTAGAAGCGAGGCGAGAAAAATTTCGCGAAGTTCTCGATTCTGATGGGTGGTCGCGCTGCTGAGCGCGCTGCTTTCTCTTGTACGTCTGCTGCGTGTGTGAGGCGCTGGCTCTAATCAACCCGAGTGAGGTGTTGGGCTCTAACAGAACCCGAGCGATTACCTGAAGTTACGCGTTCTCGAACCCGAGCAATCGATCGATGGCTGTTAACTGAACTCAATCAAGCGATTCCTTTGCTACTGCCGCTAATCAAGCCGATCGATGCCTCTGGATGAACAAAGGCGCGCGGGGGGGTTGGTGAATAGTGAGGAGTGGGGGTGGATGAACAGGACCCCGTGGAGTTGCCTCTGGATGAACAGGACCCCGATCGATCGAGACGGTTGGGGCTGGATGAACAGGACCCCATGGAGGGCTGAATGAACAGGACGACCCCGTGGAGGGCTGGATGAACAGTAGACAGTGGAGGGATGGATGAACAGTAGCCCGTGGAGGGTTGGTTGAATAGGAGCCCATGGAGAGGGGTGGTTGAACGGTAGCCGATGGAGTAGCGCGCGGTGGAGGCTGGATGAACAGGAGCCCGTGGATGAGCAGTCGTAGGTGGAGGCTGGAGGAGGTCGACAGTGGATGAACAGTAGCCCGTGGAGGCCGAAGGAGGTTGACGGTGGAGATGAACAGTATCCCGTGGAGTCCCGTTTTACGGTACGCCACACCCCTCCCAATGAACAGGACCCCCATTTCGACCGTAGGAGGTCCAACACAAGTCCGTTTCCTCCATTTTGCGGTATGCCAGACCCCTTCCGATGAACAGGATCCCGTTTGGAATGTGGTCGATCGAACACAAGGCCGTTTCCTCCGTTCTGCGGTACGCCATGCCTCATTTCCATCGCCTGTTCCATCCAAGCCCTCCCGATGAACATGATGACGCATTCCGTTCCGACCCAGCCGGTTGTCTCCCCATGAACACGATGGCGACGTTGTTTCTCAGTTCCGACCCAGCCATGTACACGAGCCCCTGGCCGTACGTATGCGCGAGTAGGCGTTCGAGACCACGCCCGTATGTACGTACGTGGTCGTATTTTCTTTCTTGCACACTGGCCGCTGTACGTACGTGTACATGCTACGTGCGCGCCTTGATACGTCTCCAACGTATCTACTTTTCCAAACACTTTTGCCCTTGTTTTGGACTCTAACTTGCATGATTTGAATGAAACTAACCCGACTGACGCTGTCTTCAGCAGAATTGCCATGGTGTTGTTTATTGTGCAGAAAACAAAAGCTCTCGGAATGACCTGAAAAACCACGGAGATAACTTTTGGAAAATATAAAAAATATTGGCGAAAGAATCAAGGCTAGGGGGCCCACACCCTGTCCACGAGGGTGAGGGCGCGCCCCCTGTCTTGTGGGCCCCCTGATGCTCCACCGACCTCAACTCCAACTCTATATATTCCATTTCACAGAGAAAAATCAGAGAGAAAGTTTCATTGCGTTTTACGATACGGAGCTGCTGCCAAGCCATAATCTCTCTCGGGAGGGCTGATCTGGAGTCCGTTCGGGGCTCCGGAGAGGGGGATTCGTCGTCGTCGTCATCATCAACCATCCTCCATCAGCAATTTCATGATGCTCACCGCTGTGCGTGAGTAATTCCATCCTAGGCATGCTGGACGGTGATGGGTTGGATGAGATTTACCATGTAATCAAGTTAGTTTTGTTAGGGTTTGATCCCTAGTATCCACTATGTTCTGAGATTGATGTTGCTATGACTTTGCTATGCTTAATGCTTGTCACTAGGGCTCGAGTGCCATGATTTCAGATCTGAACCTATTATGTTTTCATGAATATATGTGAGTTCTTGATCTTATCTTGCAAGTCTATAGTCACCTTTTATGTATTATGATCCGACAACCCCGAAGTGACAATAATCGGGATACTTCTCGGTGATGACCGTAGTTTGAGGATTTCATGTATTCACTATGTGTTAATGCTTTGGTTCGGTACTCTATTAAAAGGAGGCCTTAATATCCCTTAGTTTCCACTAGGACCCCGCTGCCACGGGAGGGTAGGACAAAAGATGTCATGCAAGTTCTTTTCCATAAGCACGTATGACTATATTTGGAATACATGCCTACATTACATTGATGAACTAGAGCTAGTTCTGTGTCACCCTATGTTATAGCTATTACATGAGGAATCGCATCCGACATAATTATCCATCACTGATCCATTGCCTACGAGCTTTTCACATATTGTGCTTTGCTTATTTACTTTTCCGTTGCTACTGTTACAATCACAACAAAACTGCTACCGTTACTGTTACCATTACTATCATACTACTTTGCTACTAAATACCTTGCTGCAGATACTAAGTTATCCATGTCTGGTTGAATTGACAACTCAACTGCTAATACTTGAGAATATTCTTTGGCTCCCCTTGTGTCGAATCAATAAATTTGGGTTGAATACTCTACCCTCGAAAACTGTTGCGATCCCCTATACTTGTGGGTTATCAAGACTATTTTCTGGCGCTGTTGCCGGGGAGCATAGCTCTATTCTTTGAGTCACTTGGGATTTATATCTGCTAATCACTATGAAGAACTTGAAATACGATAGAACTAAGATTTTTCCCTCAACTTCGAGGGGAGGTAAGGAACTGCCATCTAGCTCTGCACTAAATTCTCCTTCTGTTTTGAGTAATCTTGCGACACCTAAACCTGCTACCGCTATGAATCTGATATGTCGCATGTTATTGATGATGCCACTTCTGCTATGCATGATACTTATGATGAAACTACTTCTGTGCTTGATACTACTTTGCCATTAGGTGAATTTCTTGATGAACAACTTGCTAGGGTTAGAGAGAATGAAATTATTGAAGATGAAATCATTGATGATAGTGATGATGAAGGTTCTCCCCCTAAGTATGAATTGCCTGTTGTTCCTGAGGGTTATGTTATGGATGAAGAAACTGCTAGAGATCTTTTTGCCTGCAATGATAGATCTGATCTTAAGAAATTACTAGCTAAACTTGAACAGAAAACTCTGAATGCTAGAATGAAATATGACCCTGCTTTTGCTACTTCAGCTATCTTTGTTACTGATAAGGATTATGAATTCTCTGTTGATCCCGAGAAAATTACTTTGGTTGAATCTGATCCTTTTTATGGCAATGAATCTGAAACTATTGTGGCACATCTTACCAAGTTGAATGATATAGCCACCCTGTTTACTAATGATGAGAAGTCTCGCTATTACTATATCCTTAAGATATTTCCATTCTCATTAAAGGGTGATGCTAAAGCTTGGTTTAATTCTCTTGATCCTGGTTGTGTGCGTAGTCCCCAGGATATGATTTATTACTTCTCTACTAAATATTTCCCTGCTCATAACAAACAAGCTGCCTTGCGGGAAATATATAATTTTGTGCAAATCGAAGAAGAGAGTCTCCCACAAGCTTGGGGGAGGCTTATCCGATTACTTAATGCTTTGCCTGATCATCCTCTTAAGAAAAATGAAATACTTGATATCTTTTATAATGGACTAACCGATGCTTCCAAGGACCACTTGGATAGTTGTGCTGGTTGTGTTTTCAGGGAAAGAACAGTCGACCAAGCTGAATTACTATTGAATAATATGTTGACTAATGAAAAATAATTGGTCTCTTCCTGAGCCAACTCCTGAGCCTATTCCTAAACCAACTCCGAAGAAGAGGGGAATTCTATTTCTCAGTCCTGAAGATATGCAAGAGGCAAAGAAATCAATGAAAGAAAAAGGTATTAAAGCTGAAGATGTTAAGAATTTACCTCCTATTGAAGAAATACATGGTCTTAATATATCGCCTATTCAAGAAATACATTGTCTTAATAACCCGACACAGGTAGTAAAGGTAAATTCTCTCTATAGATATGATAAAGTTGAAATCCCATCTACCAAATTTCATAGCTAGTGCTTAGATGAATTTGATGACCTTATGGCTAGACAAGAAAGTTTTAATGCTTATGTTGGTAGAGAATTAAAGAGTAATTCTTTCATGATAGGACGCTTGAGTGATTATATGGCTAGAGTTAAAGGTGAACTTAAACTCATTAGCAAATATGCTTCTATGGTTACCACTCAAGCTAAGCAAGTACTTAAAGCTCAGAGTTATTTTCTCGATGAATTAAATAATAAACATGATTTTGCTGTTAGAGTGGCTACTAGAACTGGTAAAATGACTCAGGAAACTTTGTATCCTGAAGGCCACCCTAAGAGAATTGAGCAGGATTCTCAGATAAATAATTTAGATGCGCCTAGTCCTTCTAAAAAGAAGAAAAAGAAAAGTGATAGGACTTTGCATGCTTCTAGTAAACCTGTTGTAGACACACGTGAGAATCCCAATGACATTTCTATTTCTGATGCTGAAACACAATCAGGTGATGAACATGAACCTAGTGATAATGTTAATGATAATGTTCATGTTGATGCTCAACCTAGCAATAATAATGATGTAGAGATTGAACCTGTTGTTGATCTTGATAACCCACAATAAAAGAGTCAACGTTATGATAAGAGAGAGAACCATGGGTTCAGAAACCCATGCCTTTTCCTCCTAAACCTTCCAAGACAAAGGATGATGAGGATTTTGAGCGCTTTGCTAAAATGATTAGACCTATCTTCTTATGTATGCCCTTAACTGATACGCTTAAAGTAAACCCTTATGCTAAATACATGAAGGATATCATTACAAATAAAAGGAAGATATCGGAAGCTAAAATTTCCACCATGCTTGCTAATTATACTTTTAAGGGTGGAACACCAAAGAAACTTGGAGATCCAGGAGTACCAACTATACCATGCTCCATTAAAAGAAACTATGTTAAAACTGGTTTATGTGATCTTGGAGCGGGTGTTAGTGTTATGCATCTCTCTTTATATCATAGACTTGAATTTAATAAGTTGATACCTACTGAAATATCTTTGCAAATGGCTGATAAGTCAACTGCTATACCTATCAGTATTTGTGAGGATGTGCCTGTTGTGGTTGCAAATGTCACTATCTTAACGGACTTTGTTATTCTTGATATTCCTGAGGACGATAGTATGTTGATTATCCTTGGTAGACCCTTTTTGAATACTGCAGGGGCTATTATTGATTGGAACAAAGGCAATGTCACTTTTCATGTTAATGGTAATGAGCATACGGTACACTTTCCAAGGAAACAACCTCAAGTTCATAGCATCAATTCTATTGAAAAAATTCCAACTATCATTATTAGAGGTTTTGAATTTCCTCTTCCTACTGTCAAGAAAAAGTATGATATTCTTATTGTTGGGGATGTTCATATCTCTGTTGAGGTAACCTAGTGTTATTCAAAATTTCTCCGGTTCCTTGTTATTCGGAATGAGTTTGTTAACAAGACTTGATCAACCTTGTTAGTGGATTCCTTTTGATGATCATGAGATGGATGAAACTAGAAGGCATAACCTTCTGTACCCTCTTTTTACTTTCTGTTATTTAGAATAAATAAAGCAAAAATATTATTATCTGTCTGTTTTCTGAATTATCTGTGCAATAAAAAATATCCCAAAAATAAAACTGCTCCAAATGCCCTGCAAATTTATTATGATTTTTTATGAAATATTTGAGGATTTTAGGCACTGAGAACACAGCAGGGGGCAAGCACCTGGCCACGAGGGTGGAGGGCACGCCCACTCCCCCAGGGCGCGCCCCTGTCTCGTGGGCCCATGGTGGCCCCCCTCCACTTATTCATGCACCAACACACTCCATCTTCCTCCCAAAAAAAATCCCCATCCAGCTCAAGCACGAGTTCTAGCTCATTTTGCGGCGATTTTCGATCTCCTTGCTCAAAGCTCCATTCAGAAAACTGCTTTGGGAGATTGTTGCTTGGAATGTGACTCCTCCATTGGTCTAATTAGTTTTTGTTCTAGTGCTTTATTCATTGCAAATTTTTGCTGCCTAGGTGACCCTGTTCCTGAGCTTGCATGTCAAATTTTTGAGGTCCCAAGTAATTCTAATGCATGATATAGGCTCTAGGCACTCGTGGGAGTAGTTGCTACCAGTTTTATTGAGTTTGATTCACTTTTATTTTGAAGTTACTAAAAAATTCAGAAATTTTCAGAAAATGATGAGGAGATTATTGAGGGGCTCTTCTAGCCAAAGCCCCAAGGATAAACAAGCTAAGAAGAAAGAAAAGGCCAAGTATAATCTACCTCGCGTAGAGGAAGTAAGTCCTTGTGAATGGCCATGTGATAATTTCTTGAGAGCAGTCGGGATTTATGAAGACTTCTATTCATTGGCTGAAAATGCAGGCCTCACCGACTTCCTCCATGACCGGATCAAATAGTATCTCTTACTCACCAATACCTTCGTGCAAAACTTTTACCATTATCCTAAGAATTCACCTCCTTCAGTATCTTTTCATTTGTATGATGAGACTAAGGAAATGTCATTACGTAATTTTAGCGCGGTTTGTAGAATACCCTTTGAGGGCAGCTTAGATGAACCACATCATAAAGATGTGGATGGTTTTGTTGACACTATTACTGTAGGGGATTCGAAGAAGGGTTCCGATGCGGGAATCACTAGCATACACTTTCCTGTTTCGCGATACTTTGCCATATTTGCTAGTCGATGCTTAATTGGTCATGGAAATAGTGGAAACTTCAGTGTTCCAGATATTATTATTTTGCTCCATGCCTTATTCAGTGATAACACTTTTAGTATAGGTGTCGTTATTGCTAAACGGTTAAGCTTAAACCGTACAAAGGGCCCCATCTTTGGAGGTATCTATGTTGCATGCCTTGCTAAACATTTTGAGATGCATATTAGACATGATGAGAAAGAGGAGACACTGCTGCCTCTTACCTTTTTAGATTATAGGAGCATGGTAGCGCATGAGTTTATTGTTGACAATGATGATAAGATGCTTCTGTATAACCTGAGATTTAATAACAAACACAATGACATTATTACCCTGCCTGTGCCTTCTTTGTTTGATTTAACTACAGGTCATTACCTTGTTTTGCCAAAGGCCGTGTACACGCATCGAGGCTAGACATCCGCTCTAGAGCCTGAGCCGGAACCGCCACTGGACCCTTATTGTCCATCCTGTTATCAGTGGGATCCGGAGGAGATCGCCAGCCAATGGTATTCAGATGACACTCCTCAGTACGACCCCAGTTATAACTTCGGATATCAGCTAGGCTATCCTTGGCATTAGACCAACTTAGGCCAAATGCCTAAGCTTGGGGGAGTATGTATTTCTCACCGACTTTACATTCATGTTCACACACTATTCTAGTTGTCGATGCTCATACTCTTTCATTGTATTATCCATGCTAGTTTAAATTTCTTTTTCTAGCTTTCTTCTTGTGTGTTTGATAAACCTTAAGAAAACCAAAAAAAATTAGTTAGTTTAATTTCCATGCTTGTAGTAGTAATTAAAAATAAAACCCAAAAAGTTTTCTCGTTCTTCTTTTGCTTGTTAGGAGCTTTCCCGTGTAAATAGTTTTATTTCTTTTCTTTCTTTTGGGGGTCAAGAGTAGAAGACCATAATAAAAATGTTTAGTGGCTCTCATATGCATGATTGTTGATTTAACTTAGAGCCCATATTACCTTGTCTTCTCTCTTGAATTGAATGCTTGCAGATTCCAGCTTAGTCCAATGCACATGCACTATTATTATTATTATACACACCATTCGGTCGTGCAAGTGAAACGCAATAATGATGATAAATGATGGACTGATTGAGATGAGAGAAGCTGGTATGAACTCGACCTCTCTTGTTTTTGTAAATATGATGAGTTCATCGTTCCTTTTTCAGCTTATTATGAATAAACATGTTAGCAATGACAATTAGAGATCATAGTTACTTATGCCATGCTTAATTAGCTAGGAGCTTATAATGGTTTACCTTGCGTGCCAACATGCTATTAAAATGGTTATGATGTTGTCGTGGGGAAACAAGCACCTATGGGGCAGGGCCCCTTTTCGGTCCGGTAGGGAGCGGGGGGCGCACGAAGAGCAGATCGAGGTCGAGCGCGCGAGGGATTTTACCCAGCTTCGGAGCTCTCCGGAGAGATAAAACTCCTACTGCTGCTTTGTGTTTATATTTTGTTCTTGCTCGAAAGCGTGGGTATCCTGTAGTCTCGAATGAGTCGAACCCCTTCTACGTGCCCATGGGCCTCCTTTTTATAATCTAAAGGGGTCACCGACAGGTGGCAACGCAGAGAGAGGGGTAAAAACGTAAAAACGCGGGTTGGTACAACCACTATCAACAGTGTCCCCTACCTAACTCTGACAGCAGGGGACAAGGGCATTTAATGCCCGTCCGGTCGCTCCAACAGTGTCGGAAGCGACCGTTAGGGGTGCCACTGATCGCCACGATGGCCTCCTAGTCATCTTCACTTGCCACCTCGCACCGCTAGGCTGCACAACCACCCGCCACGTGCACCAGGAGCGATCCTGCGGCGACACGCCGTCGGATGTGCCGGAGCGTGGGCAGAGTGGTAGCCGCCCATGCAAGCGCCTTTGCCGCGTCTCGTTTTGTCGCACCCGCAAGCTTGCCGCTTGCCGGGTCTTGCCGGACGCGGTGCGTCGCGGCAAGTCTTCCGAAGTGCCTTGTTGGCCTTCCCGGCAAGCTCCTCTTGCGGGGTCTTATCCTTCCCGGCAAGCTTCTCTTGCGGGGCCTTGTCTTCTCGGTTAACACTTTGTTCTTGAATGGCGATAATATGAATAGTGAAGGGTCTTGGTGGACGCTTGACAAGCCTTGCCATGGGACGCCGCGATCGCCGTGCAGACAAGTTCGGGTACTAAGGTACCCCTACTTTAGTACACCGACAGAGCCCCGGCCCGGGCCATACACGGTGTCGAAGCTGTTGGGCGGGCCCAAAACAGGCACGGCACGCTGCCCGGGTCCAAGCCAAATCCATTCAGATCCACCGCCCTCTCAGAGCGGCACGCGTCAATCGCGGCGTCATGGGAGAGATCGTGGGCAATACTTTAATCCAGGAAATGCGTAACGTTCGCCTCGGTTCTGCATCCCCGCCACGCGGCTCCCATGCGCTTGGGGTCGCGGACGGTGGGAGCGGGAGACTGGGCCATTTCGAGCAGAGGCAGCGGGCCAGCCCTGACTCCCTGCTCTTCCCGTGCCCTGATTCGCTGAGCGGGGCGGCCGAGCCCCCACCCCGCTCCTTTAAGAAGAGCGGGAGGGGAGCGCAGAAGCCCGCACTCTCTCATCTTCTCCTTTCTTCAGCTTCTGCTCCCCTTCCTCTCATTCGCCATGGAGAAAGGGAACCCTGGCCCTTCATCGGTGGCGGCGAGGGTCGCCGCCAGACAGCGTACCCCTCCCTATCCCGCGCCCGTGGTGGCAGAGCCAGCCATAAGGGGAAGAGGGAGGGGGCGAGGTCGTGGACGAGGTCGAGGACGAGGTCGAGGCGCTCGGGGAAGAGGCGGACGGGGCGGCGCGCCATCTCCGCCTCCGCCAGTGGTTCCTCTCCCCATGGCGGTCCATATAGAGACGACCCTGCGAGTTCTTCGTCAGCTGCGCGCGGGCGCCTCGTCGCCGCCTCCGGCTTCCGCTCCCGCTTGCAAGCGATGGAGTTGGACCCGCCGAGACACGAGATTGCACATGAGGGGCTGTGGGATCAGCGGCACGCGAGTCCGCGTTGTATTCCCAGCCCACGATGTGATGTATCTTGATCGTGGTGGAAGACGTTCGCCAATCCATAGCTCGATGGCGGGTTTACCCTCCATTTTAAGTTAATGGAGGCGATCTCCTCTCCGCCAAGGTCTTGAGGATTTCGCACTCGGGCGAAGTGCTGCGTGGACAGCTCCTCCGACGGCGAAGACTCCCCCTCGAGCGAGAGTGACGAGGAGGAGAGCGACAGCGACGACGAGGGTAGCGGGCGGCGGGATGGCGGGCTCGACTAGGTGTCGGGCGCCGCTTCGTGCGTCACCGGTGACCCCATCATCCGTGTCGCCGTCTCCTTGAACTCCCTGGGGTCGTCTCCTTGGGCGGCTGGCGTAGGGAGGCTGCGGAAGGGGAAGAGGTCTGGCGACAAGGCCGTCAAATCGGAGTACGAGGGCGTAGTGCCTCGACAATCGGCCGACGCCCCGCCGCCCGTCTCGAGCCCGCTTCGGCGCCGCCATCACCGTCCAGCCTCCGGATGGCCCCCAGGATGTTCTCTTGGTGTCTTCTGGCACCTGTAGCTCGCCTAGGCGCCCCTTTTGCCCTTTTCACCTCCTCGAGCTGCCTCCTGAAGAGAGGGACAGGAAAGGGATTACGGGCATCTTATTTTTTTTTAATTTGTAAGCCTTCGGGCCTTAGCCGCATCTAAAAACTTGTAATCCTCTCTTTCATGTTTTTCATCCTCTATGGACTGTACCTGAGTGGGATGTTTTTTTAATGAAAAGAGGATGCTTGCTACGTTATATCCCTTACTCAATTCCATCCCTTGTATGTTTTTACCCTACGCTTTTAGGGAACTTGCCGGTGGGAACACGCTTGCCGCGAGCGCTGAGTGCGGAACATCAGCAGCCTGCCGGCGGTGTTGCTTCCGGCAAGAAACCTTGTCGGGGCTAGTTGCAGCACACTTTCATTGTTGAGCGGACTCGAAACAAATTAAGGGCGCAACTTAGCCACGAGTTGATTCCTCCGCGCACAGGTTTTCCATACAAGGCACGGTCTGGGAGGACGCGGATTCGCATTCCCCAGTCCATAAGAGGATGCATGATGAGGGACGAAAGACTTATCTGATATCACAGCCCCCGGCAACTCTGGCTTGCCGTGGATGAATCTTGGTACTCGCAGCCCCCAGCAACAATGGCTTGCCGGGACCCAGGTACCGGCGCACCCTTCTTCTCCTTTCCTTGTCGTTGTTATCTCAGTTATGAGAACAATTTAGTCAGTGCCGCAATAAGTTACTCTGGTAATATAACTTTATTTTGGGCAATGCTTGTTATGTTACATCCTTTATTTGATTCCATTCCTTGTATGTTTGTACCCTACGCCGTTAGGGAACTTGCCGGCGCAAACACACTTGCCGCGAGCGCTGAGTGCGGAACATCAGCAGTCTGCTGGCGGTGTTGCCTCCGGCAAGAAACCTTGTCGGGACTAGTCGCAGCACACTTCCATTGTTGAGCGGACTCGAAACAAAGTAAGGGCGCAACTTAGCCACGAGCCGGTTCCTCCGCACACAGGTTTTCCATACAAGGCACGGTCGTTCAAGGAATATAACTTAAAATTTTAAAACTGACTGTGTTTAAATTTTGGCAACTTAGCTTTTCGGTCGTTTGTGTCCCGGCAAGGCTTATGCTTCTTTGGAACCACCGGCAGCTCCTCGATCCAATTTCTTCCGCACTTGTGCAGCCTGTCGAAAGTTTTGGTCTCGAGCCCGTGCATCACTTCAGCGTTCGCCCTCTCCGCTTGACCGTTGCTTCTCGGGTGAGCAACAGAAGCGAAGCAGATCTTGGCGCCAAGATCTTGGACGTACTGCATGAAGGTGCGGCTCGTGAATTGTGTGCCGTTGTCGGTGATGATCCTATTAGGGACTCTGAAACGGCAAACAATTGACCTGAAGAACTTGACTGCTGACTGTGCTGTCACCTTCCTCACTGCCTCCACCTCCGGCCACTTCGTGAACTTGTCGATTGCTACGTACAAAAACTCGAAGCCCCGACAGCTCGGGGAAAGGGGCCGAGGATATCGAGCCCCCAGACCGAAAATGGCCAGGATAAAGGGATTGTTTGGAGAGCTTGAGCTGGTTGATGAATCTATTTGGAGTGGAACTGGCACGCTTCACACTTGGTTAGTTGTGCAGTTGCATCCTGGAGGGCTATCGGCCAAAAGAAACCTTGCCGGAAAGCTTTGCCGGCAAGTGCTCTTGCGCCAATGTGGTGACCACATATGCCTCCATGTATCTCTGCCAACAGCTCTTGTCCTTCTTCCCGGGAAGTGCACTTCAATTTCACTCCGTTGAATCTTCTTCTGTACAATATGTCATCGACAAACTGGTACATACTCGATTGCCGGGCTACTTTCTCTGCTTCTTCTTGCTCTTCGGGAAGTTCTCCTGTCTGAAGGAAATGGACTATTTGCTGTGCCCATGTTGGAGCTTGTGGCTCGACAACAAGGACTAAAGGCGCAAAGGCTGCTGCGGGAACATCCGCTTCTCGGCAAGAATCGGATCCCGCCGGGCGTGATGCTCCCGGCAAGCGTGTCGACATAGCTTGCCGGAGCGCTCGCTTCAACGAAATAAACCTTAGGGCTTGTCGAGCAGATCTCCTCAACACTTTCGTGTTGATCACGGGGACCTTCTTGGCGGCGGCTTCGGTGAGCTCTGCCGGAAAGTAGTCGCCAGTAACCAACTTTCTCTTCTTGCTATGTCCAGTTGATGGTGTTACAGATGGCTGAGTCAGCTTGAGCACAAAAATTCCTGGTTCCACAGGTAACTTGAGTGCGGCGCACTTTGATAGGCCATCTGCAATATCATTCTGAGCTCTTGGAACATGTTCCATCTGCAGGCCGTCAAAATGCTCTTCCAGCTTCCTCACTTCATCAATGTAAGCTTCCATCAGCGGACTCTGATAAGCTTTATTAACTTGGCGGACGACAAGCTGTGAGTCACCCCTGACAATAAGCTTCTTGATCCCAAGTTCTGCCGCGAACCTGAGTCCGGCAAACAAGCCTTCATACTCTGCAGTATTGTTCGTTGCTTGCTCCTTGGGAAAGTGCATTTGGATCACGTACTTGAGGTGCTCTCCGGTGGGTGCGACAAGTAGCACGCCCAAGATCGGCGCTTTGCAGCGAAGGCACCATCAAAGTACATGATCCACTCCTTGCTTGCTTCCTTGACGGGATGCTCTTCTCCGAGTTTCTTCATCGTGTTGGCGCCCACTCCGCTATGAATTCTGCCAATGCTCGGCTCGATAGTTGAAGTACTTTCAAACTTGAGGCCAAAGCTTGATAGTTCCAAAGCCCACTCGACAATCCCGCCTGTTGCTTCTGGATTTTGCAATATCCTCTTCAACGGAAAGCGAGTGACAATTGTGATCTCATGTGCTTGAAAATAATGGCGCAGCTTCCTCGAGGCCATGAGAAGGCCGAAAAGCAACTTTTGCACTCCAGAGTATCTTGATCTAGCCCCCTGCAGAAGGGAACTGACAAAGTAAACTGGGCGCTGCACCATCTTCTTCTGTGTCTCTTCCGGCAACTGCACAGATCCATCTTTGCCGGGACCAGAGCTTGTCGGGGAAGCCCCCTGCTTGTCGCTGGATTCGCTTGCCGCGGTTGCCTGCTCATCATCTGCCTCCCTTTCCGCTACTAACGCAGCACTAACCACTTGATTGGTTGCCGCTATATACAGCAGCAACTTCTCTTGTGGCTTAGGTGCGACAAGTACTGGAGTGGAGGATAGGTATCTCTTCAAGTCCTGCAGCGCAGCCTCCGCTTCCGGAGTCCATTTCATTGGACCTGCCTTTTTCAAAATTTTGAAAAACGGCAAGGCGCGTTCAGCAGACTTAGAAATGAACCTACTGAGAGCAGCAACACAGCCGGCAAGCCTTCGCACATCCTTGACGCGCTTCAGGCCTTCAATCCCCCTCTGGGACACAAAGAACCCGAGAAGCTTGCCGGATGGAACTCCAAACACGCACTTCTCGGGGTTCAACTTGAGATTGACCTTGCGTAGATTTGCAAAAAATTTCCTCCAAATCCTGAACCAAAGTTTCTCTGTCCTTGCTTTTGACCACTATGTCATCCATGTATGCTTCTACATTCCTGTGCAGCTGCGGCTCAAAAGCATGACTGACTACTCTTGCAAACGTCGAACCAGCATTCTTTAGTCCGAAGGCATTCGTACAAAGCAATGCGTGCCACATGGAGTAATGAATGCGGTTTTCTTCATCCTCTTACGCCATGAAGATCCGGTGATATCCTCGAGTATGCATCAAGAAATGAAAGCGAGATCACATCCTCGCCGTGGAGTCGACAATCTGGTCGATGCGCGGCAAGGAAATGGATCTTTGGGACAAGCTTTATTAACATCCGTGAAGTCAATACAAAGCCTCCACTTCTGTCCGCCTTTGCGCATCGACTCTTCGGATTGGCTAACCACGTTGGATGGAGTACTCCTCGAGGCCCGCTGCTTCCAACTTCCTAATCTCTTCGCGATGAACTCTTGGCGTTCCATCGCTTGCTTCCCGACTCTCGCTGACGGGCCGCGCGCGAGGACAGACGGCAAGGTGGTGCTCAATTACTTTCACGGGAACACCGGGATGTCGATAGTTGCCATGCAAACACATCGACATTCGCCGCGGCAGAAAGCAATGAGCGCGCTTCCTATTTAGGGTCAAGCGTGGCAATCGATGGTGAAGGTACCACCGCCGCCCTCCTTGGCGGCCACTTTCTTGGTCTCGGTGCAGCTGTCTTCGCCTTCTTGCACTTGCCGGTGGAGCTCGATGGTGCGTCCTCGACGATAGCGCAGCACTCCGAAGAGGTGCGCTTGCCGGAGTGGGCATCAGAGCTACTCTTGCCGGACTTGGTCTTCTTCTTCTTCCCCGGAGCTTCAACAAGTGGTTTGCGCTCTGCTGCAGCTGTTGCTTCCCGTAGATCTTGTCGGTACAGATAAGTGCATCCTTCTTGTCGCCTTGGACAGAAATGACACTTATCGGACCAGGCATCTTGAGCACATTGTATGCATAGTGAGAGGCTGCCATGAACTTGGCAAGCGCTGGACGACCGAGTATCCCATTGTAGGGCAATGGGAAATCAGCAACGTCAAATGTGACTCTCTCTGTCCTGAAATTCAGCTTGCTGCCAAACGCCATCGGCAAGGTGGTCTTCCCTTGGGCTTGCTCCTTCCCGGGTTGATTCCTTGAAAGGTACCAGTTTCTTCGAGCTCGCTGTCGGGGATCTGGAGCTTGTTGAGCACCGCGAAAGAGATCAGATTTAGGCCGGCCCCGCCATCAACCAACATCTTCGTGACCTTGAGGTTGCGGATGGTTGGCGAAACCAACATCGGCAAGCACCCGACCGCAGTGATGCGATCAGGGTGATCCTCAACATCAAAGACGATGGGCGTCTTTGGACCACTTCAGGCTTGCGCGATTCGACTGATGGTTCTGCTGCATTTACCTCGCGCACCCACTGCTTGAGTTGGCGGTGCGAGGTGTGCAGAGAAGCACCGCCGTCAACGCACAAAACCTCCATTGCCTTCTGAAACTCTTGCTCGTCGGTCTCATCCTCGATCCATCTCATCATCCTCATCTTCGCCTTCGCCCTTGTCGCGCCACGGGAGGTCTGCCTCCTTGCCGCTGCTTGGCGTTGCCAGGCGCCTCCCCGGCAGGGCGTTTCTTGCGGATCCTCCGCCACCTTCCCGGGCCTTCTCCTTGTTGCGACGCCATATTCAGCTTTACGCAGCTCGCCATCCGCTCAACCTTCTTGCATGCTTGGAGGTCATGGCCCTTGGTGCGATGGATCTTGCAAGATCGCTTGTCGGAGCCGTCCTGCTTGTCGGCGCCACCACAGCCTCGCCGAGTCACCAGCTTTGGCCTTCTCGGTGCCGCCTCCGTTGCGGACTGCTCGACAGCCTAGCACATCCTTAGCTTTCCTCTTTACGTTATTCCGCCCGGTTCTTCTTTGCCGAGGGGCATCCTCACCGCCGATCCTTCGCTCCTGTGTTCTCTCCGGGAGTTTCCTCCCTCTTCAAAGACGAGCACACTTGTCGGCCAGAGCATAGAGCTCGCTGACATCTCTGATCTTGCACATCGCCATCTCCTCCCTCATCCTGCCGTTACGCACGTTCTGATGGAACGCGCTGATAACTACGGCAGGGTGGACGTCTGGTATGTTGTGTTGCACCTGGCCGAATCTCTGTATGTACTTGCGCAGGGGTTCTCCTTCCTTCTGGGCAAGCAAATGAAGATCGCTTTCCTGGCCATGGGGCTTGTGGCCGCCTATGAAGGCGCCGACAAACTGATGGCACAGGTCCGCCCACGAAGAGATGGAGTTGTCCGACAAGTGCATGAGCCAAGATCTGACGTTGGGCTTGAGCACCAGCGGGAAGTAGTTGGCGAGGATCTTCTCGTCGCGCCCCCCGGCAGCCTGCACCGCGATGGTGTAGACGCCGAGAACTCGACGGATGTATCCTACCATCGCATTTCGGCACGCGTCGCTTGAAGTTCTGGTGCTTGGGCCTCGACTGCCGCAGCTCATGAGTGAACGCAGGCAACCTATCACAGACGGACAAGTCGCTGGTTCCCTCGGGCGCATGCATATCGACAATGGGCCCAGCTGCTGGTCGACCGACGCGCTTCTCTCCGACGCCGAGGCGAAAAGCGAAGCGTTTTCATGTCGCCGTTCTTGAAGAACTTGGCGTTGATCGCGGCGAGCTCGCGGGTCCGACGATGCAGTGGAGTCGGTGTCGAGGTTGGCCTGGCGAGTCGGCGATCTTGGCCTTCGGGGCGGGGAGTGCACGGTGGTGGCACCCCCAGCGGTCTTGTCTGCGTCGGCTTGCGCATGGGCGTCTTGCCGGGGCTTCGATACGCTCGGTTGCCGGGGCTTGTCGCCGTTGGCAAAGCCGACGAGGCTCTGAATGGTCATCCTCCAGTCGTCGATCTTGTCTGGCACTGGAGGGTAATCTAGAAGCAGCTGGGCTCGGGCCAGCGCTTCCTCTGGAGTCTTCGGCGGCGGCGGCGAGTGGCGTGAGGAGCGGGATATGCTCGGACTCATAACTGGGTTGGAAGGAGCAGACTACGCCCAGCGATCAACCTCACTCGTGCCAAGATGCGGCATGCACGCTGGTCTTGAACGCCCGAGATCCACCAGCTTGGCCTTGTTCGACATCTAGTACGGTGCTAGGAGCACCATGGCGTTGTCGACCCTACACCTCCTGGGAAGGGTGCGGTGTATGCACGGACGCCGAAGCTTGCGGGGCCTTGTCCTTGGACCTGGTGACGACGCGATTCCCATCGTCGGCGCCCACTCCTCCACCGGCGTCTACCCCACCGCCCATTTGCTCCGGCGGCGGTGAGATCGACGTGGACGGAGCGGCCACCTCTGAAGGCTTCTTCTTCGGTGGCATGTCGATGAAGATGTTGATGTAGCGCGCGCGGAGACCGGATCAGGTTCGCACAACCTCGACGCCCCCTACCTGGCGCGCCAGAGATGTCGTGGGGAAACGAGCACCTATGGGGCAGGGCCCCTTTTCGGTCCGGTAGGGAGCGGGGGGCACACGAAGAGCAGATCGAGGTCGAGCGCGCGAGGGATTTTACCCAGCTTCGGAGCTCTCCGGAGAGATAAAACTCCTACTGCTGCTTTGTGTTTCTATTCTGTTCTTGCTCGAAAGCGTGGGTATCCTGTAGTCTCGAATGAGTCGAACCCCTTCTACGTGCCCATGGGCCTCCTTTTTATAATCTAAAGGGGTCGCCGACAGGTGGCAACGCAGAGAGAGGGGTAAAAACGTAAAAATGCGGGTTGGTACAACCACTATCAATAGTGTCCCCTACCTAACTCTGACGGCAGGGGACAAGGGCATTTAATGCCCGTCCGGTCGCTCCAACAGTGCCGGAAGCGACCGTTAGGGGCGCCACCGATTGCCACGATGGCCTCCTAGTCATCTTCACTTGCCACCGCGCACCGCTAGGCTGCATGACCACCCGCCACGCACCAGAGCGATCCTGCGGCGACACGCCGTCGGATGTGCCGGAGCGGGCGCAGAGGGTAACCGCGCGGCAAGCGCCTTTGCCGCGGTCTTCGTTTTGTCGCACCCGCAAGCTTGCCGCTTGTCGGGTCTTGCCGGACGCGCGCGTCGTGGCAAGTCTTCTCAAGTGCCTTGTTATCTTCCGGCAAGCTCCTCTTGCCGGGGTCTTGTCCTTCCCGGCAAGCTTCTCTTGTCGGGGCCTTGTCTTCTCGGTTAACACTTTATTCTTGAATGGCAGTAATATGAATAGTGAAGGGTCTTGGCGGACGCCCGGCAAGCCTTGCCGCTGACGCCATGCACGCCGTGCAGACAAGTTCGGGGTACTAAAGTACCCCTACATTAGTACACCGACAGATGTGGTATGATGGGATGGTATCCTCCTTTGAATGATTTGAGTGACTTGACTTGGCACATGTTCACGCATGTAGTTGAAACAAATTAACATAGCCTTCACGATATTTATGTTCATGGTGGATTATATCCTACTTATGCTTGCACCCAGTGTTGATTAATTTTAATGCATGTTCATGATCTGTCGCCTCTCGGTTGGTCGCTTCGGCCTTTTGCTACCTTCACATGCATTTAAGCGGGAATACTTCTTGTGCATTCAAACTCCATAAACCCCAAAGTTATTCCATATGAGTCCACTATACCCTCCTATATGCGGTATTTACCTGGCGTTCCAAGTAGTTTTGTATGTGCCAAACTCCAAACCTTCAAATGAAACTCTGTTTTGTATGCTCGAGCAGCTCATGTTTCAACTAGGGTTGTCTGCATCTTCCATGCTAGGTGGGTTATTCTCAAGGGGAGTGGACTCCGCTCCTCATTCACGAGAAAATGGCTGGTAACTGGGATGCCCAGTCCCATGATCAAAAAGATCAAAGCAAAACAAAATAATTAAAACAAAACTCACCTAGGACTGTGTTGGTATGGACGGTACCCCATTGTTTTGGATGGTCGTGTAGTGTGCTTGTTGGTGGTGGGGGAGTTTAAACTTTACCATTCTGTTTGGGAACCGCCTATAATGTGTGTAGCATGGAAGATATCGCCATCTCATAGTTGTTGCATTGACAGTGAAAGTATACCGCTCAAAATGTTATTCATCTCTATTTTAAAATCGAGCTCTGGCACCTCTACAAATCCCTGCTTCCCTCTGCGAAGGGCCTATCTATTTACTTTTATGTTGAGTCATCACCCTCTTTTTAAAAAGCACCTGCTGGAGAGCACACTGTTATTTGCATTCATTACTATTAATTTATATTGGGTATGACTTGACTGGATCTCTTTTACCATGAATTACAATGTTTAGTCAGTCCTTGATCTTTAAAGGTGCTCTGCATTTATGTTTTGCAATCTCAGAAAGGGCTAGCGAGATACCATCTTGTTATATCATATTATAATTTTTTGAGAAAGTGTTGTCATCCGAGATTTATTATTATTTCTCGCTAGTTGATTATGCCATTGATATGAGTAAACATGAGACCTAAGTGTTATTGTGAATATGGTTAGTTCATAATCTTTGCTGGAAACTTGAATGTTGGCTTTACATATTTACAACAACAAGAGCAAACAGAGTTTGTAAAAGTTTTTCTTTATCACTTTCAGTTTATCAACTGAATTGCTTGAGGACAAGCAAAGGTTTAAGCTTGGGGGAGTTGATACGTCTCCAACGTATCTACTTTTCCAAACACTTTTGCCCTTGTTTTGGACTCTAACTTGCATGATTTGAATGAAACTAACCTGGACTGACGCTGTTTTTAGCAAAACTGCCATGGTGTTGTTTATTGTGCAGAAAACAAAAGTTCTCGGAATGACCTGAAAATCCATGGAGATAACTTTTGGAAAATATAAAAAATACTGGTGAAAGAATCAAGGCCAGGGGGCCCACACCCTGTCCACGAGGGTGGGGGAGCGCCCCCTCCCCGTGGGCGTGCCCCCCTATCTCGTGGGCCCCCTGATGCTCCACCGACCTCAACTCCAACTCTATATATTCCGTTTCGCAGAGAAAAAAAATTAGAGAGAAAGTTCATCGTGTTTTATGATACGGAGACGCCACCAAGCCCTAATCTCTCTCGGGAGGGCTGATCTGGAGTCCGTTCGGGGCTCCGGAGAGGGGGATTCGTCGCCGTCGTCATCATCAACCATCCTCCATCACCAATTTCATGATGCTTACCGCCGTGCGTGAGTAATTCCATCATAGGATTGCTGGACGGTGATGGGTTGGATGAGATTTACCATGTAATCAAGTTAGTTTTGTTAGGGTTTGATCTGTAGTATCCACTATGTTCTGAGATTGGTGTTGCTATGACTTTGCGATGCTTAATGCTTGTCACTAGGGCCCGAGTGCCATGATTTCAGATTTGAACCTATTATGTTTTCATGAATATATGTGAGATCTTGATCCTATCTTGCAAGTCTATAGTCACCTATTATGTGTTATGATCCAACAACCCCAAAGTGACAATAATTGGGATACTTCTCGGTGATGACCGTAGTTTGAGGAGTTCATGTATTCACTATGTGTTAATGCTTTGGTCTGGTACTCTATTAAAAGGAGGCCTTAATATCCCTTAGTTTCCACTAGGATCCCGCTGCCACGGGAGGGTAGGACAAAAGATGTCATGTAAGTTCTTTTCCATAAGCACGTATGACTATATTCGGAATACATGCCTACATTACATTGATGAGCTGGAGCTAGTTCTGTGTCACCCTATGTTATAGCTATTACATGAGGAATCGCATCCGACATAATTATCCATCACTGATCCATTGCCTACGAGATTTTCACATATTGTGCTTTGCTTATTTACTTTTTCGTTGCTACTGTTACAATCACTACAAAACTGCTACCGTTACTTTTACCACTGTTACCATTACTATCATACAACTTTGCTACTAAATACCTTGCTGTAGATACTAAGTTATCTAGGTGTGGTTTAATTGATAACTCAGCTGCTAATACTTGAGAATATTCTTTGGCTCCCCTTGTGTCGAATCAATAAATTTGGGTTGAATACTCTACCCTCGAAAACTGTTGCGATCCCCTATACTTGTGGGTTATCACGCCTCTACTACGACACATGCGCGCCTCTACATCCACCAGTATGTACGTACACGTTCGCGACCAGAATAACAACGCTACATACGCCTCGACTAGGTGGGTCCCGACTGTCAGGCACTTCCTTGTGTGCGAACATGTAGCTGGTGGGTCCCGGCAGTCTGGGGGCGAATCGTTTTTTTGTTGCCCGGGCACACTTTGTTGTGTGCGAAGATGTAGCTGGTGGGTCCCAGAAGTTAGGGGGCGAATCTTTTTTTTCGCGAAATGCGGTGGCCCGTCTGGTGGGTCCCTGCTGTCAAGTGGAGGAATAATTATTTTGCGCGTAATAAGGAGGCACTTCCTTGCGGCCGCAGTGGACCCAGCTGTCAGCCTCTCCACGTACAGTACTCCGATGGAAGTCGTTGCTTGACCACGTTGGCCACGCCGCGCAGAGAGCACCAGGGCGATGGACGATGGCGAGGCCAAGGAAGGGGACGACGCGGAGCTGGGTAAGACGCAGCAGTGGAAGCCCGCGCGGAGAGGAGTACGAGGGTTCACTGGTTAGGTTGCGGTGTGAGGCTGTCGTCGCTGCAGAATAACAGGGGGTGTAGGTGAGTAGAGGGATGCCCTAGCCAGCGGTGGGAGTTGTAGGGGGCGGTGAGGCCTCCACGGCATCACAGCCGGCCACGGGAGGCAGGAGCACGCGGCACGACCGGCACCGGTTTGGACGGCTGGAGCAAGAAGACCAAAGGTTGAAGAAGAACTACAGCCGTTGGACGAACATCGTACGGTAACAAGAGCTAGAATCGTTCATATTGACTAAGTTGACAAAGCCCTCCGTCCCTGTCAACTTGGTAGGCCCACAAGTCAGCCTCCCACTATGCTGGGCTCCAGCTGGCAGGGGGAGTATTCATTTTTTTGGACATAATAAGGAGGCACTTCCTTGCGTGCGAAGATAGCTGGTGGGTATGACCTGTCAGCGGGGGGCACATTTTTTCGCGTAATACAGAGGCCCTTCCGGTGGGTCCCAGATGTCAGGTGGAGGAATCATTATTTTGCGCGTAATAGGGAGGAATTTCCTTGTGTGCGGCCGTGGACCCAGCTGTCAGCCTCTCCACGCACAGTCTATTTCCGATGGTGTCGTTCATTGACCAGGTTGACCACGCCGCGCCGAGCGCATCCAAGGTGGTGGACGACGGCGAGTGTCGGTGTCAAAACCGGCGGATCTCGGGTAGGGGGTCCCGAACTGTGCGTCTAGGCGGATGGCAACAAGAGACAAGGGACACGATGTTTTTACCCAGGTTCGGGCCCTCTCGATGGAGGTAAAACCCTACTCCTGCTTGATTGATATTAATGATATGGGTAGTACAAGAGTAGATCTACCACGAGATTAGAGAGGCTAAACCCTAGAAGCTAGCATATGGTATGATTGTTGTTCATCCTACGGACTAAAACCCTCCGGTTTATATAGGCACCGAAGAGGGTTAGGGTTACACAGAGTCGGTTATAAAGGTAGGGGATCTACATATCTGTATCGCCAAGCTTGCCTTCCACGCCAAGGAAAGTCCCATCCGCATACGGACGAAGTCTTCAATCTTGTATCTTCATAGTCCAGAGTCCGCCAAGATGATAGTTCGGCTATCCGGACACCCCTAGTCCGGACTCCTCAAGAGCCCTCTGAACCAAAGCTTCAATGACGATTTAGTCCGGCGCGCATATTGTCTTCGACATTGCAAGGTGGGTTCCTCCTACAATACTTCATAGAAGATTTTGAACACATAGTGTCCGTCTCTACAAAATAAGTTCCACATACCATCGTAGAGAGAATAATATTTACACAAATTCAATCTGCTGACGTATTTCGTGGCGTGACATCACACCATAGCCAAGCCTTTATTCGAATCATTTTTACTGTCCCACCTCAGCGCGTTTAGCGAGGCAGTTTCCTTGGCACGTCTTGATTTTGTCCCCTTATTCCGGGATTCTCATCAATACGGGCGAGAACTCCAACCGCGCCTGCTGGCACGTCTCCTCTATCGAAGGCGAGTCCCGAGCGGTCACGGGGAAGGCTCTTGGTATTCAACCTCTTTATAAAGAGACCAAGGCTCCACTCCCTTCTTTCAATCTCAATCGAATCCTCCCCACGCCTCGAGTTCCAACACCCAAAGCTCCAGATTCAGGCGCTTCGGACCTTCGATGATGTCCGGCTCCGACCTGCAAGGCCGGTGGATGCCTTTCTCCGTTACGGAAGAAGATGTGTTAAAGCTAAGAGATGCCAGGTATCTAACCGACAAAATTTCGCATAGGTTGCCTGCCCAAGGGCAGGTTATTCCCACTCCCAAGCCTGGTGAAAGCGTGGTGTTTGCGTCTCACTTCCTTCGGGGGCTAGGCTTCCCGATGGACCCCTTCGTGAGGGGGCTCATATTTTACTATGGGTTGGAATTTCATGACTTGGATCCGGAGTCCATCCTCCATATATCATCGTTCATTGTCGTACGCGAAGCCTTCCTCCGCATTACCCCTCACTTAGGATTTTGGCTCAAGACCTTCAAGGTGGAGCCAAAGATGATCAAGGGGCAGCAGGCAGAGTGCGGAGGGCTGCTATAAGCAAAAATGATGATGCTCCGTGGCCCGAGGGCTCTTTTCAAGAGGAGCTCAGCCTATGGCAACAAGAGTGGTTTTATATCACAGCTCCCAGGGGAACCAAATGGGTGGTGCCATCTACCTTTTGCTCGGGTCCTCCACCGCGGCTGGCGTCATGGGTCAATAAAGGACTCGACTAGGGGCCGTCCAAGGACGTGCCCTTGTTGAAGGGCCGCATTCAAGATCTCCTAGAGAGAGATCACTCTGGTCGTAGTAGCGCAGGTCATGCTGATTCGTCGCACCCTGCCTCAAGCAAACGCCGCCTCCGCCTGTGGGAATTTAACCCGGAGGGACCACGAGCTCTCCAACATTTTATGGGCGCGACGCTCGTGGAGATGTACAAGGTTTTCTTCGGATCACAAGAGATGTGTCCGGACTTGACCGAGGACGCAGGTCTAAGTTGCAATCGCCCGGATACTCAAGTAAGTAGCCCTGTACCCGGACATGCTATCCCATATTTATCACAAACTTGCCCTTTAACAGAGCTGTCCCTTGAACAGGAGGGGATAGCAAAAGCAAAGTTGATCAGGTGTCTGGCCCCCCACCCTGAGACCACGCCGGATCTCGTGTTGACCAGGATGCTGGAGGTTGCGCCTTCGGGAGAAGGTGAAGGGGGGAACAAGGAAGCTACCGCCTCCGTGAAGGAGGCAGCCAGGAAAGGAGGGATCGAGAATCCCTCCATCCAGGGGAAGAAGAGGACCGCCTCTGAAGACCCGGAGACCATGGTCTCAAAGCGGGGGAAGAAATCTTCGTCAGAGGGTCCTACGCCGAGGGATGCCTCGGCCGCATTGTGCCCCCAAAGGGATCAGCCCTCCACCGAGTCGTAAGTAAAAAGGGGAGTTTTTATTAAAATAAAGGATATCCCTGCCCTATTTCTGATGAAGCTAACTAAAGTTTTACCTTGTACTTCGGATCTCAGCCCTTCTCACCAGAGCTCATCTTCGGGGGATCTTCGTCCGGAGATGATAGAGATAAACGCCTCCTCGACGCATCTGCCGCGGCGAGGCAAAGCGACATCGAGGCGTCGTCCGGAGGGTTTCTCCGAAATCCGACGGGCCGAAGGCAGCCATATTTCCCTCAAAGCCTTCGCTCGCCTTCGAAAAAGGCCATCGGACGAGTCCGCACCATCCGTGTACGGTCGGAGGAGCTGAAGGATCTCGCCGGGCGAAGTCTATCTCGGAAGATCACCATGCGTTAATGGGTACGGTGATTGAAAGGATTTCATCCGCTGAGAGCGGATTGCATGAAGCCGTCAGAAGTTTACTGACAGGTTTTGAGGTACGCAAAATGATGTACCTTCTGGAAGTTTCGCATATAAAATGCGCCCTGCGTAGATAGTAGCCCCTGAGACTCGGTGTGTTGTCAAAAATGACAGCGCGCCGAGGATCATAATCCCAGGTATAATATGTCTCCCTTCCTATGTAGGTGGCGAAGTGTCCGGTGGCTAGCCGGACTGATGGATTTGCCAAACTAAAGCGGCAACTTGATGTCGCGGATGCCGACATCGCGCTTGTCAATAAGCGGCTTGACGAGTCACAAGGTATGTGATTTCTCCGCGGACACCTGGTAAGGGAGCTTGATGCCCGTGCCTTAAAACATGTATGCTTGATGTAGATGGTGCCGCTACCATGGAGAACCTTCAGGCGGAGCTCGCCCGAGCCAAGGAGCAGGCCAGAAAGAGTGACGCAGCTGCCTTAAAGGGGGTCGAAGAGCTAGAAGCCGAACAGGCTGCTCACTGCCGAAGCAAGAAGGAAATGGCTGAGATGGCCGTGGAGTTGAAGAATGCTACCGACCGCTGCAAGCTTCTTGAAAACGAAGATCGAGCGGTACAAGAGGACCTGAAGAAGGCCACTACCGAGGCCAAGGATGCTCGCTCTGCGATGAGAGCTATGAAGGAGGAGCTGCATCAGGCCAGAGATATTGCGGCTGGAAAGCCCTTTCTGCTGCGGAGGAAATTCATGGATCCTAAAAATGCTCAGTTGGACCGGCTGTGGAATTTGGAGGATGCTTATCTGGACTTGGCGGCAAGTGCCGCGGACGCGGCCAAACACTTCCGAGATCGAAAGGATCACGAAATGGAAAAGGTTTTTTGGTCGCAGATCCATAATCCGGAGCGCCCTCTTCCATTAACCAATCGCTTGGCCGAGTGGGCGGAGCTGAATAGGTTATCCAGACTTGCCATGAAGGATGTCGTGAGTCTGTTGTGGCTGAAGAGGCCCGAGCCGAAGAGTTATTTTGGGTTGGTGCAGCAGTTCCTTGGTGCGGTGCCGCATATCAATGAAATGAGGAGGTCGACATGCATAGAGGGTGCGCGGATGGCTCTTGCCCGTGTCAAGACATACTGGGCGGAGATGAAGGCCACCGATGTTGCATCCCAAGATTCGGACGGAAGTCGAGTACCTGTCGAGCACTATTTTCAGGAAGTTCTGCAGGGCGCTCGTTTAATAGGGACGCAGTGCTCGAAGGATATTATGTTCGAATAACATGTATTTATTGGGAAACAATGTTTCGATGAAATATAAAAGCTTTTTATACTTGTGCCTTCAAGAATTAAAATACCTCTTGTGCGGCCGTTGATGTATATGTGTATATAACCTGAAAGATGGCAGTCTCCGGCTTCAGCCCCCACGCATATAATGCGAGGGTGTTTACAAAAGGCGCATTTTCACACTTGATCCAACGTCTTGGTCCTATAAAGGAGGTGGTAGCACAGAAAACTAGGCAACCGGACTATAATGCTTTATCACTTTCACTTAGCCATAGGAGTTTGACAGTGGGGCTACTATATAGCCCCTAGGGGCTACTATATAGCCCCTAGGGGCACCGCGCTCACCCGAATTTGGGGCGCGTATGTGCTTGACCACGAAACGGCCCTTCGTCAATGCGGAGGAATCCTATAGATTCCGGCGGGTCATCGGGTGGTTGAACAGTCTCACGCTATATCATGATGCCGCTTTCGCTTTCATCGAGGTGCTCGCCGTCAACCGGGCACAATCGCAGAGTTCTCCGGTGCCGCGTTAGCCGATAGAGCGGAATGTAAGGCAGCAAAACACAGGAGCCGGGCAAACCCAACATTTGACCAAAGACATGATTCGGAGCTGATGCATATAAGGCTTAACTCGAGACGCCGAACACTCCATAAGGTATTCGATCTTTATGAAAACGGGCCGAACAATGCCCTTGGTAGTAAGCCCCTCGTGTCCAGGTACGCACAAAATTCTGACGTGGCCTATGCCAAAATGCCAGCCTCCTCCTCGGTTATAGTAAGAAACCAGGGGATGTGTATCAACAAGAGACAGTAAAAAAGTTTTACGCAGGGTCTTAATCTGAAAAGAATCATTGCAATGGGTCCCAGCTGCACGTCTATGCATGTGTCTCCGTTGTGCCGTATCTTGGATGGGTGTTGCACGGTGTTCATCTGTAAAAGAGAGGAACTTAGTTGAAAAAGATCGTGCGAAAATGTACGTTATATTAAATAAACAAAGTACATTTCAAAAAATGAATAAAATTGAGCTTTATTGTCTCTTGTTGTATATGCGTGGAGCCCCTAGTGCGGGGGTATGCGGCTGGTAAGCCCCTGTATGTTTACGCCGGACTCGTCTAACCGTTTCCAGGGTCTGAACGACCTGTTTAGGTGCTTGGATTAGTGACGCCGGTTTAGTGTGTGGCCGTTGAGGCACTCATACAATATTCCGCGCTCGAGGAACACTCGATATTTCCCTTTAAGGAGATGATGCCTCGTGGACCGGGCATTTTAAGTGTGAGGGATGCATAATGAGGTATTGCGTTAAAGCGGGCGAAAGCTTCGCGCCCCAGTAGTGCTTGATAGCCACTTGTAAATGGGGCGAGGTGGAAGGTTAACTATTCGCGGCGAAAGTTGTCGGGTGAGCCGAACACAACTTCTAGCAATAGAGAGCCTGTACAATGGGCATATCGGCATGGCATTACCCCTTGAAAGGAAGTGTTGCTATGGCGAATTTTGGTTGGGTCTATCCCCATTTTGCGGATTGTGTCCTGATATAGCAGGTTTAGATCACTGCCGCCGTCCATTAGGACTTGTGTAAATTGGAGTCCGTCGATTATCGGATCTAATATCAAGGCAGTCCATCCTGCATTCCGGGTACTTCTAGAGTAATCCTGATGGTCGAAGGTGATTGGTTTTAACAACCAATGGCGGGACTCCTCTGGGATAGGCCGTATGGCGCGTATTTCCATGGGCGCCATTCTGTTTTTCCCTTTTGTCACGTAAAGTGAGTTTACTGTTTTGACTTCTTGTGGGAAATTCTTTTGTTTTCCGTTGCTCTACTTGTGGGATTCGTCGTCATCCTCTCTTGGTGTGTCGAGCCCCTTGTGTTCGACGTTGAGTTTGCCGGACTGCTTGAAGACCCAACAATATCTGTGGGTATGATTTGCAGGCTTCCCGGGGGTACTGTGGATTTGGCATACCTTGTCCAAGATTTTGTTTAAGTTAGATAGCTCGTCCCTGTTATCCCTAGGGGGCAGTTTTTTATGATTCTGCCATGAGCTTTTGAATACGGCATTGACTACCGTGCTCTTCGGGCTGTTTCCCTTGGTTCGGCACTGGTCCTTGCTGCATCGTGGTTTCCCATTTCCATCCCTGACTTCGGATGTACTTGGGTCGCTGGTACTGCATCTTGCCAGCCAGCTATCCTCTCCTGCGCAAAAGCGGGTCATGAGGCTTGTTAATGCGGCCATTGTTCTTGGCTTTTCTTGGCCGAGGTGTCTGGTGAGCCATTCCTCTCGGACGTTGTGTTCGAAAGCTGCTAAGGCTTCGGCGTCCGGACAGTCGACTATTTGGTTCTTTTTAGTAAGGAATCTGTTCCAGAATTTTCGGGCCGACTCTCTGGGTTGTTGGGTTATGTGACTTAAATCGACTGCATCCGGAGGTTAGACATAGGTCCCTTGAAAATTTTCCCAAAAATCATCCTCGAGCTCTTCCCAACTTCCAATGGTGTTTTCGGGGAGGCTTTTGAGCCAATGCCAGGCTGGCCCCTTGAGCTTGAGGGGTAAGTATTTTATGGCGTGGAGGTCATCTCCTCTAGCCATGTGTATGTGGAGGATGTAATCCTCAATCCAGACTCCAGGGTCTGTTGTTCGTCAGATGCCTCTATGTTTACGGGCTTGAATCACTGAAATTCATAATCCAGAACCTCATCGGTGAAACATAGGGGATGTGTGGCACCCCTATATTTAGGTGTACCGTAATTTTCGGATACTTGACGTGTTGCATTGCTTACTAGAGCTTGATTTCTTGGTCCGTAGATAGATCTAATCGGGCGTCTTTTTTGATGCGAATCCGCAGCGGATCGCTTGTCGGCTTGTGTGCGCGCCGTTTGCCGCTTCTATGTTTGCCATGGGTCGCTCTATCCCACCAAGTGGTCTCCTTGTTTTTTGATTGCGAGGGCTCTACGGCCTCCTCATAAAATTCAGGCAGTAGTTTTCGCCTTGTTAGTTTTTTGTTCGCGATCGTCGCCAGATTTGTCTCATGTGTTGAGTACTTTGCTCCATCTGATTCTCGAGCGCATCTTCCGCTGTTTTGAGCTTCGCTTCGCTTTTCAGGCTACGCCAGCATTTAGCCTTTGTGGAGGTTCTTCTCCTCCAGTAAGTTGTCCGGCGTGAGATCGTCCGGACTGTTATCTTCGCTGGGGACGGGTTGTTTATCCAGATTGTCCTGTTCAGACGGTTGCTCGATAGCATGTTTGTCGTCCACCGGTTCGCCCTGCTCTATGGATGGGTCTGCATGGCTGTTGTCTTTGTCGAGGCGGGACTTTGAGCGGCGCTTACGTTGCTGTTTTGACTGCTTTTCGAGGGAATGATCCCTCATGAAGTCCCGTTGTTCCTCGTCGTCGCTTCCTATAGGTGTGTCCACCATGTATACATCGTGAGATGAGGTGGCTGTCCAGTGCCCTGTATGTGCTGGTTCATGTTTGTCTTCTACATTGTCGTCCATACCATCGATGTCTTCGGAGTCGAAGTCGAGCACGTCCTTTAAACTTTCGACAGTGGCTATGAAGTGGGTGGTGGGTGGGCTGTGAAATTTCTTCATCGTCCGCATCCCAACCTTCCTGAGCATAGTCCAGCCAGGGCTCTCCTGATAGAGAGAGAGAGACTTTAGTGAATTCAGGATGTCGCTAAAGGGCGAGTGCCGAAATATGTCCGCGGCGGTGAACTCCATGGTCGACGCCCAATCAGATTCCATTGGCAGGGGCGCGGAAGGTTCGAAGTCCGGAGAGGAGTCCGGCGCCTTGGAGTCACGAGCTTCGCAAAGGACAGGGTTGGTGTTCGGCTCAGTCGACGTAGAGATCGCAGCCCCCGAGGTGGTATCCAGCCACCCGTCCTCGATCGGCGCAGTCGGATCCGAGCTAAGGGTCGGTGCGGACACTGGTGCAGCCTCTAGGGCACTGTTCGGCAGCAGAGCTAGATCATGCCCATCGTGACAGTGCGGCGCGCTTGGCTGTGGCTCGAACCCGTCGAAGATCAAGTCTCCGCGGCGCCACCGTAGTTCAAACTTCCAAATCTGACCGATGGACGGGGCATAGCTTTCAATCTGCTCCGGATGGCTGCGAATTGGCCGGCAAAGTGCAAAACCGCCGAATCATTTAAGATCTATCCAGGAGAAAAGTCTCACCCCGACCGCATCGTTGTTTATGATCGAAGGAGCCATCGGGCCTAAAGATGACGGCACGAGGAACTCTCAATGAAAGCACCAATGTCGGTGTCAAAACCGGCTGATCTCGGTAGGGGGTCCCGAATGCGCGCCTAGGCGGATGGTAACAGGAGACAAGGGACATGATGTTTTACCTGTGTTCGCCCTCTCGATGGAGGTAAAACCCTACTCCGCTTGATTGATATTAATGATATGGGTAGTACAAGAGTAGATCTACCACGAGATCGAGAGGCTAAACCCTAGAAGCTAGCCTATGGTATGATTGTTGTTCGTCCTACGGACTAAAACCCTCCGATTTATATAGGCACCGACGAGGGTTAGGGTTACACAGAGTCGGTTATAATGGTAGGAGATCTACATATCCGTATCGCCAAGCTTGCCTTCCATGCCAAGGAAAGTCCCATCCGAACACAGGACGAAGTCTTCAATCTTGTATCTTAATAGTCCAGGATTCCGGCGGAAGATGATAGTTCGGCTATCCGGACACCCCGTAGTCCGGGACTCCCTCAGCGAGGCCCCGGACAGCAACGAGCCAGAGATGGGAAGACGCGGGAGTAGAGTCGCAGACGTAGAGGTGTACGAGGGTTAACTGGTTCTAGTGCGGTGTGGTTCGGCAGTCGGTGGAGAAGAACAGGAGGTGTGGAGGGGTGAAGAGATGGCCTAGCCAACGGTGGATTAGCGCTTCATAGCAAAGCGTGCTAAGTAGAGCTGCTAGTAGCAGGAGGCGGGAGGTGGTTCCGGCGACGCTGGCGGATGAAGACGAGAGATTGAAGATGGATGCCGGTCGTTGGATGTAAATCCAGTGGCTAACATGTCAGAATCATTTGTTGACTAAATTGACAACGACTTGCGTTGGCTTCGACCTATTGGCCCACATTTCAGCCTCCAAAAATGTGGCACATATTCAACCCATTTTTCAGAATTTACAGTCTTTTTTTTGCGTGGTAGAATTTACAGTCAATTTGATCTTTTTTTAGTTACAGTACATTAGCTGGGCTGGGTGAACAAATAATGTAGCGTCCATGCAGCCCATTTATTTTATTTCCTAAAAAATTACATGCCATTTGCACTTTCTCGAAATACACAATTTTGCTGGGCTCATTCTAATTATAATGTTGGGTTGGGCCAGCAATGTTATCAATAAAAAAAAGGGGCTGAGCATTTTGTTATAAATATATTTAAATAGTAAGTGATATTATTACATTCGTCCTTAAATCTTACCAAGCTTTTGTACACAGTCACTAGGATTTTCGTGCCAAAACAATCCAGGATTTTATTGTTAAGAAAAAAATTTATAAGTTAATAAGATGTGGGATATTGTTTTCTTACATATGTAAGTATCTGTTAAATATATGATGACAATAAAAATAATATATAATAACATATAAAAGAATTTAAATATATATATTATAGTTAGAAGGGAAACATAAGTTGGAGCTGGCATTCCTATTCTTATATAGAAAAATAGAACAGACCTCTGTGTTTTCTTCAAAAAAAAACATAAATTGGGCTGCCAATGTTTCAGGAAAAATAAAACCTCGGATGGGAGGTCCATAGGCCGGTCGATACATGACAGCCCTCAAGAAAATACAAACAGGCCTATGGACCTCCCATCCGAGGTCGTGGGCTACGCATGTTAAAAATGAAAGCCTAGACGGGGCAGCCCAAAACCCAGCTGATACTTTCTGCCCCAGTGATAATAAATGATACCTGCTAGCTTCCCGGCTTCGTTGTAAATTTATCTCCTATAGTAACTACGTTGAAGCACCTAAAAAATGTAACTATGTTGACAAACCCATGGGCCCCAATGTCAGTATAGCATTAAGAGGAAGTATTTTTGGAATGAGGCACTTGCTTGCGTACGGCCATAGACCTGGTGGGTCCCGGCTGTCCACCTCTCCACGTACAGTCCTCTCCAAATTCCTCTCGTTTGTTCAGCATGTTCACAACGGCAGATAGTGGCTTCGCGGCGAGCGCACAAAGGCGCAGGAGGGGATCCGACCACCTGGGAAAGTGCCTTATTATTAACGAAACTACTGAACTAGCCTAGTGGCCAAGTGACACTACCCGACAGCTGTTCCGCCCGGGTTCGATTCCACCTGTGCAGGGAAAATACCTCCAATTTTTTTGCCTCTACCTTTATTGGCATGTGGGTCCCTATTGTCATCTACGCACACCACGTCCAACACTTGCCAAAACTTCGTCCCTTGTTTTCTCTGTGTTTTGCACACTTGATATTGTGTGGCCATTTTGACTGTGCATCATATGAAGATGTGCTATGCATGAATGTTGATCAGCATGATGTCAACTGGCTGGCAGTTCCATTTTCGACCATGAATAAAACTTCCAACATGATGTTAACCCTGTTTGAAAAGGCTGTGTTAATATAAATGCTCTGCCCCTAAAAGTTGCAGTTTCTTATCTGAAACTGAACTTGTAGTTTCTTATCTGAAACTGAAACTTGCAGTTTCTTCTTTGAGAATCACATTGTTTGCGCTTTTATACTCCTATGAAACTACATTTTTAAGTGCTAAAAATAGATCTCTAGAATTCATAAAATACTTCATACGCTCAATACTGCAAATCTGAAATTCAAAAGACATTCATATCTGAAAGTACTCTCAAAATACACAACACAAAACACAATTCACAACTTGCAAATACTGACAGCCCTAAGCTCCTCCTGACAATTCACAACCTGCCCGACTATTGGGCTGGGGGGCAGTCCCCTCCTATTCCTCGGCAGCAGACAGCCACCCCGTGAGACGATGTGAACGGCGAGGAAGAGGATGGCAGGGAAGCGTCGTCGGGCCAACTGCTTTTCTCCTCTTGCAGTTGGGTTCGGTCGACGAAGACTCCACTGGCTCGCTCTGGCAGGACACCTCACAAATGGCACCTCAGATGCTCGATCCTTCAATCTCTGGTGGATGCTCCATCTGGGATAGATACTCCCACCACTGCTCCATCGGATTCGGTGAATCTGTTTGCTCCATGGCCCAGAGGAGCAGCTCTATGTACTCCCGCGCGACTCCCTCCAGGAGTATCGCCGCCTTTTCGCTCTGTTGCAGATATTTGCCATGGATGTCGCCGTCGCCGCTAGTTGATCCTTGTTGTCAAACCAAGACTGTATCTCCAACATCCTAGCTAGCTTCACAGGGTCGCTGTCTGTGATCCTAACGTATCGGTTGTACTCCTCCATCGATCTACTTCTCCATAGCACCTTCACTCGCCGATGGTGGTTTTTGAATGGAAGAGGAGAGGAGCAGCGCTGGTTTTGGATTAGAACGGGAGAGGAGCGACGCTGGTTTTGGACTGGAACAGGAGAGGAAGGGCGGTGGTTTTGAAATGGAAGAGGAGAGGAGCGGTGCTGGATTTAGATTGGAACAGGAGAGGAGTGGCGGTGGTTTAAGAGGAGAAGAGCGGAAGAGCGGCGCTGGTCTTGGAAGTATTTTTTTGTTGTTTTGCGTATTTTGGGTCAAAGTTTGACCACGTACTGTATTTGACAAGCAAAATGTGAATGCATGTCACCAAAAATTGTATCATTTAATTCGTATCTGAATGTACTTTCAAATTATATTATTTTTGCAACGTATGACAAATATTTTATGTGCGGAAATCATGGTCAATTATGACCCAGAATAAAAGGAAGACTAGTTAATGTGGGGTCGCTTTCTTAACTGAAGGGTAATTGATTTTGATTTTGATCCAGTCACAGCGCGCCGGCCTCTCGCCCAATCCTAAATCACTGCCACACACTCCTCTCCCTTTTCTCCAATGCAAAACCACCTCCTCTCCTCTCCATTCGAAAACCACCGTCTTGCCTTTCCCTCTTCTTATCTTCTCCATTGCAAAACCACCTCCTCTCCTCTCCATCATCTCCATTCCAAAACCACTGTCTCGCCTCTCCCTCTTCTCTATTGCAAGACCACCATCTCTCCTCCCATCTTACAAAGCTAGCACCGGACCACTCAGAAGGACATCTATGGAGAGGTGCAAGCAGCCGAATCGAGCGCAGATCATCGGCGGCACTGTGCAAAGTTAGCCAGGTTGAAGGAGATCATTACTTGGTTTGACAATGAGTAGGAGATTTTGAGGATGGTGCAGGCCATGTAGCAATGTATGCGAAAGAGCGAGACGGCGGCGATGAGGGTGGCGATGTACATGTACTCCTCGGCGGCAGTCACGCTGCAGTCCTCCGAGTTCATCGAGTATCTCCTCTGGGCGATGGAGCAGACAGATTCGCCCGAGGTGATAGTCAGGCGGAGGTGGTGGGCGTACAGGTTGAAGGTCGAGCACCCAGAGGATAATGAATCGATCGAGTATGGTGTGCCATTTGTGAGGGTGCAGAGCCAGCTGGAGCCACAGGAGTATTCGTTCTCCCACCGCAAGAGGAGGCCAGATGGCACGACATCGCTTCCCCGCCGTTCTCCACGGTTCCCATGACGCTCGCCTCATTTCAACGGCGGCGGTAGGGTTTAAGGTAAGCTTCACACTAACCTAATCTTCCACCTACTCATGCTTACAATTAGTGTGATAGCTAATGAAAATCATACTTACAATCAGTCTCCGAGTACTATGCCAATCACCCTAAAATAGCTCTGGACCTTTGGGTCAAAGTTGTGACACAGCGTACAAATAAAGAAAAATAGATTGGTGCTTCTTTCAGAAAAGAGTACTCCCTAGTAAACTGCCAATATAAACTACTAGTATTTGGTTAGAGGATTTGCTGCTGCGAAAGATCTGTCCACAGAGAGCACCACACATCCCACTGGTGGTGGTGGATGCCAATGTGTGCATGCAGGATGGTTGGTGTCGGTAATTTTTACTTGGCACACCTCGCACTCTGCATATATGTCGGTTCCATACATACATTTGTGCAGTTCCACCAAAATGCAGCTGAATAACCCTGTTTGCACAGATAATGAAAAAGCGTGATTACATTATATTGGCACTAGTTGATGAAACGCACAAAATAAATAGAAGAAAATATTGCGATTGTATCATAGTATGCCATGCTGCAAGGGCGATATGGGCCCTGCGACGCCTCATACGGTACGCCTCATACTGGAAATCGTCCCAAGTCCCCTAGATACACCTTCTTCCAGTGATGAACATCAGTGTACAGCGGTAGTAAAAGGAGGCGCCTTGAGACATTCAAATCTCTATTTTTGTACAGATCAACTAAAATTAAGCACCCCAGTTTGCAGAAACACTTAAACATTAACAATGGGACTAGTTGATGAAATATACATTAACAAAGAGAAGCACTTTCTTTATCTACATTGGAAATGAAATGATAGAGAGGACACTCGCTCTATTTTAACTCTATTAGTACTTCATTTTATCAGTAACACTAGGGTCGAGCAGGTGGCAAACAAGGTGTACTGTGCGTCGCAAGGATGGAGGCCGGGGGTGCTTAGATCGATGTCAAGTGGCTCTTTCAGTCACCAACATGGATGATTCAATTCATGGGACCTTTTGGTGCATTTCACCTAAAATGAAGCAATGTCTCATGAGCTAGCAGCTTCTTCTTCAAAAAAATTTAATAAAAGGGCTCCAGCCCCGGTTCCATTTCCATCAGAAAATGAAACCCACAGAGCTTCTTTTTCATTAGTTGCAATAAAATTGAGCAACATCAAGGTTGGTTGTGAAGCTCCTGGAATGTTCAACTATAATTTGGATATCATTTGTGCAGTTCAACTAAGATCAAGCGTGAAATGTATATCTCTGTTTGCACAAAAAAGATGGAAAGGAGGGTGACTAACAAGTGGTGAAACATGCATCAAATGAAAAGAAGCATGTTCCTTATCTGAATGGCAATCTTACAAGGACAGTAGCAATTTCTAAAGCGGTGGCATTGTAAGATATTAGTGTGGGCATTAGGATTAACTATGACAACCGTTAAATACTACATTACTTTGGGCACGGGAGAGTAGGCGGACCAGGATAGTTGCATTTCTAACGAAAAGAACCAACTTATCTTAATGAGAAATTTAGCAGGACATGTAAAAAAAGTGCCATTGATTCATATTACTGGAGGCATTACATTGAAAACAACATTGGTTTAATGTGTCCTTACTTTTAACAGTGCGACTGCTACATTTTACCACTGGCATTACATAAGAGTGGCTCGGGCCAACAAACATCAGAACAGGATATCTGGGTTGGTCCCATTTTACCAGTGGCATTACATAACAGTGGCTCAGGGCAACAAACATCAGAACAGGATATTAGGATATTGTGTGAGTCTAGCAAATCTAGTGCTGGACTTACTCTGTTGACTTGTCACCTAGTCCCCACTTTCTTTCCTTTTTCAACCAATAGATCGGGTTTATATTGAGTTTGTACAGTGTTTCCCTTTATTTCCCTATTAGAACTAGAGACCAGTTGGATAGCCAGTCTCTGCTACTTTTTGCCCCCATTATTTCCTCTTTCGACCAAGTCCTAGATTTAGGTAACAAATCCTCCCCCACCCCCACCCCCTTTCTTCCTTGTTTGAATCAATTAGTACTAGATTCAAGTGCATGAAGTAGTTTTACCTCTTAAATGTAAAAAGTTAGGTGGTTTTCAAATAGCCGATCGATTATATCTACGAGGGGGCCTGAGAAATAGTAAAATATACAAATGCAGTGACGTCAGGAGCTCGAGAAGTAGAGCAAGGCCGGTATCGAAGGAAGTTATACCTAATGGTCGCCGGGATGTCGCTAGGTGGGTAGCGGGAGGCCGGATCTGCCCTCACTACGACAACAAGGAAGAAGGGGTCGGAGGCCCTCCCTCGCCAGTGGTGCTTGGGAGAGTACGGCAAGGCAGGCTGATTGGGACGCGCCAGCAGTGGGTAAGAGCCGTCGCCGAGGACAACCGCGTGAACGTTGCACCTTCTCACCTTCCCTGGAGAGAGAGTGTGGCCACCACTGTCGTGTTTAGATCTGGAGAGGATGAGACAATGTGAAGAGAGCAACACTAGCAAGCAAGCGCGGAGGCTCCTGCCTATATAGTGGAGTACTAGTTTTCTTTTGTCTACCGGAGCCGGCTTGACCTCGTCAATGACTGTCGAGAAGTCTTCATGCACGTGGCCCGGAGGCGCAGTTGTCATCATTTTGATCTGAAGCGCCAGATTATAACATATAACACGAAAAAATGCCACATGACAAGAAATCATAACCTCACTGCCCAATGGAGACAACATGAATCCCGACGGACAAAGTAGACGAGGAACAAAGCTCAAATTAATGATAAACTCGTAGAAAAGGGGTCCATCGATAGATGTCCTAATTAACATAGCCGGCTTGAGCTAGATGGCAGCCGAGTAGTCCTCGTGTATGTGTCCCCAATGACTAGCCCAACTCAGTTGTCGCTGTTTAACCCTTGAAGTGATCCGAAGCACATGACACCTAATTTTGCGAGGAGACAAGAAACCTTTTTTAGATTTCTCACCACAACTACAACCATGTACAACACAGCCTGCACGATATGTAGACGATAGCCAATCTAGGCGTGTCTGCTGGAGTCTGGTCACATGCATGGACGAACTGATCTTCCTTCTCTTGCAGGGATCGTCTAGGCACCAACATAGTACAACACTTCTCTAGTACTATTGCTCGTCTCCCTCTTATATTAAGTCACCCAACTTTCAAGGCCGGGGAGTGTGCCTATGGTCGGTTCTCAATTGCGGTCCCACCTGTGTGTGCAAATGCAATATGACGCGCGTTCCATTCGGAGAGCAGCGTGCCAGACCGACCGACCGTCTGGGGTGCGACGCGAATGCGACGGGCGTGTTGTATACTCCGTACATGTGTACCACCATTTTCTAGATGCTTTGCTTCATGGCGCAATCCATGGATACAAAATTACTAGTATACCGTACTACTATTTGAAAGTCGAGGGCGGGGCTTTTCCTGTGCGGTAGGCAGGGCAGTTCCGCCTAGTCGATTTGACAGAGACGCGAGAAGATGAGGGAGTAGGCTGCTACAAACGTTGGGCTGTGTGATTTGACAGTGAGTTACTGCTGGACAAGTGGGACCCGTGATTTGACTTGCCATTATCATTTTAACTGCGGCGCTACGACCAGCGTGAGTCTCCCGATTCCTGACCACCTCCATACAGGTGCCTCTCCCAATGCTCCACCATGTAGTTGAGGCTAGCTCTTGCATGAGAGCCCACTTCTCCACTTTTTCCTTGCCTCTCTTTCCTCCACATATGCAAAAATGCCATGTAAAGTGCACTATTATACTTACTTGCTCCTACAGGTGCTAAGCTTGCCACATAGGTATAAAGTCCGATGTGGCAAGTTAATCAAGAAGAGAGAGACTAGTTTGGTGACCCAAGGAAGAAATGGTGCTAAGCGCGTGTACCTAGGTGAAAAGACAATTTTGAGTCTATAGCTAATTAAATGAAGCAAACTTAGCAACAAGAAACTAATAAGCACACCATTTCATTGGAAGAGGTCACTGCTTGGCAAATGCAATAAATACTACACCCTCTGTCCCATAATATAAGAACGTTTTTGGGACTACACTAGTGTCAAAAATATTCTTATATTATGGGACGGAGGGATTACAAAGAAAGAGATAGAGAGAAGTAAAAAATACACTTATAGCCAACCTTATAGCTAACCTTGTTGTAGTATGAGTGACTAAGTGATGACTATGTATGACATGCCAACATCAGATAGCCTAACGCACCATGTTAAATCTCCAAGGGCGCGACCGCGCGAGCGACGCGATGGTCGTGGTAGGCGCGACCATGATACGACCTGCTGGCAGCCCTTGGATCTGAGATCAAACGGTCGCATGCTAAGTTGCTGAAAATTTGCAGAATAACCCTCCATGATAGGATATTCACCCATAGGTCTACAATCACGCCATGCAATCGTTCGATCTCAGATCCAAGGGCTCTCGGAAGCCCGTATCATGGGAGAATGGAAAGCCACTACCCTGCCGTTCGCACGCTGGTAGTTCGCTCATACTCGTCCCCGCACGTCCTTTAATATTAGGGCGGTTCGCTCCTAGTCGTCCTGTCCTTTCACATTACGGCTGTTTCACTAATCCTAACCCTCCTCCCAAATCCATGGTGTCCCAAATATCCATGATCGGCGGTGAGTACAAGGTTAGAACCATCACCGGCGATGAGTTCGACATCATCTACACCCGTTCTTCCACGACGGTGAAAGGATGCCTTTCTCGCTTCAGACACATGTTCGAAAACTCAGATGATGAGTGGGTCGCTGGGCTAGATGTTGAGTACACCACAATCCTGGGACGAGAGACGGATCTAAAGGACGAAAAGAGGAAGAAGCCCGCCGTGATCCAGGTTTGCGTGCATGACTTATGCTTGGTCTACCACATATGCCATGCCACGTTGAATGCCTAGATTTTAAGAACTTCCTTGAGAGCAACCTAGTCAAATTCGTTACTATAGACTTTCCGAACGACAAATAAATCCTGGGTCGGATAGGCCTCGTTGTAGGCAACCCCTTCGACCTCCAGAAGAATCGGCTGCTGCCCTCCGATGGCCAGCCTTTAATGCTGACCCTGGCAGGAGCCATGGTTCATCCTTCGTACGGTAAACTGGGGAAACCTCAATACACGTTTCGTCGTTATGCATGGCAATGAACTGTACTAGATATAGACCACATCCACTACTCTGCAATGGATGGCTACCTTTGTTTCAATATCTACAAGGGTTGGATGAAGAGCAAGAGCCAAGTGTGCAGTTCAAGCAAAGAAGTATGGGCCAAGAGGAAGAGGGACAAGGACGAAGTCGAGGACATGGACGAGGACTCTGAGTAAGGTGGCAGTGTCGTTGCTCATGGTGATTCTAATGCACTGTCTACCGGAATAGTTGCAAAGTTTAATTTCAGGTGTGCTTAGTTTAATTTGAGGGGTGTGTTGTGCTGAGGCCCCAGCAAAACTATGTTATGTTTCTTCTCGTTACTTTAACTCTTTAGTACGTACATACTAGTATTTCTTACATTTCATCTTTTAGTTGGTATAGTAATACCACTCGTTTCTTCACATTATATACGAATATATATGGCCAACATCATATAGCCAGCAGTTTAGTTGTCAAAGAATTTTAGGGTGCTTAGTTTTGTCAAAGAATTCCAGGATGCTTAGTTTTATTTGAGGGGTGGGTTGTGCTGGACACCATTATTGTGACTAGCCTTTTTAATAGTACTATATGCATAATTTGGCGACGAGCACTCTCTATATCTACCACCTTTTTTAATTCCAATTTTTTCTCCATGGCGCAATCCATCGATACTACTACTGTACAAAAGTATACATTTTTTAAAAGGCTAGAGGACGGGGCAGTCTTGCTTGGTCGGTTTCACAAGAGGCGAGGGCCTTTGTGACTTGACGGCTCATTACTGCTGGAAGGCGGGGCCTTCTGATTTGATCGTCAGATAAATGCAATCGACGACACGAGGAGGAGCAAAGAATCTGTAAGTATACTCAAGTTTTCCACTCGAGTAGTACTACGACGGAGGAGCACGAAACACGGCAGCCCAGTGCCATATGGCGATAAAAAATGATCTAATTTGCTAGTCATCTCATTGTTAGCGTTGTTTTATTCATTCCCTCAAAAAAGCATTGTTCTATTCATATCTCGCAGAGAATGTGACATGTGCGGCGAAACACCCGAAGCACAAGATGAAACACAAGAGCAAAATAAGAAGGAATATTATCACCCCAAATGATCTAATTCGCTGCGGAGTCGTAACTGCTTCTTCATCGCCTCCATGACCTCCATCTCCTTGCGTGTCTCCTCCGCCATCTTCATCATTCTGTCCATGATGCGGTATTTCTCGACGTGAGCCTTCATCATCTGTTCCACGGCCGCATTACGTACCTTGATAGCAGCCGGGTGCTCGATGCGGAGCATCGCCAACTCCTCCTTCTGTTCCATGACGAGGGCCTGCATCATCTTCATCGAGGAACTACTATTCTCGTGCAGCTTCTTCCAGCCGGCGTTCTTCTCCTTCAACAGGTCGAGCTCGTGGCAGAGCTTCGCCTTGTCCTCCCGAAGTTGCAGGATTTTGCTGGTCGCCTTATTCTCCGAGGCAATGCTCTTCTTCAGTAGCATCACCAAGCCGGCGGTCAACTCTCCCTGTTTATTGAGCTCAACGGGCATGTCGTCGAGGCTCTCCTTCAGCAGCTCCACCAAGCCTTGGATGAACTCCTTCTGCTTATTGAGGTGCTTATTGAGCTGATCGGGCATGCCGTCGAGGGATAACAACTCCAGCGCCGCCGGCTCGGCATGTTCGCCTCCGCGGCTAGGGTGCTCCTGGGAGCCATTGCCTGCCCATGAGAGATCTTTCGAGGTCTCTACGTGGTGGCGAGCCCTCTTTTTTTCTGCAGCCTTGGTTGACGCTCTCTTGTTACGAGTAGTTCTCGACCTAGAGCTCTGCTCACCGGCCATGGCAAGGACGGACGAATAAGAAGCACTTATGAGGAGGAAAGGTAGAGTAATTTTCGGTTAGGTAGTTCCCCTTTTTATAACCTAAGTACTAGCACTAGTACTAATACCTGCATAGTGGGAAAACATTCAGGTTTGGTACGTACTAGTAGGTGTGAGCAGGCTTTCGAATGGGATGGGAACAAGGTAAAGATTAATTGATGGTTTTGGTTTTGAGGCCCGAAATGGCGCCCGATGAGTTTAGTGGAACATAAATTTCAAGTAGACTACACTGCTCAAATGCGTAAATATTATGTTACTGTCAAAAATTGGCACAAAATACGAAGGAGACCAATGGAAGTACTACTAGTAACCCATGATTTAACTACTCGCATGCGCGCAGTGGAGTAGTAATGTCTTACTTCCGCCTCACGCCCACTCAATTTGCATGCAATCAGATTAATTGACCATCAATGAAGTGAACGATTTTACACGCCAAATTATCACATGGGGTGGATCTTTGGTACAAAATTGCATCCGCCTGCAGTACCAAGGTGCGCAGGTGAGGGAATGAGTGTGTGTGTGGCGTGCGTGCACATCTTCGCTTCGTGTATGTACCGACAGTATGGCTCAGGGAGGACGAGTACATTCTTCTGGAACTAGCAGCACGTCACTTGATCAATCCACACAAGGAGGTCGCAACAACGCCTCCACATGTGCCACGTGGCTTCATGAATGTAGCGTGCCATTGGAATTCTAATTTACGTGTTTTGCACATACTCGAAGTACTAGTAAGGTACATGTGCATTGCACGCATCAGATTTTGCAACCAGATTATGAATAAATACCGCACTATAGCATGTAAGCTCTGAGTCATATATGCCTGATATAGACCTTCGTTTAATTCTTATAGTTTATTTCATTCAAAATCAATTAGTTTTAATAAAAAAGCTAGGGCCTCTTGGATTCGTAGGTTTTCCAAAAGGCGGGAATAGGAAAAACATGGGATTATAGTGGAATGTCGTCTTGAATCCTACAGGATTGTACGAGTGTTTGATTGTGCCTAGAAAAAACTCAGAATTCTTTCAAAGAGGTTTGACTGGATGGGATGTTTCCCATGAAATCTAGTGCAAATGAATCATATGGAAAAAAATCATGTGGTTTACAATCCTACGAATCAAACAACCAAGATAGGAAAAATTCCTAAGGATTAGAATCCTCCAAAATTCCTTTGAGAATCAATTGAATCAAAGAAGCCCTTGATCTATTTTATGATTCATGGAATTGTGCATTGTAAAGCATGAAGTAAAAATATATAATGGCAATTCAACTAGAAAAAAAGTTTGGGCAGTTATGATACGAAAGATTCTAGAACAAAAGAGAACCACTGTTGTTTTGAGGTTTGTGCATTATGCTTAAGTTCAACCATGGAGTCTGCTAGATTGTACATGTGGCAAAATCCGGTGGGGGCTAGAAGATGGTGCGAGGGGCCGAGTGGAGGGAGACTATGAAGGAGTGCACAAGTGCGAGATCGATATTTAGAGAGAGAGGGCGAGAACGTACGTTGTTGCGCGCAGTGGCGGAGCCATGAAAAATAAATGAGCTAGGGGGCCAAGCATTGCTAATCCTTTACGAGTAGGGTCAATTCATGAACTTAAACCATTTTAGCAGCAATTGTCTAATGATCACATTCATATTAGCCTCAATATATAGTGATGTTAGGGGGGCAGGGCCCTGTCTGCCTCGCCTTCGCCATTGTGCTGGCCTCGAGAGATGAAGCGGAAGGCATGGATGATGAGAGGGGGATGTTGGATATATAATTAATGTTGGTGTATTAGCTATATATGTTAATCCTATATAGAGAGGTATAGATTGATCGATGTGGATGTGGGAAAGAGGGTAGAGACCTCATTGGATATATCGATTGATCGGTTTGTGTGGAAAACTATGAAAGACCTAGCTATATACACACATACATAGAGGAACATCGATCGTTGCGCATGCACGCGTGAGAGATAAAGAATGCCCGATATGATGGAGAGGGGGATGTGTGTGGGTGTGTGCCTTCATGGGAGACCGACCTAAAGAAAAAGATTGCATGTGTGCGATGGATAATGCCGACTGGTAGTGTGTGTGCATGCATGCACGAGAGAAAGTTAGTGGTACAATTATAAAGAAAAGACAACTGTGTGGGTGTAAAAGACTAGGTGAGGTCATAATCAATGTAAAGTTGAATTCAAATATTTGAATAAGAGATCCTGATGTTTGAAACCCATGCATGCATGAATATAATGGAGATCTGCACGGTGTGGTTTGGAAATGAGCATGTTGCAATGTATACACATTGAACAAGGTCGGACTGATTTGAATTTGAGATACCAATGGCAGACATCATTTGGCCACGTCGCATCCGTGCATGGTCACACTATTCTAATTGGATATGATGGGTGGCTTTCGCATCACATATCTATATCTATACCCCTATATATATTATATTTTATATATTTTTATATTGTGTGCGGGTAACTTTAACTTTGAAAGATGGTCGTTGGATGAGGCGAATCCGATGGTCAAAAGATGGCAAATTTGAGCACTACTGGCCGTTGGATATCATCTAGATTCCACCAGATTTCGCCACATGTATAATCTAGAAGACTACATGGTTGAACTTAAGCATAATGCACAAACATCAAAACACAAGCACTTCTTCTTTGTTGTAGAATCTTCCGTATTAGAATTGCCCAAATGTTTTTCTACATGATTTGCCATTATTTATTTTTACTTTATGTCTTACAACGCACAATTCCATGAAACTTAAACTAGATTAGCTTTCTTATAAAAACTACATGATTTTGAATGAAATGAACTCTAAGAATTAAATGAACATCTACATCATGCATATATGACTCAAAGCTTACATGCTATAATGTGGTATTTATTCATAATTTGGTTGCCAAATCTCATGCGTGCAATGCACGTGTACCTTACTCTAGTCTAAATGGTGTTTGTGTGTGTGTTATGCGTGTTGAGGTGCAAATTGTGTTTTTTTGGGTACACGTTAAGCTTGTTCTCCCGAAATTTCAAGTCGCGCCTTGTTATGCCGAAAATTCAAGCCAGTGTCTCTGTCTATCATGCTGCAAAACTCCCGTCTCTTTAACCTGCGCCTTGTTAGCCCGAAATATTTAAGATATATTTTGTCTCGTTGTGCTCCGACAACTCCCTCCATCTCAACTCGTGCCTTGCTATTCGGAAATTACAACGCGCGTGAAAACTCCCACCTCCTGTGAAATCCTGACATGCAAAATGCCCGTTGTCGGTGTCAAAACCGGCGGATCTCGGGTAGGGGGTCCCAAACTGTGCGTCTAGGCGGATGGTAACAGGAGACAAGGGACACGATGTTTACCCAGGTTCGGGCCCTCTCTATGGAGGTAATACCCTACTTCCTGCTTGATTGATATTGATGATATGGGTAGTACAAGAGTAGATCTACCACGAGATCAGAGAGGCTAAACCCTAGAAGCTAGCCTATGGTATGATTGTTGTATATGCTCTATCGACTAGCCTGGCCTCGGTTTATATAATGCACCAGAGGCCTAGGATAACAAGAGCCCTAGTCGAATACGCCGGTGGGGGGGGAGTCCTTGTCTAGATCGCCAAGTCTTGTGGAATCTTCCTTGTATGCGGCAGCTGTCCAAACTGGCCCATGAGTATACGGCCACGGGGGTCCTCGGCCCAATCTAATAGATCGAGAGATGACGTGTTGAGTACCCCCTAGTCCAGGACATCGTCAGTAGCCCCCTAAACCGGTCTTCAAGTTTAGGGACGTCCTTGATTTTTCCAAACCGTTCTTCATCTTTAGTCGTCGGTCTTGAAAACTGGTTCAACAAATCTTCTCATCTTCGATCTTAAGGATCTCCGAAATGCATTCAACGAGTTTATACGTCGGGTATCCGAGGAGCCCCCTTAAGTTTCCGGCCTTTATCAATGCCTTGTTATTTTTATGCCACACCTCGGATTTGTAGTTGTTCCCAGGAGACAGCGACCTCTTGCATCCGAGCTCTAACATCGGACTGCATTCGAGGTATCTTTTGTAGCCGAGCACCAATGCTGGACTGCTTTCGAGCTCCAACGCCGAAATGTATCCGAGCTCCAACGCCGGACTATGTCCAAGCTCCAACGCCGGACTATATCCAAGATGTCATAGATCATCTTGGGCCAAAAAAGTTGAAGCAGTTTAGCCGAGCTTAATGCCGAAAATGCCCTCTAAGGAGCCAGCCACTTGCATCCGAGCTATATGCCGAACTGCTTCCGAGGTGGTTCTGCACCTCGGTCATGGGCTGATTTTTGGTCAATATTTTTTATTGATGCAATTTATTCTCTGACGAGATATATAGCCAGTATCCCTCAAGGTGTGTATCGGTCTAAAACCCGAGATGCACCTGAAGGATGACATAAGACCGCTGATCCCAAGAATCACGAGACTCAAAGTTGATTTGCAAAATCGGCCCGAGGATCAAGTCCTAGCTCGCGTATACTTCGACACAAAAAGCGCCGTGCTTCGGTCCTCGCACTCAAAGTTGCGTGCGGCCACCAACCCGACGATCAAAATCTCCTCGAAATCAGACGCGACTTAAAATTTTCTCGCATAGAACAGTAATGCAAGACTTCGAGACACCGGTCGGGTGGCAACACCGCATCGGGGATCGATGTGCCCCTTTAATATTTGTAAATAATAAGCCCGAAGCCCAAGAGTTCTCGAGCCTTAATGCGGCACGGTGGTCAATTAAGGATCAATATCCATAGTAAAATCACAAATTATGTGTAATGAGTCTGTGTATCCAAGTACTTTATGTCATTAATGCTCGGATCCGCATTGTACAAAACTTTGTTGACCGATCATCGCTTCAACCTCCTCGGCCAGTAGCTGAGGAGTGTTTGTCCTACTTTATAAAGCCTTTATGAGGGCAAAGATTTACGACAAACAAGGCAATCTGGCCATATGGTTTTATAAACAAAGGTACGCAGAGAGATATGTTATATTACTGTTTAACATAGGAAATGTCTTCCAAAGAAAATAGTCCCGCTATCAGTTCCTTTCTTTGGGTTGTCATGCTAAGCATGATCATGAAGCCTCAGCTCTAATGGAAGAGCAAAATATTGAGGATTTAGTTTGGGAGGCCAGTTACTAGCCCCCGGTAGTGTTCGGCGATAGTCGGGATCAAGCCATAAACACTTCGGCCAATGTTATGAACGGCTCGTCATTTAATATAGTCATCGGATCGCTGACCTGTTTACGCCTATTGTGATAGTCAGTTTTCGGCTTTCTCCACTAGGGTGCTTGACCATGCGAGCTGGAAGCACAATCGCAGTGGTTCTCCCTTGGCCCACCTAGCCGAACAAAGCGGAACGTAGGCGGCAAACACAGGAGCCGGGCAACCAAACTATTGACCAAAGACACAATTCGAAACCGATGCATATATAGCAATATCCGAGAATGTTTTTGCCGAATCCCTAAAGGTGTCCAGCGTTGCACTGCAAGATTAATGCTGGAAACGCACAAATAGTTTAAAAGTGCCATAGGCTCGAAAAGCTAAAAAACTTATTAAAAAGTTTAATGTCCGAACTAGATCAAGTGTTCGGTGCCAAATCGGAAATTGGTCTTAGAAAAAAAAGGGGTGTTTCTGTCGTGCTTTAACATGACACATCCTATCTCGAGACTTTAAGCGGGTCAGCCTATGGCGTCAACCTCCTATCCCGAAGGCGGAGTACTTCTCGTTAGGCCAATTTAGCAAACTTTAGTGGCTTTGATAGAGAAATTAGGCGCCCCGGCTATTGACCGCACACTCGCGTCGAAAAAAGGAGTGATCAATAGTAATAATAATAACTTTGCAACGACTAAGAAGAAAAACACTTATTATAAAATGGCTCAAATAAACTTAAGAGCCCCCAAGTGACTTGGGTAAAAGAATGATTGTATGTACCGAAGTACTTACATCATATCTATGTTCACCCGAACTTTATACGCCCTTAACCGATCGTCGGCTTTCTCCCTCTTCGCAAGGGCCAAAAGTGTTATGTACTCCAATTGCCGAGAATATGGACGTGTTTCCGATAACCATGCAATCAGGCCATAAGGCTGTAATGCATAAAGCGCTACAAGGAACTTATGCTATATTACTAACAAAGTGTAAGAAGCATCTTTGAAGAAAATAGTACCCCCACCGATACCTTTCTTTGGTGCTCATTATTACTATGAGACTTGTGCAATAGATTTTTTGTACTCATGATTTCCGTTGTGTGCCGACCATGATTGAAAACAATAAGAATGCTAGCTTCCGGCTTCACCCAGTCTGAGGTTAGAGCTCGGAGGACCCGGTCGTGACAATCGCAGAGGTGCTCCCTTTACTCCCTAGCCGAACAATCGGGAACGTAGGGGTAAGCATAGGAGCCAGGCAACCCAGCTTGCAAATCTCTTAAGTCAATATGGTGCATAATGTGGCGTAATACACGAACAAGGAAGGAAGCCATACAAGTATAATCATATGCAAGAGGAAAAAGCTTCATGAAGGAAGCCCCCAAGTGAACGGGGTATTTGAATTTGTGTGTCACAAACGAAGTTTGGACAAGAAAAATTTTTACAAGCAACTTTTTTCCAAAAAAGTATAATGCTTGGTCGAACCGAACACAAGTTAAAAAATTAAAACTTTGAGCATGAAGGCAACTTAGCTGGTTAATGTGTTCAGTATTGATGACGTGATCCGAGCTTGATGCGGGACAAGGCTCCATCCCCCAAGCTGGTCCCGAGGTGGCGGAGCAAAAAGCTCGCACCGGCGGTGACATAGCACGGGCGATGCAGGCGGCAGAGTGATGCCAAGTCCCCGCATGGGGTAATGAAGTGTCGACGGCCCCGGCCCGCCGAGGTGACGCCAAAGGATATAGTTCGGCCGATCATTTTCATGGCTCGGCGCCAAGTCAATGTCGGCGCAGAGGCGCCAACGTGTTATGTAAAGGCGTGATAAAGCCTCGAATTCATAGGTCGGTCCGAAGTTCCCGATGCCGCGTCACCGGACTATCTACGGAAACCGACCAACCACCGTAATCGCTGCAATGTGGCCACCATTTGATAGACTGCGCATATATGATGGACAAACCAGAGTAATATTTCCTTGGGAAAATGAACCCAAACAAGCAAAAATAGTAGAATTAATAGCACCTGGTTTATTTGTTGTAGCAATCAAGACAGTGATTCCCAAAACTCGACTCAATCCGCACACCCATTGCCCGATGGGCGATAGAGCGACGGCATGGCAACGCTGGCAAAGGTTGGCTTGCCGAGGCAAAGCCCTCGGTCCAGCTAATCGTGACGAAGCTGGTCGGCTGGTGACGCCAAAGTCACCGGAGTAGGTTGATGAAGAGATGGCGAAGCCCCCGGTCCAGCCGAGACATCGAAGTCTCGATGTCAGCCGATGAGTCGAAGTAGATCGGCGTGATGGACACCATTTTGAAGAACCGACAGTGCGGCCCTGCCGATGCAGGTCGTGACGTGGTCAATGCCGGCTTGATGAAGTGACCGTGCGGCGATGCCAGTGTGCCCGCTCTGTGTAATCCGTGGGGCGGAGATGTTGGTGAAGATTTATCCTTCGCGATGCCGAACTCTTGTTCGGCTTGCCGAGATGACGATCCGAAGAAGTTGAGCTCGGCTCAACAAAGTGACGACGTGTTTAGCGCAGGTCGGCGGCTGTGGAGCAATATTGCCGGACTGGTTTGACACCAGCATGATGTTGAAGATCATGTTCAAAAGATTTTAAAGTTAGTTGGATGTGTTCGGGAACAAAACACAATACTCCATACAAAACTTCCTTCAAAAAGGATGTCCGAAATCACGTTCGTGAAAAAGACGAACTCGGGTCGGATTCGTTTTCGCGCAGAAAACAACTCCGAAAAGTGATGCACTAATCGGAAGGTGCCCGGAGTTTGGACGGTCGGATCGAGCTGAAATTTTGAGGGGTGATAGATATAGGAATTCCGCAGCCGATCAACGGTTGGATCTTCCAAAGGACGTCTGAGCTAGAAGCAGGACACCACGCCCTAAACTCATCCAGATTCTCGTCCTGATTCAATACGGCTCCGGTATATCGGAGATTGCCGGAGATTCCTCCATCGGAACTCAACAAAATTTTCCAGGGTTGTTGTAGACTCAATTCTGCAAAATTCCACCGAAGCAATCGTTAAAACGACACTCGAGGAGGCAGTGGCGGCGGACACAAGTTCGCTGTCCAGAAAAACAGCACGGTCGCGCGAGGGCAATGTTGGCGTTGAGCCCCCGGGCTCCCTGGATGATTCCTCCATGATCTTGATAGAGATCGGAGTTCATGTTGATGAAGGCCCTCATCCGAACATGACGATCGGAGATAGGGCGTAGTCCTTGGTCGAACCAAGGTGACCAGTCGAGCTGGTGACGAAGATGCCGTAGTCGCAGCTTGATCTCAGCAGCAGCCATTGACCTTTTGCCAACACACGCAGAATCCTCAATGAAAGCACAAATGTCGGTGTCAAACCGCGGATCTCGGTAGGGGGTCCCGAATCAGCGCTTAGGCGGATGGTAACAGAGACAAGGGACACGATGTTTACCTGTGTTCGGGCCCTCTATGGAGGTAATACCCTACTTCCTCGCTTGATTGATATTGATGATATGGGTAGTACAAGAGTAGATCTACCACGAGATCAGAGAGGCTAAACCCTAGAAGCTAGCCTATGGTATGATTGTTGTATATGCTCTATCGACTAGCCTGGCCTCGGTTTATATAATGCACCAGAGGCCTAGGATAACAAGAGCCCTAGTCGAATACGCCGGTGGGGAGGGAGTCCTTGTCTAGATCGCCAAGTCTTGTGGAATCTTCCTTGTATGCGGCAGCTGTCCGAACTGGCCCATGAGTATACGGCCACGGGGGTCCTCGGCCCAATCTAATAGATCGGGAGATAACGTGTTGAGTACCCCCTAGTCCAGGACATCGTCACCCGTGGTACCCCTGAACCGAAAGAACTGCCTCAAATCGGTGGGGGTACTTTCGTAACTTACCCCACATTTCGGACAAGCGCGTCCCTAAGCCATGGTTCCCCACTGTCATCCCATCTGCCCACCCATCCGTACACCGAGGCCGCGAAAACCCGCAACGGCTCCCACACACTCGCTTGTCGCCACCCACCGAGCCTCTTCCCCGACAACGCCGCCCACAAAGAACACCTCGACATCCCTCATGCACCGTATCGGATGAGGATCCATCATCGATCTCATCGTCCCACCGGTTCAGCCACCCCATCCTCCACCTCCAAGGAGTTGCCCCGACGTTCCCCTCGTCTTTCGCGCCACCTCCATTCCCACACCGCCATCTTCACCTGCACCACCAGAAGAGCATCATCGCCGCCGTTTCCTCGGATGAAGCTACGGCCTAATCCTGCGCCACCAATGAGGTTGTACACTAATCGCCACATTTTGTTCTTGATTCGATCTCACAAAGGCCGCCGGGCGCCGGTCCCGAGTCAAGACGGCGCTGCTCCATCCACGGTGGCGCCGCCACCACTTCTCCATGGCGCCGCCTCCCATGTGACGCCCACATCAAGAGGAGTTGCCGCTTTAGCTCGCTTCGCCGCTGCTCGATCTTGCTCTCGATCCCCTGCCTGGTCTGCTCTTGCTATTGCTCTTGCTCGCTCTGCTGCTCTTGCTCTTGCTCTTGCTTGCGATGCTGCTCCTATTTAGCTACACTTCAGTCGACTGAATCGACTTTTGGGTCAGTCGATTTTTAGGGGGTAGGGGGGCTCGCCGGGGTGAAGGAAGAATCAGCCGCAGCGAGGAGGGGGGCTCGCCGGAGAGGTACCCCACTATCTATCTTAGGGTTTAGGGTGGGGGCGGTGGCCGCCGGCGGTGGCGGGTGAGGGGGTCCTGGATTAAGGGGTCGTTGGACAGCCGGACTATATACTTTGGCCGGACTGTTGGACTATGAAGATACAAGATTGAAGATTTCGTCCCGTGTCCGGATAGGACTCTCCTTGGCGTGGAAGGCAAGCTCGGATATTCGGATATGTAGATTTCTTCTTCAGAATCGACTCGTAATCCCTAGCTACCTCCGTGTCTATATAAACCGGAGGGTTTAGTCCGTAGGACAACAACAATCAGAATAATAGGCTAGCTTCTAGGGTTTAGCCTCTACGATCTCCTGGTAGAACAACTCTTGTAATACTCATATCATCAAGATCAATCAAGCAGGAAGTTGGGTATTACATCCATCGAGAGGGCTCGGACCTGGGTAAAACATCATGTCCCCTGCCTCCTGTTACCATTAGCCTTAGACGCATAGTTCGGACCCCCTACCCGAGATCCGCCGGTTTTGACACCAACATTGGTGCTTTCATTGAGAGTTCCACTGTGCCGTCGTTGTAAGGCTTGATAGCCCCTTCGATCATTGTCGGGGGGCGGGCGCGCTGGAGGGAGGCGCCCGCCGCGGGACACCTATGGGGCCGGGGAGCCCCTTCGTGTGTTCGGTACGAGGGCGGAGGAGGCACAGAGAGCAGATCGAGGCGATGCGCCTGGGTCGATTTTTTACCCAGCTTCCGCCATGATGGTCGCAGAAACCCTACCGCTGCTTTGTGTTGTATTTGATCTTGCTCCTGCAATGCGAGCGAATGGTGGTGTGGTGTATGGAACCACCAATCCCAGCGCTAGAGTTGCCAAGGATTCAACCTCCAACCTCCAACCTCCCCCCCACGCAGTGCATGGGCCTCCTTTATAGGGCAAGGGTCACCACAGTGTCAACGAGGGTAGAGGGGTAAAATGTAAAAGAGGTGGTAGTTGAACAAGGAACAAGGCAGCTACAAGGCTTGAACAAAGGATTCTACCTACTTTTGACAGAGGGGACAAGAGCATTTAATGCCCGCCGCCGCCGCCCAAAAGCTCCCGCCTTATGCCTCTCGCTTGCCACGGCGATGGATCCACCGCCGGAGTGCCACCGCACCTCCATGCAGCACAGCCACCCGCCACGCTCCTCGAGAGAGTCAAGGCGACGCGGGCGATGAGTCGAGGCGGCACGCAGCGCAGCTCTCCCGGCAAGCACCTTGTCGGGATCTTGATCTTGCCGACCCGGGACTTGTCGGGCTTTGTAACTTGTCGCCTCCCGGTCCTCGCCGACGCCAGATAGCGCCGAGGCGGTCTTCTATGATATAATCTTCTAGTCTCCCCGGCGAGCTCCTCTCGCCAGGTCTTGTGTGGGTGATGTAGTCTTGAGCCTCGACGGCCTTCCCGCAAGCTCCTCTTGCCGGGTCTCGATCTTCGCCTTGTACTTTTGTTCTTGAATGGCTTGATGTGGAGGGAATGATCTCCGCAAGCATATGGTGGATCCAGCGCTGAAGTTGCAATGCTCGCGCACAAGTTGGGGTATTGAGGTACTTTACCTTAGTACACCGGACAGAGCTCGGCCTCGGGCTATACACGGCAAGCCGAGCGCTGCTGGGCCAGCCTAAAATAAAGGCACGGGCACACGAGGCCCATGGTGCGCCGACCGTCGTGATCCGCCGCTTCAAACGGCACGCTGCCGATTGCGGGCGCTGGGAGACGGGCGGCGATGCAGCCTTTAAGGCATCCACCCCGTGATCGTGGGCGCAGAGCGGGTCGCCACCCGCCGCCCGCCCGCCGCCACGCTGCCCTCATGCACGGGGTCGGGCGGCGAAGGTGGGAGACCGAGCCGCCACGGGCGGAGAAGGCGAGTCGGCCCCGCCCTTTGGCCTCCTCGCTCTCGATTGGTCGAGCGGGCGGTTGAGTTTCACCGCCGCCCCTTTAAAAGGGGCGGAAGGGGAGCACAATGGCCGACTCATCCTCTTCTCCTTCGCTTCATCTTCGCTCTTCTTGCCGCCATGGAAGGAGGGAATCCCGCCGACGGGCGGCGAGGGTCGCTTAGGCAGCGCACCACTCCCATCCTGCTCTCGTGGGCGCGGCCGCCCGAGAGGGAGAGGAGGGGCGGCCGTGACGAGGCCGAGGGCGTGGCCGAGGCGGTCGGGGAGAGGCGGTCGTGGCAATGCGCCTCTGCCTCCCCGGCGCTCTCGACCACTTGCGGCGTCCACACCGAGATGACCCCGGAGTTCTTCGTTAAGCGCCGAGCCTCGCCGCCGCTCCGCTGCCGCCCTGCTTATGGACGCTGATGGGACCGGATCCACCCGACGGATGGAGTTATGCGCATGAGGGGCTGCGGATCAGCGCACTGGGTGAGTGTCGTGTCCCCAGCCCCTGGCGTGATGTTCTTCGACCGAGGGTGGAAGACGTCGCCGGATCCATAGCTTGACGGCGGGTTCACCCTCCATTTCGTTAATGGATGGTGACCTTCGCCACAAGGTCTTCGCGACTACGGACACGGGTGCGCTGCTGTGTGGACAGCTCCTCGATAGCGAAGGCTCTTCCCGAGCGAGAGTGACGAGGAGGAGAGCGACAATGACGACGGGGGATGGCGGGTCTGACTAGGCGCTTGGACACCGCTGCTCAAGGCCACCGCGACCTTGTCTCCTGGTCGCTGCCTTCGAACTCCCCGGGCCGCCTCCTTGGCGGCCGGGCGAGGAGGCTGCGGAAGAGGAAGAGGGGATGGCGGCAAGGTCAAGAATCGAGTACGAGGGCGAGGTGCCCTCACAAGCTGCCGATGTCCCACCACCCCTGCCTTCAAGCTCGCCTCCACGCCTGCCTCCGCCAAGCTCTGGCCGGCCCCCGGTGTGTCTCTCTTGGTGTCTTCGGCGCCTGTGGCTCTCCGGGATGTGTTCCCATGCCCGCCACCTGCGCAGCCTCCTGGGCACGGGCGGCCACCGCCACGCCTCCTAGGCGCCTCGCCCTTTCTCCGACAAGCTCCTCTTGTCGGGCCTCCTTCCCGGCAGGCTTATCTTGCCGGGGCCTTGACCTACCTCCTGAACTCCCTAACAGAGAAACAGAGAGGGATCACGGCACCTTATCTTCTTAATTTGTAAGCCCTCGGCATTAGCTGTATTTAAAAACTTGTAATCCTCTCTATCATGTTTTTCATCCCTATGGACTTGTATCAAACTAGGATGTTTTTAATGAAAAGAGGGAAAGCTTGCCGGATCGAGTCTTTTACTTGACTTCGTGCCTTGTGTGTTCTTACGCTATCGGGAGCTTGCCGGGCAGACACGCTGCCGAAAAGGGACAGTTCACGGGCGGTGTTGCTTCCGGCAGAAGCAACCTTGCCGGGCCAGCTTATGACGCTTAACTTGTCGAGCAAGCTCGAAGCAAGATAAGGTGCAGCAGCACACTTGTGTTTGTTGAGCGGACTCGAAACAAAACAAGCACGCAATCGGGCCACGACTCGCTCCTCCACGCACGGGTTTTACAAGACATGCTCGTTCAAAGACGCAGTCCCGCTCTTCCCGGTCCATGAGAGGATGCATGACGAGGGATGAAAAACTTATCTGATATCGCAGCCCCCAGCAACTCTAGCTCGCCGGAGACGAATCTTGGCGCCAGAGTCTCAAATGAGGCTGGCTTGCCGGGAAGAACTTGAGACTGCAGCCCCCGCGACTTCGGCTTGCCGGGCCCTAGGTGCTGGTGTGATCTTTTGGTTCCTCCTTGTTGCTGCAATTCCAGTCATGAAAACAGCTGAGGTAGATATGCAACAGCTTCATGTATATGTATGTGAATCTTGACTTTGCGATACGATGCCGCACTTTGTCCTTCAGATGTTTGTACTTCACGCCTCGGGAGCTTGCCGGGCGAACACGCTTGTCGAAGCGCTGGACAGCCCGCCGGCGGTGTTAAGCTTCCGCAAACAACCTTGCCGGCCAGCTTATGACGCTTACCTTGCTGAAAGCAGGCTCGAAGCAAGATAAGGTGCAGCAAGACACTTGTGTTTGTTGAGCGGACTCGAAACAAAACAAGTACGCGAATCGACCACGACTCGCTCCTCTCGCGCCAAGTCTCTCATAATGGCGACATCTCACGGCAGGCTCGCCACGCTATACCCTCCGCTTACATCTTTTGTGCGCTCTCACCCCACGCTTTTAGGGAACTTGCCGGTGCTTAACACGCTTGCTGAGTACGAACATCAGCAGCCTCACCGGCTGGTGTCGCTCCGCAAGCAACCTTGCCGTGTCCCAACAAGGACGACTTAATCTGCCGAGCAGACTAAACGTAAACAAGGGCGCTGTTGGTCGCGCTCACTTTTAACTCGCTGAGTGTGCTCAAGCAAGATAAGGGTGCGGTTATTCACAGCAGGCTCCTCTCAAGCATGTGCTTTGGGCACAAATGACTTAACGCGAGAGGGATATAACAAATAAAAGCATGGAATTAAGGAGTGCTCGCACAAAGGCTCGAGCGACTTAGCTTTTTCTTTTTCTTGTTTCCTGCACTTGCCGATGGAGCTCATGCATGCTGTCCTCGACGGCAGCGCAGCACTCCGGGAGGTGCGCTTGTTGAACGAGCACCAGAGCTGTCTCGCCGGGCTTATAGCGCCCCGAGGAGCTGCGCTTGTCTGAGTGAGCACTGTGAGCCGCCCTCGCCGGACTTAGAGCTCGATGCGCGCTGCCCTCGACGACAGCAGAGCGCCTGTGGAGATGCGCTTGCCGGAATGGAGGGGAGCGAGCGAGCGGCGCGAGGAACAGGATATGCTCGGACCTAGTAGCGATAGGAGGAGCAGAGTCCTCCTCCGCACTTTCGCTTTGCTTCTTGCATGGACAGCAGTCCGAGCATCCCGCGAGCCTCCGGGCTTATTCTTGCCCCAAAGATGCGATACCATCCTCGTGGTATGGCGCTGGGTCGCCGTGCAGGCCGGGATGGACGTGGATCCGCGGAGACCGAGGCGCGTCATCCGCTCCCTGCCCTCGATCTCGTGGCGCCATGAAGCGCCTCGCCGGCCACCCTTCCGCTAGCGTTTCTCCGCCCACCGCTGGTTCCGTGGCGGCGGTGAGACGCAGACGGATTCTGCAACCCTTGAAGCCCTCGCTTCGGGGCCATGACGCAGCTTGTCGGCGAAGCCGCCGACGAAACCGGAGAGGTTGATGAAGAACACGCGCTAACGCCGGATCAGGTCCGCGACAACCTCGACGCTTTACCGGGCGCGCTAAAGATGTCGGGGCGCGGGCGCTGGAGGGAGGCGCCCTTGCGCGACACCTATGGGGCCGGGAGCCCTTCGTGTTCGCACGAGGGCGGAGGAGGCACAGAGCAGATCGAGGCGATGCGCCTGGGCGATTTTACCCAGCTGGGCGCGATGGTCGCAGAAACCCTATCGCTGCTTTGTGTTGTATTTGATCTTGCTCTGCATCGCGAGCGAATGGTGGTGTGGTGTATGGAACCAGCCAATCCCAGCGCTAGAGTTGCCAAGGATTCAACCTCCAACCTCCGAACCTCCCCTACGCTGTGCATGGGCCTCCTTTTATAGGGCAAGGGTCACCGACAGTGTCAACGTAGGGTAGAGGGGTAAAATGTAAAAGAGGTGGTAGTTGAATAAAAGGGAACAAAGGCAGCCACAAAGGCTTGAACAAAGGATTCTACCTACTTTTGACAGAGGGGACAAGAGCATTTAATGCCCGTCGCCGCCGCCCCAAAAGCTCCCGCCTCATGCCTCGCTTTGCCACGGGCGATGGATCCACCGCCGGAGTGCCACCGCACCTCCATGCAGCACAGCCACCCGCCACGCTGCCTCTCGAGAGAGCCAAGGCGACGCTGGGCGATGAGCTGGAGGCGGCACGCAGCGCAGCTCTCCGGCAAGCACCTTGCCGGATCTTGATCTTGCCGACCCGGGACTTGTCGGGCTTTGTAACTTGTCGCCTCGGTCCTCGCCGACGCGTGAGAAGCGCCGAGGCGTCTTCTATGATATAATCTTTAGTCTCTCGGCGAGCTCCTCTCGCCAGGTCTTGTGTGGGTGATGTAGTCTTGAGCCTCGACGGCCTTCCCGGCAAGCTCCTCTTGCCGGGTCTCGATCTTCTGTCTTGTACTTTTGTTCTTGAATGGCTTGATGTGGAGGGAATGATCTCCGCAAGCATATGGTGGATCCAGCCGCGGGAAGCTGCAGCTGCCCGTGCACAAGTTGGGGTATTGAGGTACCCCTACCTTAGTACACCGACAATCATCTTCAATGATGTGGCCCAGGAGGAGGTGTTCCTCTCGGACATATCTTCGTATTCGGCGGCTTCGTACTACGGGCCAACTCGCTTGGCTATCTAGAGCAGATCGATAGCTACGCCCCTGGCCATCAGGCCAGGTTTGGAAGCTTAAACTATACTGCCGATATCCGCGGAGACTTGATCTTCGACGGATTCGAGCCCATGCGAGGCACGCTGAGGGAGTCCTGGATTAGGGGGTGTCCGGACAGCCAGACTATCATTATCCGCCGGACTCCAAGACTACGAAGATAGAAGATTGAAGACTCCGGCTCGTGTCCAGATGGTACTTTCCGTGGCATGGAAGGCAAGCTTGGCAATACGGATATGTAGATCTCCTACCATTGTAACCGACTCTGTGTAACCCTAGCCTCCTCCGGTGTCTATATAAACCGAAGGGCTTTAGTCCGTAGGACAACATACATTACAACAATCATACCATAGGCTAGTTTCTAGGGTTTAGCCTCCTTGATCTCGTGGTAGATCTACTCTTGTACTACCCATATCATCAATATTAATCAAGCAGGACGTAGGGTTTTACCTCCATCAAGAGGGCCCAAACCTGGGTAAAAACATCGTGTCCCTCGTCTCCTGTTACCATCCACCTAGACGCACAGTTCGGGACCCCCTACCCGAGATCCGCCGGTTTTGACACCGACATTGGTGCTTTCATTGAGAGTTCCTCTGTGTCGTCACTAATAGGCTTGATGGCATCTTCAACCAAAAACGATGTCCAGGGCGAGACTTTTCTCCCCAGACAGATCTTCGTATTCGGCGGCTTTGCACTGCGGGCCAATTCACTTGGCCATTTGGAGCAGATCGAAAGCTACGCCCCTGGCCGTCAGGTCAGATTCGGAAGCTTAAACTTCACGGCCGATGTCCGCGGAGACTTGATCTTCGACGGACTCGAGCCACAATAGCAAGCGCCGCCAGATGGACGATGGGCACGATCTAGCTCTGCCGCCGACAAAGGCCTTGGTGGCGCACCGATCCGCTTCGCCATTAGCCCGAGCCGATCGCCCAGACGAGGGCCGTGGATAGACGCCACCGGGGCTTTCAACATCCACGGCGATGGAGCCAACACTAATCTTGTCCCCGCGAAACTCGTGACTCCGAGGCGCACTCTCGCCGACTCAACCTCCCGCGCCTACCAATCGATCCGGATTGGGCGCCGGTTATGGAATTCACCGCCATGACATCTTCCAAGATTTCGCTTTTGGCGATATCTTGAATTCATCAAGCATCTCTCGCTATCAGAGAATCTGGCCGGACTATGGCGTGACGGTTGGGGTACGGATGACGAAGAAATTCAGAACCCACCCACCACCCACTTTGTAGCCATCGCCGATGATTTAACCGACATGCTAGACTTCGATTACAACGACATCGACGCTTATGGACGACGATGCCGGAGATTTAACAGAGCCAGTGCCTACAGGACACCGAAGACCACCTCGCCATCGACATATATATGGTGGACACCCCAAAGACGGGATGGCGAAGAAGCGGGAGGCAGATTCTCTAAAGAAGCAGCCCAAACGCCGACGCGTCGTGCGCCGCTCTAAATCCCGCCACAAAGAAGAATGGAGATTCCGCACGGAGATAATAATACTCGGAGAGTGCCGAAGACAATCCCTCCAAAGAAGACTCAGCGCAGAGGATGCGTAGCAAGCCCTAACGAGAGGCGGCACACGAAGGGGTTGAGGATGATAACTATATGCCTCCTCCAAGACGAAGCAAGCCTCAACGATGATAAATTCGCTGCGGAGGATCCCGTCGAACAAGAGCGCTTCAAGCGCAGGCTTTGTCGCCATGGCAAACAGCCTAAAGAAAAGCAGCAACAGCTCCAAGCTGATCAAGACCTGCTGGCCGATCGATGGACCGAGGTCCTCGCGTCAAGAGTATAAACTCAAACGCCTCCAAAAGTTACCTAAGACGCAAGCTGCTCCCCGATTAGAGGAGGAAGCATACATACCTTCATCACCAACAAGACGACATGGCTGACCGACCACCCCGTGGTCGTGACGAGAGGCATCCGGCCCCAGCCAAGACCGTACCCCGGCATCGCTCCAAAAGTACGAAGCCAAGAGGGAACGGGCCGGACTTGCGAGACATATTGGAGGACAAGGCAAGGCAATCCAGATCCATCTACGGATCACGTGGGCTCCAAAAGTACGAATACCGTCGCGCCGGACATAATAACACCGGCCGGGCCGAACACAGCAGACAGCGCTCTCTCGAGCTGCCTCGCGATATTGCTCAATACAGGGGCGCCGCACACCCTCTATGCTTCACTGACGAAGTAATGGATCATCAGATCCCCGAAGGGTTTAAACCCGTAAACATTGAATCTTACGACGGCACAACAGACCCCGCGGTTTGGATTGAATACTATCTTCTCAACATTCACATGGCCCGCGGCGACGATCTACATGCCATCAAGTATCTCCCACTCAAGCTTAAAGGACCAGCTCGGCATTGGCTAAACAGCTTGCCCACAGAGTCAATTGGGTGCTGGGAGGACCTGGAAGCCGCATTCCTCGACAACTCCTGTGGCACATATGTGCGACCACCGACGCCGATGACCTAATCCACATTATTCAAGAGCGATGAATCGCCGGATAATTCGACACGGTTCTTGACAAAGAAAACCAAATCGCCGATGTCCGGATGCATGGCCCTTGCAGCCTTCAAACATAACATCCGGGACGAATGGCTAGCCCGGCACCTGGGGCAGGAAAAGCCGAAATCTATGGCAGCCCTAACATCGTTAATGACCCGCTTTTGCGCGGGAGAGGACAGCTGGCTAGCCCGTAGCAACAACCTCCGTAAAAATTCTGGCAGTCCGGATACAAAGGACAACAACGGCAGGTCACGTCGAAACAAAAACAAGCGCCGCATAAACGGTGAAGATAAGGAGGATACGGCAACAATGCCGGATTCCGAGGTTCTAAACCCGTCGCCGAAGAAGTCATTCAAAAGAACCACTCCGGTCCGTCCAATCTGGACCGAATACTCGACCGCTTATGCCGATACATGGCACCTCTGAAAAGCCAGCTAACCACACCAATAGAGATTGCTGGTGTTCACAGGCCGCAAGTTAATTGCGAAAACAATGACAAGGGGCTAAACAGCGACGACGAGGAAGAGACCCGACCGCCCGAACAACAGAGGATGAAGGGTTTGCCCCACAAGTGCGGACGGTGAATATGATATACGCGACCCACATACCCAAGAGGGAGAGGAAACGCGACTCGTGGACGTCTATGCGATGGAGCCATCGCCCCAAAGTTCAATCCATGGTCCTCTTGTCCGATCACTTTCGATCGAAGAGACCATCCGACCAGATACGCCATGGCGGATTCGCCGCATTGGTTTTAGACCCAATCGCCGATGGATTTCACCTCACAAGAGTCCCGATGGACGGCGGTAGTAGCTGAACTCGCTTTATCGATACAATTGCAAAATGGGCATAGACCCATCAAGGATCAAACCTACAAAGACAACCTTTAAAGGTGTCATCCCAGAGTGGAGGCCAACTGCAGAGCTCACCACACCGAAGTGGTCTTCGGATCCCGGATAATTTCGAGCGAGGAGTTAATCTTCGACATAGTCCCGTTTCGCAGCGGCTATCACGCTCTGCTCGGACGAACCGCGTTTGCAAAATTCAACGTGGTGCCACATTATGCATACCTAAAGCTCAAGATGCCAGGCCCTCGTGGAGTCATCATGGTCAATGGGAATACAGAACGCTCCCTCCGAACGGAGGAACATACAGCGGCTCTCGCGGCAGAAGTACAGAGCAGCCTTCTAAGGCAATTCTCAAGTCCGGCAGTTAAAAGGCCGGACATAGCAAAGCGCACCCGGAGCAATGCCAATCAAGACCACCTGGCGCGATCAGAGCACGCGTAGCAATGCGGCCCCAACCCTCGCCCGCGCATGATCGCAAGAATAACACTCCGTGTACATCATTACGCTTTGGAGATACCATGGGCGCAGGGAAAGGGGCACGATCACAATGGACCCAGAGTGCGGCTCGACCACACGAGGGGCTCACAAGTGTGCCCCCCCCCCCCCTTTTTTATTATTATTATTTTCTTCTTCTTTTATGTACACAGGACTCATTAACTGTAAGCCCTGTCGGTGGCGAACTCGTCAACTCATGATGCAATAGTCGGGACTAAAGAAGGCCGTGATTTAACATTCGTGTGGTCTCAATTATGAGCATTAAATTCAGTTATATACACCAAGTCCGCAGCTCATCCCTGGAGGGGGACATGTTTATTGAGTCCAAATCCCTTGCTTATCAAGACTATTTGTATCAGCCCGCTCTATTAGCGTTTTCTTTCATAAATAATGCAGCACCTTTTATTGCAATTATGTTATCTTTTATATATATGTTCATTATATGACATCTTGCACCCGATATTTTGGTGCGGCCGAATCACGCCAGGGCTTCGTTTCCCAAATTATGGTGTGATAAAGTCCTAACACTTTCACAAGTGCGGCACCCGAACTTATAGCATTATATGAATCGGCTCCAAATCATGTCTTGGGTCAATAGTTGGGTTTGCCTGCTCCCACGCTTTTGGTGCCTTACGCCCGCTCATCGGCTAAGGTGGCACTAGGAGAACCACTGCGATTGCGCCCGGTTGAGCCGGGTTAACGCCTCGATGAAAGCTAAAACCGACGGCATGATATGGCGAGAGACTGGTCGTTGTTCGAGAGGTTTTTTCAGGTCCTTAAAGACTCACGCCGCTTCGAGCGAAGTTCGGACAATGTCCGAAGAAGGCGTGGATAGCGCCCCGAATTCGGTCTTCCGAATACCAGGGGCTTCGCCGAAATTTAAAATTATAGAATTCTATGGCTAAGTGAGAGTGTTCAAGCATTATAAGTCCGGTTGCCTTGTTCGTTGTGTTGAGCGCCTCCCTCGATGGACCCAACAATGGTAACAAGAGTGCTCATGTTTATCCCGAACACCCCAGCACTCGCGGCTTGGGGGCTGAAGCCAACGACTTGCCATCTCTCAGATTTTATAAATGGCCGCACAAAAGGTAATATTTTAAATTAAACAAGTGTTGCTCATGGCGCATATGAACGAAGTTTTCAGCGCACAGGATAAATACACAACGAGTTCACTCAAAGATTACATCTCGGGAGCACTCATCTGCAATATCGCAAGCTCCCTTCAGGACAACTTTATAATACCTCTCCGGCGTGCGATGCTCCTTGCCCGGCGGTGGGTCCGTGAGCTTCTCCGCATCCAGTTGCCCCATTGCACCTTTATACGGGCAAGGGTCCGACGAGCGCTTCGATACAAAGCGGAGCGCTTGACTACATCCAGCCTGGGCATGCATCCACCAGCCGCCGCATGAGGCCAAAGTAGCTCCTGTGCATGGCCTGTCCCAGCCACACCGGACTATGAGACCCTTCATGGCCTCCTCGGCTACCTTGTGGAGTTCGACCACCGCTTCACCGGTCGCTTGGGGGCACTGGATGGCCGGCCTCGAGTCTCGAGACCGAAGACCCTCTCCGTCGAGCTCCCTCCTTGCCACGATAGAATGCGGCGCATCGGATGCACTCGTGGCAGATCTCAAACGCCTCGAGAGCTCGAATTCGGGTAAGTGTCGTAGTTCACATTAACATGCCTGCTTGCATGAAAAATGCCTTACCCGCCGCTATGTTCTTTATGTCCTCAACTTCACGAAGGGCCTTATGGGCCTCGGCCTTGGCGGACTTGGCACTTTCGAGAGCGAGGCAAGCTCGACTCTTGAGTCTTGAGTCACGCTCCAAACTCTCATGCTTTTCCATGAGAGCCTCGGAGCTCTTGCCAAACTTCCGCCACCCGTGCCTCTTGCTTTTCTCGCTTGCTCCGTTCAGCGGCCGCTCTGCGTCGTCATGACACAAGATCCTTCGTGGTTGCCACCTTGTTAGTGGCCCCTGCAATACACATATTATCCTTGTTAATTTTATTAGCAACCAAAACCCTTTTCTCAGAAGGTACTTATTTAAAGTGGTGTTACTCACCTTCTTTTTCCTCGAGCTGCCTCTTGGCATGGCCGAGCTCTTGCTCGGACCGCCGAGATCCTTCTTCAACACCTCGACCTCCGCCAAGCACGCGGCAGAGGTCAGCAGCAGCCTGCAAACCCATATTGACATATTTTAGGCAACCTCACAGATATCTTGTTAGATCCTCATCCGGCTTTTCTTTCCAACACCGAACTAAGCATCGAGGCTACTGTCTATGAGGTATTACATTACATATGTTTAACTTCTTACCTCAAAGCCTGTTAGAAGGCTGCTGTAGGCTTTGGTCAGCCCGCTCTTAGCGAGCTGGACCTTCTCAATCACCGCACTCATGATAGTGCGGTGTTCTTCCTTGATGGAAGCGCCTTTAAGTGCCTCCAACAGTTATCCGCACCTCCGTTGGACGGAGGCCGCCGGGCGTCATGGTCCTGCCCTTCTTTGAAGGGCCGCTTGCCGACTCGAACCACTGCGGGTTCCAATGTAGAGTCTGGCACAAAGTCCGGGAGGTCGCCTGACGGCGCCTCTGGAGCCTCCTCCTGACGGGTCCCCTTTTGGGATCCCACCTCGGCGTCCTCGTCGGCGCGTGGGGTAGAGGCAGTCGGGATGGAATTCACATCCGACGATGCCAATGACCCGCTCAATGAGTCGGGGAGATCATCACTGGCCGGACTACGGGCAAAATGCGGCGTTAGAAGGATACTACGCGACATAAAAATTACACATCAAGGATCCGGATACTTACGAACTTGCCGGACGCCTGGCCCTTGGAGGCCACTCATCCTCGCCAACGTTGATGCTGGCGAAACTGTCCGGGGATAGTTCTCCCCTCTTGACCCTTCGGCCTCCCGATTGGGGAAGCCTTCCTCTTCTTCTCTCCCTCCTCCGGGAGGGAGTACTCCTCCTCGTCGTCTTCAGGGGAGGAGTCCTCGTCATCGTCAGACACCTGATTACGGGAACTCTTTCGAGTCCCCGTGGCTGCCTTCTTGGCCTTCTTCTCCGGCACCACGTGCGGTACCGGAACCAGCAGCCCTGTTAAGCGGGCGTTCACTGGGTCTTCTGGCATGGGAGCCGGGATGATAAGTAGCTTGGCCTTCTCCATCCATTCCTGTCAAAGGAAGTGGCAGAATGAAATCCCACTAAAAGTTAATTTAATTATCACAAGTGTCCCGTAATGGGGTTGAATCACTTACCTCGTCGCTTGGACATCGCGAGCTGAATCGCGATCTTCCGTCATGGATGCGGGGCTTCGCGCCCTTGAACAGCACCCTCCGTGCACCTTCATATGTTGTATCGAAGAGCCCGCTTAGCGCCTGGTGCTGTTCCGGATTGAACTCCCACAAATTGAATGCCCGTTCTTGGCATGGGAGAATCCACCAGAGGAGCATGACTTGGACCACGTCGACGAGCCGGAGCCTATTGCTCACCATCTTCTTGATGCAGGCTCGGAGTCCCGTCACCTCCACCGGATTGCCCCACTGCAAGCCCTTCTCTTTCCAGGAGGTGAGCTGCATGGGGATTCCAGATCTAAACTCGCGGGCCGCCGCCCATGTGGGCTTGCGCGGCTCGTGATGTAGAACCACCCCGATTGCCACCCCTTGACGGAGTCCACGAAGGTCCCTTCTAGGCAAGGGACGTTGGGCAATTTGCCCAACATGGCGCCTCCGCATTCCTCTTGCGTGCCCTTCACAACCTTCGGCTTGACGTTGAAGGTCTTGAGCCACAGGCCGAAGTGGGGACGGATGCAGAGGAAGGCCTCACACACGACGATAAACGCCGAGATGTTGAGGATGAAGTTCGGCGCTAGATCGTGGAAATCCAGGTCGTAGTAAAACATGAGCCCCCGGACAAATGGATGGAGCGGAAAGCCCAGTCCGTGGAGGAAGTGGGGAAGGAAGACGACCCTCTCATGAGGCTCAGGGGTAGGGATGACCTGCCCCTCGTCGGGCAGCCGATGCGCGATATCGCCGAAAGGTATCCGCGTCGCAGCAGCTTGGTGATGTCCTCCTCCTTGGCGGTGGAGGCTAACCATTTACCTCCCGCTTCGGACATATTCGGAGAAGGTCGAGGCGAGATGCGTAAGCTTGGGCGTTGGAGCTTGAGTTCGCGGGGATGGATAAGCAAAGGAGGAAGAAGGCGTAGGTGAGAAGGTGAATCCTTATCCCTTATATATAGGCGGATGAAATGCGTCCCCCACCAGCCTGGTAAAACTCGCTTATCTCCCAAGCGCCACCATCAATGGCGCGGTTGGGTTACCCACGTCCGTATTGATGAGGATCCCGGAATAAGGGGAACACGATCTCTGCTTCGACAAGACGTGCCAAGGAAACCGCTTCGCTAAACGTGCTGAGGTGGTATAGTAAAAAACAATTCAAACAAGGACTTGGTGGTGGTGTGATGTCACGCCGCATAATACGTTAGCAGATTGAGCTAGTGTATATTTTATTCTCTCTATGGTGGAATGTGGAAATTATTTTTGCAGAGCCGGACACTATCCTGGTGTTCATGATCTTCTCTGGATTATTCAAGGGAGGAACCTGCCTTGCAATGCCGAACATTATGCACGCCGGACTTATCGTCATTGAAGACTGGTTCAGGGGCTAGAGAGGGAGTCCTGGATTAGGGGGTGTTCGGACAGCCGGACTATCATTATCCGCCGGACTCCAAGACTACGAAGATAGAAGATTGAAGACTCCGGCTCGTGTCTGGATGGTACTTTCCTTGGCGTGGAAGGCAAGCTTGGCAATACGGATATGTAGATCTCCTACCATTGTAACCGACTCTGTGTAACCCTAGCCTCCTCCGGTGTCTATATAAACCGAAGGGCTTTAGTCCGTAGGACAACATACATTACAACAATCATACCATAGGCTAGCTTCTAGGGTTTAGCCTCCTTGATCTCGTGGTAGATCTACTCTTGTACAACCCATATCATCAATATTAATCAAGCAAGACGTAGGGTTTTACCTCCATCAAGAGGGCCCGAACCTGGGTAAAAACATCTTGTCCCTCGTCTCATGTTACCATCCGCCTAGACGCACAGTTCGGGACCCCCTACCCGAGATCCGCCGGTTTTGACACCGACACACGCCGAATGGTCACAACGGGCATGACTTTGATCTGCCGTCGGACAGTATTCAGGAGATCGCGCCTGCAGTGGCACCGGGAATCAATCCGGAGCAGATCGTGCCTTCCAAGGGCGGGTGGATGGACCCCGCCATGGAAGCCGCACACTCATCAGCGTTGGACCCGAACACTGATTCCACCTCCAGTGAAAGTGGCGTCATCGGACCCTCGGACTCGTCTCCGGCCACAGGATCCGAACCGCGTCGTCCGTGCCTATCGAATCTGATTGGGCACCGGTCATGGAGTTCACCGCCGTGGATATTTTTCAGCACTCGCCCTGGGGTGACATGCTAAACTCATTAAGGTCTCCTTCCTTGTCAGAAGATTCTTGGCCAAACTATGTCCAGCTCGAGTGGGGAGCGGACGATGGAAAAATTCATCCCCCACCCACCAGCCACTTTATAGCCACTGTCGATGACTTAACCAATGTGCTTGACTTCGACTCCGAAGACATCAATGGTATGGACGACGATGCAGGAGAAGAACAGGAACCACCACCTATAGGACGCTGGACCGCCACCTCATCATATGATATTTATATGGTGGACACCCCTAATGAAAACAATGGCGATGAGGCAACGGAAGATAACCCCTTGGGGAAGCAATCTAGACACCGGCGTCATCGGTGCCGCTCCAAGCCCCGCCATAGCAAAAATAGTGATGCCATCACAAGAGATAACAATCTGGATGGTGCCGAAGATGAAGAAAATCCTGCCCAGCCAGGCTTCGAGTAGGCCGAGTAAGAGGATGGGCAAGCTAGCCCTAAAGAACAGGCAACTGATGGAGAATCAGAGGATGATAATTACATGCCTCTCTCCAAAGATGAAGTGAGCCTTGGCGACGAAGAATTCATCGTGTCGGAGGATCCCGTCGAGCAGGAGCGCTTCAAACGCCGGCTTATAGCCACTGCAAAAAGCCTGAGGAAAAAGCAGCAACAGCTTCAAGCTGATCAAGATCTGCTAACTGACTGATGGACCGAGGTCCTGGCTGTCGAGGAATACGGACTCGAGCGCCCTAGAAAAAGCTACCCAAAGCGCAGGCTGCTACCTCAACTTGAGGAGGAGGCTTTAAAACCCACGCTACCAGCACATGATGTGGCTGACCGGCCACCCCGTGGTCGCGACAAAACGGTGTACCAGCCAGAAGTCCAGACTGCACCCCGTGGCCAATCAAATAATAATACTAAGACCCGGGGATACACGAAGGACCTGCGAGATGTATTGAAAAACAAAGCAGGACAGTCAAGATCGATCTACGGATCACGGGGGCGCGCCACAAGACGTGATGATGACCGTCACGCCAGATATAATAAACCAAAGTCCGGCCGGGCCGAATACAATAGACCGGACTCATTTGAACTACGTTGGGATGTAGCCCAGCATAGAGACACCGCACACCCCCTATGCTTCAGTGATGAAGTTATGGATCACGAATTCCCAGAAGGGTTTAAACCTGTAAATACTGAATTATACGATGGCACAACAGACCCCGCGGTATGGATCGAAGATTTTCTTCTCCACATCCACATGGCCCGCGGTGATGACTTACATGCCATAAAGTACCTACCACTTAAGCTCAAAGGACCGGCTAGGCATTGTCTTAATAGCCTGCCAGCAAGCTCCATTGGCAGTTGGGAGGATCTGGAAGACGCATTCCTCGATAACTTCCAGGGCACTTATGTGCGACCACCGGATGCTGATGACTTAAGTCACATAACCCAGCAGCCCGGAGAGTCAGCCAGGAAATTCTGGACTCGGTTCCTAACTAAAAAGAACCAAATTGTCGACTGTCCGGATGCCAAAGCCTTAGCGGCCTTCAAGCACAACATCCACGACGAATGGCTCGCCCGACATCTCGGCCAAGAGAAGCCAAAGTCCATGGCAGCCCTCATGACACTCATGACCCGCTACTGCGCGGGCGAGGACAGTTGGCTGGCTCGCAGCAACATCACACTTAAAAAACTTAGGCGATTCAGACCCCAGGGATAGCAACGGCAAGCCGCGATGGAATAGACACAAGTGTCGCAATAATGGCGACAACGCCGAAGACACGACAGTCAATGCCGGATTCAGAGGCTTTAAATCTAGACAGCGGAAAAAGCCATTCAACAAAAACAGTCCGGGCTCGTCCAGTTTGGACCGCATACTCGATCGCTCATGTCAAATTCATGGCACCCCAGATAAACCAGCCAACCGCACCAACAAGGAATGCTGGGTGTTTAAACAGGCCGGCAAGTTGAATGTCAAAAACAAGGGAAAGGGGCTACATAGCGACAATGATGAGGAGCCCTAACCGCCAAACACGGGAGGACAAAAGAAATTCCCTCCCCAGGTGAAAATAGTGAATATGATATATGCAACCCATATCCCCAAGCGGGAACGGAAGCGTGCACTAAGGGACGTCTACGCGATGGAGCCAGTCGCCCCAAAATTCAACCCATGGTCCTCTTGTCCGATCACTTTCAATCGCAGGGACCATCCTACCAGTATCCATCATGGCGGTTCGGCCGCATTGGTCCTTGACCCCATCATCGACAGATTCCATCTCACACGAGTCCTCATGGACGGCGGCAGCAGCCTGAACCTGCTCTATCAGGACACAGTGCGCAAAATGGGCATTGATCCCTCAAGGATCAAGCACACAAAAACCACCTTCAAGGGTGTCATACCCGGTGTAGAGGCATGTTGTACGGGCTCAATCACACTGGAAGTGGTCTTCGGATCTCCGGACAATTTCCGAAGCGAGGAGTTAATCTTCGACATCGTCCCCTTCTGCAGTGGCTATCATGCACTACTCGGACGAACCGCATTCGCCAAATTCAATGCAATACCGCATTATGCATATCTCAAGCTCAAAATGACGGGACCTCGTGGGGTTATTACAATTAATGGAAACACAGAGCGCTCGCTTCATACGAAGGAGCACACTGCGGCCCTCGCGGCAGAAGTACAAAACAGCCTTCTTAGGCAAACAACCAATTCGGTGATAAAGAACCCGGATACCGTCAAGCAAGTCCGGAGTACTCCACAACAGGATCGTCCGGCACGTCCAGAGCTCGACTAGCAATTCAGCCTCCACCCTCGTCCAAGCCAAGCGATGACATTCGTGCCGCGCGTACATAACTACGCACTTAAAATACCATGGGCCTAGGCGGAGGCATGGCCATGACACGGTCCATAATGCGGTTCGACCGCCCCAGGACACATGCATTTTTGCACCCCCTTTTTTCTTTCAGGTCCCTACCTTCAGGAGGCTCTTCCAAAAGACCGGCTATCGGACACATAGCGGGATGGACACACCAGGAGGACAAGAAGCCTTGGCATACGAGGGAATCCTCAGGTGGCCTCTGATAACGATCGTTATACCTGTTTTACATAACCGCATACCGCCCGCTCCTGGTTAGGCTGTGTCAAACAGTCCTATTCTGCTTATCGCACTACTTGTATATGTACGCTTTGACATATCATTTGAATAACAAGGGAAAATAATATACAGCGTCAGCTTGCTATTAAGTTTATTTGCCCCTTTTTCTTTACTGCTTATTTATTATACCCGTGCATTTTGGCACGACTAGTTTGCCAGGGCCTTCAGTACCCCATAACCTGGCAAGACAAGTCCGAACACTTTCGATAGTGCGGCACCCCGAACTTATAGCACTATATGCATCAGCTCCGAATCATGTCTTCGGTCAATAGTTGGGTTTGCCCGGCTCCTATGTTTTGGTACCTTACGTTCCGCTATATCGGCTAAGGTAGCGCAGGGAGAACTACTGCGATTGTGTCCCGGTTCTTCCGGACGAGCACCTTAGTAGAGAAAGCCGAAAACTGGCTATCATGATAAGGCAAGAGCTGGTCGCTGTTCGAGAGGTCTCAAATCCTTAAAGATTTCTCCCGCTTCAGGCGAGGAATCGGCCTCGTCTGATTTAGGTGTGCATAGCGCCCCAAGTCCGGCTTTCCGGATACTAGGGGCTTCTCCAAAATTTAAAATTGTAGACTTCTATGGCTAAGTGAGGGCGATAAAGCCATATAGTTCGATTGCCTCGTTCATGGCGCTAAACACCTCCTTGAAAGGACCAAAAACATGGATAAAGAGTGCTTATACTTATCCCAAACACCCCAGTACTAGTTACATGGGGGCAGAAGCGGACAACTGGCCAAATCTCAAGAATTTTTAAAACGGCCGCACAGAAGGTAATATTTTAAATTAACAAGCGCTACATAGCACACATGAACTGGTTTTCATAATACAGGATGACATGATTACATTCATTCAAATATCACATCCTTCGTACATTCATCTGCCACAAGGCGGGCACCCTTAATGATGTTGTCATAGTACTATTCGGGGTGGCGATGTTCCTTGCCCTTCGGCGGCCCCTCCATCACCAGCTTCTCGGCGTCCATCTTCCCCTAGTGCACCTTCGCACGGGCCAAGGCCCTGCGTGCACCCTCAATACAGACGGACCGCTTAATGATTTTAAGCCGTGGATAGGCATTCACCATCCGCTTGACAAATCCGAAGTTGCTGCTGGGCAGGGGCTCGCCAGGCCACAGCCGGACTATGAAGTCCTTCATGGCCAGCTCGGCCGCCTTGTGGAGTTCGACCAATTGCTTTAGCTGGCCGCTCAAGGACATCGGGTGTTCGGCCCCAATATACTGGGACCAAAATAGCTTCTCCGACAAGCTCCCCTCCTCGGCCCGGTAGAACTCTGCGGCATCAGAGATGCTGCACGGTAGATCTACGAATGCTCCTGGAGAGCTCCGAATTCGGGTAAGTAAAAGGAAAGTCTCCTCCACATGCATGCTTTGCATAATGAAAGCCTTACCCACAGCTATCTTCTTGGCCGCCTCAATTTCCTGGAGGGCCTTCTGGGCTTCGGCCTTAGCGTCTAGTGCGCTCTGACGGGCCTTCGCAAGCTCCGACTCTTGCGTCTTGGAGTCACGCTCCAATCACTCAAATTTTTTGACGAAGTCCTGGAGCTCTTGCTGGACCTCATCCACTCGCGCCTCTTGTTTTTCACGCCCAATGCGCTTCTTAGTCGCTTTGTTTTTAGCCTCAAATAGCGCCTTCTTAAGGGCCACCACTTCGGTCGTGGCCCCTAGCAAAATTTATCATGCTTCTATTAGCATCCACGATTTTTTCCTTTGTATAACATTCAGACGGGGTATTGCTTACCTTTATTCTCCTTGAGCTGCCTCTTCACGAGGCCGAGCTCTTCTTCGGCCTGCCCCAGGCTCTGCCTCAGTCCGGAGACCTCTGTAGTGGCGGCGGCGGCAGCCAGCAGCGACGCCTGCTTATTCACATAGACATAATATGATTAGACTCCTGGGAATAATATTTGGTCCTCTGTTCGGCTTCTCTTGCCGAACACCAAATAGAGCATCAGGCGCTACTGTCTACACCATGATACTTTCTCATAATTCAAATTACTTACCTCAAAGCCTGTCAGGAGGCTGGCACAGGCTTCGATCAATCCGCTCTTGGCGGACTGAACCTTCGCAATCACCGTACTCATAAGAGTACGGTGTCCTTCACCAAGGGAAGCGCTCTGTAGCGCTTCCACCAGGTTATCCGATGCCTCTGGATGGGCAGAGTCATCAGCACAGACGGCTCGCCCCCCTTAGCGGGTGACTGCCTGCCTAAATCCGGAACCACTAGAGGTTACGATGCAGTATCCGGCTGGGGGCCAAGCCTGCTGCGCCCCCCTCATCCGAATCCATGGGGATCTTTTCCCCCATGAGCCCGACATTGGGAGTCTCACCTTGAGGCGTCTCTAGGAATACCTCCTCCTGGCCCGGCATCCTCTGAGATAACACCCTGGTGTTATCCGTGGGCCGAGGAGTGGAAGCCGTCGGGAGCAAATAGCTATTCATCTCCGACGAGCTCAAGGACCCATCCGAGGAGGGCAAGTGGATATGGGCTTTGGGCGGACTGCACAAACAAATTTTGACATAATAAGAAGCCATAAAGCTAAAATATGCAAGAAGTATCCTGGCATACGAATACTTACGACTTCGCTAGGGGCTTGGCCCTGGGTAGCCACTCCTCCTCGCTATAGGCGGCGGCTGTGGAGTGGTCCGAAGGGATGGTCTGTCCCTTCTTGGACCCTTCAGCCTCACTGGAAGGGGCGGCCTTCCTTTTCTTCTCCCCCTCATTTTGGGGGAGAGGGTTTTCCTCCTCCTCCTCCTTGTTGTCGTTGGAGGAGTGCGCCTGGGTGCCTTCGGATGATGAGTCCGGCACCATGTTGCGCCGGAGACTTTTCCTGGTCCCCACGGCCTTCTTCTTGGCCTTCTTCTCCGGCACCTCATAAGGTGCCGGAACCAGCATCTCCGTCAGGAGAGCGGTTGCTGGATCTTCAGGAAACAGAGCCGGATAGTCGATCCGCTCCGCCGTCACCACGTATTCCTGTTAGATCAGTACGGTGGCTTAAGTTCCTCCACGAATATACTGAGGAAAGGCACATCTTGCAAAATGTGGAACGCTTACCGCATTGGCGTGGCGCTTGGCGCTGAGTCCGCGGTCCTCGGAAGTGGGTGGAGGGACTTCCCTGGAATTGAACAACACCTTCCAGACGTCTTTGTGTGTCGTGTCAAAGAGCTCTTGCAGTGCCTGGTGTTGGGCCGCGTCGAACTCCCACAGGTTGAATGTCCGTCTTTGTCACGGGAGAAACCAGCGAAATAGCATGACCTGGACCACGTTGACAAGCTTGATATTCTTGGTTATCATGTTCTTGACGCAGTTCTGGAGTCCGGTCAGCTCCGCGGATGCGCCCCATGCTAGGCCCTTCTTCTTCCAGGAAATGAGCCGCATAGGGATGCCGGATCGGAATTCGGGGGCCGCCACCCAGTTGGCGTCGCACGGCTCGGTGATGTAGAACCACCCCGATTGCCACCACTTCACGGTCTCTGCAAAGGAGCCTTCGAGCTAGGTGATGCTGGGCATCTTGCCCACCATGGCGCCACCACACTTCGCCTGCTGGCCGAACACTATCTTCGGGTTCATGTTGAAGATCTTTAGACACAGGCCGAAGTGGGTCCTGATGCGGAGAAAAGCCTCACACACGATGATAAACACCGAGATGTTGAGGATGAAGTTAGCGGCCAGATCATGAAAATCCAGCCCGTAATAGAACAAGAGCCCGCAGACAAATGGGTTGAGGGGGAATCGTAGTCCGCGGACAAAGTGGGCGAGGAACATGACCCTCTCATGGGGTCCTGGAGTCGTAATGATCTTCCCTCCGTCCGGGAGCCGGTGCGCAATATATGCGGCCAAGTATCCGGCCGCCCGGAGCTTCGTAGTGTCCTCCTCCTTGACGGAGGAGGCCACCCACTTGCCTCCCGCTACGGACATGTTTGGCTGTGCGGAGAAGGAGAGAACTGGGGCGCTGGAGCTCGAGCGTGCGAGAATGGATGAGCGAAGAAGGAAGTAGGCGTGGGTGAAAGAGGAGAATTGTAGGATCGGAAGTATGTCTAGAGGGGGGGTGATTAGACTACTTGACAACTTAAAAACTTAGCCTTTTTGATTGGAGTAGATTCTTAGCAAGTTCACAATGATAACCAAGTCAAGTATCACCCTACACATGCAATTCTAGAGTTGTGGCAGCGGAAAGTAAATTGCACGTATAGTAAATGAGAGGTGGAGAAGAGCAAACGCAATTTGGAGACACGGAGATTTTTCTCGTGGTTCCGATAGGTGGTGCTATCGTCAATCCACGTTGATGGAGACTTCAACCCACGGAGGGTAACGGCTGCGAGAGTCCACGGAGGGCTCCACCCACGAAGGGTCCACGAAGAAGCAACCTTGTCTATGCCATCATGGCTTACGCCCACGGAGGACTAGCCTTACTCGGGGTAGATCTTCACGAAGTAGGCGATCTCCTTGCCCTTACAAACTCCTTGGTTCAACTCCACATCATGACGGAGGCTCCCAAGTGACACCTAACCAATCTAGGAGGCACCACCCTCCAAAAGGTAATAGATGGTGTTGGTGATGATGAACTCCTTGCTCTTGTGCTTCAAATGATAATCTCCCCAACACTCAACTCTCCTCACTGATTTTGCTGTGGTGGAAGAAGGGATTGAGTGGAAAGCAACTTGGGAAGGCTAGAAATCAAGCTTCATATGGTGGGAGTGGAGCAACTTGATCTCAACACAAGGGTAGGTAGTTTTCTTCTCAGAAATGTAAGGTAGGAGTGGTAGTTCTTTCTGATGGCTCTCTCCACGAATGAAGAGGAGGTGGAGGGGTATTTATAGCCTCCACACAAAATCCAACCGTTACACACATTTGACCAATCTCGGTCAGACCGAAGTTGACAACTCGGTGGGACCGAAAGTTCAAATCTTGTGAACGTTGGGATTTTCGGTGGGACCGAAAATACAATCTCGGTTAGTCCGATTCTTCCAAAGTCTAGGGTTTGCCAATCTCGGTGGGACCGACTTTCTCATCTCGGTGACACCGATTTGAGTACAGAAGGTCACAGAAGCTTGGCAACACCAATTTCGGTATGACCGAGTTTGGAATCGGAAAATCCGAGAATCTTAGGGTTTGGCTATATGGCTGAGGTGGTTCATCTCGGTGTGGCTGAGTTTGGAATCGGTGGGACCGAGATTACTTATGGGTTTATGTTGGAATGAAAGATTGCTGATAGTTTGAGAGATAAATCACTAAGCACTTTGAGCAACCAGATCATCATACTAACCTCATCCCCTTTTAATAGTATTGGCTTTCCTATGGACTCAATGTGATCTTGGATCACTAAAACAAAAATGGAGTCTTGAGCTTTTGCCAATGTTTTCCTTAGCATTTTGAGGGGTCGACATCATCAGTCATTGCCATACCCATATCACTGAACTTTCTGAAATATTCTCAAGAAATGATTAGTTCAATGATATATATGTTGTTATTAATTACCAAAACCACCCGGGGATTAGTTGCACTTTCAATCTCCCCCTTTTTGGTAATTGATGACAACATATAGATCAAAGCTTCGACAAATGATATAATCAATTAATAACATCGTGGCTTTGAGAAGTATGTGATAAGCAAGAGCTCCCCCTAAATTTGTGCATTATTTAAGATTTGCGTTTGAATGCAAATGCACAATCGATTAGGATCATGGGTTACTCTTCCATGTCACATACATCTTGGTGGAGCGCACAAAATGATAAGAATGAATAACATGCACCCAATCACCAAGACATGAGTAATTGATCATACAAGATATGAATGGAATATGATAGACATCAAGCACACATTAAGCATAGTATGATCAAGCACTCATCAAGATCGAGCAAGCGTAGTATCAAACACACGAAAATGTCTCAAAGAACTCAAAAGTATCTCAAGGAAAACCGCAAGCGAAAGAGCAAAAATGAGCACTCTCTCTCGAAGCCCTATGATCTATACAATTTCTCCCCTTTGGCAACAAGTTACCAAAAGTTCGAAGGTATAGAGCTAATCGTCACTCGGGACTCTGCTGGCGGCTCTGTCTGCGTCGATGGAGTGGAGATAGCTGCATCTGCAAAGCTTCGCTGAAGTCTGTGGAGCCGAGGAGTGGATCTTGAGCCGTGCCGTCTTTGGGCGGAGCTGTAGGAGGTGCCGATGTAGTAGCCACAGGGTCTGCACATCCTTTGGAATAGCAAATGATCTGGGCTTTGTGGGCACTGCAGCAGGCTGCTCATAGTCATCTGAACCATATCACCTTCCATCTCCCTCATGAGTTCGCCTTTTCCCTCTTAGCTTCCTCGATGTCCGCCTCAAGCTTGTTGACGGTGACTGCACTTGATCGGTTTGACGTCGAGCATGGAACTTATCTTCAACTATCCTCTCAAGGCTCTCCCGAGACGCACTATCTGGCCAGTAGCTCAATTCTCCGAGTGGCTTCAAGAAGTTGTTCTCAACGCTCTTGGGCTTTGCTGCTACTTCCTTCTCAGCTTTAGCTTGTTTGGCAGCTTCAGACTTAGCATGTCCTTCGACAGATGTGGGAGCATCCGCAGTCATCACAACCTCATTATCTTCGTGTTCAGGCTGCAATGGCAAGTGGGGTCTATCCAACAGGTAGGTGTCCGTGCCAAACTTGGCATTGCTAAGCATCTGAATATGCGAGCAAACCCACACGACCTCTTACAGTCTGCTGCTGTCCTCTTGATAGTCTCTACTATCGTGTCCATCACCTTAAAAGGTGTCTTCGATCTAGAATGTGCAGCATGTTGATAGAATACCCTCTTATCATGCGGTGGTCTCCTGACTTGGGCATCAAAGTATGCCTCAGAATGGTATTGGTGGTTGGGAGACCTGCCTGAAGATAATAGACTGAACCAAGCTTCCATATCTCAACGTCCTTCTCAGGTACCTCATTGTACATGTTCTTCATTGACTCGTGATTTTTCTTCGGAATGCCATAGACATCAATGTCATCATCCCTTGAGACTGGTGCATTCAGCAACACTCTCCATTCCTCAACTGTTGAATGGAATCTACGCCTTACATCATCCATACAATTACGCCATCCGGATAGAAGTGTGCGGTGGCATAGAACTGCATGATCATCTCATCATTCCAAGCGATCGACCGACCAACAAACTCTGCAATCCCACAAGCGGTGAAGCTCTCATGCACATGTGGGAAATAGTCTCAGGCTCTTCACGTCGATGTAATCCCGGTCTACATATCTGGTGTCAGCAACAATTGGCTTCTTATCCATGAGCACTGTCTCATAAAAGTCTTGTTGCTCTCTGGTGTGGAATCTTGGGTCAACTGCTGTCCTTCTCCTGGTAGCATATGGATCAACTTGCCTCCATAGCCTGAGACCTTTGTCCTTCCTCTCCTTCATATTTTCAGCTCGAGGATGAGCATCATTATGAACCGGCAATTTCTGTCTGAGCTTTAGCAAAACATGTGCCTCTTCATCAGATTCTGCAGGTGGCACATTGTCCTTCTTCTTCTCTGAAGCAGGTATGTTCCTCACAGTTTTCTTTGGCTTGGCAGCAGGTTTGGCTTGGGCTGCCTTTGCTTGAGCTGATGGCTTAGCTTTTGTGGGTGCTCCTGCCCTGATGGCATCTCCCATCAACTTCTGCTTCTGAGGAGGCTGAGGTGCTTCCTCATCAGAATCATCATCATCAGCTTCTTCATGAACTAGCCTCTTCCTCTTGGAAGTTTTCTTGATCTTGCTGGAGGTTTCTTCTTCCATGCTGAGCTTCTGTGCAACAGTGGATTTCTTCACCTTGCTGGTGCCTTTCTTTGACTGTTTCCCTTGATAGCCCTTGGCAACCACTTGCCTTTTTGGCTTAGAAGTTATCTCCTCATCTGCAACAAAGTCAGAATCCTCCTCGTCAGAATTCCTCTTCTTCCTGGCCCTGGTGGCAGCTGCAGGCAGTCCACTTGGAGTGCTCCTCTCTCCATCATCTGAAAAACTGCTCTCTTCAGGACTTGTAGCTGCCTCTGGAATCTCAACTGGCAATTCAGACCTGTTCTGACTGTCACTTCCATCAGACATGACTGACAACCTGTGAATAGAATAGGTATAGGCAGAATAGAAGAGTTATCACAAACTGCAGAGAATTTTTTTTAAAAAAAAATGAGTTCAAACTTTAGTTTTAGGTTTTCACAGAATACATTTCGGTCTGACCGAGTCTATAAATTCGGTGAATCCGAAGTGTCTAAACAGACCATATACACCACTTTCGGTTGGACCGAAATGGGTTTCGGTCTAGCCGAGACCACTAGGGTTTCACTAAATCTTCACTTCGGTCTTACCGATTTGCACAACTTCGGTTTCACCGAAAAGTGCGGTCTGCAATGACCAGAGGCCAAATCGGTCGGTCCAAAATGCAGAATCGGTCACACCGAGATGTGTTCGGCGGAAACCTAACCCTAAAATTTTCACTCGAATTTTGTTCTATGATCTAATCTGCTGGATAGAAGGATTACAATCTTGGCAAGAAACTAGACAAAGCCTATCGTGCATTGAATCAGCGGTTTGAAGCACGAGAGGGATGAAACTCACCCAATGCGGTGGAGCTTCACTACGGCGGCAACGGCGCGATGAGAAAGACCGTTGACGGCGATGGAGACCCGCGGCGAGGGCGCACAGGTGATGGCGGAGACGATCCGGAGACCAAGGCGACGGCAGCGAAGGGTTTGAGGGCGGAGCGTTTTGAAGAAGTAATCAACGCGCGCTGTCCTCGGGTATATATACCCTTCGGCTGTCGGTGGGACCGAGTTGGAAAACTTCGGTGGGACCGAGATGGCTAATGCGTGCGATTACACACATCGGTCACGCCGAAATTTGCAACTTCGGTTTCACCGAGGTGAAAACCTAGATCAATCCAAGTAAGTTCGGTCTGTCCGATTTGAGTATATCGGTTTGACCGAAAATTCTTAGAAGGTTTTGGAAGTTTAGGCTTTTGACGGATCGGTGGCTCCGAGTGCTCCTCACTCGGTCTGTCCGAAAAAGTCTTGTTCAAAGTTTGTGATATAAGCATGAATAGAGTTTGAGACAAGAAAGCATAGATAGCTAGGGGAGGAACTTAGGCATTCTTGTCCATCCATTTGGTCAAGAAGAAAAATCCAAAAGACCAAAGCAACAAACGGATGTCCTCGAATGGATAAAATCATGCGTCCAACATGCTCACACAATAAGATAGCAAATGAAATATGTGTCAAACATGCACAAACAAAACACTTAGCAACTAGCACACAATTTGGCGATGACTAGGTCATCTATATATGAGTATATTGACTTAGGAGTCAAATGAGAACATTTGATCATAGGTCATACTCATCGTTTAAGCACAAGTGGGGTTACCACTTTTCCATAAAGCATTAATGTGTTCACATCATTAGAAGATGCTTTGGCTCATTTCTTTAGAGCAAAGCTCCCCCTTGATGTGAGAACCCCTTTTAAAGGGTCAAACTAACCTTGGGTTGTCGTTGAAGACTTCATGTAGATGTTGAAGATGTGGATGCTCAATGTTGATGAAGATTATCAAGAGTTGGGAGCAATCCTTTGGATTCGGGCACTTTCAATACCTACATGGGTTAGTCCCACAAGGAACAAACAAGAATATCCATGGACATAGATTGAAGTACACCATTGATGATGTCCATGAAAGCAATGATTACCTTGTCCCTTGACTTACCAACATGAGGGTTTGTGACTCCATGAACTAGTGCAAGATGTGGAAGTTGATTGCACAAGTCCTTGCCAAAATGAATGTGAGTGAAGTATATTGGGAGTCACCCTCAAGAACTCTCTAGTTCTTCTTCTTGGGATCCACATCATCTTGATGGGAATCCTTGGGGTAGTAGTTGAGCTTGTCGAAGTAGAACTTGAAGTTGCCTTGGGAACCCACTTGACCATGGCCTTGGGTGCTTCAATGAATGCATCAATCTCCTCTTGAAGCTTGTCCTTGCCTTTTAGCTTGTGGTCTTGTGGTGGAAGGTCATCTTGAGCTTGTTCCACATTGGTAGAAGTAGGTTCATACTTCTCCTCTTGAGAAACGAACTTTGGAGTGGGATATTGACCTTCTTCCCATTCAACACCCTCGGCGTTGAACTTTCACTCAAAACCAATTCCTTGATTCTTCCGGTGTCTTCCTTGCTTGTGAACAATTTCCTCAAAGCTCTTGCTTCCGGCAAGACTCTTGTAGACACCTTTCTCTATAATCCCTTTCAATAGACTATTTTCTTTCTCAAGTGAAACTTGGCTTGAAACATTGTTAGTGGAATCAAGAGAATTACTAGAAGTAACAACATTTGATTTAGCATGATTATTGTTACTGCTAGAGGAAGAATTTTTCTTATGCTTGTCATGCTTAGTTTTGATAGGTGGCAAGAAATTAGACAAGAGAAGTCGTTTGGCAAGATATGAAGAACTCTTCTTTCAAGATCGTCATTGATAGCTTTTAGAAACTCATGTTCTTGCTCTAGATTGAGCTTCTCGAGCGTAGCTTCTCATGAGATCTTAGGAGCTCTCTATGATCTTCTTGAGTTGTTTCATGAGCTAACTTAAGAGTGTTTAGTTCTTTAGTTAGTCGCTCAATCTCCTTCATAGCATTGTCATTCGACTCTTCTCGACTATAAAGACTACTAGCATGTTCATCATTACTAAGCTCACTAGATTTATCATGTAAAAGCTCATCTTCACCAAGCAAGTCATCCTCATCACTATCAAAGTCAATAAACTCAGGATGTGATACCTTGGGGCCTTTTGCCATGAAGCATCTTCCAATTCCCTCATTTGGTGAATCAAATATGTCGAGGAGTTGGAGTTGGAGGACACGAGAGCAAGACCGCAACACCTTCATCTTGACTATATTCGGAGTTGGAGTGATAGCTTCTTTCGAGTGATTGTTTGAGTCGGGCCGAAACCCATTCACCAACATGAGCTTGATGTTTTCTTCTTGTGTAGCTCCTTGATGACTTGTCTTTCCTTTCCGAATCCTTGCTTCTCCGAGAGGATCTTCGTTCATAACGATCATCTCTACTCCTTCTCTCTTTTCGAGGTGACTCTTCTCTTGAGCTTCTTCTTCTTGGAGATTCTTCTCTTCTCTTGTGGGGAGTCGAACACTCATTTGAGTAGTGTCCGGGTCTTCCACAATTGTAGCAGTTTTGATCACGACTAGAAGATCTCTTTTCATCATATGATCTAGACTTTGAGCTTCTCTCCTTGCTTCTACTCTTGTAGAATTTGTTGAAGTTCTTCACCATTAGGGTTATCTCTTCATTGGAAACTAGCTTGTCACTTGAGGTTGTAGGAGCTTCAACTGCAGCTTTGTAAGCACCACTTGACTTGTTGTGAAGCTCTTCCTTGTCTTTAAGTGTCATCTCATGAGAAACAATCCTTCCAATGACTTCGGTAGGCTTGAGATCTTTGTAGTTTGGCATCATTTGGATCAAAGTGCACACGGTGTCATACTTTCCATCCAAAGCTCTGAGAATCTTCTTGATGATGAATCGGTCGGTCATTTCTTCACTTCCTAAGCCTGCCATCTCATTGGTGATGAGAGCAAGCCTAGAGTACATTTCAGCGACTCCTTCACCTTCCTTCATCTTGAACTTGTCAAGCTGACCTTGAAGAACATCTAGCTTTGATTCCTTCACGGACTTTGTACCTTCGTGCATTTCACCAAAGTATCCCAAATCTCTTTTGCATTCTCAAGGCGGCTGATCTTGTTGAACTCCTCGGGACACAAAGCATTGAAGAGAATGTCACAAGCTTGAGCATTGTTCAGAACATCCGCAACTCATCCGCAGAGCTTCGCGATCCGAACTTTTCCTTCCTCAAGAACTCACCTTGCAAGCCAACACAAATAATGCCCCATGCGCGGGGTTATGTCCAAGAATATGCATTTTCATTTTATGCTTCCAACTAGCAAAATTTGAACCATCAAAGTAAGGACCTCTCGGAAATTACCCTCACTAGACGCCATACTCTCCTAGGTTGTGAAACCAAGCTTATGGAGTCAATGCAATGAAACCAATCCAATGGAGACCAAAGCTCGATACCACTTGTAGGATCGGAAGTATGTCTAGAGGGGGTGATTAGACTACTTGACAACTTAAAAACTTAGCCTTTTGATTGGAGTAGATTCTTAGCAAGTTCACAATGATAACCAAGTCAAGTATCACCCTACACATGCAATTCTAGAGTTGTGGCAGCGGAAAGTAAATTGCACGTATAGTAAATGAGAGGTGGAGAAGAGCAAACGCAATTTGGAGACACAGAGATTTTTTCTCGTGGTTCCGATAGGTGCTGCTATCGTCAATCCACGTTGATGGAGACTTCAACCCACGGAGGGTAACGGCTGCGAGAGTCCACGGAGGGCTCCACCCACGAAGGGTCCACGAAGAAGCAACCTTGTCTATGCCATCATGGCTTACGCCCACGGAGGACTAGCCTTACTCGGGGTAGATCTTCACGAAGTAGGCGATCTCCTTGCCCTTACAAACTCCTTGGTTCAACTCCACATCATGACGGAGGCTCCCAAGTGACACCTAACCAATCTAGGAGGCACCACCCTCCAAAAGGTAATAGATGGTGTTGGTGATGATGAACTCCTTGCTCTTGTGCTTCAAATGATAATCTCCCCAACACTCAACTCTCCTCACTGATTTTGCTGTGGTGGAAGAAGGGATTGAGTGGAAAGCAACTTGGGAAGGCTAGAAATCAAGCTTCATATGGTGGGAGTGGAGCAACTTGATCTCAACACAAGGGTAGGTAGTTTTCTTCTCGTAAATGTAAGGTAGGAGTGGTAGTTCTTTCGATGGCTCTCTCCACGAATGAAGAGGAGGTGGAGGGTATTTATAGCCTCCACACAAAATCCAACTGTTACACACATTTGACCAATCTCGGTCGGACCGAAGTTGACAACTCGGTGGGACCGAAAGTTCAAATCTTGTGAGCGTTGGGATTTTCGTGGGACCGAAAATACAATCTCGGTTAGTCCGATTCTTCCAAAGTCTAGGGTTTGCCAATCTCGGTGGGACCGACTTTCTCATCTCGGTGACACCGATTTGAGTCTGAAGGTCATGAAGCTTGGCAACACCAATTTCGGTATGACCGAGTTTGGAATCGGAAAATCCGAGAATCTTAGGGTTTGGCTATATGGCTGAGGTGGTTCATCTCGGTGTGACTGAGTTTGGAATTGGTGGGACCGAGATTACTTATGGGTTTACGTTGGAATGAAAGATTGCTGATAGTTTGAGAGATAAATCACTAAGCACTTTGAGCAACCAGATCATCATCATAACCTCATCCCCTTTTAATAGTATTGGCTTTCCTATGGACTCAATGTGATCTTGGATCACTAAAACAAAAATGGAGTCTTGAGCTTTTGCCAATGTTTTCCTTAGCATTTTGAGGGGTCCACATCATCAGTCATTGCCATACCCATATCACTGAACTTTCTGAAATATTCTCAAGAAATGATTAGTTCAATGATATATATGTTGTTATTAATTACCAAAACCACCCGGGGATTAGTTGCACTTTCAAGAATCCTTATCTCTTTATAAAGGCGGTAAAAACTGTCCGCCTCCCCACTTGCCCGTTAAGATCGGTTATTTCCCAAGCGCCACGATTGATGGCGCGGTTGGGTTACCCATACCCGTATTGATGAGAATCCCGTGATAAGGGGACACGATCTCTACTTCGACAAGACATGTCAAGAAAACCGCCTCGCATTACGTGCGGTAGCTGGTTGTGAAAAACGGTTCGAATAATGAGCGAACCGTGGCGTGATGCATGGTATAAAAAGCTGTCAGCAGATTAGATTTGTGGAATATTATAATCTCTATGGTGGAATGTGGAATTTTTTTTGCAGAGCCGGACACGATCCTTGTGTTCTAAATCTCTTACGAAGTATTCTGAGAAGGAACCCGCCTTGCAATGCCGAAGACAATCTGCGCGCCGGACTCATCGTCATTGAAGCCTGGTTCAGGGGCTACTGAGGGAGTCCTCGATTAAGGGGTCCTCGGACAGCTGGACTATATACTTTGGCCAGACTGTTGGACTATGAAGATACAAGATTGAAGATTTCGTCCCGTGTCTGGATAGGACTCTCCTTGGCATGGAAGGCAAGCTTGGATATTCGGATATGTAGATTTCCTTCTCTATAACCGACTCTGTGTAACCCTAGCCCCCTCCGGTGTCTATATAAACTGGAGGGTTTAGTCCGTAGGACAACGACAATCAGAATCATAGGCTAGCTTCTAGGGTTTAGCCTCTACAATCTCGTGGTAGATCAACTCTTGTAATACTCATATCATCAAGATCAATCAAGCAGGAAGTAGGATATTACCTCCATCAAGAGGGCCCGAACCTGGGTAAAACATCGTGTCCCCTGCCTCATGTTACCATTAGCCTTAGACGCACAATTCGAGACCCCCTACCCGAGATCTGCCGGTTTTGACACCGACAGCAGGGCTGTGCTGTGGGGATCACCGGAGAAAAAGCTCGGCACGGGGAGGGGGGGCTAGAGGGATGGTCGGGGCGGCGGCGGACCGGCGGTGGGGAGTGTTTTCGAGGCGGGGTGTTGGGGGGCTGCTGTTTGGCTGGTGGTGGCTGGCGGCTCAGGGGGGTAGAAGTTGAAGATGAACTGCAGGCCCTTGATTTCGTGTCCAACGGCTGCAAAATCGACTGACCAGAGATGAAAAAGTCAGTCGACCGACATGTAGCACCACCTTTCTAGTGTGTTCAGTTTCGACAGCTAAATTAAGTTTCGACAGCAAAATTCAGTTTCGACAGCAAAATTCAGTTTCGACAATTAAGTTCAGTTTAACGCTTAAATTCAGTTTAAACGCTTAAGTTTAGAGATGAGCAGCTGATGTATTTTACATCTAGCACTTTACTCGTTATGTATTTTATGTCATGTATTGGAGATGCTATTAGAATTCCACCAGGTTAACGTTATCTCTCTTGTCCTGCTTCACCTCGGCGTCAGACAACTCACGGAGCTGCTCCAACGATTTAAACTCTGCATCACAATGAGCAAGACTGGCTCCATCTCCAGAGGCCTAAGATCTACTTCCCCTCCTCCAACAGCCAAGTCAGCCGGAGCATCCTCACCGGCCAACCCAATCACGCTGAGATCGACATGGCTTCGTCAAAGAGGTTGTACACTTGTTGCATCTCTTTTTTACTCTACATGTTTTATATATTGTCCACTGACCACACGTAGTAACGGGAAATATGATTATTTTATCCTATGATATGACAAGCAGTGAGTAGGGCTGCAAGAAAAGCTTGAGGCTTGTGAGCCGCTCGAGATCGACTCGTATTTTAGCTCGACTCGATCGAGTCGAAAAGAAATGAGCAGCGTATGAACACTTTATGTAGCTCGATTAAGAATCGAGCCGATCTTGAGCCAACATTGGCTCGCTCGATTTTAGCTCGATTGCTCAATATCATATAAGTATATTAAATAACCTTCGCATCTATTGCCAATAATTAGGATCATTCATTTCCGTATATGTTCTGTACGATTTTTATCTTCACTTTACCTACTAGCAAACATGGAAATTAAGCATGGAGACAATTTATTCTCATCACGTGGGCAACCGTGTGTTCAATATTTTCTTATTTTGGTCAATGTTTGAGAGTTGGCGTACCTTCATCGCCTTCTATCCATGATTTCTTGTTATTAAATACTAGTCTTCACTTGAGAAAGAATAAGTTGAATTTATAGAGATTTTTTGTTGTGTTGTGGCCTATCTTGCTTTAAAATTTTCCTTAAAACAATTTTAAAAATCATCTTATTTAGCTCGAAACTAGCTCGAGATCAACTCGAGATCGTTACAAGCAGAGCACGAGCCACTTTCTGCAGCTCGACCTTGAGCTTCGCACATTTTAAGCTCGCTCGAATTTTAGTATGAGTTGAGTTGAGCCTAGGCCAACTCGCTCGAACTCGACTCGTTTGCAGCCCTAGTAGTGAGGTACCAGGCAAATTAGCTATCCGTGATGGACTCTCTTGAACACCATCATTATTTATCTCTGCGCGTTTGAGCTGTACATTTGTCGATGGGCCTGGGAGTTGAGCTAGTATGGCAGTGGCCTTGGTCCAAAGTAATAGAAGTAGCACAAAAACATTTTTTTAGTGTAGGATTTTCCTTGCTCATGCCTGCCTACTAGAATCACCAGTGCTTGAAAGGAAAAGTGAATGAAAAACATAGGAATTGGAAAGTTTCCTATGGCGCTACTTTTCATGAATTTGGTGCAAAGGTATGGAGCAAAGGAAAACTGTAGGATTTGTTCCTTTAGTGTCTCCTTGAAAGAAAAACCGTAGGAATTCTAATTTCCACTTGTCCTCCATTTCATATTCCTATTCATCAAGCACAAGACTAAGAGATAGTAGCATAATAGCATTATAACCGTGCATTTTCTTATGGTTTGACTTAATCTCACCATGTTTTTTGCCTCCTGTTATCTTCCAATTGTTGTGAATCAAACACCCAGATTGGCAGAAATCCTGTGTTTTAAAATTCTCTGTTTTGCACGTGCATTCCTATCCTATTCATGTCTATTTCCTATCACTGCATTGTTAGAATCCTCAAATTCAAACAAGCCCTTACTCAATTACTTCTATTACAGATATGTGTCAAAGAAAACCTTGTGTGGTTTGTCCTGCTCCTGCGGCGCTGTGTTCCACCCCACCTTAGCTGCTCCAACGATGGAAGGGTTCACCACAGTAGGGATCCACTCTCCAGACTGTCTTTCGCCGCCTCAGATCTTCTTCCCCTCCGCCAGCAGCCACGACAACTGTGTTACCATCATCAACTGAGCAGATGACCTTGAGGACTACACGGGTCCGCAAGAGAGGTCGCACTCTTCCGTTTATGCTTACGTTATGCATCGTTTAATATGATGACATGCTACATTATCGTCGTGTTCACCTATTAGACTCCGAGTCAGGTCCAAACTAATGCTGAAACTTGAGTTTTTAAATGGTTGTGGAGTACATCTTGGGGCAGTAATCAGTACTATCTGTCTACTATCTGGTTAATCTCGGGTGTCTACTATGAGTTTCATGTTGGGTGCAAACAAACATTAAAGGAGCCATTATCTGTATTTTTTAACTAAAGCTATTATCTGCCTGGTATCATTGGTTTTGGGTCTATCCATAGTTTGCTACCATCACTCTGGATTTTGCATGCACTCCTTACATAATCTCACTATGTTTTATTTCTATGCATGCCAGTTATTGTACACAATGGAACTGATCATGTAGAGCAAAAGAGACGAGCCTTGCGTTGCAATAAAATTTGATGCAGACGTCGCTCCATGGTGGGTGCAATGGCAGCCCCCCCCCCCTCCACCCATATCGGATCGTAATCAAGAGGAAGATAAGTGTTCTGAGGAGGATTCAGAAGGAGAAGACCACACCTATTTACCCCATGAGGTCTTCGCTCTAACTTGGCATGCTGATGTTGGTAATATCATGCATATGGTGCCTTGCATTGCTTACTGTATACATTAAAGATGTCATCTACTTAGTTTAGACATGCTTTGTGTCAATGTCATCTATTTAGTTTCTTTATCGTATATGTGAATCATGCAATGCCATCTTGTTTAGCCAGGCATCATATATGTGAATTTTGCAATGCCACCCTAGTTAGCTAGTCATCTTATATGTGAATTATATCATGCCATCCTTTTTTTATTACGTGTTAAATTTGTAAACAATTTTAGTACATTCAATTACTCTTCCCGTGCATCAGCCATTCGGCACGGTCATGGAAAAATCTAGAGTGGAAACAAGGTCTTCAGAGCAGACAATGCTATCTGACGAAGCGCATGTCTTGCTGGTTACCGATAGCTCCTCAGAGGAGGATTCGAGATGATGACCGGTCATATCCCCGAGGTGCATGCTCTAACTTGGCAGGGTTATGTTGCTCATATCGTGCATATGGTATCTTGCATTGCTATGTCATTTGCTTAGTTTAGACATGCTTTCTGTGAATGCCGCCTGTTTAGTGTCCAATTACCATATATGTGAATTATGCAATGCCATGTTGTTGTAGGACATTATATATGTGAATTATGCAATGTTATCTTGTTGCAAAGCATTATGTATGTGAATTATGCAATGCCATGCTATTTAGGCAAGCGTCATATATGTGAATTATATCATGCTATCCTGTTTAATTAGCCATCATATATGTGAAATTATGTCCTGCTATTCTGTTTGGTTAGACAACATAAATGTGAATTATTTCATGCCCTGTTTTCTTCCCTAGTATCCATTGCACCTGTCTATCTTACAACGTCTGTACATTCAATTACTTTTCTTGTTTATCATCCATTTCAATTGGAGGGAGTGATGGCAGTATCTGTGGGAGTAAAAACACGGTCTTTAGAAAATATCGTGCTACCTGTCGATGCAGATAGAACCACGGTTGTACTTGCCCAAGAACCAGCCCCACCACACATAACCCACACTCATGCAGATTGTACCCCTACCCAGTTGGACAGAGAACCAGCTACACTACTTCTAACCCCAACCCCGGCAGATAGTAACCCAGTTCCCATTGACACAGCACCGTCTCCACCACAGAGCACCCAAACACGAGCAGTTAGTAAGCCAACTGTAGTGCCCAAAGCACGAGGACCACCACTCCGAACCCCAAGTCAACGCTTAAAGCAGAAGAAGAATTATTCTCAGGTCAGGTTCTGTAGCTATGGTGCATACTACTTTGCTCTTGCATCACTGTATTTACTCATACCAACTAATTTCAAATTTGAAGGATGCAATTGAAACTCCAATGGCGCAACAGGTATGTTTTAAACCTGTTTCTTTAACATGTTTGGCTGTTTGCTGTTGTAACTTTCTCTATGTTGATTTCAGTTTCAATTGAATAAACAGTTATGTTCTCATGCCATGCACATTACAAGTGTTGTTATTGTTGTGTAGTTTCCCACACTTATATTCTGTCTATGCTGCTTTGTCTTAAACAGATATGATTCGAACTGTATCTATCTTGATTTGGCAACATAAACTAGAATGATATAGACCATACAGTGACCATACTACATAGATATATGTTTGTTTCATGCTGTTATCCTGTCCACCTTACTACTGAACTGGTTTACCAAAATGAGTTTCATATACTACATTGTAAACCTGTGATGTGTTTGTTTGTTTCTCTTTTAGAACGCGGATAAAATATTGGACAAGAGTACCCCGTTATGCAATGGTAAAGGAAGTAATGCAGATAAGGTTCAAGATAGTGAGACATCCCTATTGGTCTCCAAGAAAGCTGATAAAAACTATATTGAAGACACTGAGACAACCCCAAAGTCCTGTCTTGATGTAGTGTTCGAGTTACTGGCTACTACTGCTAGCACCAGCTCTTCGAACTCGTTGCCTGAATCAGTTCGGCTTCTTGAGTCTCAAATTCAAGTTGAAAGACATCGATCAGATGTTATGCGACAGGAAGCCGAAGGACTGAGGAAGTCCCTACTGAATTCAGATGCATATTTTCTGGTGCAACAGCAAGTGTTGGAGGACTTAAGCGCCAAACAAGAGAAAGTTAATAAGCTTGCTAAGCATCTTGCCAGCATTATGGGTACCCAGGATATTGTTTCTTGAGCTCTTCAAGTGGTTTTAGTTCGGACTTGTTTTGTCATGGCGTTTATATCTCTTTGTGTTCCCTATATTTGCACTAGTGGAGAACTTTGATGCCCAGTGGATGTAATATGTGTAATAGCCATGATAGCCTAGAGTAAGTTGCTTGCTTATTTATTTCCTTATTGTCTTGTTTATTTCTTTGCTTGTAGTCAGTGCAGTTCTTTTTCCACGGTTTGCTAGTGGCCGCAATAACCTATTTTTTAAAACTAGGCCACAGTAACCATGGGCTACATATTTACTGTAGTTACCATTTCCCTCCCACGGGCCGTAGAAACAATGGGCCTTCTACGTGTCGTAGAAACAATGGGCCTTATACGGGTCGTAGACACAATGGGCCTTGTACGGGCCGTATCATCAATGGGCCTTGTACGGGCCGTATGATCGGTTGGCCAAACATGGGCCAATAACAGACGACATTATGGCCGTAAACGGGCTAGAGTTGGAATCGTCTGTTCATGGGCCGGCCATAACGGGTCGTCGATAATCGGCTGTATTTGATGATGTTATGAAAACGGCCCAACGTATTAACGGGCCACAAAACGGACCGACTGTAACCTCGGGCTGAATTTAGCCCACAAGCAGAAAATGACAGTAATGGGTCATAAGTAAACGAATGCTGGAAATGAGCCCAAGAATAAATGGGCTCTGAGAAGGCCGAAAGATAACATGGGCTGGAAATGGCCCAACGGAATAACGAGCCGTTAATGGGTATAAAGTGATACACTATTCATTACGGGCCAGTTTCACCACGGGCCATTAATGGGTATAAAGTGATACATTGTTCATTGCAGGCCAGTTTCACCACGGGCCGATAATGGGCCAAGAGTTACAAAGGGCCTCATATGGGCCGAAAGACGTCATGGGCCATACATGGGCCAGAAGTGAAAACGGGCCGGAATCATATTAGATGGCCCAGATGACGCTACTGGGCCTAATTCAGATAGGGTGTAACGGGCCTTGGGTTAGCGGGCTGTAAATGGGCTACATGCGAACAGGCCGTTAGCAGGCTTTCCATGGGCCGGCCCGCCACCTTTTGACCAAGTCAAACGGGCCGGCCTTTTTACAGGAATGGGCCTCTGTTAGGCCGTGCCAGGTGTCGACGTATCATAGGCGCCTTCTGTCCAATGAGTGGATGACATCTGTCCCAACGATGAGCCGACACGTGTTTCCTCTAGCCAATTATGATTTTACACGTGGAAAATCGCCATTGGTCCGGGCTGTTAACGGGTTATCGGATCCAAAACCCGACCCGACAGCTTAATGGTGTTCCGTTACGGTGGGTGCCATGTGTCGGTCACCCTTGACGAAAGCACTTCTGTGACGCGTGATTTATCGTCATGCAAGTGGACACTTCCGTGATGATAATTTTGGTAATGTCATGGAACACTTCTACGACAGCACAGGTATGACTATCTTGATTCTATCATAAAATTGTCATGGATGTACATGCATGACAGAAAACACGACCTACTGTGACAAACACGTATCATCACGGAAGTGTATTTTTTTTTGTAGTGCAGAGTATGAACAAACTCGGCATCACCACTTTATGCCTCCTTGTAGGTACATTGTGCTGATGCGTCCACGGTCGCATGTGCGTATACCAACTTTTTGCTATTATTAATGTAAGGGCGCATGCAAAATGAAGCGACCACACTATTACCTTAAAGACATGTCTAACCAGTGTAATTGTTAATCTAATGCCTGCAGTGATATGATGCAATTAAACTATGTTACAAATGGTACTCCTATTGTTTTCCCTAGTATGATACGTAAGTTGCTTCTTTACGCTGCTGAATGTCCTGGTGTTCCCACGGTCCCATGCCCTTAAACCAACTCTTTAGATGCTGTTGTCTACTGTATCTTGTAAACAAGCAATGCCACCATTAAAGTAATCCCATAGTTGACGAATGTCATTGTTGATCGTAATGCTTCCAGTAACATGAAGCATTGCCGACGTTTTTAATTTTCTATTATCCTTGCGTGATTGCCATGAACATAATCAAGATGCTTCTTTTCATTTTGTGTACCTTTCGTATCTTGTTATTGACCAGCAACTATTTTCTTTCTATCTTTTTGTGCAGATAGGGATATCCATTTCACCTTGTTGCTATTGTGACCTTTTGGTGAACTGCACAAAAACTTTTTTTGATATGAGTGTCTTGTGCAGTTCAACTAAAATGTCACGTGGGCAACATCTCTCAATTTGGGTGGAACTGCACCAAATGGTGATTGGAGTTTCCAAAATCTCCGTCAAATTATGCTGGTAATCTCATGCAACATTTTATTAGCCTTTGCAAGATGAGCCCTCACCGTCACCACAATGGCACTTTATTTTAGTGGAACTGCATAAAGGGATGAGCAAATTATAGTTGCACCTTACATGAGCAGGACAGTCAACCTTAATGTTGCTCAATTTTAGTGCAACTACTAAAGAAGAACCTGCCAGCTCACGAGAGCAAGTACTTCTTGCTAGTTGAATGATGCAATCTTTGCTTCATTTTAGGTGAACTATAGAAAAAGACACATGAATTGAATCATCGAGTGAAGCTGCAGGTTGACTTCAACTAGTGACACTATTATAGTAATCATGCTCTTTCTTATCAGTGCAAACAGGAATACTTGTGATGGTCAAGAATATTCGCCAAGTTCTTGGGTTGTATGACACGGCTAGCCAAGATGGATTTAATCCCGATATTCACTTTATCAAAAGGCTCTAATGGGTTGGTTCTAAATCTTGCAAGCTGGGAATCAATGAGATGTGTAGGCATGTTTGTTGTACTTATTATTTGAATCTTATTTGTTAGTTCCGAATCTTGCAAGGTGGGAATCAGTGAGATGTGTAGGCATCTTTGTTGTACATATTATTTGAATCTTATTTATTGGTTCTGAATCTTGCAAGCTGGGAAACACGACATGATGATGCAGAGGACAGCAACAATAACAAACTGTTCAAACTCTGTAGTATTGTCTTTGTGAAAGTGCAGCAAATGTGTTGATCGTGTGCGTCCTGAGAATAATAATTCTAATTGTTGTGCATGTTGATCATGTGGCACTGATAGAACGAGCCAGTGCATTGCTTGTTTTAAGAATAAATTAATTAAAGCTAATTAAATTTAAGTAAAGTGACCACTAACACTTGTTATTACAGTACCAATACAGACCCGCTCGTGAACCGACGTGTGCCAGAATAGGTTTCTTAATGGAGGCATTTGAATGCGCCGAGGGTGCATGTTCTATTGGGCATGCAACGGGCGATGGAGGGGTAGTAACTATTTTTGCATATACACACTCAGTTTACTATGGAATCCAGTTCCCCAAGAGCTGAAAACGAACTGCTGCCGCCGCCTACCCACTCGTTCACTTCAAGAGACTCCAATGGGATTCGAGGGGTGAGCCTGCTAGATATGGACTTCAGCAAGGAGTCCACCTTTGAGTTCGCCGTCACTCCCTTTGTGAAAGTGTAACTAATCCCCGGGTGGTTTTGGTAATTAATAACAACATATATATCATTGAACTAACAGTTACTTGAGAATCATTTTAGAAAGTTCAGTGATATGGGTATGGCAAGGATCAAGAAGTGGACCCTCAAAATGCTAAGGCAAGCATTGGCAAAAGCTCAAGACTCCATTTTTGGTTTAGTGATCCAAGATCACATTGAGTCCATAGGAAAGCCAATACTATTAAAAGGGATGAGGTTATGATAATGATCCGGTTGCTCAAAGTGCTTAGTGATACATCTCCTAAACTATCGAGAACTCTCACCGCTATATACACTCATAAGTAATCTTGGTCCCACCGATATTCCAAACTCAGTCACACCGAGATGAACCACCTCACCATAAAGCCAAACCCTAGAAATCTCGGATTTTCCGATTCGAACTCGGTCTCACGAAACTTGAGTTGCCAAGCTTCAGAACATACATCATCAAATCGGTGTCACCGAGATGATGAAGTCGGTCCCACCGAGATTGGCAAGCTCTTGTCTTTGCACGAATCGGACTAACCGAGATTGTATTTTCGGTCCCACGAAAATCCCAACGCTCACATGATTTGAACTTTCGGTCTCACCGAGTTGTCAACTTCGGTCCCACCGAGATTGGTCAAATGTGTGTAACGGTTGGATTTTGTGTGGAGGCTATAAATACCCTCCACCCCTCTTCATTCGTGGAGAGAGCCATCGAAAAGTACTATCACTCCTACCTTACATTTCGAGAAGAGAACTACCTACCCTTGTGTTGAGATCAAGTTGCTCCACTCCCACCATATGAAGCTTGATCTCTAGCCTTCCCAAGTTGCTTTCCACTCAATCCTTTCTTCCACCACAGCCAAATCAGTGAGGAGAGTTGAGTGTTGGGGAGATTATCATTTGAAGCACAAGAGCAAGGAGTTCATCATCATCAACACCATCTATTACCTTTTGGACGGTGGTGCCTCCTAGATTGGTTAGGTGTCGCTTGGGAGCCTCCGTCGAGATGTGGAGTTGAACCAAGAAGTTTGTAAGGGCAAGGAGATCGCCTACTTCGTGAAGATCTACCTCGAGTAAGGCTAGCCCTCCGTGGGCGTAGGCCATGATGGCATAGACAAGGTTACTTCTTCGTGGACCCTTCGTGGGTGGAGCCCTCCGTGGACTCTCGCAGCCGTTACCCTCCGTGGGTTGAAGTCTCCATCAACGTGGAAGTACGATAGCACCACCTATCGGAACCACGTGAAAAAATCACCGCGTCTCCAAAATTGCGTTTGCTCTTCTCCACCTCTCTTTACTACATGTGCAATTTACTTTCCGCTGCCTATACTCTAGAATTGCATGTGTAGGGTGATACTTGACTTGATCATAATTGTGAATCTGCCAAAAACTTGTCTTTGTCAAAAGGCATAATTTTTATATTGTCAAGTAGTCTAATCACCACCCCCTCTAGACATACTTTCGATCCTACAAGTGGTATCAGAGCTTTGGTCTCCATTGTATTGGTTTCCATTGCATTGGACTCCATAAGCTTGGTTTCACAACCGTCTAGTGAGGGTAATTTTCGTAGAGGTCCTTACTTTGATGGTACAAATTTTGCTAGTTGGAAGCATAAAATGAAAATGCATATTCTTGGCCATAACCCACCGCATGGGGCATTATTTGTGTTGGTATGCAAGGTGAATTCTTGAGGAAGGAAAAGTTCCGGATCGCGGCTTCTAGCGGAAGAATTGCGGATGTTGCAAAACAATGCTCAAGCTTGTGACATTCTCTTCAATGCTTTGTGTCCCGAGGAGTTCAACAAAATCAGCCGTCTTGAGAATGCAAAAGAGATTTGGGATACTTTGGTTGAAATGCACGAAGGTACCGAGTCCGTGAAGTAATCAAAGCTAGATATTCTTCAAGGTCAACTTGACAAGTTCAAGATGAAGGAAGGTGAAGGAGTCGCTGAAATGTACTCTAGGCTTGCTCTCATCACAAATGAGATTGCCGGCTTAGGAAGCGAAGAAATGACCGACCGATTCATCATCAAGAAGATCCTCAGAGCTTTGGATGGAAAGTATGACACCGTGTGCAGTTTGATCCAAATGATGCCAAACTACAAGAATCTCAAGCCAACCGAAGTCATTGGAAGAATTGTTGCTCATGAGATGACACTTAAGGATAAGGAAGAGCTTCACAACAAGTCAAGTGGTGCTTACAAAGCTACAAGTGATGCTCCCACAACCTCAAGTGACAAGCTAGTTTCAAATGAAGAGATAAGCCTAATGGTGAAGAAATTCAACAAATTCTACAAGAGTAGAAGCAAAGAGAGAAGCTCAAAGTCTAGATCATATGATGAAAAGAGATCTTCTAGTCGTGATCGAAACTGCTACAATTGTGGAAGACCCGGACACTACTCAAATGAGTGTTTGGCTCCCCACAAGAGAAGAGAAGAATCTCCAAGAAGAAGAAGCTCAAGAGATGAGTCACCTCGGAAAGAGAGAAGGAGTAGAGATGATCATTATGAACGAAGATCCTCTCGGAGAAGCAAGGATTCGGAGAGGAAAGACAAGTCATCAAGGAGCTACACAAGAAGAAAACATCAAGCTCATGTAGGTGAATGGGTCTCCGGCTCCGACTCAAACAATCAATCCGAAGAAGCTATCACTCCAACTCCGACTACAGTCAAGATGAAGGTGTTGCCGGTCTTGCTCTCGTATCCTCCAACTCCAACTCCTATGACTTATTTGATTCACCAAATGAGGGAATTGGAAGACGCTTCATGGCTAAAGGCCCCAAGGTATCACACCCTAAATTTATTGACTTTGATAGTGATGAGGATGACTTGCTAGGTGAAGATGAGCTCTTACATGATAAATCTAGTGAGCCTAGTAATGATGAACATGCTAGTAGTCTTTATAGTCGAGAAGAGTCGAATGACAATGCTATGAAGGAGATTGAGCGTCTAACTAAAGAACTAAACACTCTTAAGTTAGCTCATGAAACAACTCAAGAAGATCATAGAGAGCTCCTAAGATCTCATGAGAAGCTACGCTTCGGGAAGCTCACTCTAGAGCAAGAACATGAGTTTCTAAAAGCAATCAATGACGATCTTCGAAAGAAGAGTTCTTCATATCTTGCCAAACGACTTCTCTTGTCTAATTTCTTGCCACCTATTAAAACTAAGCATGACAAGCATAAGAAAAATTCTTTCTCTAGTAGTAACAATAACCATGCTAAATCCAATATTGTTGCTTCTAGTAGTTCTCTTGATTCCACTAACAATGTTTCAAGCCAAGTTACACTTGAGCAAAAAATAGTTTATTGAAAGGGATTATAGAGAAAGGTGTCTACAAGAGCCTTGCCGGAAGCAAGAACTTTGAGGAAATTGTTCGCAAGCAAGGAAGGCACCGGAAGAATCAAGGAATAGGTTTTGAGCGAAAGTTCAACGCCAAGGGTGTTGAATGGGAAGAAGGTCAATATCCCACTCCAAAGTTTGTTTCTCAAAAGGAGAAGTATGATCCTACTTCTTCCAATGTGGAACAAGCACAAGATGACCTTCCACCACAAGACCACAAGCTAAAAGGCAAGGACAAGCTTCAAGAGGAGATTGATGCATTTGTTGAAGCACCTCAAGCCATGGTCAAGTGGGTTCCCAAGGAAACGTCAAGTTCTACTTCATCAAGCTCAACTACAACCCCAAGGATTCCCATCAAGATGATGTGGATCCCGAAGAAGAAGAACTAGAGAGTTCTTGAGGGTGACTCCGCCAACATACTTCACTCACATTCATTTTGGCAAAAACTTGTGCAACCAACTTCCACATTGTGCACTAGTTCATGGAGTCACAAACCCTCTTGTTGGTAAGTCAAGGGACAAGGTAATCATTGCTTTCATGGACATCATCTATTGTGTACTTCAATCTATGTCCATGGATATCCTTGTTTCTTCCTTGTGGGACTAACCCATGTAGGTATTGAAAGTGCCCGAATCCAAAGGATTGCTCCCAACTCTTGATGATCTTCATCAACATTGAGCATCCACATCTTCAACATCTACATGAAGTCTTCTCGACAACCCAAGGTTAGTTTGACCCTTTAAAAGGGTTCTCACATCTAGGGGAGCTTTGCTCTAAAGAATTGAGCTAAAGCATCTTCAAATGATGTGAACACATCAATGCTTTATGTAAAAGTGGTAACCCCACTTGTGCTTAAGCGATGAGTATGACCTATGATCAAATGTTCTCATTTGGCTCCTAAGTCAATATACTCATATAAAGATGACCTAGTCATCGACAAATTGTGTGATAGTAGCTAGAGTTTTGATGGTGCATGTTTGACACATATTTCATTTGCTATCTTATTGTGTGAGCATGTTGGATGCATGATTTTATCCATTCAAGGACATCCATTTGTTGTTTTGGTCGTTTTGATTTTTCGACCAAATGGATGGACAAGAATGCCTAAGTACCTCCCTAGCTATCTATGCTTTCTTGTCTCAAATTCTATTCATGCTTACATCACAAACTTTGAACAAGTCATTTTCGGACCCTCCGAGTGAGGAGCACTCGAGCCACCGATCCGTCAAAGGCTAACTTCCAAAACCTTCTAAGTGATTTCGGTCGACCAACTCACTCAAACTCGGTCGAACCGAAAACATTTAGATCGATCTAGGTTTTCACCTCGGTGAAACCGAGTTGTGATTTTCGGCGTGACGAAGTGCATAACGCCTGCGATTATCCATCTTAGTGCCACCGAGTTTTACAACTCGGTCCCACCGACAAACAAAGGGTATATATATTCCGAGGGCCGCGCGTTGATTTCTCCTTCAAACGCTTCGCCCCACACCCTTTTTGCCGCCCTCGGTCTCCGGATCGTCTCCGTCGCCGCCGTCAGCCCTCGCCGCAGGTCTCCGTCGCCATCAACGGACATCTTCTCCGCGCCGTTGCCGCCGTAGAGAAACTCCACCAAGTTAGGGTGAGTTTCGATCCCACTCGTGCTCCCATCTCCGATTCAATGCACGTTTGGTTTGCCTAGTATCTTGCCACGATTGAAATCTTCCTGAACACTAGATTAGTTCGTTTGAACAAGATTCGAGTAAAAGTTTTAGGGTTAGGTTTCCGCCGAACACATCTCGGTGAGACCTATTTTACATTTTCGGTATGACCAATTTGGCCTCTGGCCATTGCACTACACCTTTCGGTCCAACCGAGTTGTGCAAATCGGTGTGACCGAAATGACGATTCTGTGAAACCCTAGTGTTTTCGGCAGGACCGAAACCCACTTCGGTCCAACCGAAAGTGGTGTGAAGGCTTCTATCTGAACACTTCGGATTCACCGAATTTTAAACTCGGTCTGACCGAAATGTCTTCTATGAAAACCTAATACTATAATTTGAACTCATTTGTTTGCAAAAACTTCTGCAGTTTGTGATAACTCTTCTACTCTGCCTACACCCTATCTATTCACAAAGTTGTCACCATGTCGATGCCGTGGATCGAGAACAGTCGAGTCACCTATAGCAGATATTCCAGAGGCGGGCACTAGTCCCGATCCCAAAGACTCATCGATGATGGTGAGAGGAGTACACCAAGTGGTTGGCCTCCTGCAGCCACCAGAGCCAGAAAGAAGAGGAACTCAGATGAAGAAGACTCAGATTTTGTTGTTGAGGAAGAAGTCACCTCAAAGCCCAAGAGGAAAGTAGTTGCCAAAGAGCCACAAGGTCAGCAGACTAAGAAGGGCACCAGGAAAGTTAAGCAGTCCACTGTTTCTAAGAAGCTAAATTTGGAAGAGGCAACAGCAAGCAAGGTGAAGAAAACTTCCAAGAGGAAGAGATTAGTGCATGATGATGCAAAGCGAAGATGAGGATGAGGAAGCACCCCACCTCCTCGAAGCCTAAGCTCATGGGTGATGCCATCGGTGGAGCCACTTCAAAGCCCAAGCAATCTGCTCCACCAAGGCAGCTCCAAAGAAAGCCTCGCCGCCAAGCCCAAGAAGACAACGAGAACATTCCAAAGATCTAAAAGAACAAAGATGATGTGCCACCAACAGATGTCGGATGATGAAGCACCAGTTTTCTTTGAAACTTCGACGAAACTGCCACTACACAATGATGCTCATCCTCAAGCCGAGAACATGAAGGAAAGGAAAGATAGAGGTCTCGGGCTATGGAGACAATCTGACCCATATGCCGTGAGGAGAAGAACTGCTGTTGATCCCAGATTTCACACCAGAGAGCAGCAGGACTTCTATGAGACTGTGCTGATGGACAAGAAGCCCATAGTGGCAGACACAAGATATGTTGATTGGAAATACATTGACAGCGAAGAGCACAGAGATTTCTTCCCACATGTGCATGAAAGCTTCACTGCATGTGGTGTTGCAGACTTTGTAGGTCAGAAGTTGACAAATTGGAATGATGAGATGATTATGCAATTCTATGCCACAGCTCACTTCTACCCAGATGGAAGGATTGCATGGATGACTGAAGGCCAAAGATTTTCTTCAACTGTTGAAGAATGGGCAGAACTTCTGAATGCTCCAGTGCAAAGAGAGGATGATGTTGATGTATATGGTATTCCAAAGAAGAACCATGAATCCATGAAGAATATGTACAAAGAGGTTCCAACTAAGGATTTGGGAATCTGGAAGCTCGGCTCGATGTACTATCTCGAGCAGGTCTACCTACCACTAACACTATTACGAGGCATACCTTGATGCCCAAGTCCGAGATCATCGCATGATCAGAGGATACTCTATCAACATGCTGCACATACTTGATGAGAGAGCACCTTTCAAGGTGATGGACTTGATAGTTGAGACTATTAAGAGGACTGCAGCTGACCAGAAAAGGTCATGTGGATTTGCCCCGCATATTCAGATGCTTATCAATGCCAAGTTTGGCACGGGCACATTCTTGTTGGATAGAGAACACTTACCACTGCAGCCTGAGCATGAGGATAATGATGTTGTGATGGATGAGGAGGACCCAACATCTGTTGAAGGTCAAGCAAAGATTGAAGCTGCCAAGAAAGCCAAAGCTGACAAGGAAGCGGCGCAGCAGCAGCTAAACCAAAGAGTGTTGGAGAGCAGCTCCTTGAAGCTACCCAAAGGATTGAACAACGCTGCCAACATTATGCAGTCTCGGAGAGCCTAGAGAGGATTGTTGAAGACAAGATCCACGCTCTGGATGTGAAGTCGATCAAGTGCAAGTAATCACAACAAGCTTGAGGCGGACATTGAGGAAGCAAAGAGGAGAAGGAAGAGCTTATGTGTGAGATGCAGGATGACTTAGTCCAGATGCTTATCAACAGATCGCTGGTTCCCACAGACCCGATCACCGCTATTCGATGGATCGACACCAGACTACAGCTTCAAAGACCTCCACAGTTCCATCGGTTGCTCAGCTCCAGCTCCAAAGACCACTCCTCCAAAGATGACATCACTGAAGTTTTCGCCGATGCTATCATATCAACTCCAACATCAACCTGACGAGAGCCGCCAGAGAGTCCCCAAAGTGGCGCTTAGCTCTATGCCTTTTCGAACTTTTGGTAACTTGTTGCCAAAGGGGAGAAATTGTATAGATCATAGGACTTCGAGAGAGAGTGCTTTTGTCTTTGCGCTTTTGCTCTTCGTACTTTTGCGGTTTCTTTGAGATACTTCGGTTTTCAAACATTCATGTGTTTGATACTACGTTTGATCCTACTTTAATGAGTGCTGGGTCGTACTATGCTTTAATGTGTGCTTAATGCTTATCATATGCTATTCATATCTTGTATGACCATTTACTCATGTCTTGGTGATTGGGTGCATGCTGTTCATTCTTATCATTTTGTGCGCTCCACCAAGATGTTTGTGACATGGAAGAGTGACCCATGATCCTAATCGATTGTGCATTTGCATTCAAACGCAAATCTTAAATAATGCACAAATTTAGGGGGAGCTCTTGCTTATCACATACTTCTCAAAGCGATTTATATTATTCATTGATTATATCCTTTGTCGAAGCTTTGATCTATATGTTGTCATCAATTACCAAAAGGGGAGATTGAAAGTGCAACTAATCCCGGGTGGTTTTGGTAATTAATAACAACATATATATCATTGAACTAATAGTTACTTGAGAATCATTTCGAAAGTTCAATGATATGGGTATGGCAAGGACTGAAGAAGTGGACCCCTCAAAATGCTAAGGCAAGCATTGGCAAAAGCTCAAGACTCCATTTTTGGTTTAGTGATCCAAGATCACATTGAGTCCATAGGAAAGCCAATACTATTAAAGGGATGAGGTTATGATAATGATCTGTTGCTCAAAGTGCTTAGTGATACATCTCCTAAACTATCGACAACTCTCACCGCTATATACACTCATAAGTAATCTTGGTCCCACCGATATTCCAAACTCACCACACCGAGATGAACCACCTCACCATAAAGCCAAACCCTAGAAATCTCGGATTTTCCGATTACGAACTCGGTCTCACGAAACTTGAGTTGCCAAGCTTCAGAACCTACACATCAAATCGGTGTCACCGAGATGATGAAGTCGGTCCCACCGAGATTGGCAAGCTCTTGTCTTTGCACGAATCGGACTAACCGAGATTGTATTTTCGGTCCCACCGAAAATCCCAACGCTCACATGATTTGAACTTTCGGTCTCACCGAGTTGTCAACTTCGGTCCCACCGAGATTGGTCAAATGTGTGTAACGGTTGGATTTTGTGTGGAGGCTATAAATACCCTCCACCCCTCTTCATTCGTGGAGAGAGCCATCGAAAGTACTATCACTCCTACCTTACATTTCGAGAAGAGAACTACCTACCCTTGTGTTGAGATCAAGTTGCTCCACTCCCACCATATGAAGCTTGATCTCTAGCCTTCCCAAGTTGCTTTCCACTCAATCCTTTCTTCCACCACAGCCAAATCGGTGAGGAGAGTTGAGTGTTGGGGAGATTATCATTTGAAGCACAAGAGCAAGGAGTTCATCATCATCAACACCATCTATTACCTTTTGGACGGTGGTGCCTCCTAGATTGGTTAGGTGTCGCTTGGGAGCCTCCACGAGATGTGGAGTTGAACCAAGAAGTTTGTAAGGGCAAGGAGATCGCCTACTTCGTGAAGATCTACCTCGAGTAAGGCTAGCCCTCCGTGGGCGTGAGCCATGATGGCATAGACAAGGTTACTTCTTCGTGGACCCTTCGTGGGTGGAGCCTCCGTGGACTCTCGCAATTACCCTCCGTGGGTTGAAGTCTCCATCAACGTGGAAGCACGATAGCACCACCTATCGGAACCACGTGAAAAAATCACCGCGTCTCCAAAATTGCGTTTGCTCTTCTCCACCTCTCTTTACTACATGTGCAATTTACTTTCCGCTGCCTATACTCTAGAATTGCATGTGTAGGGTGATACTTGACTTGATCATAATTGTGAATCTGCCAAAAACTTGTCTTTGTCAAAAGGCATAATTTTTATATTGTCAAGTAGTCTAATCACCCCCCCTCTAGACATACTTTCGATCCTACACTTTGCTGCACTAAGTTGAATGTGATGTATACCAACGATCCGGACTCGTGCCTCGCCGAGTTCAAGCAGTACCTACAAGACGAGAAAACACAAGGTCACAGGACTTGACCTTGTGCCCATCCATTCGTCTCCTGATAGGGACCAGCGGATCGTCGTTGCCAAGGTTGCCTGCGGGACGAGGTTCTCGTCTACCACTATTGTAGGGCCATCAGAGGTTCTGGAGCATTCGCCCGTTTCATCGGCAGCGCCGGCTGCACCTTCGCTATTGTGGAGAGAAGGAAGAACACAATGATTCAGCCATCTGGTGCAACAAGCTTGTTGACATCCAGAAGCAATACAAGATCATCGGCAATGGGAAGGAGGACTTCATGGTTGACCTCGCCGAGACCATCATCGACCCCTGCTACACCTACATGAAAGAAGACAACGATACCAAGGACCTGAACACGTGGGAGGTACCTCTGAATCTAGCCTACATAACCTACACGTCCAAGGACACATACGCATGCTACGACATGTACAGTTGGATCTTGGACATGAGGGCGTGTCTGCTTCCCGTAACCGACGAGTACATGGACAACCGCAGCATCATGATCAAGCGTGCCAGGATGGTCTAGATGATGTACTTTATCTTTTTAAGCACCTTTATCATCTGAGTGTTTCATGTATTAGCCTACGTGTCGTAATTATCTATTTTGTCCGAAATATTTCATCTAAGAACCCATTAACCTGTTTGCTTTTTAGTGGCTATTTTCTTATGTATGTAACTAGTTCACTGGGTTGCCGTCTCCCAACATATTCCCCTTCTCAGGTGGACCCAGTAGGTCTCGTACACAGACATCTGGGACCAACCACCTATCCATCTGTATTTCTTTATTTTGTTCAATCTTTTGTCCTCTTCATATACAGCGGCTGGCGGCGCTGCTGCACACGCCTCGGTGACCCATCATAGCCTATGCCATTGGCCAGGCACCTGAACAGGTCGGCCCTTGTACTCCCCTCCGCTTGCATCTTCCCCCGCTCCGGTTCATTTGGTCCGAGGTCTTGACGTCGTCCTTCACCTTGGCGCTCTCACCGCCGTCTATCGTTCCCAACATGGTCAGCAAAACAAGAGAAATCGGGAGACGACTGTTCGTCGAGAGGCTGACAGTCCTGGGCCCACCAGGTCCATGGCCTAGGTTTTGTTGTTTAACATGCGCAACCCATGACATGTTTCAACTTTTTTTGTATCCAGCAGGTATCAAGCGGCCTCTGGGCCTCCCAGCCAAGCTTGTCTATAACATCAGCAGCCCAAGTTATGTTTCTTTTTTCAAGACAACGCATAGCTTAGTTCTATTTTTCTATAAGATTGCAAAACTGAATCTATGTTTCCCTTCTATAATAGTATATATATATATATATCTTACTTTGTTACATATATATAATAGAAACAACATAAGGTTCTGTTAAACCTATCGTTCCTCCAACCATTTTATAGACCTTCCCACTTCCTTTATTTTTCGTTTTCATTAATTCTATATCTGAATTTTCTCCCACTTTCTTTTCAATGTAATCTGAGTTTTCTCCTAGTACTTTTCCCTAGAACCAACGCAGTTGTCCCACGTCTAGCCTAACAAATAATACCACATCCTATTAACTCATCAAATTAAAATGATATTTAATCAAAAGTTCTTACAAAATAATAATAATAATAATTTCTTATATATAACTTGGCAACTAAATTCCTAGTGATTGCGCACATAAGCTTGCAAAGATTTTACTGACCAATGTAGTAATAGACGTGCAATCATGTGTTTATGTCTTTATAACATTTCTCCATCTAGCCCGACATGATATTTTCACCCAGCCCAGCAAGTCCGCGGATTTCGAGAAAAATGCAAATGGGCTTTAAATTCTACCATAATATATAAATGGGCTGCATTGGCGCTAGATCATTGTTTCACCCAGCCCGCCAAATGGACTAAAAAACAAATGGACTGGCTGACATATAGGCCAATAGGTCTAAGCCTAAGCACTTCCGGAAAAATAAAAATACAAAGGTCTAAGCCTAAGCAAGGCATTGGATTTACATCCAATGGCCGGCATTCTTCTTCAATCTCTCGTCTTCTTCCCTAAGCTGCAGGGACCGCTTTGCTCCGCCTCCCAAGATCCAAAGAAGCGTTTGTTTTATGTGCCTCATAGCGGCAGCTACCCCACCGACGGCCAGGCCATCCCTCCACTCCTCCGCACCTCCTATTATTCTCTGCCGAGTGTAGGCCCACCCCGCACCCGAATTAGTCAAGTTTTCCACTCCTCTACATCCGTGACTCCACTACCGCATCTTCCCCATCTCCAGGGAGTTCCAGTCTGGGGCCTCGCCGTCGTCCATCGGCTTGGTGCGCTCTGCACGGTGTGGTCAACGTGGTCAACAAACGAGAGTCATCGGAAGATGACTGTACGTAGAGAGGCCGATAGTGGGGATGCACCACGCCCATGGACGCAATGCATGCAACTACATCCTTTTTACCCTAAAAATAATGTTTTCTCCCCCTGATAGTTGGGACTCACTAGCTACATCTTCGCACGCAAGGAAGTGCGTCCTTATTACGGGAAAAAATGATTCTTCCTCCTAACAGCTGGGACCACCAGCTATATCTTTGCATGCAAGGAACTACGTCCTTATCCTCCCTGACAGCTAGAACCCACCCGGTCGAAGCGTATGTAGCATTGTCTGTGTACATACCGGTCGATCGATCTGTTTGCCATCATGAACCCTGGCCGAGTAAGGAGCGGTAGCAGTTTAGGCAGTCCAGTCCAAACGTGTACACATACATACAGCCATATGCCAAAAAATACGGCCATGCACATACATATGGGCGGGGTTTCAAATGCGTATTCACGCATACGTACGGCCAGGGCTCGTGTACATGGAGAGGCCACGGACGGCAGCAACGGCGTCCTACTCATCGGAAGCCAACCGGCTGGGTCGAAACGGAGAAACTGCGTCGTGTCCATGGGGAAGCAATGAAATGCGTCTTGTAAATCGAGAGGCTATGGAATACGCCGTGTTCATCGGGAGCCAACCGGCTTGGACGGACAGCGGAAACAAGGTCTAGCGTACTGCAGAATGGAGGAAGCAGGCCTTCTGTTCGACCGCGTACCGGTCGAAATGGGGTCTTGTTCATCGGGAAGGGTCTGGCATACTGCAAAACGGCGGAAACATACTTGTGTTCGACCGCATTCGGTCGAAACAGGGTGTTGTTGATCGGGAGGGGTGTGGCATACTACAAAACGGAGGAAACGGACTTGTGTTGGAGCGCCTATGGTTGAAACGGGGTCCTGTTCATCGGGAGGGGTGTGCCGTACCGCAAAACAGGACTCCACGGGCTAATTTTCATCCACCATCGACTTCCTCCAGCCGCCACCTACTACTGTTCATCTACCGTCGACTTCCTCCAGCCTCCACCAGCTAATGTTCATCCACGGGGTATTGTTCATCCAGCCTCCACCGGCTACTGTTCATCCAGCCCTAAGCGCGCAGGGGTTTGGGCCCATTGCACACATGCACGCTGCGAGGGCGACTGGAAGCAGACCTAGCCTCCCTAATACAAGAGCAGGCGTTCAAGTCCAATCCAGCGTGCGCCGCTCAGTCGCTGACATCAAGAAGGCTTCGGCTGATACCACGACGTCGAGTGCCCATAATTGTTCCCACGTAGTTGGTTAGTGCATATAGCCCAGTGTCCAGACTCAGATCAAATATCCAGATCTCGTTAAGCATGTTATTTTGAAGTAACTGCATACGTTGAACAGGGATCGGGCCCACCTGTCTCCTAGGTGGTCGCAACCTGCCCTGTTTCTCCGCCACAAAGTCACCATCAGGGTGTTGCCGGGAACCCAGGCCCACCACTACCTGGGTCGAACCACCTCCCCCTTCAGCCCCCATCTCCGAACAGTAACATAATTATGTAAAAGTGTATAGTATATTTACCCATGATCACCTCCCGAAGTCATCACGACCCATTAGTATAGCATGGCAGATGGACAAGAGTGTAGGTCCACTGATGTAATACTACCAACCTATACTAAGCATTGGGATAGCAGGTAAAGGTAACAACAGAAGTAACAAGGACAGGCTATGCAGCAGAATATGTTCATCTAAAAGCAGTAACAACTACACTACTCTAATGCAAGCCGTAGAGGGAAAGAGTACGCGATATTAGGATGAACAAGGGGGGCTTGGCTGGAAGCTTTGTTGCATGGGAAGAGGGGTCGTTGGTGACGTAGTCATACTCGGTGGCATCAGCGCCAGTCTCGGGGTCTACCGGAGAAGAAGATGGAGAAGAAACAGTAAATATGGAGCAAACAAAGCATCACAAAACATAACAAGGCAATAGGCGGTGCTAGGTATGCCCTAACGCGGTACTACAAGATGCCGGTGAAGGGGGGAAACATCCGAGAAAGTATTCCCGGTGTTTGACATTTTTGGACAGACAAACCTGAGGGGGATTGTTGCATGTTCACTGTGTTAGGGACGTGTGGCAGACGAACAGACTGCATATTCGGGTTTGTCTCATTGTTCTGAGCAACTTTCATGTACAAAGTATTTTCATCCGAGTTACGGATTATTTTATATTACTTTTTAAAGTTTTAATCAATTTTTACAGTTATTATTATTTTGGAAATTAAATAGCTAAAAGCTATGGGTACACATAAGTGTAACCAGAAGTGTACACATGAGGCCGACTGGTGGGGACAGGGGGCTGAGTCAACAGCCCAGTCAGTAGTCAAGTTTGACTGTTGACTGGTCAACTTGACCAGTGGGTCCCCCCTCTCATAGCCACATTAACCTAATCAACATATTAATTAGTTTAGTTAGATGATTAGGTTAATTAAGTTTAGTTAATTTAATTAAGAAAAATTAATTAATTATATTTAGTTCCTAATTAATTATATTTATTTATTTAATTTACATTTCTTCTTTTTTAGGGGGGTGGGCCCCACATGTCATTTGCCTAGGGGGCTAGCGGGCGCTAACGGGCATTGGGCGCAGGGCGTAGCCCGGACGAGTGTAGCGGGCTCTCGACCGCTGGCCTCGGGCGTGGCCAGCGGGAAGGCATGGCGAGGCTACCGGCGACCGATGGCGGGGACGGCGACCAGCATCGAAGCGGGACGGCAGCACGGGCGACTCGGTGGGGCACGGTGTGCAGAGGAGGCGAAGCGCGCGAGCGATGCACCGATGCGAGTGAGGGATCAGCGGGATGGCGCGGGGCGGCAGAGGGGCGTTGCATAGGTGCGGCCAATCGCGGCCGATGGCGGCTGCGACCGGGCATGGCCGAAAGCGGCGGGCGCTGGCCGGCGGGGCGGAGTGTGGCGGCCGAGGCGGAGCGGACGTGAGTGGGAGCGCGCGAGGCTGCCGGTGTAGAGCAGCAGCAGAGAGCGGGAGGAGAGGCCAGGGCGCGAGGCGGCGGCGTGGGCGGTTGCAGCAGCGAGGTGCGGCACAGGGAGGAGCAGCACAGCGGGGCGTGGTCGGCCCGCGACAAGCATGGCGTGGATTATGTGCAACAGAGAGAGGGAGGAGGAGATCGGGGTCTTACCCCTGTGGCAGGGGATCAGGGCGGCGAGGTGCGATGTAGTCCCGCGGGGAGGCGGTCGGGGAGGTCCGGTGAGGTGCGGAGTTTCGAGCGGCGGCGGCATGGTGGTGGCGACGAACGTCGGGGGCGATGGGGTCTGGCAACCGGCGAGGGGCGTCGTTGCCCCCCGATCCAGATCGGGGGAGCGAGAGGAGCGAGGGGGTGGGCGTCATGGGGGGGAGTGGGTGGTTGGGTTCTAGGGTTTAGTCAGGATGGGGGGATAACGGAGGGCAGCCTGGGCCAGGTGGACTGGCCTGGCTGGGAATGGCCCAGAGAGGAGGGGAGGGTTTTCTCCTTTTCTTATTTTTTCTGTTTTGTTTTTACTTTTTATTTATTTTTCTTTTCTGTTTCCTTTTAGTTTTGTTTTAGGAAAATACCAAAAAGGCACCTAATTTGTTGTTACCAAATATGCCACTGCCACATTAACTTGTTACCCAAGCTAAAATAGTTTCGTAATTAACTAATATTTAAAAGTATTTCGATAATAGTTTTTGCTACTGTTTTATTCATCTTATAGTATTTAAATATTTTATAAAGGTGTGGTTCCTCCACCATAATTACCTATGCAATATTTTGTTCACTCCGAACATTTTAGCTTTAATATTTGAAAATTCTTATTGTCTTGTAGCCACCATGATCCGAATGGACCGAAGTCTCTATGCTTAAATGTCATCCCTGGATCGGTATGCTGACACACACAGTACCTGATGAATTATAACAGCGTTCAATCACACACTTATTACATCGAGGTCCTCATAAAGAGTATTTATTACAAAAATAATATGGTTGAAGGCCATCTAACTAGAGTAACTTCGGAAGCTTTGAAGATAAATGAGTCCATCAACTTCAACAGCATAGCTGAGTGCATGACAACAACCTAGCGCACCTTATTCTTCGTCGGTAAAGTTTGCAACATGAGACGTTGCAGCCGTGTAGGTCAGCACATGGAATATGCTGGCAGAGTTACACTATAGAGCAAATGAATGAAAGAAACTATATCTACATGCATATTTGGCTGGTGGAGGCTCTAAGTTTAATTTTTGCATAAAGCTAATTTTTCCCTACAACAAAGGAATAAATTTTTATTTACTACAAAGTTTATACCAATATTGAGAAGGTTCCTCCAACTCAATCCCACCATTAAAATCAAGTATCATCATTAAACCCAATACATTAATTAAAGAGTGATGAGATCATCATAAATATCCACTTCTAGATACTCAAAATTGTCCATAACTGGGGATATGGCTAACCACGACTAGTTTATACACTCTGCAGAGGTTGCGCACTTTTCCCCACAAGACTCGACCGCATCCATGATCATAAGCGAGTCATAGTCTTTCTAAAGCATTAACTCTCTACTCTGGGTAGACTGGTACACCTACTTTCCCCTACATCTGCTAGTCCACCTGTTCAAGAGCTCACGCAAATTACTCAACTATGCCAGAGCCCATAATGGCTTGTGGTTGCACACAGAAGTTTCTAGGCATGAAATATCATATGATCCCTTTGAGCCTGGGTGGCAAGCCGAGGGAAGATCACACGGGTACTCCGGGATTCCCATGGGCAAGCATTGGTTTCTCTAGGTGCCCCAGATCTGTATTAAAGTTGCCACCTTAAAGTTGTCCAAAATTATTATCTCTCACAACTTTCATGAACCACGAACCAATCCCCGTCTACGAGCATGGCTAAGCAATATGTGAACATAGCGTATATTCTCGGGGTGATCAAAGGTAATTGGTTCCTACCTCAAGTACTACAACAAAACCACATGTTCCCAATCCTACTGATGCAAATCTTTGATGGGCAAAACTAATGCATAGTAAAAACTAGGTATTGAAAAGTATGATCAAAGTGTAACTTGCCTTGCTGACGGTCCGAAAACTCTAGAGATTTGTAGTAACAAGCTTCGCACTCTAAAAAATCTATTGTAGACAAACAATAGCATACATAAGCACTCGAGCAAACGATGCAAAGAGAAGACAAAAAAAATCCAAAGAACGCAAAAACAAGCAAAAAACTAATATAAATAGAAAACAAATTTTTAACAGCATTATATTTATGTGGATTAGATCTTAAAATAACGTACATGAGATTAGCTACGATTTGCAAAAAGAATCAACTCAAACGGAGCTACGAAACTCAAGATACGAACAAAATAAGATCAAATTCAAATCTGAACTACACTCAAATTTTAAATTGACTAAAACATGTTCAAGTTGGTTTACTGGATAGATGAGATTGCTCTAAATATTTTGGCATTGGTTTCGTCGAATTTGGAAAAACGAGCAAGAAGTTGTGCTAGTTTGAAACAAAGGGACTAAACTGTAAAAATAAAACTACGGACAGGACCTTGGCAGAAAACTAAAATAAAAAGAAAAAACCTATCGGACGAACGTTCGCTACTGAAACTAATCTAATGAATTATGTTCGTTGCAGAACCTAAACGAACAAACGTTTGCTAAAAAGCAAACTAAATAATAAACCAGATTCTAAAAGAAAATCAAAAAACTAAAAAAAGGGATCGGACCGTGGTGCTGTTTTACCGGTCCACGGCAGTTCGACGGCAGCGGCGGCAAACTCGTCGGCGGTGGCGGCTGCTAGAGGGTGAGGGCGGCGGCGGGCTCCGGCGGCGGCTAACAACGGGACGGCAACCAGGCAAGCAAGGGCCGATAACGGGGGCAACCCGGCGGCAGCGGCGGCGGCGATGTCTTGGCGGCGACGGTGGTCAAGGTGGGAAGCAATGGGCCGGGCCTCGGTATTTAAAGGGACCGAAGTGCGGGCGGCTTGGAGGAGGGGGCAAGGAAGGCGGCGGCGAGGTGGAGTCCGGGTCGGACTCCGGCGGGCGGCGGCGGCGCTCGAGACTTCGTCCCTGAGGCGGTCGGGCGAGCGAAGGCGGCTAGGCCGCTGACTTTGGCCCAGCTGGGCCGACCAGTTAACTGAACATTTTTAAAACAATTTTTTCAGAGAGACAAAACATGCTAAAAACAAATAAATAAAATCCTAAAAATACCAGAAAAATTCATGTAGTAATATGGCCTTATTAATGACCTAGTGAACATTTTTTCTGGGCCTAAATGCCTAAACTAAAAACAAACATCATACTACTAATTACTCCACTAACAAATAAATAAACTAGCGAATAAAATCAAAAAAAATCTCCAAAAAGATCAAAAATTCCAATATTTCTTTGTTGATTTTGAAGAAGTCCTTTTATCTTCTCTCTTTATTTTAAAATAATTGGAAAAGAATTTTGAAAAACAAATTTGATCCAATTATCAAATTTTGATAAATCAAAATTGGATTTTTGTGAAACCTCCAACTCTCTCAAATTGGTCCTTGAGTTGCTTAAGGTCTCTTGGATCAAAATGCAACTAAAACAAAACAAAAAAATGCATAAATCATGGATGCATATGAAAGATCTTTGAATAACATCCAAATTGAAAATTGGGATGTTACAAACCTACCCCCATCTCGCCCTCGAGATTCAGGTTGGTCAGCAAAAAGGTGTGGGTGGTCCTTGTGGAGGTCTTCTTCGCACTCCCAGGTAGCTTCCTCCTCGGTATCGTGGCTCCACTAAACTATGCAAAACTTGACGACTCTGCTGCGAGTAACTCGGCTGGAAAACTCAAGAATCTTAATGGGTTTTTCTTCATAGGTCGGATCACTATCCAACTGAATCACTTCCAGTGGCGCTGTATCTCTCAGTGGAATATTGGCCATCTCTGTGTGGCACTTCTTTAACAGGGAAACGTGAAACACATCATGAACTCCTGACAAACCTTCGGGTAATTCCAACTTGTAGGCAACTTCTCCCATACGTTCCAAAACTCTGTAGGGTCCCACAAATCGTGGTGCTAGCTTTCCTTTGACTCCAAATCGCTTTACTCCTTGAAGTGGGGATACACAAGGATATGCTCTATCTCCGACTTCATAGGCTACCTCCTTGCATTTAGTATTTGCATAACTCTTCTGCCTAAACTGAGCTATCTTGAGTCTATCACGAACCAACTTAACCTTCTCCTCAGAATCTCTGATTAAATTTGGTCCGAACAACTGTCGATCTCCAACTTCATCCCACGACAATGGTGTCCTGCACCTCCTTCCTTACAAAGCTTCAAAAGGGGCCATCTTCAAACTAGCTTGATAACTGTTATTATAGGAGAACTCTGCATAGGGTAAATTATCATCCCAACTAGATACATAATCTAGCGCACAAGCTCTCAACATGTCCTCCAGAATCTGATTGACTCTCTCTGTCTGTCCATCTGTCTGCGGATGAAAGGCTGTACTGAACTCTAGCCTAGTACCCAAAGTTTTGTGTAACTGATACCAAAACTCTGAAGTAGACAGTGTTCCTCTATCCTATACAATGGTCCTCGGAACTCCATGTAGACATATGATCCTGGTCATGTATATCTTTGCCAACTTAGCACTCGTATAAGTTGTCTTCACAGGGATGAAATGGGCTACCTTGGTCAAGCGATCATCTACAACCTAGATAGAATCATAGCCTGAACGAGCCTTGGGTAATCCGGTGATTAAATTGATACATCTCCAACGTATCTATAATTTTTGATTGTTCCATGCTATTATATTACCTGTTTTGGATGTTTAATGGGCTTTACTATACACTTTTATATTATTTCTGGGACTAACCTATTAACCGGAGGTCCACTTCAAATTGTTGTTTTTTGCCTATTTCAGTGTTTTGCAGAAAAGGAATATCAAACGGATTCCAAACAGAATGAAACCTTCGGGGGAGTTATTTTTGGAACGAAAGCAATCAAGGAGACTTGGAGTAGACGTCAGGGAAGCAACAAGGTGGCCACGAGGGTCCAGGGCATGCCCCCACCCTCGTGGGCCCCTAGTGGCTCCCCTGACCGACTTCTTTCGCCTATATATATCCATATACCCCAAAAACATCTGGGAGCACAATAGATAGGGAGTTCCGCCGCCACAAGCCTCTGTAGCCACCAAAAACCTCACGGGAGCCCGTTCCGGCACCCTGCCGGAGGGAGAATCCATCACTGATGGCCATCTTCATCATCCCGGCGCTCTCCATGACGAGGAGGGAGTAGTTCACCCTCGGGGCTGAGGGTACGTACCAGTAGCTGTGTGTTTGATCTCTCTCTCTCTCTCTCTCTCTCTCTCTCTCTCTCTCGTGTTCTTGATTTGGCACGATCTTAATGTATCGCGAGCTTTGCTATTATAGTTGGATCTTATGATGTTTCTCCCCCTCTACTCTCTTGTAATGGATTAAGTTTTCCCGTTGAAGTTATCTTATCGGATTGAGTCTTTAAGGATTTGAGAACACTTGATGTATGTCTTGCATGTGCTTATCTGTGGTGACAATGGGATATTCATGTGATCTACTTGATATACGTTTTGGTGATCAACTTGTGGGTTCAGTGACCTTGTGAACTTATGCATAGGGGTTGGCACACGTTTCGTCTTGACTCTCCGGTAGAAACTTTGGGGCACTCTTTGAAGTACTTTGTGCTGGTTGAATAGATGAATCTGAGATTGTGTGATACATATCGTATAATCATGCCCACGGATACTTGAGGTGACATTGGAGCATCTAGGTGACATTAGGGTTTTGGTTGATTTGTGTCTTAAGGTGTTATTCTAGTACGAACTCTATGATAGATCGAACGGAAAGAATAGTTTTGTGTTATTTTACTATGGACTCTTGAATAGATCGATCAGAAAGGATAACTTTGAGGTGGTTTCGTACCCTACAATAATCTCTTCGTTTGTTCTCCTCCATTAGTGACTTTGGAGTGACTCTTTGTTGCATGTTGAGGGATAGTTATATGATCCAATTATGTTATTACTGTTGAGAGAACTTGCACTAGTGAAAGTATGAACCCTAGGCCTTGTTTCCTAGCAGTGCAATACCATTTACGCTCACTTTTGCTATTAGTTACCTTGCTGTTTTTATAGTTTCAGATTACAAAAACCTATATCTATCATCCATATTGCACTTGTATCACCATATCTTCGCCGAACTAGTGCACCTATAAAATTTTACCATTGTATTGGGTGTGTTGGGGACACAAGAGACTCTTTGTTATTTGGTTGCAAGGTTGTTTGAGAGAGACCATCTTCATCCTACGCCTCCCACGGATTGATAAACCTTAGGTCATCCACTTGAGGGAAATTTGCTACTGTCCTACAAACCTCTGCACTTGTAGGCCCAACAACGTCTACAAGAAGAAAGTTGTGTAGTAGACATCAAGCTCTTTTCTGGTGCCGTTGCCGGGGAGGTGAGTGCTTGAAGGTCTATATTTAGATCTTGCAATTGAATCTTTTAGTTTCTTGTTTTATCACTAGTTGAGTCTATAAAAGAAAACTCCAAACAAAATGGAATTGAGGATGCCTCATATGCTTCATCTTTTTAATATCTTTCGTGAAAATGAAGGGAAGGAAAATTGTGCTCAAGTCCAAGAAAAAGAATTACATAGAATGCTTGGCATAAAATATGTGAATGATGAGCATGATTGCAATGTTGTTAGTATGAATTCTTTGAATACCCATGATGCTAATGATATGCAAAGCCACAGGCTTGGGGATGCTATGTTTGATGAAGATGATATGTTTAGTCCCCCAAGTTTTGATGGAAAAATTTATTATGATAAAAGCATGACTCCTATTTATGATGATTATTGTGATGACACGTATGCTATAAAGAATAAAGATAACCATGAAACTTGTCATCTTGATTTTAATTTTCAATTAAATTATGCTTCACATATTAGTTATTTTGTTGAGTTTGCTACCACTACTATTGATGAGAATAAATTTGCTTATGTGGAGAGTAGTAAAATTTCAATGCAAGTAGATCATGAAAAGAATGCTTTATGTTCTGGTTATATTGTTGAATTCCTTAAGATGCTAGTAAAAAAAATTATGAGGGAGGAATATATGCTTGTAGGAGTTCTAGTGATATCAAGTTTCCTCTCTATGTGCTTAAAGTTTTAAAGTTATGCTTGTTTTGCATTCCTATGCTAGTTGATTATTGTTCCCATAAGTTGTTTGCTCACAAAATCCCTATGCATTGGAAGTGGGTTAGACTTAAATGTGTTAATAATATGCTTCATGATGCTCTCTTTATGTTTCAATTCTTATCTTTTATGCGAGCATCATTGAAATCATCATGCCTAGCTAAAAGGCATTAAAGAAAAGCGCTTGTTGGGAGACAACCCAATATTTACCTTTACTGTTTTTGTATGTTCACATGATTATTCTACTGTAGTAATCACGTTTTATAGCTTTTGTTTCAATTAAGTGCCAAGTAAGACCTTTAGGATAGCTTACGGTGATAGTTGTGTTGATCCTGCTGAAAATCAGAAACTTTTGCACCCAGTAAATTAGTTTTTATAATTCAAAGAAATGTGATTTTGATATGATTATTATTTCTCTTGATTGGTACACAAAATTCTCAGGTTTTCCTAATTTGGTAGAATTTTTGGAGTTACAGAAGTATTCTAGAGTTACAGATTACTATAGACTGTTCTGTTTTTGACAGATTCTGTTTTCTATGTGTTGTTTGCTTATTTTGATGAATCTATGAGTAGTATCGGAGGGTATGAACCATAGAGAAGTTGTAATCAGTAGATATTACACCGATATGAATTTAGAATGAGTTCACAACAGTACCTAAGTGGTGGTTTTATTTTCTTATACTAACGAAGCTTACGAGTTTTCTGTTGAGTTTTGTGTTGTGAAGTTTTCAAGTTTTGGGTAAAGATTCGATGGACTATGGAATAAGGAGTGGCAAGAGCCTAAGATTGGGTATGCCCAAGGCACCCCAAGGTAATATTCAAGGACAACCAAGAGCCCAAGCTTGGGGATGCCCCGGATGGCATCCCCTCTTTCGTCTTCGTTCATCGGTAACTTTACTTGGAGCTATATTTTTATTCACCACATGATATGTGTTTTTCTTGGAGCGTCATTTTATTTTGTTAGTATTTCCTTGCTTTCATTTATAATAATGTTTTGCATCTATGTTTTCAATAAAAATGTCAAATATAGCCTTTACCATGCTTATTTTGCAAGTATACTTGCTGCTGTTTGAAAACAGAAAGTTTATCGATGTTGCAAAAATTCCCTAGAAAAGTCAGAATATGATAAATTGTTTAAACTTTTTGAAAAAGAAGCTCTGATAAATTTTCTACAGTTTAGTATTTTTCTTATAATTTTTGGAGTTAGTTAAGTATGATGAATCTTGCATTCTTTACAGATTGTACTGTTTTGGCAGATTGCTGTTATGTTTGCATTGTTTGCATTGTTTGCATATGTTTGCTTGTTTAATGATTCTATTTGAGGATAGGAGTATTAAATATGCAGAGGCATTTAGTATGCAATGTTGAATAATAATTTTTGTGACTTTCTACAGTAGAGAATGATAAGGTTTTTGCATTGGTTTATATTAACTTATCTCACGAGTTCTTGTTGAGTTTGGTGTGGATGAAGCTTTCGAGATTTAGGAAACCGAGATATAAAAGGAATTAAGGAGAAACAAAAGCTCAAGCTTGGGGATGCCCAAGGCACCCCAAGATAATATTTCAAGAAGTCTCAAGCATCCAAGCTTAGGGATGCCCCGGTAGGCATCCCACCTTTCTTCTTCAACAATTGTCGGTTAGTATCGGTTGAACCTAAGTTTTTGCTTCTTCACATGATGTGTGCTATCCTTGAAATGTCATTTTGTTTTGTTTTGCTTGCTGTTTTAATAATATCCCAAGATCTGAAATTCTTAAATGTTAGAGAGTCTTCACATAGTTGCATGATTATTCGACTACACATTGATCTTCACTTATATCTTTTGGAGTAGTTTGTCTTTTGCTCTAGTGCTTCACTTATACCTTTTTAGAGCACGGTGGTGGTTTCATTTTGTAGAAATTATTGATCTCTCATGTTTCACTTATATTATTTTGAGAGTCTTTTAGAACAGCATGGTAATTTGCTTTGGTTATAAAATGTGTCCTAATATGATGGGCATCCAAGTTGGGTATAATAAAAACTTTCATATAAAGTGCATTGAATACTATGAGAAGTTTGATACTTGATAATTGTTTTGAGATATAAACGTGGTAATGTTGGAGCCATGCTAGTTGGGTAATTATGAGACTGAGAAATACTTGTGTTGAAGTTGGCAAGTCCCGTAGCATGCACGTATGGTGAACGTTGTGTGACAAATTTGAAGCATGGGGTGTTCTTTGATTGCCTTCCTTATGAGTGGAGGTTGGGATCGCGCGATGGTGAACTCCTACCAATCCTTCCCCTAGGATCATGCGTAGTAGTGCTTTGGTTCGAGGGCTAATAAACTTTTGCAATAAGTATATGACTTTTTTATGACTAATGTGAGTCCATGGATTATACGCACTCTTACCCTTCCATCATTGCTAGCCTCTACGGTACCGTGCATTGCCCTTTCTCACCTTGAGAGTTGGTGCAAACTTTGCCGGTGCATCCAAACCCCGTGATACGATACGCTCAATCACACATAAACCTCCTTATATCTTCCTCAAAACAGCCACCATACCTACCTATTATGGCATTTCCATAGCCATTCCGAGATATGTTGACATGCAACTTTCCACCGTTTCGTTTAGTATGATATGCTCCATCATTGTCATATTGCTTTTGCATGATCATGTAGTTGACATCGTATTTGTGGCAAAGCCACCTTTATAATTCTTTCATACATGTCACTCTTGATTCATTGCATACCCTGGTACACCGCCGGAGGCATTCACATAGAGTCATATTTTGTTCTAATTATTGAGTTGTAATTCTTGAGTTGTAAATAAATAGAAGTGTGATGATTTCCATTATTAGAGCATTGTCCCATGTGAGGAAAGGATGATGGAGATTATGATTCCCCCACAAGTTTTCAAGTTTTGGGTAAAGATTCGATGGACTATGGAATAAGGAGTGGCAAGAGCCTAAGATTGGGGATGCCCAAGGCACCCCAAGGTAATATTCAAGGACAACCAAGAGCCTAAGCTTGGGGATGCCCTGGATGGTATCCCCTCTTTCATCTTTGTTCATCGGTAACTTTACTTGGAGCTATATTTTTATTCACCACATGATATGTGTTTTTCTTGGAGCGTCATTTTATTATGTTAGTATTTCCTTGCTTTTATTTATAATAATGTTTTGCATCTATGTTTTCAATAAAAATGTCAAAGATAGCCTTTACCATGCTTATTTTGCAAGTATACTTGTTGCTGTTTGAAAACAGAAAGTTTATCGATGTTGCAAAAATTCCCTAGAAGAGTCAGAATATGATAAATTGTTTAAACTTTTTGAAAAAGAAGCTCTGATAAATTTTCTACAGTTTAGTATTTTTCTCATAATTGTTGGAGTTAGGTAAGTATGATGAATCTTGCATTCTTTACAGATTGTAATGTTTTTTCCTATTTCAGTGTTTCGTAGAAAAGAAATATCAAACGGAGTCCAAACGGAATGAAACCTTCGGGAGAGTTATTTTTGGAACGAAAGCAATCGAGGAGACTTGGAGTGGACGTCAGGGAAGCAACGAGGTGGCCATGAGGGTCCAGGGCGCGCCCAACCCCCTGGGTGCTCCCCCACCCTCGTGGGCCCCTCGTGGCTCCCCTGACCGACTTCTTTCACCTATATATATCCATATACCCCAAAAACATCCGGGAGCACAATAGATCGGGAGTTCCGCCGCCGCAAGCCTCTCTAGCACCAAAAACCTCTCGGGAGCCCGTTCCGGCACCCTGCCAGAGGGGAATCCATCACCGGTGGCCATCTTCATCATCCCGGCGCTCTCCATGACAAGGAGGGAATAGTTCAACCTCGGGGCTGAGGGTATGTGCCAGTAGCTATGTGTTTGATCTCTCTCTCTCTCTCTCTCATGTTCTTGATTTAGCACGATCTTGATGTATCGCAAGCTTTGCTATTATAGTTGGATCTTATGATGTTTCTCCCCCTCTACTCTCTTGTAATGGATTGAGTTTTCCCTTTGAAGTTATCTTATCGGATTGAGTCTTTAAGGATTTGAGAACACTTGATGTATGTCTTGCATGTGCTTATCTGTGGTGACAATGGGATATTCACATGATCTACTTGATGTATGTTTTGGTGATCCGCTTGCGGGTTCAGTGACCTTGTGAACATATGCATAGGGGTTGGCACATGTTTCATCCTGACTCTCCGGTAGAAACTTTGGGGCACTCTTTGAAGTACTTTGTGTTGGCTGAATAGATGAATCTGAGATTGTGTGATACATATCGTATAATCATGCCCACAGATACTTGAGGTGACATTTGAGTATCTAGGTGACATTAGGGTTTTGGTTGATTTGTGTCTTAAGGTGTTATTCTAGTACGAACTCTATGATAGATTGAACGGAAAGAATAGTTTCGTGTTATTTTACTACGGACTCTTGAATAGATCGATCAGAAAGGATAACTTTGAGGTGGTTTCGTACCATACAATAATCTCTTCGTTTGTTCTCCGCTATTAGTGACTTTGGAGTGACTCTTTGTTGCATGTTGAGGGATAGTTATATGATCCATTTATGTTATACTGTTGAGAGAACTTGCACTAGTGAAAGTATGAACCCTAGGCCTTGTTTCCTAGTGCAATACCATTTACGCTCACTTTTGCTTTTAGTTACCTTGCTGTTTTTGTAATTTCAGATTACAAAAACCTATATCTATCATCCATATTGCACTTGTATCACCATCTCTTCGCCGAACTAGTGCACCTATACAATTTACCATTGTATTGGGTGTGTTGGGGACACAAGAGACTCTTTGTTATTTGGTTGCAGGGTTGTTTTAGAGAGACCATCTTCATCCTACGCCTCCCATGGATTGATAGACCTTAGGTCATCCACTTGAGGGAAATTTGCTACTGTCCTACAAACCTTTGCACTTGGAAGCCAACAACGTCTACAAGAAGAAGGTTGTGTAGTAGACATCAGAAATCCATGCCAAGTTTATCCCACTTCCATTCGGGTATCGGCAAAGGCTGAAGTAACCCTGCTGGTTTCTGATGCTCTGCTTTAACTCTTTGACATATGTCGCATACTGCTACATACTCTGCAATATCTTTCTTCATTCCCGTCCACCAAAAACTCTCCTTCAAGTTCAAATACATCTTGGTGTTGCCTGGGTGAATCGAATAAGGCGAATCATGAGCCTTCTGAAGAGATAACTTACTGATCTGAGGGTCATTAGGCACATAGATATGATTCAAACCATAAAGTTTCATGCTCATCCTCAAGAAAACATTTAGCCTTGCCTTTACTCATCCTTTCCTTTATTTCTGCAATCTCCTTGTCCGTCTCCTGGGCTTCTCGGATCTTTCCCAGCAAAGTGGACTGAAGCTCCAGTGCTGCAATATAACCTCTCGGACCTATCTCCAAGAAGTTCTCGAAGGTCGGCGGCTAACTCCTGGGGTAATCCTCCAGTTATGAGCGTGTTAACACAGCTCTTGCGGCTCAACGCATCAGCTACGACATTGGCCTTTCCTGGATGATAATGCATTCTCATGTCATAATCCTTTATGAGCTCCAACCATCTCCTCTGCCTGAGGTTCAACTCCTTCTGCGTGAAGATGTACTTCAAACTCTTATGATCCGTGTAAACATCACAACGGTTTCCGATGAGAAAATGTCTCCATGTCTTGAGTGCATGCACTACGGCTGCTAAATCCAAATCATGCGTGGCATAATACAACTCATGAGGTCGAAGCTGACGTGAGGCATATGAAACAACTATTCCTTCTTGCATAAGAACGCCTCCAAGTCCTTGACGAGAAGCGTTGCAATAAACTTGGAAATCCTTGCGTATGTTCGGGAGAATCAGCACTGGGGATGTAACCAAACGTTTCTTCAACTCCTGAAAATTGGCCTCACAATCCTTGGTCCATTTAAACTTGGTGTCTTTCTTTAATAACTCTGACATGGGCTTCGTGATCAAGGAAAAATCTTTGATAATAACTTGTGAGTCGAAGGAAACTTCTGATCTCTCCAACTGAGGTGGGTGCCAACCACTCAGTGACAGATGCAACCTTGGTAGGGTCTACTGCTATTCCTTCTCCTGATATAACATGTCCGAGAAATCCAATTTCCTTCAACTAAAACTCACATTTGTTGAACTTGGCATACAACTGATGTTCCCTGAGCTTCTCAAGAACCAAGCGCAAATGTTCATTATGCTCTTCTTCATTCTTCGAGTAGACCAATATGTCGTCAATGAACACCACAATGAACTTGTCCAAGAACTCCATGAACACCTTGTTCATCATACTCATAAAATAGGCAGGGGCATTATTCAAACCAAATGACATAACCGTATACTCATATAGCCCATACCTCATGGTAAAAGTTGTCTTAGGTATATCCTACTCTCAGATCTTTAGCTGGTGATAACCTGGTCGATGATTGATCTGGGAGAAAACCTTAGCTCCCTACAACTGGTCAAACAAATCATTGATCATCGGCAGAGGGTATTTGTTCTTGATCGTCACCTCATTCAGCACAAGATAATCAACAACCATCCTCAAAGACTTGTCCTTCTTCTCAACTAGAAGCACTGGGGCTCCCCAAGGTGATGAGCTTGGTCGAATATAACCTTTCTCCAATAACTCCTTAATCTGCTTCTTTATTTCCTCCAGACCATTGTTGGGTATCCGATATGGTCTCTTTGATATTGGTCCGGTGCCTGGCAACAACTCGATCAGAAAATCAATGTCTCGGTCTGGTGGCATGCCTGGTAATTCCTCTGGAAATACATCGGGATAATCCTTCACAACTGGTACTTCCTCCTGAAAAACTCCCGAAAGGGAATTCGCCTGAGTTCTCCTAGGCGCATGCCTAGACACATACTTGATCCTTCTTTCCCTCTGGGATGGTGAGAACAATCAATTTATTGACACAATCGATGTTTCCCTCGAACTTGGGTAACCAATCCTTGCCTAGGATCACATCCAATCCTTGTGACTCCAGGACAATAAGGTCGATGGGGAAAACATGTCTACCTATGGTTATTGGCAACTGATAACATCCCCGACTAGCCATATACTCTGCTCCTGGGGAACTCACTAACATAGGTGACTTAAGGGCTACTGTTGGCAACTTAAACTTGTCCATAAATCCCCTTGATATGAATGAATGAGATGCACCAGTGTCAAAAAGAACAAGGGTTGTAAATGCATTAATGAAAAACTTACCGACAACTGCGTCGGGCTGCTCCTCAATTTCCTCCACACTAACGTGATTCACCTGACCTCTGGTGAAAAGGTTGGGCTTATTTCCAGAACTTCCATTGCCATTTCCATTCTTTGCTTCAGAACATTCTATGGCATAGTATCCGGTCTTCCCGCACTTGAAACAAGTAATGTGACTCAGATCCTTCTTGGCGGGTCTCGCGGGGTTGGAACGGCTCTGACTGTTGCTTCCTCCATTCCCATTACCATTCTTAGGGCCACTATGGTTGTGTGAACTTCCTCCATTGTGTGAATCTCCTCCATGGTTATGCCCTCCATGGTTATGATGAGTGTGTCCTCCCGAGTATGGGGAATAGTGAGGCTTCTGCTGAGCTCCAGAATTATACTTCCCATGTCCATACTTCCTCTTGCAGTTATCTATCTGCTACTGCTTACCTTCTATCATGAGGGCCCTGTCTACCAGATCCCGGTAGTTGTTGAAGGTTGCCACCATCAACTACATACTCAGCTCATCATTGAGTCCCTCAAGAAATTTCTCCTGCTCTGCGGCATCTGTGGCCATATCATCTGGGGCATAGCGTGCTAGCTTTCTGACCTCATCCACATACTATCCCACTATAGGACTCCCTTGGTGTAAGTTACAGAACTCACGCTTCTTCAAACTCATGGCTCCAGCTGAGACATGTGCGGTGCAGAAGGCCTGCTGAAACTGATCCCATGTAACTGTAGCAATGGGGTAAGTCGTGGTGAAATTCTCCCACCAAGAGGTTGCGAGTCCATCAAGCTGGTATGCGGCAAAGCGCACTCTCTCCGCATCTGTGCATCCAACAGTGGTCAGCTCCCTCCCTATCTTGCGGAGCCAATCATCTGCAACAATCGGCTCGGTGCTACTAGAGAACACCGGCGGATTCAACCTCAGAAAATGGGCTAGGTTTTCAACAGGGGGTGGTGGCGGTGGGTTGTTGTTATTGTTGCCTTGTTTCTGGATCATCATCTGCATCAAGGCATTTTGCTGTTGGATCAACTGGGTGAGCTCCGACAGGAAAGTGAATCGGGGGTCACGTCTCGGAGGCATCTGATGGGTTAGAGGGGTGAGAAGACAGAATAGAAAAGGTCTATGAGAAATTTCACTACCCAGATGCATATGAGGCAAATACACTCAATTCACACCACTCAACATCAAACAAGATTCACACAATGATCTAAATACTATTAAAAATCGATCGATTCTAACTACTTGGAAGAATACTACTAGTAACAGGGGGTCGTCTAGAAATTTTGATCGGTGAAGGACTCCATAATATCAGCTCCAGCTTCGTCTTCCTAATCATCACTACCATCATCATCATCACTATCTGTGTCGGTGTCATCTAATATGATGTAGTCCTCCAAACGAAAATCCACTTCAGGTTCTGGTTTTGGTTTCACCACGGGTATTCCTACCTTCTTCAGATCTTCATTCTGCTCCGGTAGCACATCAATTTCATCTTCATATCCATCGCGAATTTACTTGAGTTCCTCTTCTAGCTCGATATTCCTGGTCATCACCTTCTTGGTCTTCTTCATTATAGCGCACATTTGATTCTCATATCAATGAATGTGCTGATCCATCTCCTGAATGTACGCTCCAATTGATCCATCCTTCCTGGTGCGAATCATCTCCCATTGCTCATCATGGCGTCCACATATCTGATAGACGATGTCTCCAAGATCCTTGTGGTACACCTCACAAATGTGTCCAAAGGTGATGTGGGCTGCCATGCTCTTTCCCAAGCTCCAAGTTGGTGCATCCAAGGTAAAATCGATGGGTTCGGTTGTTGGTGAAAATGTCCTTCAAGCTACACAAACTTTGATCCTCCAGCGCTCCTCTTCTGGTAAAGTTGCATTGAAGGTTCCAGTGAAGCTTGGTACGCCAATGTTCAGGTACTTGGTGACTTCCTTCAAGTGTCGTCCAAAAGGGGTGTCATCATCCGGCTGAGTGAACTTGTTCCTGGGGTCTGACATCTATAGAGTAGAAATAGAGGAGGATTAGAAATGAGTAGAGAAGAGTATCATGTGGCTTTCCCTAATGGTCGCGTCCTACAGTCAGCGTGTGCTCTAATACCATCTAGTAGCGACCACGATCCCAATGGACCGAAGTCTCTGTGCTTAAGTGTCATTCCTGGATCGGTATGCTGACACACAGTACTCGAGGAATTATAACAGAGTTCAATCACACACTTACTACATCGAGGTCCTCATAAAGAGTATTTATTACAAAAATAATATGGCTGAGGGCCATCTAACTAGAGTAACTGCGGAAGCTTCAAAGATAAATGAGTCCATCAACTCCAACGGCATAGCTGAGTGCATGACAACGACCTAGCGCACCTTATTCTTCGTCGGTAAAGTCTGCAACAGGAGACGTTGCAGCCGTGTAGGCCAGCACATGGAATATGCTGGCAAAGTTACACTATAGAGCAAATGAATGAAAGAGACTATATCTACATGCATATTTGGCTGGTGGAGGCTCTAAGTTTAATTTTTGCATAAAGCTAATTTTTCCCTACAACAAAGGAATAAATTTTTATTTACTACAAGGTTTATACCAATATTGAGAATGTTCCTCCAACTCAATCCCACCATTAAAATCAAGTATCATCATTAAACCCAATGCATTAATTAAATAGTGATGAGATCATCATAAATCTCTACTTCTAGATACTCAAAATTGTCCATAACCGGGGACACGGCTAACCATGATTAGTTTATACACTCTGCAGAGGTTGCGCACTTTTCCCCACAAGACTCGACCGTATCCATGATCGGAAGATCGAGACATAGTCTTTCTGAGGCATTGACTCTCTACTCTGGGTAGACCGGTACACCTACTTTCCCCTACATCTGCTAGTCCACCTCTTCAAGAGCTCACGCAACTTACTCAACTATGCCAGAGCCCATAATGGCTTGTGGCTGCACACGAAAGTTTCTAGGCATGAAATATCATATGATCCCTTTGAGCCTGGGTGGCGAACCGAGGGAAGATCACATGGGTACTCCGGGATTCCCATGGGCAAGCACTGGTTTCTCCAGGTACCCCAACCAATCCACCCATATGTGTATTAAAGTTGCCACCTTAAAGTTGTCCAAAATTATTATCTCTCACAACTTTCAAGAACCACGAACCAATCCCCGTCTATGAGCATGGCTAAGCTATATATGAACATAACATATATTTCCGGGGTGATCAAAGGTAATGGGTTCCTACCTCAAGTACTACAACCAAACCACATGTTCCCAATCCTACTCATGCAAATCTTTGAGGTGCAAAACTAAGGCATAGTAAAAACTGGGTATTGAAAAGTATGATCAAAGTGTAACTTGCATGTTGATGATCGGAAAACTCTAGAGATTCATAGTAACAAGCTTCGCACTACGGAAAATCTAGCATAGACAAACAATAGCATACATAAGCACTCAAGCAAATGATGCAAAGAGAAAACAAAAAAATCCAAATAACTCAAAAACAAGCAAAAAAACTAATATAAATAGAAAACAAATTTAAACAGCATTAAATTTATGTGGATTAGAGCTTAATATAAGGTACATGAGATTAGCTATGATTTGCAAAAAGAATCAACTAAAATGGAGTTATGAAACTCAAGATACGAACAAAACAAGATCAAATTCAAATCTGAACTAAACTCAAATTTTAAATTGTCAAAAACATGTTCAAGTTGGTTTACTGGATAGATGAGATTGCTCTGAAGATTCTGGCGTTGGTTTCGTCGAATTTGGACAAACAAGCAAGAAGTTGTGCTAGTTTGAAACAGAGGGACTAAACTGTAAAAATAAAACTACAGATAAGTCCCTGGCAGAAAACTAAAATAAAAAGAAAAATCCTATCGAACGAACGTTCGCTACCAAAACTAATCTAATGAATTTTGTTCGCTACAGAACCTAAACGAACAAACGTTCGCTAAAAAGCAAACTAAATAATAAACCGGATTCTAAAAGAAAAACCGAAAACTAGAAAAAACCGGATCGGACTAGGGTGGCGGTATTACCGGTCCACGGCGGTGGAGAACTCGTTGGTGCGGCGGCTGCTAGCGGCTGAGGGCGGCAGCAGGGCTCCAGCGACGGCGGCTGACGGCGGGGACGGCGTCATCTCATGAAGTGGCGGCGGCGAATGGCGGCGGGCGACATTGTCTTGATGGCGGTGGTGTCTTGGCTGAGGGCGATGGTCGAGTGGGGAAGCAAGGGCCGGGCCTCTGATGAAAGGGCGGGGTGTGAGCGGCTTGGAGGAGGGGGCAAGGTGGTGTCCGGGTTGGACTCCTACGGGCGGCGGCGGCGCTCGGGACTCCGTCCTGGCGGTCGAGCAGCGAGGCGGTGGGCGTGGCCTTTGAAGGCTGGTCGGGCCGGCCCAGTTCGGCCGCGAACATTTTTTTAATAATTTTATTCAGACAGACAAAACACGCATAAAGTATATAAATAAAATCCTAAAAATACCAGAAAAATTCACGTAGTAATATGGCCTTATTAGTGACCTAGTGAACATTTTTTTGGGCCCAAATGCCTAAACTAAAAACAAACATTATAGTACTAATTACTCCGCTAACAAATAAATAAACTTGCGAATAAAATCAAATAAACTCTCCAAAAAAATTCAAAATTCAATTTCCAATATTTCTTTGCTGATTTTAAAGAAGTCCTTTTATCTTCTCTCTTTATTTTAAAATAATTGAAAAATAATTTAGAAAAACAAATCTGATCCAATTATCAAATTTATAAATCAAAATTGGATTTTTGTGAAACCTCCAACTCTCTCAAATTGGTCCCTGAGTTGCTTAAGGTCTCTTGGATCAAAATGCAACTAAGACAAAACAACAAAATGCATACATCATGGATGCATATGAATGATCTATGAATAACATCCGAACTGAAAATTGGGATGTTACACGTTTGCTTGATTTTGAATTTGAATTTGAATCAGTTTCGAACTAACGCGAGATTAGCAACAGTAATTGAAGTGATGTGGGATCATTAGCAGAGGGTTGTTGTAGCTTAATTATCCAGGCGTCACAATAAGCTTGATAAATAGGAGGCATGCTATCATCATAATAAGTTTGCTCATCAAAACTTGTGGGACAAAAAATATCATCTTCATCAAACATAGCATCCCCAAGCTTGTGGCTTTGCATATCATTAGTATCATGGATATTCAAGGAATTCATACTAACAACATTGCAATCATGCTCATCATTCAAATATTTTATGCCAAACATTTTATTGACTTCTAACACTTTTTGTAGTTTTCTTTCCATCATTTTAAAGAAAGACATTCCAAAGATGAAGCATATCAGGCAACCTCAATTCCATTTTTTGTAGTTTTCTTTCTATAGACTAAAGTAGTGATAAAACAAGAAACTAAAAGATTCAATTGCAAGATTTAAAGATATACCTTCAAGCACTCACCTCCCCAGAAATAGCGCCAGAAAAGATCTTGGTGTCTACTACGCAACTTTATCCTTGTAGACGTTGTTAGGCCTCCAAGTTCAGAGTTTTGTAGGATAGTAGAAAACTTCCCTCAAGTGGATGACCTAAGGTTTCTCAATCCGTGGGAGGCGTAGGATGAAGATGGTCTCTGTCAAACAACCCTGCAACTGAATAACAAAGAGTCTCTTGTGTCCCCAACACACCCAATACAATGGTAAATTGTATGGGTGAACTAGTTCGGCGAAGAGATGGTGATACAAGTGTAATATGGATAGTAGAAATATATTTTCATAATATGAATAAATAGCGAGGTAATGATAACCTATACATGATCAATTGTAGCCTCTTTCGATAAGTAAGAGTGTCGAACCTAACGAGGAGCTAAAGGTAGAACAAATATTCCCTCAAGTCCTATCTGCCACTGATACGACTCTACGCACGCTTAGTGTTCGCTTTACCTAGAACAAGTATGAAACTAGAAGTACTTTGTAGGTGCTGTTGGATAGGTTTGCAAGATAATAAAGAGCACGTAAATAAAAAGTAGGGGCTGTTTAGATAAACAAGCAATAAAGTAAATACAGCGAGTGTGGAAAAGTGGTGGTATGAGTTGTGAAATTGTCCCTAAGAAATTGACTACGTTACTAGACCGGTAATCACTATTGCAATTCTATTTGAGGGAGAGGCATAAGCTAACATACTTTCTATTCTTGGTTCATATGCACTTATGACTGGAACTCTAGCAAGCATCTGCAACTACTAAAGATCATTAAGGTAAAACCCAACCATAGCATTAAAGTATCAAGTCCCCTTTATCCCATACGCAAACAACCTACTTACTCGGGTATGTGCTTCTGTCACTCACGCCACCCACCATATGCAAATCATGAACATATTGCAAACCCTACAGCGGGAATCCCTCGCGCTTGCGCGACATGGAGGGCACAATAGAACAGCAACAACAATAAAACATGCAATTCAAACCAATCATAGAAATTCATCAATCACCGATAGGACAATGAAAATCTACTCAGATATCATAGGATGGCAACACATCATTGGATAATAATATGAAGCATAAAGCACCATGTTTAAGTAGAGGGTACAGCGGGTTGCGGGAGAGTGGATGATACGTCTCCGTCGTATCTATAGTTTTTGATTGTTCCATGATAATATTATTCACTTTCATATACTTTTTGGCAACTTTTTATATTATTTTTGGGACTAACTTATTGATCCAGTGCCCAATGCCAGTTCATGTCTGTTGCATGTTTTTTGTTTCATAGAAACCCAATATCAAACGGAGTCCAAACGGGATAAAAACGGACGGAGATTTTTTTGGAATATTTATGATTTTCTGGAAGTAAAATCAACGCGAAACGGTATACGAGGTGGGCACGAGGTAGGGGGGCGCGCCCTACCCCCCCAGGCGCGCCCCTGACCCTCGTGGTCCACCCGTAAGGCGGTTGACGCTCTCCTTCTGGTGAAAGAAAGATAATTTTACAAGGAAGATCTGAGCGAAAGATTCACCCCAATCGGAGTTACGGATCTCCAGATATAAAGGAAACGGTGAAGGGGTAGAATCTGCCAACGCAGAGAACGCAGAAACAGAGAGATAGATCCAATCTCGGAGGGGCTCTCGCCCCTCCCACGCCATGGAAACCATGGACCAGAGGGGAAACCCTTCTCCCATCTAGGGAGAAGGTCAAGGAAGAAGAATAAGGAGGGGGGCTCTCTCCCCCTCGCTTCCGGTGGCGCCGGAACGCCGCCGGAGGCCATCATCATCACCGCGATCTTCACCAACACCTCCGCCATCTTCACCAACATCTCCATAACCTTCCCCCTCTATTTACAGCGGTCCACTCTCCCGCAAACCTCTGTACCCTCTACTTGAACATGGTGCTTTATGCTTCATATTATTATCCAATGATGTGTTGCCATCCTATGATGTCTGAGTAGATTTTTATTGTCCTATCGGTAATTGATGAATTGCTATGATTGGTTTGAGTTGCATATTTTATTGGTGCTGTCCTATTGTGCCCTCCGTGTCCCGCAAGCGTGAGGGATTCCTACTGTAGGGTTTGCAATATGTTTATGATTTGCTTATAGTGGGTTGCGTGAGTGACAGAAGCACAGACCCGAGTAGGTAGGTTGTTTGCATATGGTATAAAAGGGGACTTGATGCTTTAATGCTATGGTTGGGTTTTACCTTAATGAATCTTTAGTAGTTGCGGATGCTTGCTAGAGTTCCAATCATAAGTGCATATGATCCAAGTAGATAAAGTATGTTAGCTTATGCCTCTCCCTCAAATAGAATTGCAATAGTGATTACCGGTCTAGTAACATAGTCAATTGCTTAGGGACAATTGCACAACTCCTACCACCACTTTTCCATACTCGCTATATTTACTTTAGTTGTGTCTTTACCTTAGCAGCCCCTAGTTTTATTTTCGTGCTCTTTACTTTCTTGCAAGCTTATCCGAAAACACCTACAAAGTACTTCTAGTTTCATACTTGTTCTAGGTAAAGCAAACGTCAAGCATGCGTAGAGTTGTATCGGTGGTCGATAGAACTTGAGGGAATATTTATTCTACCATGAGCTCCTTGTTGGGTTCGACACTCTTACTTACCGAAAACTGTTGCGATCCCCTATACTTGTGGGTTATCAAGACCTTTTTCTGGTGCTGTTGCCAGGGAGCATTAGCGTGGGGTGAATATTCTCGTGTGTGCTTGTTTGCTTTATCACTAAGTAATTTTTATTTGCTGTTCTAAGTTGTTCTCTATCTTTAGTTATGGATATGGAACGCAAAATACCAAAAAAAATAGCTGTACTTGCTACTCATGAGGATGGGGTAACTCCTAAAACCCTCGATTCTCATTATGCGAGAGATATTATATACTACTTTGATAATCCTAAGAAAACCCCATTCAACTTTATAATGGGAGACACGTTGGATCAACGTGAATACTTTAGGGATTATCGCTCGACACAAAAAGGGAAACTATTATGGGATCAATTTATTATGTTGTGTTGGTATGCCTGGAATCTATGCTTGAGATATGATATTACTTGTTGCTCTAGGATGGAGGCTCCACACCTCCCCTTTTCATGCAAATTTAACGATAATGAAACCTTAGCTTCTTATGCTAATGGTATATATGATTACTATGGTGTGGAACAAATAGAAGAATTTGTTGCTTTTAAGGCTGCCTATGATATTGAAGCTTTGTTTGAAAAGTATGAAGATTTTGATGATGGTTATAGGTCGGAAAATCTTGCTATACTTGGATATTGCTATGAAAATTATGAATACAATTACTATATTAATGCTTTTATGAAAAAAGTCAACGTTGTCCAAGAAGAGACTAATATTTTGTAGGAGCCTATGGAAGAAGAAATTGATGAAACTGTGAGCTCATTGGATGAAAAAGATGATGAGGAGAGCGAAGAACAAAAGGAGGAAGAGAGGATTGATCACCCGTGCCCACCTTCTAATGAGAGTAACCCTCCAACTCATACATTGTTTAATTTCCCTTCGTGCTTACCGAAGGATGATTGCTATGATCCCATTGATTCTCTTGAAATATCCCTTTTGATGATGCTTGCTATGCTTGTGGCCAAGATGCCAATATGAATTATGCTTATGGAGATGAACTTGCTATAGTTCCTTATGTTAAACATGAGATTGTTGCTATTGTACCCACGTATGATAAACCTATTATCTTTTTGAATTCTGCAAACTACACTATATCGGAGAAGCTTGCACTTATTAAGGATTATATTGATGGGTTGCCTTTTACCATTGCACATGATGATTTTGATGAATATAATATGCATGTGCTTGCTGCTCCTACTTGCAATTATTACGAGAGAGGAACTACATCTCCGACTCTTTATGTTTCCAACACGATGAAATTGCAAGAAACTGCTTATACTATGCATTGGCCTTTACTATGTGTGCATGAATTGTTCTTTTAGGACATGCCGATTCATAGGAAGAGAGTTAGACTTCGTTGTTGCATGATATATGTTAATTTGTGCTCACTACTAAATTACAAATCATTGTTAATTAAAATTGGCTTTGATATACCTTGGGATCCGGGTGGATTCACTACTTGAGCACTATATGCCTAGCTTAATGGCTTTAAAGAAAGCGCTGCCAGGGAGACAACCCGGAAGTTCTAGGGAGTCATTTATTTCTGTTGAGTGCTTTCATATAGTTAAAAACAACAAAAATAAAGAGGGGAACCTAAAAACTTCTCAAAAAGGAAAGTGAAAGTGAGAAAGACAAGCATTGTTGAAGTGGGAGCTAGCCTTGGACTTTGTTCATGATCACGGAAACTTTGTGAATCTTGATTACAGAAACTTTTCAATAAAAATAATTATACCCTTGTATAATTCCATTGTATTATAAAAATAATGTGCCAAGGTTTGCCTTTAGGATGTTTACAATGTGTGTTGGTTTGTATGGTGCAGGACAGGAACTTTGGCTGTAGTGCGCGATTTTACGTTTTTAACTGGAACGTTAATTGGTTCTGATTCTTTTTGCACTGTCTTTATATACAAATTTTTTATTTTTCCTAATTTTGGTAGAATTTTTGTGGTACCATAAGTATGGTGGATGTTCAAATTTCTACAGACTGTTCTGTTTTAGACAGATTCTGTTTTTGATGCATAGTTTGCTTGTTTTGATGAATCTATCAAATTATATCAGTGGATTAAGCCATGAAAAAGTTATATTACAGTAGACATAATGCAAAAACAAAATATGAATTGGTTTGCAACAGTACTTAGAGTGGTGATTTGCTTTATTATACTAACGGATCTTACCGAGTTTTCTGTTGAAGTTTTGTGTGGATGTAGTGTCTAATCGAAGATGTTTCGATGTGAGAAGAAGGAAGAGAGGCAAGAGCTCAAGCTTGGGGATGCCCGAGGCACCCCAAGTAAATATTCAAGAATACTCAAGCGTCTAAGCTTGGGGATGCTGGGAGGCATCCTCTTTCTTCAACAAGTATCGGTATGTTTTCAATTCGCTTGCTCATGCATTATGTGCAAGTCTTGGAGCGTCTTTTGCAATTAGGTTTTTATTTTTCTTTTATGCACCATGCTGGTATGAGATAATCCTTGGTTGATTTAGAATGCTCATTGCACTTCACTTATATCTTTTGAGTATGGCTTTATAGAATGCTTCATGTGCTTCACTTATATCATTTGAAGTTTGGATTGCCTGTTTCTCATCATATAGACAACCGCCATTTGTAGAATGCTCTTTTGCTTCACTTATATTTGTTAGAGCGTGGGCATATATTTTGTAGAAAGAATTATACTCTCTTGCTTCACTTATATCCATTTAGAGAGATGACAGGAATTGGTCATTCACATGGTTAGTCATAAAATCCTACATAAACTTGTAGATCGCTGAATATGATATGTTTGATTCCTTGCAATAGTTTTGCGATATATAGATGGTGATATTAGAGTTATGCTAGTGGGTGGTTGTGGATTGTAGAGACACTTGTGTTGAGGTTTGCAAGTCCCGTAGCATGCACGTATGGTAACTGCTAGTGACAAATTTGAAGCATGGGGTGTTTCTTTGATTGTCTTCCTTATGAGTGGCAGTCGGGGACGAGCGATGGTCTTTTCCTACCAATCTATCCCCCTAGGGGCATGCGTAGTAGTACTTTGCTTCGAGGGCTAATAAACTTTGCAATAAGTATATGAGTTCTTTATGACTAATGTGAGTCCATGGATTATACGCACTCTCGCCCTTCCACCATTGCTAGCCTCTCTTGTGTCGCGTAACTTTCGCCGGTACCATACACCCACCATATATCTTCCTCAAAACAGCCACCATACCTACCTATCATGGCATTTCCATAGCCATTCCGAGATATATTGCCATGCAACTTCCATCATCATCATATACATGACTTGAGCATTCATTGTCATATTGCTTTGCATGATCGTAAGATAGCTAGCATGATGTTTTCATGGCTTGACCGTTTTTTGATGTCATTGCTATGCTAGATCATTGCACGTCCCGGTACACCGCCGGAAGCATTCATATAGAGTCATATCTTTGTTCGAGATATCGAGTTGTAATATTGAGTTGTAAGTAAATAGAAGTGTGATGATCATCATTGTTAGAGCATTGCCCCAGTGAGGAAAGGATGATGGAGACAACGATTCCCCCACAAGTCAGGATGAGACTCCGGACTTCAAAAAAAAAGAGGCCAAAGAAGCCCAAATAGAAAAAAGGAGGCCAAAGAAGCCCAAATAAAAAAAGGCCAAAGAAACCCACCAAAAAATAAAAAAAATAAAAAAAATAAAATAAAAAAATGAGAGAAAAAGAGAGAAGGGGCAATGTTACTATCCTTTTACCACACTTGTGCTTCAGAGTAGCACCATGTTCTTCATAGAGAGAGCCTCCTATGCTTTCATTTTCATATACTAGTGGGAGTTTTCATTATAGAACTTGGCTTGTATATTCCGATGATAGGCTTCCTCAAATGCCCGAGGTCTTCATGAGCAAGCAAGTTGGATGCACACCCACTTAGTTTCAGTTTGAGCTTTCATACACTTATAGCTCTAGTGCATCTGTTGCATGGCAATCCCTATTCCTCACATTGATATCCATTAATGGGCATCTCCATAGCCCGTTGATAACCCTAGTTGATGTCAGACTTTCTCCTTTTTTGTCTTCTCCACATAACCTCCATCATTATAATCTATTCCACCTATAGTGCTATATCCATGTCTTGCGCTCATGTATTGTGTGAGGGTTGAAAAAGCTGAAGCGCGTTAAAAAGTATGAATCAATTGCTCGGCTCGTCATCGGGGTTGTGCATGATGGGGGCATTTTATGTGACGAAAATGAAGCATGGCCAAACTATATGATTTTGTAGGGATAAGCTTGCTTTGGCCTTGTTGTTTTGAAAAGACATGATTGCTTTATTGGTACACTCGAAGTATTATTATTTTTATGTCAAATGATAGACTATTGCTTTGAATCACTCGTGTCTTAATATTCATGCCATGATTAGACATATGATCAAGATTATGCTAGGTAGCATTCCACATCAAAAATTATTCTTTTTTATCATTTACCTACTCGAGGACGAGCACGAATCAAGCTTGGGGATGCTGATACGTCTCCGTCGTATCTATAATTTTTTATTGTTCCATGCCAATATTATTCACTTTCACATACTTTTTGGCAACTTTTTATATTATTTTTGGGACTAACTTATTGATCCAGTGCCCAGTGCCAGTTCCTGTCTGTTGCATGTTTTTTGTTTTGTAGAAACCCAATATCAAACGGAGTCCAAACGGGAGAAAAACGGACGGAGATTTTTTTTTGGAATATTTATGATTTTCTGGAAGTAAAATCAACGCGAAACGGTATCCGAGGTGGGCACGGGTAGGGGCACGCCCTACCCCCCCAGGCGCTTCCCTAATCCTCATGGTCCACCCGTAAGGCAGATGACGCTCTCCTTCTGGCGCAAGAAAGATAATTTTACAAGGAAGATCTGAGTGAAAGATTCACCCCAATCGGAGTTATAGATCTCCAGATATAAAGGAAACGGTGAAGGGGTAGAATCTGCCAACGCAGAGAACGCAGAAACAGAGAGATAGATCCAATCTCAGAGGGGCTCTCGACCCTCCCACGCCATGGAGACCATGGACCAGAGGGGAAACCCTTCTCCCATCTAGGGAGAAGGTCAAGGAAGAAGAAGGAGGGGGGATCTCTCCCCCTCGCTTCCGGTGGCGCCGGAACGCCGCCGGGGGCCATCATCATCACCGCGATCTTCACCAACACCTCCGCCATCTTCACCGACATCTCCATCACCTTCCCCCCTCTATTTACAGCGGTCCACTCTCCCGCAACCCGATGTACCCTCTACTTGAACATGGTGCTTTATGCTTCATATTATTATCCAATGATGTGTTGCCATCCTATGATGTCTGAGTAAAGTTTTATTGTCCTATCGGTGATTGATGAATTGCTATGATTGGTTTGAGTTGCATATTTTATTGGTGCTGTCCTATTGTGCCCTCCGTGTCGCGCAAGCGTGAGGGATTCCCGCTATAGGGTTTGCAATATGTTTATGATTTGCTTATAGTGGGTTGCGTGAGTGATAGAAGCACAGACCCGAGTAAGTAGGTTGTTTGCGTATGGGATAAAAGGGGAGTTGATGCTTTAATGCTATGGTTGGGTTTTACCTTAATGAATCTTTAGTAGTTGCGGATCCTTGCTAGAGTTCCAATCATAAGTGCATATGATCCAAGTAGAGAAAGTATGTTAGCTTATGCCTCTCCCTCAAATAGAATTGCAATAGCGATTACCGGTCTAGTAACATAGTCAATTGCTTGGGGACAATTCCACAACTCCTACCACCACTTTTCCATACTTGCTATATTTACTTTAGTTGTGTCTTTACCTTAGCAGCCCCTAGTTTTATTTTCGTGCTCTTTACTTTCTTGCAAGCTTATCCGAAAACACCTACAAAGCACTTCTAGTTTCATACTTGTTCTAGGTAAAGCAAACGTCAAGCGTGCGTAGAGTTGTATCGGTGGTCGATAGAACTTGAGGGAATATTTATTCTACCTTTAGCTCCTTGTTGGGTTCGACACTCTTACTTATCGAAAACTGTTGCGATCCCCTATACTTGTGGGTTATCAGTGGACCGCTGAATATAGATGGGGGAAGGTGATGGAGATGTTGGTGAAAATGGCGGAGGTGTTGGTGAAGATCGCGGTGATGATGACGGCCCCGCCGCTGCTCCGCGCCACATCGGAAGCAAGGGGAGAGAGCCCCCTTCTTCTTCTTCTTCCTTGACCTTCTCCCTAGATGGGAGAAGGGTTTACCCTCTGGTCCTTGGCTCCCATGGCGTGGGAGGGGCGAGAGCCCCTCCGAGATTGGATCTGTCTCTCTGTCTCTCTCTGTTTTTGCACTCCCAAATTCTTCCCTGGCACCGTTTCTTTTATATCCGAAGATCCGTAACTCCGATTGGATTGAAACCTTCGCCCAGATATTTTTCCAAAAATTAGCTTTCTTGCGGCCAAAGAAGAGCAGCAACCGCCTTACGAGGGGCCCACGAGGGTCAGGGGCGCGCCCAGGGTAGGCAGGCGTGCCCCCTGGCTCGTGGCCACCTCGGGCACCGTCTCGCGATGATTTTACTTCCCAAAAATCATAAATATTCCAAAATAATTATCCGTCTGTTTTTGTCCCGTTTGGACTCCGCTTGATATGGGGTTTCTGCGAAAACTAAAACATGCAACAAACAGGAACTGGCACTGGGCACTGGATCAATATGTTAGTCCCAAAAATAGTATAAAAATTTGCCAACAGTATATGAAAGTTGAATAATATTGGCATGGAACAATCAAAAATTATAGATACAATGGAGACGTATCAGCATCCCCAAGCTTAATTCCTGCTCGTCCTCGAGTAGGTAAATGATAAAAAAATTGATGTGGAATGCTACCTAGCATAATCTTGATCATATATCTAATCATGGCATGAATATTAAGACACGAGTGATTTAAAGCAATAGTCTATCATTTGACATAAGAACAATAATACTTCGGGCATCCCAACAAACAATCATGTCTTTCGAAATATTAATGCTTCAGAACGTTATCCCTACAGAATCATATAGTCTGGTATGCTCCCTTTTCTTAACACAAGGTACCCCTCATGCCTATCCCGGTGTTAGCCAAGCAATTGTTTCATATTTCAGTATTCTCGAACTTTTTCAACTTTCACGCAATACATGAGCGTGAGCCATGGATATAGCACTATAGGTGGAATAGAATATGATGGTGGGGGTTATGTGGAGAAGACAAAAAAGGAGAAAGTCTCACATCGATGTGGCTAATCAACGGGCTATGGAGATGCCCATCAATTGATGTCAATGTGAGGAGTAGGGATTTCCATGCAACGGATGCACTAGAGCTATAAGTGTATGAAAGATCAAACTGAAACTAAGTGGGTGTGCATCCAACTTGCTTGCTCACGAAGACCTAGGGCATTTTGAGGAAGCCCATAGTTCGAATATACAAGCCAAGTTCTATAATGAAAATTCCCACTAGTATATGAAAGTGACAACATAAGAGACTCTCTATATGAAGAACATGGTGCTACTTTGAAGCACAAGTGTGGAAAAGGATAGTAACATTGCCCCTTTTCTTTTTTTCTCTTTTTTTGAATGGGCTTCTTTGGCCCCCCTTTTTTTATTTAGGCTTCTTTGGCCTCTCTTTTTTATGGGGCAATGCTCTATAATGATGATCATCACACTTTATTTACTTACAACTCAATATTACAACTCGATATCTAGAACAAAGATATGACTCTATATGAATGCCTCCGGCGGTGTCCCGGGATGCGCAATGATCTAGCGTAGCAATGACATCAAAAAATGGACAAGCCATGAAAACATCATGCTAGCTATCTTATGATCATGCAAAGCAATATGACAATGAATGCTCAAGTCATGTATATGATGATGATGGAAATTGCATGGCAATATATCTCGGAATGGCTATGGAAATGCCATGATAGGTAGGTATGGCGGCTGTTTTGAGGAAGATATAAGGAGGATTATGTGTGACAGAGCGTATCGTGTCACGGGGTTTGGATGTACCACAAAGTTTGCACCAACTCTCGAGGTGAGAAAGGGCAATGCACAGTACTGAAGAGGCTAGCAATGATGGAAGGGTGAGAGTGCGTATAATCCATGGACTCAACATTAGTCATAAAGAACTCACATACTTATTGCAAAAATTTATTAGCCATTGAAACAAAGTAATACATGCATGCTCCTAGGGGGGAGGTTGGTAGGAGTTAACCATCGCGTGCCCCCGACCTTCACGCAAAGATAAACAATCAAAATACAATGTGTGCCAATTTGGTTACATAGTGAGTAGACCATACGTGCATGCTTCGGGAATCACAAACCTTAACACCAACATCCTTACTAAACACAACCATCTACTAGTACCTCCCACATATTATTACCTCTATATCGCAAAACTATTGCAAGGAATCAAACATATCATATTCAGTGATCCACAAGTTTATGTAGGATTTTAAGACTAACCATGTGAATGACCAATTCCTGTCATCTCTCTAAATAGATATAAGTGAAGCAAGAGAGTTTAGTTCTTTCTACAAAAGATTTGCCCACGCTCTAACAAATATAAGTGAAGCAAAGAGCATTCTACAAATGGCGGTTTTCTATGTGAAGAGAAATAGGCAATCCAAACTTCAAAAGATATAAGTGAAGCACATGAAGCATTCTATAAAGCCATACTCAAAAGATTTAAGTGAGGTGCAAAGAGAATTCTATAAATCGACCAAGGACTATTTCATACCAGCATGGTGCATAAAAGAAAAGTGAAAACTAAATGCAAAAGACGCTCCAATACTTGCACATATTGCATGAACGAAACGAATACAAAAACATAACGATACTTGTTCAAGAAAGAGGGGATGCCTTCCGGGGCATCCCCAAGCTTAGACGCCTGAGTCTCCTTGAATATTTACTTGGGGTGCCTTGGGGATCCCCAATCTTGAGCTCTTGCCTCTCTTCCTTTTCCTCATATCGAGACCTCCTCGATCAAACACTTCATCCACACAAAACTTCAACAGAAAACTCGGTAAAATCCGTTAGTATAATAAAGCAAATCACTACTCTAAGTACTGTAGCAAACCAATTCATATTTTGTTTTTTGCATTGTTTCTACTATAATATAGCTTTTCCATGGCTTAATCCACTGATAGGAATTGATAGTTTCATCAAAACAAGTAAACTATGCATCAAAAAACAGAATCTGTCAAAAATAGAACAGTCTGTAGCAATCTGAACATTTACCATACTTCTGGTACCCCAAAAATTCTACCAAAATTAGCAAAAATTAAGCATCTGTACAGCAAGACAGTGCAAAAAGAATCAGAACCATTTGACGTTCCAGTTAAAAATGTAAAATCATGCATTACAGCCAAAGTTTTTGTCCTGCACCGTACAAACCAACAAGCATTGTAAACATCCTAAAGGCAAACCTTGGCACATTAATTTTATAATACAATGGAATTGTACAAGGGGATAATTATTTTTGATGAAAAGTTTCTGTAGTTAAGATCCACAAAGTTTCTGTGAGCATGAACAAAGTTCAAGGAGCTCTCCCACTTCAGCAATTCTTGTCTCTCTCACTTTCACTTTCCTTTTTGAAAAGTTTTGGGTTCCCCTCTTTATTTTTTTGTTTTTAAACTATATAAAAGCACTCAACAGAAATAAATGACTCTCTAAAACTTCCGGGTTGTCTCCCTGGGAGCGCTTTCTTTAAAGCCATTAAGCTAGGCATATGGTGCTCAAGTAATGGATCCACCTGGATCCCAAGGTATATCAAAGCCAATTTTAATTAACAATGATTTTTAATTTAGTAGTGAGCACAAAGTAACATATATCATGCAACAACGAAGTCTAACTCTCTTCCTATGCATCGGCATGTCATAAAAGAACAATTCATGCACACAAAGTAAATGCCAATGCATAGTATAAACAGTTTCATGCAATTTTATCATATTGGAAACATGGAGAGGCGGAGATGTAGTTCCTCTCTCATAATAATTGCAAGTAGGAGCAGCAAGCACATGCAAATCATATTCATCAAAATCATCATGTGTAGTAGTAAAAGGTAACCCATCAATATAATCCTTAATAAGCACAAACTTCTCGATATAGTGTGATTTGGAAAATTCAAAAAGATAATAGGACTATCATGTGTGGGTGCAATAGCAACAATTTCATGTTTAACATATGGAACTATAGCAAGTTCATCTCCATAAGCATAATTCATATTGGCATCTTGGCCACAAGCATAGCAAGCATCATCAAAAAGGGATATTTCAAGAGAATCAATGGGATCATAATAATCATCATAGCAATCATCCTTCAGTACGCACGAAGGGGAATTAAACAATGTATGAGCTGAAGAGTTACTCTCATTAGAAGGTGGGCATAGGTAGCTAATCCGCTCTTCCTCCTTTTGTTCTTCGCTCTCCTCATCATCTTTTTCATCCAATGAGCTCATAGTTTCAGTAATTTCTTCTTCCATAGCTTCCTGCAAAATATTATTCTTTTCTTGGACAGCGGAGACTTTCTCAATAAACGCATCAATACCAGAATTGTATTCAAAATTCTCATAGCAATATTTAAGTATAGCAAAATTTTCTGGTCTATAAACATAATCATCAAAATCTTCAAACGTTTTAAACATAGATTAAATCTCATAAGCACCCGTAAAAGCAACGAATTCTTCTATTTGTTCCACATCATAGTAATCATAGATACCATCAGCATAAGAAGCCAAGGTTTTATCATCATTAAATTTGCATGAAAAGGGAAGGTGTGGAGCCTTCATCCTAGAGCAACAAGTATAATCATATCTCAAGCATAGTTGCCTAGCATACCAATACAACATATAAATTTGATCCCATAATAGTTTCCCTTTTTGTGTCAAGCGATAATCCCTAAAGTATTCACGTTGATCCAACATGTCTCCCATAACATAATTGAATGGGGTTTTCTCAGGATTATCAAAGTAGTACATAATTTCTTTCACATAACGAGCATTGAGGGTTTTAGGAGGTTCCCCATCTCCATGAGTAGCAAGTACACCTAATTTTTTTGGTATTTCGTGTTTCATATCCATAACTAAAGATAGAAAACAACTAAGAACAGCAAATAAAAATTACTTAGTGATAAAGCAAACAAGCACACATGAGAATATTCACCCCATGCTATGACTCCCCGGCAACGGCGCCAGAAAAAGGTCTTGATAACCCAGAAGTATACGGAATCAATTGTAGCCTTTTTCGATAAGTAAGAGTGTCGAACCCAACGAGGAGCTAAAGGTAGAACAAATATTCCCTCAAGTCCTATCTGCCACTGATACGACTCTAAGCACGCTTAGTGTTTGCTTTACATAGAACAAGTATGAAACTAGAAGTACTTTGTAGGTGTTGTTGGATAGGTTTGCAAGATAATAAAGAGCACCTAAATAAAAAGTAGGGGATGTTTAGATAAAGAAGCAATAAAGTAAATATAGCGAGTGTGGAAAAGTGGTGGTAGGAGTTGTGAAATTGTCCCTAAGCAATTGACTACGTTACTAGACCGCTAATCACTATTGCAATTCTATTTGAGGGAGAGGCATAAGCTAACATACTTTCTATTCTTGGATCATATGCACTTATGATTGGAACTCTAGCAAGCATCCGCAACTACTAAAGATCATTAAGGTAAAACCCAACCATAGCATTAAAGTATCAAGTCCCTTTATCTCATACGCAAACAACCTACTTACTCGGTCTCAGGCTTCACACACCACGCCACCCACCATAAGCAACTCATGAACATATTGCAAACCCTACAGCGGGAATCCCTCACACTTGCGCGACACGGAGGGCACAATAGGACAGCACCAATAATAAAACATGCAATTCAAACCAATCATAGCAATTCATCAATCACCGATAGGACAACGAAAATCTACTCAGACATCATAGGATGGCAACACATCACTGGATAATAATATGAAGCATAAAGCACCATATTTAAGTAGGGGGTACAGCTAGTTGCGGGGGAGTGGACTGCTGAATATAGATGGGGGAAGGTGATGGAGATTTTGGTGAAGATGGCGGGGGTGTTTGTGAAGATCGCGGTGATGATGATGGCCCCCGGCGGCGTTCCGGCACCACCGGAAGCAAGGGGGAGAGAGACCCCCTTCATCTTCTTCTTCCTTGACCTTCTCCCTAGATGGGAGAAGGGTTTCCCCTCTGGTACTTGGTTCCCATGGCGTGGGAGGGGCGAGAGCCCCTCCGAGATTGGGTCTGTCTTTCTATCTCTCTCTTTCAAGGCTCCCAGATTCTCGCCTGCACCGCTTTTTTATATCCAAGATCCAGAATTCGATTGGATTGAAACCTTCGCCCGGATATTTTTTTCCAAAAATTAGCTTTCTTGCGGCCAAAGAAGAGCAGCAACCACCTTACGAGGGGCCCATGAGGGTTAGGGGCGTGCTAGGGTAGGCAGGCGCGCCCCCTGCCTTGTGGCCACCTCGGGCACCGTCTCGCGTTGATTTTACTTCCCAAAAATCATAAATATTCCAAAATAATTCTCCGTCCATATTTATCCCATTTGGACTCCGCTTGATATGGGGTTTCTGCGAAACATAAAACATGCAACAAACAAGAACTGGCACTAGGCACTAGATCAATATGTTAGTCCCAAAAATAGTATAAGAAGTTGCCAAAAGTATATGAAAGTTGAATAATGTTGGCATGGAACAATCAAAAATTATAGATACGACGGAGACGTATCAGGTAACTAGTAGTAAAAGCAATGTTGAGGATATCGCTTATCATTAGCGTCTCGGTCAGCTAGGGATTAGAGATTAATCGGAAATCGGCCGATTAATCGGTTTTATCGGTCAGCTATTAATCGGCCATTTTTTGCAAATCCCAGCTTCCCAACACTAAAATATGCTATATTTGACACCAAAATAATATTGGAAAGAAGTGTTACCTTGATTCCTAGCCTTTGAATCCTATATGTTGACAAACAAAACAGGACAATAGTAGATATAGCCTAACAAGATCCACAAAACACAAATAAACATAGTTCCTGCAAACATAGTGCTATGAATAGACCCGATTTATCAGTAGATTCCCAATAAATCGCTTGTCATAGTGATAAATCAGCCCAAACGATAAACGGTGAAGATAAGGCATAATCTTATCGGTCACCCCAAGAGTAGCGATAAATCGGACGATAAATCGCTGAATCGGAAGATTTTTTGAACAATGAGTAAAAGTGAGCGAAAACGGTATTACAACGCTTGAAAACAAGGCCTAGGTATCATACTTTCACTGGTGCAAGTTCTCTAAACACTGATAACATAATTAGATCATATGGCAATCCCTCAACGTGCAACAAAGAGTCACTCCAAGGTTTCTATCGCGGAGAACATAAGATGAAATTGCTTGTAGGGTACAAAACCACCTCAAAGTTATTCTTTCCGATCAATCCACTGAGCTATTCCTATAAGTGTCACAAACAGCCCTAGAGTTCGTAGTAAAATAGCACCATATGACACACATCAGTCAACCCTATGTCACCTAGATACTAGAATGTCACCACAAGTATCCATGGGTCAATTATACGATATGCATCAAACAACTTCAGATTCATAATATTCAATCCAACACAAAGAACCTCAAAGAGTGCCCCAAGATCCCTACCAGAGAAACAAGGACAAAATGTGCATCAACCCCTATGCATAGATTACCCCAATGTCACCTCAGGAATCCGCGAGTTGAGTGCCAAAACATACATCAAGTGAATCAATAGAACACCCCATTGTCACCATGGGTATCCCACGCAAGACATACATCAAGTGTTCTCAAATACATAATAGTATTCAATCCGATAATAGTGAAACCTCAAAGGTAAAACTCAATTCATCACAAGAAGATAGAGGGGGAGAAACACCATATGATCCAACTATAGTAACAAAGCTCGCGGTACATCGAGATCGTGCCAAATCAAGAACACGAGAGAGAGAGAGAGAGAGAGAGAGAGAGAGAGAGATCAAACACATAGCTACTGGTGCATACCCTCAGCCCCGAGGGTGAACTAGTCCCTCCTCATCATGGAGACCGTCGGGATGATGAAGATGGCCTCCGATGATGGTTTCCCCCTCCGGCGGGGTGCTGGAACGGGCTCTCGATTGGTTTTTTGTGGCTACAGAGGATTACGGCGGCGGAACTCCCAATCTAGGTTTCTTTCTAGGTTTTTGCTATTTATAGGAATTTTTGGCGTCAGAAACAAGTCAGAGGGGTCCACGAGGCAGCGGCAAGGTAGAGGGCGCGCCCTAAGGGGGCGCCCTCCACCCTTGCTGCTTCCTCGTGAAGCTTCTGGTCCAACTCCAATGCTCCGTGGGCTTCTTCTGGTCCAGAAAAAATCATCGTAAATTTTTAGCTCGTTTGGACTCCGTTTGATATTCCTTTTCTGTAAAACTCAAAAACAAGGAAAAAACAAAAACTGGCACTGGGCTCTAGGTTAACAGGTTAGTCCCAAAAATAATATAAAATAGCATATTAATGCATATAAAACATCCAAAATAGATAATATAATAGCATGGAACAATCAAAAATTATAGATACCTTGGAGACGTATCAGCTGTCACATGAATCCGGCCCAGGTACATGCTCATGGTCCCCTAAACATAAATAGATAAATAAATAAAGCTAAATGCTCATGCACCAGTTCTTTAAATTTATGATTTCAAAAGTCAAATTTTAACAGGAGGATATTATTTCCTATGGGAGTGTTGTTACATTCAGTCGATATTATTCTTAGGCAAAGATAGCGACCAGTCTTTTTTTACCCACCGTTTTCTTCCTACAACCAGCGGACCCATGCAAATCGTAGTCAATGTCATAAATAGTTCTGGTCCATTATTATTTTTAAGAATGCCCAACCCAGCCCAATACATTGGCGACACCACTTTATCCCAGGGCTTCTGAATTTGCTCGGCTTCACACCTCAAGAAGAAAATTGTCTCAAAAAAACCTCAAGAAAATTGTGCTCCGCAGCATTTTACAATAAGTTGTAGCCATATAAAATTAATTCTTACAATCCAGCATAATGAATTTTTGGGTCTGACCGGTCCAGCCGCCAAAGCCAAACCTGCGTCGATGGGAGCGCCTGTTCCTGCCTTCTACGACTAGTTGCGTTGTCGTGCATGCATCGCCGCCATGTCGTACCCTAAAATGTTGGCAAGGCCATCCGTTTACTCCTCCCGACATCCTATTCTTCTCCGGTGATGACAGCCTACCCTGCACCAGAACTAGTGAACCCTTGTACTCCCCTCCGCCTACGGCCATACTGCTGCATGTACCCCGGCTTCTGTTCATTCCCGTCCGAGGCCTCGCCATCATCCTCCGCCTTGGTGCGCTCACAACCGCGCCGCCATCCAGCCCTGTCAACATAGTGAATTGGGAGAGGACTATAGTTGTGAGTATGACAGTACGGGCCCACCAGATCCACTCCCAAACACAAGCAAGCATCTCTTTACTATCTCAGATGCACCCCTCGGTTTTTTACTCTAATCCATCCTGCTGATATCTGGGACCCACATCATTGTCAACGTATAGTCAATTAATGACATAATTGCACAACGCTTTTTTTGAGGATTTGTTAAGAGGAGTAGGCTATAATCTGGGTTGTGTGGTCTCAGTGGCCCGTCTAACAACATGACCCGCCAAGCTGTTTTTTCTTTGGGAAAATAGGTAGCCCACTATTTTATTTTGAAGAATACCCAAGGTAGGCCTATTTGTTTTAGTCAACTTACTGGGTTGCATCTTTCAAGACGAGGAGGGATGCATTCTGGCCTGGACAGAGAGTATGGGCGGTAAATCTTAAAAGTAATATGAAAGGGGTAGCAAATTCCAAAAATATTTATAACAAATTCGAAATTAGTTTCGTTTTCTGTTTTTGTTCTTCACTGATATTTTATATTTCATTGGATTTTACATAACATAGTATTACTTTATTTTTTAAAAAAATTAGTATGGCAACTAATTTTTGGATTAAAAATATTTTGTTCCCCAGCAAAATTATGCGAATTTTTAAAATTTCGCATATTTTTTTGTTCAAATTTTTAACCCTGGTACTGACCAGAAAATGGGCAGAAATTCTAAAAATGGAAAGTGGGCTGCAATAAATTCCATATGAATTAGCAAATGGGTTATAGATTATAAAAATAATAGCAAATGGGTTTTACACGCCACATATTCCGAAGCTGACTTGTTTCCGCAAGGCTTTGTCAACTTATAGTCAACACACGATTCTAGCAGCAGCGACTGTTGGATGTCCATCCAACAGCCGACGTGCTTCTTCAATCTCTGATCTTCCTGCTCCAGCCACCTAAACCGGCGCCGATGGGACTGCCTGCTCCCTCCTCTTGTGGCCAGTTGTGATGATGCGCAGGATTTACCGGCCCACCCTACTCCCTCCACTAGCCTGGCCATCCCTCTACCCACCCACACCTCCTGTTATTCTCCGGTAACGGCAGCCTCATGCCGCAGCCGAACCAGTCAACCGTCATACTCCCTCAGCGTGGGCATCCACTATTGTGTCTTTGCCGGCTCCGGGTCATTCCATTCCTAGGCCTCACAATGTTGGTGCTCTAGGCGCGGTGTGCTCAACGCGGTCAACATTCAACAAACGACAGCCATCGGAATAGGGATGTACGTGGAGAGGCTCACAGTAAGGACCCACATGGTCCATGGACGCACGCAAGCAACCGCCTCCTTATTACGCAAAAAAATGATTCCTCCCACTGACATCTAGGTGCACCGGTTCGGAGGCTGACCTGTGGGCCTACTAAGTTGACGCATACACAGGGCTTTGTTAACCTACTCAACAAATGATTCTAGCAGCTGTGACCACTAGATTTTAATCAAATGGTCCGCCTGCTTCTTCAATCTCTGATCTTCTTGCACCAGCAGCCCAAACCAGCGCCGGCGAGACCGCCTGCTCCTGCCTCCAGTGGTCGGCTGTGCTGCCACGCAAGCCTCACCGCCCAACCCTACTCCCACCATTGGCCAGGCCTTCCCTCTACTCACCCACACCCCTGTTATTCTCTGGTGATAGCAGCCTCAAAATGCAGCCGAACCAGTCAACCCTCGTACTCCACTCTGCGTGGGCATCCAATATTGTGTATTTCCCAGCTCCGGGTCGTTCCCTTCCTAGGCCGCGTCGTCATCCACCACCTTGGTGCTTTCGGACGGTACAGCATCGTTAACACTGTCAAAGAACGACAACCATCATAAGAGGTATGTACATGGAGAGGCTAACAGCTAGGTCCATGGTCACACGCAAGGAAGTGCCTTCTTATTATGCATAAAATAATGATTCCTCCACCTGACAGCTCAGACCCACCAGAAGGGCCTCTGTATTTCATGAAAAAAAATGTCCCCCCTAATAGCTGGGACCCACCGGCTTTATCTTCGCATGGAAGGAAGTGCCTTCTTACCCCCTGATAGCTGGGACCCACCAGGTTGAAGCAAAGGTAGCATTATCTGTCTAGCCGCGAACATGTACGTACATAGCGGTCGATCGGTCTCTCTACAGCGACGTACTATGGCTGAGTAAGGAGCGGCACGTGTTGAAGTAGAGGCACCGACGTAGCATGTCATGCAGTCCCATCTATATCGTGTACACATACATGCAACCATGCTGCAAGATAGTAAATACGGCTGCGTACGTACATACGGGCAGAGTCTCTAACGCAGCAACATCGTCCTATTCATCGGCAGCCAACCGGCAAGGTCGGAACGGAGTAATTAAACAGCATCGCATGTTCATCAGGAGCCAACCGGCTTGGATGGAATAGCTGAAACAAGCTCTGACATATTGAAGAACAGAGGAAACGGCCTTCTGTTCGACTGCGTATAGTCGAAATGGGGTCCTATTCATCGGGAAGGGTCTTCCATACCGCAAAACAGAGGAAACAGACTTTTGTTTGATTGCCTATGGTTGAAACGGTGTCCTGTTGATCAGGAAGGGTGTGTCGTACCACAAAATGGAGGAAATGGACTTGTGTTGGAGAGCCTACGATCGAAACGGGGCCCTATTCATCGGGAGGGGTGTGGCATACCGCAAAACAGGACTCCATGGGGTCATGTTCATCCATCATCTACTGCCTCGCTCCAGCCTCCACGGGCTACTGTTCATCCACCGTCGACTTCCTCCGGCCTCCACCTGCTATTGTTCATCCACTGTGGCATCCTCCTGCCTCCACGAGCTACTGTTCATCCACGTGGTCCTGCTCATCCAACCTCCACCGGCTACTGTTAAACCAGCCCTCCATGGGGTCCTGTTCATCCAGCCACCACTGACTACTATTCAACCAGCCCTCCACGATGTCCTGTTCATCCACCCCCACCTCCTCGACCGAGGTCCTGTTCATCCAGCGGCAACGACCTCTACTACCAGGGGTCATGTTCACCCAACCCCCAACAACGGTCACTGTTCTTCAAAAGGCAGCAGGTTTGATCGGCTTCAGTTAGCAGCAGTAGCGAAGGAATCGCTCGGGTTCAGTTAACAACCAAGGAATCAATCGCTCCGGTTTAGTTAATAACCAAGGAATCGATCGCTCGGGTTCAGTAATGCACGTAGCTATTGCAATCACTCGGGTTCAGTAAGCTAACGCCTCGCTCGGGTTCAGTTAGAGCCAAACGTCTCGCACCCATGCGTATACGTGTATGATAGAAACGTGCAAACCTCCATGCATCGCTCGACCCCGACCACCCACCGTAATCGGGAACTCCCCGATATTTTCCTCGCCCTCGCTTCTACTACGATTGATGGCCCAAAGAATGTCATGCAGGTGCGTCCCCGGCCCGCCAAGGACGAAAATCCCATTTTGTGTCATGATTTTTTGTCATATAAGTAGGAGCCCACCACATCTACGATGATATGTGCTTTTGTCACAATTATCGTCATAGAAGTGTCATAAGCATGACAGAAAAATTCGTTCAGCCCGGATGTGTATTTTTTGTAGTGCACACACACACACACATCGGGCCACCCGCGGGTGTGGTTCGTATGTGGTCTCACCTATCTAACACCATAAGATCACATCTGTGGGCCCGCACACAGCCCACATTTGATCGGAAGAAAAGGGGGGCTTGACCATGATGTACTCCTTTCAGTTTTGTGTTACGGTAGGGTGAGATTCAGACCTAGCTATTTGGGGGCATGCGTTCATAGCTAGGATTCCTCTCCAGCCAACATGAAGTGTGTGTGTGGGGGGGGTTAGCAATAATAACGTGCACTTTGTGCCACAGGTGCCACATCAAAGTTGTGCATTGGGTATTTGAACATCAACCTTTTCATACATATATTTGGTCCACATGCAAGTGTGTTCGTGTTCTGACCCTTTCCCGCATTTTTGCCGCCAAATTCATAAACAGCAGACGAGTTGAACGTAGCAACCGTCTGCGATCGGGTACAAAATAGACACGGTTCCCTAGGACTACCCGTGTGTCGTGCTCCCGCCCCTGTCACCCACATGATCATAGTAGATTGGGCTCCACGAGGCCTCCCTCCCCCTCTCAAAAATACCAACTCCATCATAATCTCGAAAATATCTACCCACCTAGATGGTTTTTCTGTTTGATAGCACATGATTAGTATGTGTGGACCGTGTGCGATGTCTATTACTCCCGCTCTGCTTCAATCAGTAGATCCAAATTTTCAGTCGCCCCGGGATTTTACTCCCACATGCATCCCTCATAATATCAAAAATATCTGCCCGGCTGTAGTGGTATTTTGTTTGGTAGCACACGATTATTATTTTTTAACCATGTGTGATGTTCGTTACTCCCGCCCCGCTTTGCTTCAATCCCTTGATCCAAATTTTTGGTAGCCCCGCCATTTTACCGCCGCCTAGTAAAATTTTCTATACCCATGGCATTTCCTCAAACACCACCTTGGACCCCCTCCACACACACACCCCAAATCCTTCTCTCACCCCAAATCCCCCTCACACACATACACACCGTCCCTCCCTCGCTCGAAACCTAGCTAGGTCGCCGCCGCGCCGCCTCCATCGTCAACCTCTGCCGGTATGCCCGTCTAGTTTACCCACTGATATACATACCCTCGCCGCCCTGAGTTTCTTAGGTGATGCCTACGAAATGCCCCCTTTCCCACAGATCCCCATCCCCGCCCCCTTCCTCACTCCAGAGCGTTGCATCCTAAGCCCAGCTATGCTTCCCAGGGAGCTCGAGGAGCAAATGGCCCAAAAGATCTTTACTGCGGCCTCTTCGCCCAACGTCGGCGAGGTGGCTACCGAGGAAGCTGACGACAATGACTGGACCTGGATGGAGCCTTTCAATCAGCAGGCTGGAGTATTCTAGCATGTCACAGACGCCGGCTACGACATCGAGGTTGTCGACAGCGACGGCTTGATGCGGGCTATGTCACAAGTTAAGTTGCCCACCCCCAACCCTTCGGGTTCGACAGTCGTCAATCTCATCGATGGCCCTGCCGCTGATGTCCTGCGGCTCGTTATGAACAATTTACCATCCTTCATCGCCATGGAGCCCCTTTTGTGATTTCTGAAGGACACGTTCTGCGACGCTGGCTTGGGATCCTCAGCTGGCAAGTCAGACCTCATTGATGACGACCACGAGGAGGAGCCAATCTGTGAAAAGTGAGCAAACCCATGATTTGTTTTGCCGTGCCTCTTAACCGGGGGAATCCCGTGATTTGTTTTCTCAAACCCCTTTTGTAGTGAGAACTTGTCCAATATTTATTACTATATTTGGTTGTTTGCATTACGCCTTGTTTATTTCTATGATTTTTTGTTGTTCGGTTGTTTGTAGTTAGCATATGTCCAGTTTCAATTGCCATCTTTGGTTGTTCGTAGTATGCCTTGTTTATTTCAGCTATTCACAGTGTGATGTTCTATTTGTTTTAGTACGAACTATGCAGTTCAATTTCATCAATACCAATTTTAACAATAGCTCTATGAATGGCTATATTTGCTTGCTGTTAAGCAAGTTGTACTCCCTCCGAATCTTTTTAGTTCGCATATAAGATTTGTCTAAAGTCAAGCCTCGTAAAGTTTGACCAACTTTATAGAAAAAAATACTAACATTCACAATATGAAATCAATATCGGTAGATGTGTCATGACTTAAATTTTCATATTGTATAACTTTAAAGCATCTCCAACAGCCGCGCAATGCGTGGCGTGCTAAAAAACTGTTTACAGCACCGGAATCGCGAGTTTTTGCGTGCCGCAGAGCACTGGCTCCAGCGGCCACTGAAAAATATAGTGCGCGCGAGCCGCTCCAGCAGGTACTTCAAAAATACTGCGTGCGTGCTCAGCACAAACAACATATGTACTCCAAACAAAACCAAGAAGATCAAAAACAAAAAATCAAAAATAAATAGTTCAATTTTATTATTACAACTCAAACAAATAGTTTATCTTCCAATACAACAAATAGTTCAACAATACAACATCAAACATTCAAATCATGATGCTCTTTGTCGGCCATTCCATGCACACCACTCCTCGATAAGATCCTTATGAACATCACCATGCGTTTCGGCACGTCGAATGGCATGTTTGGAGGCAACAAATCGGGCCACCCTCGCAGTCCTCCGCCGCACTCGCATGGTATGTCCCAAGAGCTCATATTGAGAGTAGTCTAAATCTTGGCCACGCTCATTCTCGATGATCATGTTGTGCATGATCACACAAGCATGCATGATGTAACAAAGGATCTTTTGATCCAAAAATCTATCTGGTCCTCTCACATGGAAAATTGGGCTTGTAAAATCCCAAAAGCTCTCTCGACATCTTTCCTAGCTGCCGTCTGAGCAGTGTGTAAATCAAGATTTTTTTTACCTTCCGGTTTTTTCAACAGCTTCACAAATGTTTGCCACTTTGGGTAGATGTCATCCGCAAGATAGTAGCCATAGTTGTATGTATGGCCATTAGCTACAAACTACACAGGTGGTAGTTCACCATTTGCAATTATATTCATAAGTGGTGACCGATTAACAACGTTGATGTCATTCAAAGATCCAGGCATTCCAAAAAAAGCATGCCAAATCCAAGCCTCTTGATTGGCCACCGGTTCAAGGATTGTAGTGGAACCCTTTTTCTGGCCGTGGAATTTCCCATGCCATGCCTTAGGACAGTTCTTCCAGCTCCAATGCATGCAATCTATTGAGCCAAGCATACCTAGGAACCCACATGATTTGTTCATCTCCAAAAGCCTTGCGGCGTCTTCAGCATTGGGAGATCCCAAATACTCTGGGCCAAACACTTGCACAATTCCGACTGCGAAGCGGTTGACACACATGACGGCTTGACTCTCACCCATGGCCAAGTGGTCATCAACTAGATCAGCCGGCATACCGTATGCCAACATACGCAAAGCGGTTGTCACCTTATGAAAGGTGTTATGCCCGAGTTCTCCGGCGGCATTCCTCCTTTGATGAAAAATTTATCATGGCTCACTAGTTTCTCTATAATGCACCTGAACACCTCGTTGCTCATCCTAAACCGGCACCGGTAGTACGACTCGGGATACGCGAGATTATCCACAAAATAGTACCTCATCAATCTGTTGTCTGCATCGATCTTATCCCTCCAAATTTTCTGCTGACCCATAATCGAACCACCGTGCTTTGGTTTTTTATTCATGTGCAAAGTTAGGATCACTGCAAGGTCCTCCTCCTCTTAAATATCAAATTCTTCTTCGGAAGAATCATACGACGAACCCATCTACAATGTTGAATTTAAACTAGTCTATAAAACTACAAACAACATAGACCAAATTGGTGTAAAAATGTGAAGTTGAAGCAATGCATACCTTGCAAGCATTTTGTCGAACAGCTTGTGGGCGCCGAGCGGCAGTGGGCGGCCGGGCGCTATTCGTCAGGGAATGACGCGCGCGAGGGGCGGCGTCGACTAGAGAGAGATGGAGGAAGCAGCGGCGGCACGAGGATAGGAAGCACCGTTTGGTCGCCGGAGCAAATGGGGTGGTGCAGGTGGTGGCACTTGGGGTAGGTGGAAGTGTTGGGGAACGTAGTAATTTCAAAAAATTTCCTACGCACACGCAAGATCATGGTGATGTATAGCAACGAGAGGGGAGAGTGTTGTCTCGTACACTCGAGACCAAGCGAAGCGATCACAACGTAGAGGAAGTAGTCGACGTTCTCCTCGCGATCCAACCGATCCCAGCGCCGTTACTCGGTGCCTCCGAGTTCTTGACACACGTACAGCTCGGTGGCGCTCCTCGGGCTCCGATCCAGCAAAGCTCCGGAGAGAGAGTTCCACAAGACGACGGCGCAGGTGGCGATCTTGATGTTCTACTGACGCAGGCTTCGCCTAAGCACTGCTACGATATGACCGAGGTGGAATATGGTGGAGGGGGCACCGCTGCACGGCTAAGGAACGATCTCAAGGATCAACTTGTGTGTTCTAGGGTGCCCCCCCCCATATATAAAGGAGCAGGGGGAGGGCCGGCCGGCCCTAGGAGGCGCGCCAGGAGGGGAGTCCTCCTCCTAGTGGGAGTAGGACTCCCTTTCCTAGTCCAACTAGGAAGGAGGAAGGGGAAGGAAGGAGAGGAGAGGAGAGGAGGGGGCCGCCCCCTCCTGTCCTACTCGGACTCCCCATGGGGGCGCGCCACCTCCTAGCGCAGCCCTCTCTCTCCCTCTTGGCCCATTAAGGCCCATTACTTCCCGGGGGTTCCAGAACCCTCCCAAGCACTCCGATTTTCTCCGAACCTTTCCGATGTCCGAATATAGCCGTCCAATATAGCAATCTTTATGTCTCGACCATTTTGAGACTCCTCATCATGTCCGTGATCACATCCGGACTCGAACTCCTTCGGTACATCAAAATACACAAACTCATAATATAACCGCCATCGAAACCTTAAGCGTGCGGACCCTACGGTTCGAGAACAATGTAGACATGACCGAGACACGCCTCCGGTCAATAACCAATAGCGGGACCTGGATGCCCATATTGGCTCCTACATATTCTACGAAGATCTTTATCGGTCGGACCGTATAACAACATACGTTGTTCCTTTGTCATCGGTATGTTACTTGCCCGAGATTCGATCGTCGGTATCCAATACCTAGTTCAATCTCGTTACGGCAAGTCTCTTTACTCGTTCCGTAATACATCATCTTACAGCTAACTCATTAGTTGTAATGCTTGCAAGGCTTAAGTGATGTGTATTACCGAGAGGGCCCAGAGATACCTCTCCGACATTCGGAGTGACAAATCCTAATCTCGAATACGCCAACCCAACAAGTACCTTTGGAGACACCAGAGAGCACCTTTATAATCACCCGATTCGTTGTGACGCTTTGGTAGCACACAAAGTGTTCCTCCGAGAACGGAGTTGCATAATCTCATAGTCATAGGAACATGTATAAGTCATGAAGGAAGCAATAGCAACATACTAAACGATCGTGTGCTAAGCTAACGGAATGGGTCATGTCAATCGATCATTCAACTAATGATATGACCTTGTTAATCAAATAACAACTCCTTGTTCATGGTTAGGAAACATAACCATCTTTGATTAACAAGCTAGTCAAGTAGAGGCATACTAGTGACACTCTGCTTGTCTATATATTCACACATGTATTATGTTTCGGTTAATACAATTCTAGCATGAATAATAAACATTTATCATGATATAAGGAAATAAATAATAACTTTATTATTGCCTCTAGGGCATATTTCCTTGAGCCTCCCACTTGCACTAGAGTCAATAATCTAGATCACATCACCATGTGATTCACATCGATAGTTCACATCATCATGTGATTAACACCCATAGTTCACATCGCCATGTGACCAACATCCAAAGGGTTTACTAGATTCAGAATCTAGTTCACATCGCTATGTTATTAACACCCAAAGAGTACTAAGGTGTGATCATGTTTTGCTTGTGAGACAATCTTAGTCAACGGGTCTTTCACATTCAGATCCGTTATGTATTTTGCAATTTTCTATGTCTACAATGCTCGCACGGCTACTCTAGCTAATTGCTCCCACTTTCAATATGTATCTAGATCGAGACTTAGAGTCATCGGATCGGTGTCAAAACTTGCATCGACGTAACCCTTTACGATGAACCTTTTGTCACTTCCATAATCGAGAAACATATCCTTATTCCACTAAGGATAATTTTGACCGCTGTCGATGATCTACTCCTAGATCACTATTGTACTCCTTGCCAAACTCAAGTCTGGGTATACAATAGATCTGGTACACAAGATGGCATACTTTATAGAACCTATGGCCAAGGCATAGGGAATGACTTTCATTCTCTTTCTATATTCTGCCGTGGTCGGGTTTTGAGTCTTACTCAACTTCACACCTTGTAACACAGGCAAGACCTCTTTCTTTGATCTGCTCCATTTTGAACTACTTCAAAATCTTGTCAAGGTATGTTCTCATTGAAAAAACTTATCAAGCGCCTTGATCTATCTCTATAGATCTTGATGCTCAATATGTAAGCAGCTTCACCGAGGTCTTCCTTTGAAAAACTCCTTTCAAACACTCCTTTGTGCTTTACGAGAATAATTCTACATTATTTCGATCCACAATATGTCATACATATACTTATCGAAATGTCTTTGTAGTGCTCCCACTCACTTTCTTGTAAATACAAGGCTTCACCGCAAGTCTCAGATAAAACTATATGCTTTGATCAACTTATCAAAGCGTGTATTCCACCTCCGAGATGCTTGCACCAGTCCATAGATGCACATTTTGTTAACACCTTTAGGATCGACAAAACCTCTTGGTTGCATCACATACAACTCTTCTTTAATAACTCCATTAAGGAATGCAGTTTTGTTTATCCATTTTCCAGATTTCATGAAATGCGGCAATTGCTAACATGATTCGGACAGACTTTTAAGCATCGATACGAGTGAGAAAATCTCATTGTATTCAACATCTTGAATTTTGTCAAAAACCTTTTTCGACAAGTCTAGCTTTGTAGATAGTAACAACTACTATCAGCGTCCGTCTTCCTCTTGAAGATCCATTTATTTTCTATGGCTTGCCGATCATCGGGCAACTCCACCAAAGTCCACACTTTGTTCTCATACATGGATCTCATCTCAGATTTCATGGCCTCAAGCCATTTCGCGAATCTGGGCTCATCATCGCTTCCTCATAGTTCGTGAGGTTCATCATAGTCTAGTTACATGACTTCCGAGCAGGATTACCGCACCACTCAGTGCGGATCTCACTCTGGTTTACCTACGAGATTTGGTAGTAACTTGATCTGAAGTTACATGATCATCATCATTAGCTTCCTTACTAATTGGTGTAGTAGTCACAGGAACATATTTGTGTGATGAACTACTTTCCAATAAGGGAGAAGGTACAATTACCTCATCAAGTTCTACTTTCCTCCCACTCACTTCTTTCGAGAGAAACTCCTTCTCTAGAAAGGATCCATTTATTAGCAACGAATGTTTTGCCTTCGGATCTGTGATAGAAGGTGTACCCAACAATTTCCTTTGGGTATTCTATGAAGACGCACTTCTCCGATTTGGGTTTGAGCTTATCAGGATGAAACTTTTCACATAAGCATTGCAGCCCCAAACTTTAAGAAACGACAACTTTGGTTTCTTGCTAAACCACAGCTCATATAGTGTCGCCTCAATGGATTTAGATGGTGCCCTATTTAACGTGAATGCAGCTGTCTCTAATGCATGATCCCAAAACGATATTGGTAAATCGGTAAGAAACATCATAGATTGTACTATATCCAATAAAGTATGGTTATGACGTTCGGACACACCATTATGATGTGGTGTTCGGTGGCATGAATTTGTGAAACTATTCCACATTGTTTTAATTGAAGACCAAACTCAGAACTCAAATATTTGTCTCCGCGATCGATCGTAGAAACCTTATTTTCTTGTCACGATGATTTTCCACTTCACTCTGAAATTCTTTGAACTTTTCAACTATTTCGACTTATGTTTCATCAAGTAGATATACCCATATCTGCTCAAATCATCTGTGAAGGTCGAAAATAACGATACCCGCCATGAGCCTTAACACTCATTGGATCGCATACATCAAGATGTACTATTTCCAATAAGTCATTGCTCGCTCCAATTATTCGGAGAACGGAGTCTTAGTCATCTTGCCCATGAGGCATGGTCCGCAAGCATCAAGTGATTCATAATCAAGTGATTCCAAAATCCCATCAAGATGGAGTTTCTTCATGTGCTTTACACCATTATGACTTAAACGGCGATGCCACAAATAAGTTGCACTATCATTATTAACTTTGCATCTTTTGGTTTCAATATTATGAATATGTGTATCACTACGATCGAGATCCAATGAACCATTTTCATTGGGTGTGTAACCATATAAGGTTTTGTTCATGTAAATGAACAACAGTTTATTCTTTTACTTAAATGAATAACCGTATTGCAATAAACACGATCAAATCATATTCATGCTCAACGCAAACACCAAATAACATTTATTTAGGTTCAACACTAATCCGAAAGTATAGGGAGTGTGCGATGATGATCATATCAATCTTGAAACTACTTTCAACACACATCGTCACTTCACCCTTAACTAGTTTCGCTTATTCGCAACTCCGTTTGAGTTACTACTCTTTAGCAACTGAACCAGTACCAAATACCGAGGGGTTGCTATAAACACTAGTAAAGTACACATCAATAACATGTATATCAAATATGTCTTTGTTTACTTTGCCATCCTTCTTATCCGCCAAATACTTGGGGTAGTTCTGCTTCCAGTAACCAGTCCCTTTGCAGTAGAAGCACTTAGTCTCAGGCTTAGGTCCAGACTTGGGATTCTTCACTTGAGCAGCAACTTGCTTGACGTTCTTCTTGAAGTTCCCTTCTACCCCTTTGCCCTTTTCTTGAAACTAGTGATCTTGTCAACCATCAACACTTGATGGTCTTTTCTTGATTTCTACCTTCGTTGATTTCAACATCACGAAGAGCTCGGGAATCGTTTTCGTCATCCCTTGCATACTATAGTTCATCACGAAGTTCTACTAACTTGGTGATGGTGACTAGAGAACTCATCAATCACTATCTTATCTCGGAAGATTAACTCCCACTTGATTCAAGCGATTGTAGTACCCGCACAATCGAGCACTTGCTCACTAGTTGAGCGATTCTCCTCCATCTTTTAGCTATAGAACTTGTTGGAGACTTCATATCTCTCAACTCGGTATTTGCTTGAAATATTAACTTCAATTCTGGAACATCTCATATGGTCCATGATGTTCAAAACATCTTTGAAGTCCCGATTCTAAGTCATAAAGCATGGTGCACAAAACTATCAAGTAGTCATCATATTGAGCTAGCCAAACGCTCATAACGTGCGCATCCGCTCCTGCAATAGGTTTGTCACCTAGCGGTGCATCAAGGACATAATTCTTCTGCAAGCAGAATGAGGATAAACCTCGGATCACGGATCCAATCCGCATCATTGCTACTAACATTTTTCAACACAATTTTCTCTAGGAACATATCAAAATAAACATATGAAAGCAACAACGCAAGCTATTGATCTTACAACATAATTTGCAAAATACTACGGGACTAAGTTCATGATAAATTTAAGTTCAATTAATCATATTACTTAAGAACTCCCACTTAGACAGACATCTCTAGTCATCTAAGTGATCACGTGATCCAAATCAACTAAACCATAACCGATCATCACGTGAGATGGAGTAGTTTTCAATGGTGAACATCTTATGTTGATCATATCTACTATATGATTCATGCTCGACCTTTCGGTCTCCGTGTTCGAGGCCATATCTGCATACGCTAGGCTCGTCAAGTTTAACTTGAGTATTCTGCGTGTGCAAAACTGGCTTGCACCCGTTGTAGATGGACGTGAGAGCTTATCACACCCGATCATCACGTGGTGTGCAGGCACGACGAACTTTGGCAACGGTGCATACTCAGGGAGAACACTACTTGATAATTTTTAGTGAGAGATCATCTTAAAATGCTACCGTCAATCAAAGCAAGATAAGATGCATAAAAGATAAACATCACATGCAATCAATATAAGTGATATGATATGGCCATCATCTTCTTGTGCTTGTGATCTCCATCTCCGAAGCACCGTTGTGATCACCATCGTCATCGGCGCGACACTTTGATCTCCATCGTAGCATCGTTGTCGTTTACGCCATCTATTGCTTCTACGACTATCGCTACCGCTTAGTGATAAAGTAAAGCAATTACTGTATGCTTGCATTTCATACAATAAGCGACAACCATATGGCTCCAGCTAGTTGCCGATAACCGGTTACAAAACATGATCATCTCATACAATAAAATATAGCATCACGTCTTGACCATATCACATCACAACACGCCTGCAAAAACAAGTTAGACGGCCTCTACTTTGTTGTTGCAAATTTTACGTGGCTGCTACGGGCTTAAGCAAGAACCAATCACACCTCGCATCAAAACCACAACGATACTTCGTCAAATAGACTCCGTTTAACCTTCTCAAGGACCGGGCGTAGCCACACTCGGTTCAACTAAAGTGAGAGAGACAGACACCCGCCACCACCTTTAAGCACAAGTGCTCGTAACGGTGAAACCAGTCTCGCGTAAGCGTCTGCGTAATGTCGGTCGGGCGCTTCATCTCACAATACCGCTGAACCAAAGTATGACATCTGGTAGGCGGTATGACTTGTATCGTCCACAACTCACTTGTGTTCTACTCGTGCAAAACATCAAACCATAAAAACCTAGGCTCGGATGCCACTGTTGGGGAATGTAGTAATTTCAAAAATTTCCTACGCACACGCAAGATCATGGTGATGTATAGCAACGACAGGGGAGAGTGTTGTCTACGTACCCTCGTAGACCGAAGCGGAAGCGATCACAACGTAGAGGAAGTAGTCGTACGTTCTCCTCGCGATCCAACCAATCCCAGCGCCGTTACTCTGGCGCCTCCGAGTTCTTGACACACGTACAGCTCGGTGACGCTCCTCGGGCTCCGATCCAGCAAAGCTCCGGGGAGAGAGAGTTCCATCAGCACGACGGCGTGGTGGCGATCTTGATGTTCTATCGACGCAGGCTTCGCCTAAGCACTGCTACGATATGACCGAGGTGGAATATGGTGGAGGGGCACCGCACACGGCTAAGGAACGATCTCAAGGATCAACTTGTGTGTTCTAGGGTGCCCCCCCTGTGTATATAAAGGAGCAAGGGGAGGGCCGCCGGCCCTAGGAGGCGCGCCAAGGGAGGGGAGTCCTCCTCCTAGTGGGAGTAGGACTCCCTTTCCTAGTCCAACTAGGAAGGAGGAAGGGGAAGGAAGGAGAGGAGAGGAGAGGGAAGGGGGCCGCCCTCCTCCTGTCCTATTCGGACTCCCCATGGGGGCGCGCCACCTCTGGCGCAGCCCTCTCTCTCCCTCTTGGCCCATTAAGGCCCATTACTTCCCGGGGTTCGGTAACCCCTCCCAAGACTCCGATTTTCTCCGAAACTTCCAGAACCTTTCCGATGTCCGAATATAGCCGTCCAATATATCAATCTTTATGTCTCGACCATTTCGAGACTCCTCGTCATGTCCATGATCACATCCGGGACTCCGAACTCCTTCGGTACATCAAAATACACAAACTCATAATATAACCGTCATCGAAACCTTAAGCGTGCGGACCCTACGGTTCGAGAACAATGTAGACATGACCGAGACACGTCTCCGGTCAATAACCAATAACGGGACCTGGATGCCCATATTGGCTCCTACATATTCTACGAAGATCTTTATCGGTCAGACCGCATAACAACATACGTTGTTCCCTTTGTCATCGGTATGTTACTTGCCCGAGATTCGATCGTCGGTATCCAATACCTAGTTCAATCTCGTTACGCAAGTCTCTTTACTCGTTCGTAATACATCATCTTACAGCTAACTCATTAGTTGTAATGCTTGCAAGGCTTAAGTGATGTGTATTACCGAGAGGGCCCAGAGATACCTCTCCGACATTGGAGTGACAAATCCTAATCTCGAAATCGCCAACCCAACAAGTACCTTTGGAGACACCAGAGAGCACCTTTATAATCACTCGATTCGTTGTGACGTTTGGTAGCACACAAAGTGTTCCTCCGTAAACGGAGTTGCATAATCTCATAGTCATAGGAACATGTATAAGTCATGAAGGAAGCAATAGCAACATACTAAGCGATCGTGTGCTAAGCTAACAGAATGGGTCATGTCAATCAGATCATTCAACTAATGATGTGACCTTGTTAATCAAATAACAACTCCTTGTTCATGGTTAGGAAACATAACCATCTTTGATTAACAAGCTAGTCAAGTAGAGGCATACTAGTGACACTCTGTTTGTCTATATATTCACACATGTATTATGTTTCCGGTTAATACAATTCTAGCATGAATAATAAACATTTATCATGATATAAGGAAATAAATAATAACTTTATTATTGCCTCCAGGGCATATTTCCTTCAGGAAGTTATGGCGCGGGCGCTCGAGTGTGCAGCGCGCGGGAGCAGACACACGACATAAATGGCGTGTGATGCCGTTTTGCCCCGCACACTGAACTACTTATGTAGGGCGCGCAGTTTTTGCGTCGCCGCTGGAGTGCCCGGAGCGGCTGCGCACTAATAACCCACAAGTATAGGGGATCATTTATACCCTTCTTCTATAAATAAGAGTGTCGAACCCAATGAGGAGCTCATGGTAAAACAAATATTCCCTCAAGTTCTATCAACCACCGATACAACTCCACGCACACTTGACGTTTGCTTTACCTAAAACAAGTATGAAACTATTTTGCAAGAATAAAACTACGAGTACTTTGCGATAATAAAACTATGGATAAATTGCGATTTAATAAAGGTAGATAGCTTTTCTCAACGAGAAAGTCATTTGTCCCTAGGTAATCGATAACAAGTACCGGTAATCATTCTTGTAATTTTATATGAGGGAGAGGCATGAGCTAACATACTTTATCTACTTGGATCATATGCACTTATGATTGGACCCCTAGCAATCATCCGTAATTACTAAAGATCATTAAGGTCGTGAAAACCAAACATAGCATTAAGTATCAAGTCCTCTTTACTCCCATACGCCATACCCCACTTATCCGCGTTTAGACTGCTTTCACCCCCGCAACACTGACAATAAGCAAACCATGAACATATTGCAACACCCTACAGCGGGGGTCGCCCACGTTTGCGTGAGACGGAGGGCACCTTAAGACAGCACCCAAAATAAAATATACAATCATACCAACCAAGATCATGATTAACCCACAAGACAAAACGGATCTATTCAAACATCATAGGATAGCCAAATATCATTGGGAAATAATATATGGAGTTGAGCACCATGCTTAAGTAGAGATTACAGCGAGGAGAAGGGGTGTTACACCGCTGCATAGAGGGGGGGAGAGTTGGTGTTGACGGTAGCAAGATTGTTGATGTAGATCACCGTCATGATCCTAGCGCCGGCGGCACTTCGGCGCCACCGGGAGAGAGGGGGAGAGAGCCCCCCTCCTTCTTATTCTTCTTCTTCTTCCTTGGCCTCCCCCTAGATGGGAGGAGAGTTCCCCCTCTGGTCCATGGCCTCCATGGCAGCGGAGCGGCAGGAGCCCCTCCGAGATTGGCCTCTTTGTTCTCTTTTGTTTCGCGTTCCCCTGGCCCTTTACGGTTTCTTAAATTCTCGGAGATATGTAACTCTGATTGCGCTGAAAATTTTACACGATTTTTTCCATAAATTATCTTTCTTGTGCCAGAATAAGGGCTCCAACCGACGTTCGAGGAGGGCACAAGACACCAGGGCGCGCCTGGGGCCTGTGGAGCACCCTAGTGGGTTGTGGGCTCTATGGGCCCCCGTTTGCATTGATTCCACCTCCCAAAAATCACATAAATTCCAAAATAATTCTCCATAAATTTTTATCGCGTTTGGACTTCCTTTGATATGGATTTTCTGTGACACAAAAAACATGCAAAAAACAGGAACTGGCACTGGGCACTGGATCAATAGGTTAGTCCAATACATCATATAAAAAGTTGCCAAAAGTATGTGAAAGTTGTATAATATTGGCATGAAACAATCAAATATTATAAATACAACGGAGACGTATCAGCATCCCCAAGCTTAATTCCTGCTCGTCCTTGAGTAGGTAAATGATAAAAGATAACTTTTGATGTGGAATGCTACCTAGCATAAACTTGATCATATATCTAATCATGGCATGAATATTAAGGCATAAGTGATTCAAAGCAATAGTCTATAATTTGACATAAAGACATCAATACTCAGGCATCCCAACAACAATCATGTCTTTCAAAATATTAATGCGAAAGAACGTTATCCCTACAAAATCATATAGCCTTGTCATTCTCTGTCTTCTTAACACAAAGTATAAATCATGTACTACCCCGGTGTCAGCAAGCAATTGGTTCATACTTTTTAACGCACTTCAGCCTTTTCAACCCTCACGCAATACATGAGCGCGAGCCATGGATATAACACTACAGGTGGAATAGAGTATGATGATAGGGGTTAATATAGAGAAGACAAAAAAGTAAGAAAATCTCACATCGACATGGCTAACCAACGGGCTATGGAGATGCCCATCAATTGATATCAATGCGAGGAGTAGGGATTGCCATGCAACGAATGCACTAAGAGCTATAAGTGTATGAAAGCTCCATATGAAAACTAAGTGAGTGTGCATCTAATCCTATAATGAAAATTCCCACTAGTATATGAAAGTGACAATATATGAGACTCTCCATATGAAAAACATGGTGCTACTTTGAAGCACAAGTGTGGAACTAGCATGCCCCTTCTCTCTTTTTCTTTTTTTTTCCTTTTTCTTTTTTTCTTTTTTTCCTTTCTTTTTTCTTTTTCTCTCTTTTTTTATTTTTATTATTTTATTTTTATTTTTTTTGTCTCATTATCCGGAGTCTCATCCATACTTGTGGGGGAATCATAGTCTCCATCATCCTTTCCTCACTGGGACATGCTCTAATAATGAATAATGATGATCATCACACTTCTATTTACTTATAACTCAAAAGTAATAAAAATTACAACTCGATACCTATAACACAGTATGACTCTATATGAATGCATTTGGTAGTGTACCAGGAGTGCAATGATCTAGCGTAACATGTATAAAAAATGATGAACGGTGGCTGAGCCACAAACACTATGTCAGCTATATCACTACTGGAATCAGCTTCTTTGCCGTCTACCATGGCGGACGGCAAAGGCATGGATGGCGGACGGAAAAGTCCTATGTCGTTCGCCAACGGACGGCAAAATGTTCGTCTGAACGAGTGCCGGCAAAGGCCTTCTTTTCCATCTGCTTCATAGAAGCGGATGGCAAAGGATTGTGTCGTCCGCCGTCGGAGCCCAGCTGACGGCAAAGATCGCGGGGTGGGGTGAGAGCCGTTAGGGGTTAACGGCGTGTTCTTTGCCGTCCGCCAGCAAATAGCAAAGAGGCAAAGCTCTTTGCCGTCTGCTGGCGAACGACAAAGAGCTCAGCTCAGCCAACACTGAGAAGTTGCCATGTGGCTAGCTATGTCGTCTGCCAGTGGATGGCAAAGAGCTTTGAATCTTTACCGTCCGCTGGCAGACGGCATAGCAGGCCCTGTTTGCTAGTCCTATTTGGTTACTTTGACGTCTGCTGGCAGACGACAAAGTGAGCAAATAGGCAGCCCGGTGCTCCCAGTTTCTACAGGTAGCTGCCACGTGGCCTCTTTGCCGTCTGCTAGCAGTCGGCAAAGCTCTTTGACGTCTGCTAGCAGTTGGCAAAGAGGCTATATATCCCCTGTTTTTAATTGAATCCATTTAATTTGGCAGGATTTCACACATAGATATACATACATACAACTCCAACATATCCAGCAACATATAATAGCATGTCCAACAACATATTTCATCAAATCCAACATACCCAACAACATAGTTCAACAAAGTCCAACATATCCATATATATACATACATATCCAGAAACAAGTTTCCAACAACATATCCATATAGACATGCATATCCAAACAAGTTTTCATAAACAACAAGGAAGCAACAGAATAATAGGACACTCCATCAATGCAAGCTTTCTCATCTAAAGAAAATCTGTAAATTGGGAAAGATTAAAGTTAGAACAAGAAGAAGAAGAAGACTAGCTATAAGAAAAGGAAGAGGAGGAAAAGAAGAAGACTAGCTAGAAGAAAAGGAAGAGGAGGAAAAGAGGAAGACTAGCTAGAAGAAGAAGAAGAAGAAGAAGAAGAAGAAGAAGAAGAAGGAGAAGAAGGAGAAGAAGAAGAAGAAGAAGAAGATAATAGGTTAGTCCCAAAAGTAATATAAAAGTGTATAATAAAGCCCGTAATCATTCAAAACAGATAATAAAATAGCATGAATGCTTCATAAATTATAGATACGTTGGAGACGTATCATTAGGTTAAATGGATCATTTTGGAGCTAACGTAGGTTAAATGGATCATATTGGAGCTAACCTAGGTAAACTTGGTCATTTTTTAGCTAACCTAGCTAATTATGCCATTTTTGACCTAACTAAGTTTATTGTGTCATTTTAGAGGACAACAAGCTAAGTATATGACATTTATGAGGTTATCAAGGTTATTATGTCATTTACGAATAAAAACAAGTAAGAGGAAGAAAAGAAGAAGAAGAAGAAGAAGAAGTTCTTATTCTTCTTCTTCTTCTTTTCTTCCTATTCCTTCTTTTCTTCCTCTTCCTTGATTTTCTTCATCGTATTATGTCATTTGTGGACTAAATAGGCTAAATTATGTCATAAATGGACTAAATAGGCTAAATAAGAAGAAAAATACCGTTATCACGGAGGTGAAGGAACGGTCGGGGCTGCGCCAGTGGCAGACGTAGGTGAAGGACCGATCGGGGCTCCGCCATTGCCAGACGTAGAAGGATTGGTTGATACTTGTCAGGAGGCATGCTGCACCAAAGATCATTTCCAATAATGTCTCGTTAGCATGATGCAACTGAATTGTGAATACTAGTAACTAACGACCATTCAAATCAAACTCACCGTGGTCGCCAGAGCAATCTAGGGCATCGGCGGAGGGGTCTGGCCATTTTTCTCACACATGGTCTGCACATTTGGTTCTCATGAGTCAGTCATATTAGTTAGTAATGCGGACATTACGTGCATGATTTGGCTAATATGCACGAGAAACGTTACGAGGAGCTTGTATAGGGCCCGGTAAGACGCCTCGTTCCGGTTCCTCTCCTCCTCCAACAGCTTAGCCGTCCTCTCCTCCCTCTCCCTCTCCCTCTCCACCGCCTCCCTTCTTGCCGCCTCCAAAAGCGCATGGGTGTTCAATCTCTCTTTCTCAACCAATGTCTGCAACACACCACTCCTCGTTAGCATTGTAATCATCGACAGGAGAGCTCCGCGGGCTGTGCACACACAATGTAATGGAGGAAAGGTGAGAGAACCAGTATAACTAACCGACATGGCGAGCTCCGCGGGCTGTGCACAAGGCGTTATCTCAGGATCAGAGCTACTCTGGCGCTTTTTGATCTGCGGGAGAGTCCTAGGACAATGTATCAGTCCATCACCAATGGCCATGGAGCCATGGGACCTCCCGCCACCAGATATCATCACCATCTCTGTATCAAAAGGATCCTTGCTTGGGTTAAAGTCCTCCCCTTTCCTCGCCTTCCCCTCGTCTCTGTACTTCACGAGCTTGTGGTGGGAGGAGATGTTGTTGAAGCTCTCTAGATGATCAAGGTCTTCCTCCGAGAATGCCTTGGCCTTCTTCTAAGGGGCACTATGGGCCATGCCATAGAGGTCGAACAGATTGGCACAGGCTTCTTGTTGTGGTGCGCCTGAGAGAGAGGAACAAAATATTATAGTTAAGGGCTCAAGCTAGCATGAAGAATGATATTGCTATATAAATAGGTCATTTTGGAGCTAAGTAAGGTTATTATGTCATTTTTGAGGAAAATAAGCTAAGTTTAGGTCATTTTGGAGGTAACCAAGATTATTATGCAATTTTTGATGAAAGTATGCTCATTATGTCATTATTGATCTATCCAAGGTAGTTATGCCATTTTTTATCTAACTAAAGCATATTTAGGCATTTTATAGAGTTATCTAAGGTTATTATGTCATTTTAGAGCTAATTATGTCATGAATGAACTAGCTAAGATCAGTTTAGGTCGTTATTGAGCTATCCAAGGTAGTTATGTCATTTTTTAACTAACTAAAGCATATTTAGTTATTTTATAGAGCTATCTAAGGTTATTATGTCATTTTAGAGCTAATTATGTCATAAATGTACTATCCAAGGTAGTTATGCCATTTTTTAACTAACTAAAACATATTTAGTTATTTTATAGAGCTATCTAAGGTTACTATGTCATTTTAGAGCTAATTATGTCATAAATGTACTATCCAAGGTAGTTATGCCATTTTTTAACTAACAAAGCATATTAAGTCATTTTGGAAGGAAAAAATGCTAGCATGAAGAATGAAATTGCATGAATGATGTAGCAAACCACATACCCACTGATCCCCGTACTCAAACAGGTTGGAGCTCCCTTGATGGTGTGGCACACCAACCATTTGGTCACGCTTATCCTTGGCCATATGGTGTTCGACTAGCCATTAGGGAGAGCACCACATATTCACCAACACCTCCCAACAGTCCATCTTATCCGCACACCATCTCGGGGGCACCTAAGTTAGTCAAGAGAAAGTTCAGCGCTATGCCTACGAATCAAATCAAGAAAACTAAGTTCAAGGCCTTAAGAATAGGTAATTACCTGCAAGTACTTCTCCTTACTCAGAAACTTGCCGCGACACTTCTTCTTGCGCCTCTTAATACCCTTCGAGGCGTAGTAATCTCGAACGGCCTACACCCGAGCCTCGTGTCGTAAGTTCTGAAGTAGGCGCTTGCACTTGGCTTCGACAACCATAGATGTGGCCTCCTGTTCTCCCTCTAAAACCCTGTAGAAGGTCTGCAATCAAACAAGACAACACTAATTAGTACAATCACTAGGTAGTGTTGATTTTTAATTCTGTAAAGGAGAAATTACCCAAAATCGACGGAACACAATGTCGGCCACCGTCTCGCACAAGACACCGGCGACCATCTCCTCCGGAGGGGCCGGGGCAACCGAGTACAGCTCCCATCTCAGTGCTAGCTGTGGAACCTGACCCTCACCAGGCAACGTGACCCACCCAGGGAAGTGCTGCCAGCAAAGCACACCAAGGACCTGGTTGGGCCTGCGGACACCAAGGAGGTGTACCCAGACCCTGCAGTATGACAAGGCCAATGCATTAGATATTAATTTGAATAAACGTGAAGGCAAAAGGTTCAAAAAGAGTAAATGCACTTACTTCAACCCATTAGGCGCAATCAACCACCTCACGGTGGGGGTCGCGCACGGCAGAGCTTTGTACAGCCACGCTTGTACACCTTCTTGCCCTTCTCAACCAGCTCGTCATCGTTGTAGCTATTATCAGAAAAGGTGTCCTCGCTACCATCAGTAGGGCCACTAGCCTCCGGAGTCTCGTGAGTAGAAGACTCCGGGACCGGAGTCTTCTCGGACGAGACTCTGGGACCGGACTCACCTGGGGCGAAGGATCAGTGACCCGAGTCTGGTGGGGCGAAGGATTGGCGACCCGAGTCTGGTGGGGCGAAGGATCGGCGACCCGAGTCTGGTGGGGTGAAGGATCGGCGACCGGAGGCTCATGGACCGGAGTCAGAGACGGGTCCATGTCAGATGGAGCAGTACTGTGGTCGGGTGAATCAGCTGGGGGTGGCGGCGAGGAAGGCGTAGCAGCCTTCCTACCTCTCCCATTGCCACATCCACTTCTAGCCGCCTTCTTCATCCTCCCCCGACCTCTCCCAGCCAAAGAAGAAGCAACCGCCGCTGATGTCTGCATGCTGTCTAGGAGCGCTCTCTGGAGGGGTTGGGGTCGAATAATGGAACCAGCCCTCCCAGTAGCGCTCGCAGGAGGCTCGGAGCGCTCTGGACCCTTTCCCACCATCCTGTCAACACCTGCAATGACAAAAAGTAAATGAAATTAGTACAACATAAAAAAATTTGAATACCGTTGTCTACCACAACATACCTGGAAGACTTGCAAATGGGACAATAGTTCAAGTCCTCATACTGACGCCTAAATAAGACACATCCTTTCTCACGGGCATGTATCTTCTCATATGGCATCTTAAGAGCACGGAGGATTTTGTCTGACTAGTACAGGTTTGTAGGTAGCACATGGCCTTTGGGTAGAAATCGTCTGAATACTGTCATCATCGTGTCGTAGCATTCTCTGCCCAAGTTGAATTGAGCCTTCAAAGCCATTATTTGTGAGATGGCATCCAGCTGAAAAAGCTCAGTGTGCTCGTGGAGAGGACATTTTGAGGACTCCAACATTTCAGTGAAGGCCTTTGCATATTCCTCCATCTCCTCGTCCGAGTCCCGGGCATCGTCAAAGTCTTTCACCATGTCTTCCATCCCGGTACCATGCTCGTCGGTGCAACGACGAACCACCTCGGCTCTGGCACGTTGGGAAGACTCACCATGTAATGTCCAGACCGTGTAACCAGGCGTAAAACCAAACTTCTGCAGGTGTTTACTCATTTCAAGCTCGTCCCTCTGATTATAGTTGTCGCACCGGACACAGGGGCACCAGCTTAATTTCTGTCCATTTGAAAATGCGGCTCTAACAAACCCCTTGGTTTTTGTTAACCATTCCTCGGTCCAAACTTTTTGACTAGTGTAACCGGTGTACATCCACGCACGATCACTCATATTGACTTCCTACTGGACACACAAGAAATATATACATAATTAAGCAAACCATATCCATCAGTTAATGGAGTTTGTCATTTTTATTACGTCCATGCAACCTACACGCTAATAGGTAAAGATAGGTCCTAATCCCACCCGAGTATGTGTAGATTGGGTTCGTTTTCCCATGCTCTGCTCCGGATCCGACGCAAAATTTTGGCAGCACCTCCCCGTTGTTCTCCTGATACACGTCTCGGCAATAAGCAGAGAGGATGTGTACCCGAAGAACAACAGGGAGGCACTGACGAAATTCTGCATCGGATCCAGAGCAGAGCATGTGGGAAAACGAACCCAATCTACACATACTCGGGCTGTCCATGGATAACGTTGGACAATTCGAAAGAATAATGATTATAAATATGCAAATGCATGCATATTTATAGATGTAACCCTTTAGAATGGGAGACGCATAGTGGTTACGCATACTAATGATTGACACCTATAGCTAGCAAGTTTCATCGGCACGAAGACCAGAACAGAGCAAATGAAGAGGGGGAGGAGATGTCATTTGTGCTCACCAACGAACGCAGGGGCGGAGCTCGTCGAATGCACGGGGAGGTCGTCAAACACCACACCCTCGCAGCGACGAAACAACTGCACATTTAAATCCACCCGATCAACACAAAGGTATATGATGTTTTGCATAACAAAATCAAAAAATATACAACGTAACTCATAATTCACAAATATATGACCCCATCGGGGTCAGGGTCGGGGTCGGGTGTGGTGTCAGGGTGTCGGGATCGATCGGGGTGTCAGGGTGTCAGGGTCGATCGGGGTGTCAAGGTGTCGGGGTGTCGGGGTCGAGTTGTGGTGTCAGGGTGTCGGGGGTCGGGGGTTGGGTTGTCGGGGGTCGGAGTGTTGATGGTCGGGGTGTCAGGGTGTTGGGGTGTCGGGGTCGGGGTCGGGGTGTCGGTGGTCGGGGTCAGGGTGTCGGTGGTCGGGGTGTCAGGGTGTCGGGGTTTCGGTGGTCGGTTCGGGGTCGGGGTGTGGTGTCAGGATGTCGGGGTCGGGGTGTCGTGTCGGGGTCGGGGTCGGGGTGTCGGTGGTCGGGGTCAGGGACGGGGTGTCGGTGGTCGGGTGTCAGGGATTCGGGGTGTCGGTGGTCGGGGTCGGGGTCGGGGTCTGGTGTCGGGGTGTCGGGGTCAGGGTGTAGGTCGGGGTATGCTGTCAGGGTGTTCGGATCGGGGTGTCAGGGTGACGGAGTTGAGGTGTCTTTTTCTTCTTCTTCTTCTTCTTCTTCTTCTTCTTCTTCTTCTCCTCCTCCTCCTCCTCCTCCTCCTCCTCCTCCTCTCCTCTTTCTTCTTCTTCTTCTTCTTCTTCTTCTTCTTCTTCTTTCTTCTCCTCCTCCTCCTCCTCCTCCTCCTCCTCCTCTTCTTCTTCTTCTTCTTCTTCTTCTTCTCATCCTTTTTCCTCTTCTTCTTTTCTTCTTTTTCTTTCCTCTTATTCTACTTTTTTTCATCTTTCTTCTTCATCTTCTATTTATCTAAGCCTAAACCTAAACCTAAAAACTAAAAACTAAACCTAAACCTAGCACTAACCTAAAACAAAACAGGAATAAGCATAACAAAAAAAAGGAAAAGAACTAACCTCCAACTCCGGCGAGGTCGGCCGATGGGGCAGGCAGCAGGGGGCATGGGAGGAGTCCCAAGGCAGCGGCGGCACGGCCAGGGCATGGGAGGTCCGCATGGCAGGCAGGCTGGCACAGCCTCTACGGTGATGGGGCGGCGGGCGGCCGCGCGGCCTCCTCCTCTGCTGCCTTGGGCGGGAAGGCTCGGCGGTGGCGGGGTGGCGCAGGGCCGCAGGAGGGGTCCGCACGGGCAGGCAGGCGCTGGCCTCTCAAGTGACGGTCATGGCGGGGGGAGGCGGGGGGGGAGGCTGGACAGCAAGGGGGCTGGCCGGAGGCGGAGTCTTGGGTCCGGGGGGCGGGGCTGGCCGACGGCGGTGATTGCGGCGACGGGAGGAGAGATGCGGCGCGCGGGAGGGAGAGAGAAACAGAGAGAGAGGGAGATGGCCACGGCCCGTTAAGTGGACCTTCTTTGTCGTCTGCTAGCAGACGGCAAAGAGGACGATCGTTAGGGATGGCCCACGTCTCCTCATTGTCGTCCGCTAGCGGACAGCAAAGGAGGAACATTGTCGTCCGCTAGCAGACGGCAAAGTTTTCACCTCTTTGCCGTCTGCTAGCAGACGACAAAGAAGCTGACCTAGCCACGCCGTGCCCTATGGGGCCCACCTAGCTCTTTGTCGTCTGCCTTCTATTTCTTTGCCGCTGACGGCAAAGAAGCAGCTGATGGCAAATACCCTTTTTGCCATCAGCTCTTTCTTTGCCGTCGGCTTCCTCAAAGCGGACGGCAAAGAACCTCTTTGCCGTCAGCTGGCAGACGGCAAAATGCCAGATTCTAGTAGTGTATGATCATGCAAAGCAATATGACAATGAATGCTCAAGTCGTCAAAATGGGAGTGGCGGAAGTTGCATGGCAATATATGTCAGAATGGCTATGGAAATGCCATAATAGGTAGGTATGGTGGCTGTTTAGAGGAAGATATAATAAGGCTTATGTGTGATAGAGCATATCATATCACGGGGTTTGGATGCACCAGCGAAGTTTGCACCGACTCTCGAGGTGAGAAAGGGCAATGCACGGTACCGTAGAGGCTAGCAAATTGCGGAAAGGTAAGAGCGTATAATCCATGGACTCACATTAGTCATAAAGAAGTCATATACTTATTGCAAAAATTTATTAGCCCTCGAAGCAAAGTAATACTACGCATGCTCCTAGGGGGGAGGTTGGTAGGAGTTAACCATCGCGCGGCCCCAACCTTCACACAAAGATACACAATCAAGGATAAATTGTGCTCTGACTTCCCGGCATAACGAGACACTATATGTGCATGCTTCAGGAATCACAAACCTTAACACGAATATTCTTACTAACCACAAACGTTTACTAGTACCTCCCACATATTCCATCTCTATATCGCAGAACTATTGCAAGGAATCAAACATCTCATATTCAGTGATCCATAAGTTTTATGTAGGATTTCATGACTAACCATGCAATTGACCAATTCATGTTGACTCTCTAAATAGAAATAAGTGAAGCATGAGAGTTTAATTATTTCTATGAAAGATCATGGTCTAACAAATATAAGTGAAGCAAAAGATCATTATACAAACAACGGTTTTCTATGTTAAGAGAAACAGGCAATCCAAACTTCAAATGATATAAGTGAAGCACATGAAGCATTCTATAAATCCATACTCAAAATATATAAGTGAAGTGCAATGAGCATTGTATAAATCAACCATGGACTATCTCATACCAGCATGGTGCATAAAAGGAAAGTGAAAACTAAGCATAAAAGACGCTCCAAGATTTGCACATATCACATGAACGAAACAAAGACGAAAACATACCGATACTTGTTGAAGAAAGATGGGATGTCTTCCAGGGCATCCCCAAGCTTTGACACTTGAGTCTCCTTGAATATTTACTTGGGGTGCCTTGGGGCATTCCCAAGCTTGAGCTCTTGCCTCTCCTCCTTTTCCTCATATCGAGACCTCCTCGATCTTTGATCACTTCATTCACACAAAACTCAACAAAAAACTCGGTAAGATCCGTTAGTATAATAAAGCAAATCACTACTCTAAGTATTGCTGAAAATCAATTCATATTTTGTTTTTGCATTGTAGCTACTGTAATATAAATTTTCCATGGCTCATACCACCGATGAAAATCGGTAGTTTCATCAAAACAAGCAAAACAATGCATCAAAAACAGAATCTATCTTAAACAGGACAGTCAGTAGCAATCTGAAAACCTACCATACTTCTGGTACTCCAAAAATTCTGAAAAAATTAGGAAGAAATAAACAATTTGTGTAGCAATAGTTTCCAAAAAGTTTCAGAACCTTTTGACGTTCCAGTAAAAAAATGAAAATTCACACGCTACGGCTAAAGTTTCTGTTTCTGCACCGCACATACCAACAAGCAATCTACCCATCCTAAAGGCAAATCTGGGCACATTATTTTTATAATACAATGGAATTGTACAAGGGGATAATTATTTTTTGAGAATCTTCATGAAAAATTCTACATTGTTTCCATGAGCATGAACAAGTGTTGAAGGTCGACCCTCACTTCTCCAATGCATCACCTTTCAACCGCTTCTCTTTTTATGAAGTTTTAAGTTCCCCTCTATATTTTCTTTTGTTTTTAAACTTGATAAAAGCACTCAACATACATAAATTACTCTCCAAAACTTCCGGGTTGTCTCCCTGGCAGCGCTTTCTTTAAAGCCATTAAGCTAGGCATAAGTGCTCAAGTAATGGATCCACGCGGATCCCAAGGTATATCAAAGCCAATTTTAATTAGGAATGATTTGGCATTTATTAATGAGCCCAAAGCAACATAAATCATGCAATGATGAAGTCTAACTCTCTTCCTATGCATCGGCATATCATAAAATAATAATTCGTGCACATCAAGTAATGGCCAATACATAGCATAAGTAGTTTCTTGCAATTTTATCGTGTTGGAAACATAGAGAGGTGGAGATGTAGTTCCTCTCTCATAATAATTGCAAGTAGGAGAAGCAAGCACATGCATATTATATTCATCAAAATCATCATGTGCAACAGTAAAAAGCAACCCATCAATATAATCCTTAATAAGAGCAAACTTCTCTGATATAGTGTAGTTTGGAGAATTCAAAAAGATAATAGGACTATCATGCGTGGGTGCAATAGCAACAATTTCATTCTTAACATAAGGAACTATAGCAAGTTCATCTCCATAAGCATCATTAATATTGGCATCATGGCCACAAGCATCAAGTTCATCAAAAAGGGATATTTCAAAGGAATCAATGGGATTATAGCAATTATCATAGCATTCATCCTTCGGTAAGCATGAAGGGACATTAAATAATGTATGAGTTGGAGAGTTACTCACATTAGAAGGTGGGCACGTGTAGCTAGTCCGCTCTTCCTCCTTTTGTTCTTCGCTCTCCTTGTTATCTTTTTCATCCAATGAGCTCATAGTTTCATCAATTCCTTCTCCCATAGACTCCTGCAAAATATTAGTCTCTTCTTGGACAGCGGAGACTTTCTCAATAAATACATCAATATCAGAATTGTATTTGTAATTATCATAGAAATATTTAAGGATGGCAAAAATTTCAGGTCTATAAACATCATCATTAAAAGCTTCATACTTTAAAAACAAAGATTCAATTTCATAAGCACCCTTAAAAGCAACAAATTCTTCTATTCGTTCCACATCATAGTAATCATATCTACCATTAGCATAAGAAGCTAAGGTTTCATTATCATTAAATTTGCATGAAAAGGGAAGGTGTGTAGCATTCATCCTAGAACAACAAGTAAAATCATATCTCTGACATAAACTCCAAGCGTACCAATGCAACATATCAATTTGATCCCATAGTAATTTCCCTTTTTGTGTCAAGCGATAATCCCTAAAGTATTCACGTTGATCCAACGTTACTCCCATTATCATGTTGAATTGGGTTTTCTCGGGATTATCAAAGTAGTGCATATTTTTCACATAATGATCATCGAGGGTTTTAGGAGGTTCCCCATCTCCATGAGTAGCAAGTACAACAAATTTTTTTGGTGTTTCGTGTTCCATATCCACAACTAAAGATAGAGAACAACTTAAAACAGGAAATAAAAACTACTTAATGATAAAGCAAACAAGCACACGCCAGAATATTCACCCGCCGCTATTGCTCCCCAGCAACGGCGCCAGAAAAAGGTCTTGATAACCCACAAGTATAGGGAATTGTTTGTAGCCTTCTTCGATAAATAAGAGCGTCGAACCCAATGAGGAGCTAAAGGTAGAACAAATATTCTCTCAAGTTCTATCAACCACTGATACAACTCTACTCACACTTTGACGTTTGCTTTACCTAAAACAAGTATGAAACTATTTTACAAGAATAAAACTACGAGTTCTTTACGAGAATAAAACTATGGATAAATTATGAGTTAATAAAGGTAGGTACCTTTTGTCAACAAGAAAGTCATTGGTCCCTAGGTAATCGATAACAACTACCGGTAATCATTCTTGTAATTTTATGTGAGGGAGAGGCATGAGCTAACATACTTTCTCTACTTGGACCATATGCACTTATGATTGGACCCTAGTAAGGATCAGCAACTACTAAAGATCATTAAGGTCGTGAAACCCAACCATAGCATTAAGTATCAAGTCCTCTTTACTCCCATGCGCCATAACCCACTTATCCGCGTTTAGGCTGCTGTCACCCCCGCAACACTGACAATAAGCAAACCATGAACATATTGCAACACCCTCTAGCGGGGGGGCCTCACATTTGCGTGAGACGGAGGGCACCATAGGACAGCACCAAAAATAAAATATACAATCATACCAACCAAGATCACGATTAACCCACAGGACAAAATGGATCTACTCAAACATCATAGGATAGCTAAATATCATTGGTAAATAATATATGGAATTGAGCACCATGTTTAAGTAGAGATTACAACGGGGAGAAGGGGTGTTACACCGCTGCATAGAGGGAGAGAGAGTTGGTGTTGATGGTAGCAAGATTGTTGATGTAGATCTTCATCACGATCCTAACCCGGGGAGAGAGCCCCCCCCCCTCCTTCTTCTTCTTCCTTGGCCTCCCCCTAGATGGGAGGAGAGTTCCCCCTTTGGTCCATGGCCTCCATGGCGGCGGAGGGGCAAGAGCCCCTCCGAGATTGGATCTCCCTCTCTGTTCTCTTCTGTGTCGTGTTCCCCAGATCTGACCCTTCACGGTTTCTTAAATTCCCGGAGATCCATAACTCCGATTGCGCTGAAATTTTTACATGATTTTTTCATAAATTATCTTTCTTGCGCCAGAAGAAAGGCTCCAACCGACGTTCTAGGAGGGCATAAGACACCAGGGCGCGCCTGGGGCCTATGGCATGCCCTAGTGGGTTGTGGGCTCTGTGGGCCCCCATTTGTGTTGATTCCACCTCCCAAAAATCACATAAATTCCAAAATAATTCTCTGTAAATTTTTATCGCGTTTGGACTTCGTTTGGTATGAATTTTCTGCGATACAAAAACATGCAAAAAAAACAGGAACTGGCACTGGGCACTGGATCAATAGGTTAGTCCAATAAATCATATAAAAAGTTGCCAAAAGTATGTGAAAGTTATATAATATTGGCATGAAACAATCAAGAATTATAGATACGATGGAGACGTATCACGCACGCGCAAAAAACACATTTTTTTTCCAGCGCAGTGCTTATATAGTGCGGCTGTCGGAGATGCTCTTAGCATGGTAGATGTTGATCTTTTTTCATATAAATAAGGTCAAACTTTATGAAGTTTGACTTTAGACAATTCTTATATGCGGAGTAAAAGGACCGGAGGAAGTATTTAACACACCTTTCCAGTTGATTTAACAATGGCACTATTTGGATACTCTAACTTAGCTAGATGTTAGAGTTAGTTTCTAGCTCATGACAGTTAAAAGGGAGGGAGAGAGAGAGATTGGTGGAATAGTTGATTGTATTACTTGAGCCTCGTTGGCATATATATAGGACTACATGGTCATCTTGGAGTACAAGTCAAGATAGAATAAATCCTATGCTATCCTATGTTTCCTAAATAACAATGATACTCAACAATGACTAACCCTAAACTAACTCTAGACAGAGGTGTTTGGATGACCTGACCGAGTTCGTGTGTTAAACAACTTGTAGATCTTGCATCATGGTCGTGGGCTTTAAAATGTTGTTTCCCGTGTCTTTTGGGGTGCCAGTAGCAAGGAGGAATTATGGTAAAGACCTTTGTATTTTTCTTATATGCGTGTTAACAAGGCTGAATTAAAACATCCAGTAATTCTCAAATTGAAGTTGTCTGTGCTATTTGATTTAGATATTTCCATGCAGATGTGTATTTGGTTTTGTAGAGGAAAATAAAATTGTAAATATATATTCTTTGCCTGCATCAATTTGTGTGCAATGACAACACTTTCTTCAGAAGAAAAAGTGAATACATAGGTCATGGCCTTTTAGGTTGTTAATAATTTCTTCAAAGCTTTTGACAATTGTTGACAAATTACATGTGTTTTACTTTTCTATATTAACAATTTCCTATGTGTGTACCCTCAGTCTGAATCATACCACGATGTACCTTGTCATTAACTTTCTTTACTGAGAACTACTTATATTTCATACTATTGATCATATGAGCAGGATGGGCCATTGAGTGCGGCAACGAGATTGGATTTGACAGATAGAGATGGTGGGTAGAAGAAGAACAAGGAGGGTGATATAATGGTAAAGAAAAAACTTGAACATCTTTCAATACATGTTTGGTATAATTGGTTATGCCCCGTTGCAACGCATGGGCAGTTACCTAGATCCAAACTTGTTGGTTTGGTATGTGCTTTTGATTCATTTTCCCCATGGAATCGGGATGTTGTAATGGCATAAGTATAGTCCGGTGTTTTTGCATCTTTGATTGGTAATATGACTGCATTACAGTGCTTCCCATTGGAACCTGCGACTGAGTTTTGATTTGTTGCTCATGCAATTCTTTTTTTCCTTGTGTTTTGATTGATGGAAGATCTTTGTACAGAACTGAAGATTAGGAGGAACAGAAACATAAGAAACAGTTCAGCAGGTCTTGTGATGAAGGCAACATTACTTTTCTGGTCCATTTTTGTCATATGATTGTTGTAACATCAATTGTACATCTGTTCCAAGAAAAATAGCAAATTTTACATATGCAAATGGTCGAGTGAAATTGTGAATTGATTTTTTTCAAGGAATAAAAATGTGGGCTTTTCTATACTTATGCATGATTACATCATATTTGTTTTGATCATTTCAACGGATCTAGACAGGGAAGTTGGATTCTTCCTTACTAGAGCCAGACAACCGATAAAGATGATTGAAAGGCTCTTTCCAAGCATAAGGTAAATCTTGTGCATTTAACTTTTTAGTATAATTTTTCCAGTACGATGTTTATTTTCTGAAAACTATATCGCCGTTGTAGTTTATCTGATGAAAATTACATTCTATGCTTGGTACTGATTTATATCTATACCTTATCTAGACATATTAATTGGAGAAATTCATGCTACGTTTTGATCTACAGATGTCTAAGCCACTAAACTTAAATGAAATAATATCAAGAAGTACTTTTCATTTATATGTGCTGCTTCATCTTCATAGCACAAATGACATATTAATTTTCATTTGTTTGTGCTGCTTCATCTTCATAGCACAAATGGGCTTGCGCTAATTTCCAAGACAGGAGCAATTATGCATTTGTCACCGGTTGTATTGTCAGTGAGATGGACCCATTACTTTTTGAGAAGGAAATAATGGTGCGTTTGGTTGGCGGAAAAATGTGTTCCAGCGGTTATGATGAAAAACTATAGCGAGCGGTTATTTCGGCCACGATGGTTGTCGTAAGAGCGCTTTGTCTATCCTTTTGTAATGCACGGGCATGTTTGCTATATATTATTATTGTGGACAACGGAAATTCAAAATATTTTATTTCAAGGAAGATTCTAAAATCAGTGAAGTATTTATGGCTGGTTAGGATAGTGCTCATATTGTTTGAAACTGAACTATTTTAATCTCAAGTTGTGCTACCGATGGGTGCGCTGCTGATCATGCGAGAGAATTAGGACAAAACAAAGTAGCTATTGTTAGCGGTGTGCAGGGGTTGTGGAGCGTCTCTATGAATTATGACAAATCAATGAAATCTGGCCAAGCCTGCACCCCCCCCCCCATTCCTCTCCTAAGATGTGGCCCAAACTCTGCCACTAGTGAGTAGCATCTGTTTTTCTTCAAAGGCATGTGGCAACGCATGGGCGTTCTACTAGTGTCACATACTCCCTCCGTCTCATATTGTAAGAAGTTTTCTGACACTACACTAGAGTCAAAGAATGTCTTACATTATAGGCCGGAGGGAGTAGTATATAAGATGGTCTCAAGAACTTAACTAAAACATAGATTCATACATTAATTTTCCCACCTCCGCGTCTGTCGCAGCAATACCTCTCTGGCCACCGTCAAGGCAATGTCAGACATCTGCAGTCCCCATCCACTGTCCTGCCTGCCTTGGACTACGCCGCCATTCATCTAGGATTCGTCTGCAGCTAGGTACTCTCCGCCCCCTGTTGACGCTGTCCATGGTAGACAGTGATGGAGGATGAGTTGATGTGTGACGTGTGGAAGGTCTACGGACTTTGTGGGCATGAGACAAGGGGGCTCTACGTTTTGGCAAAACATGCATGCTTTGTTTCATGCACTTCGCGCCCTACGACTTGCAAGTGATTCATGATCGCAAAGTGAAGTCACTAACCCATCGATTTTTCTTAGAAAAGGAGGATGACCCCAGCCTCTGCATCTGGACGATGCATGCAACCACTTTATTAATTATTCACACAAGACCTTACAAAGTCATACAACAGTAAGACTAAAGCTACCGTGTAGGCAACATCTGTCGCTACTCCTATCCAGTTGATGAAGGGATGCTGATAGTCTGGGCCTAATACCAAACAAACCTCGCAGCCAAACCTAACATCTAAGACCTGAGGTCCCAACCAGGACGCCTGTCGGGTATGGGCACCCACAAGTCCGGCGCACTACTCAACCAGGACGCCTGCCGGGTATGAGGCCGCTGCCGCCACCTGCCGCCAATCCATCTTCAGTGTTGTACTGCTGCATCAACCTTGCCAGGCCTGCCGTCGGCGCCACCACGACGCCAAACAATGCCACCATCCTACACGTGTCCATCCACGCGCGCCCATTGCCGAAACTCCGCGGCGCCATGCCGCCATGATCCCCCGTCGGTCTTGCGGTAGATGTAACACCGCTCCTCCTCTTGCCACCTCCATCCATCACTTGCTCCAAAACGATGCCCCCAGGAGGGAAAGAGATACAGAGAACGCTATCATCGTCCGATCCGGAAGACCGAGATCTAGGGTTTCCCCCGGAGCATCCCGAGCCTGATGACGCAAACTGCAATGACGATGCCTCGACAAGGAAACGACATCAAAGACACCGCCATCGTCCGCCATGACCGTAGTCGACGCGATTTTCATCGGCACTTGCGCCATCGGGCGTGCGCCGTCGGCGTCGCTGGTCCCTTCAACCGGAGCAAACTCCAAAACGATGCCCTGAAGAGGGACTACGACGCAAAAGCACCGCCATCGCTCGATCCCAAGGAGATCTAGGGTTTCCCCCGGAGTTGCCCGCGCCGTCAAGGACCAAACAAGGATGGAATTCGCAGATCCGCCAAGCTGCTGATGTGCCGCACCCGCCATCGCGCCGACCGCGACCCGGAGACCAAGCCCATGTCTGGGCCCTGATCCGGCCGCGCCGCCACCGATCCGATCGCGCCGCTGCCGTCCCTAACGACCGCGACGCCCCAGACCTTGAAGCCGCCCGCCGTGGAGGTATGGAGTCGCCGGAGCGCCGCCACCCCCCGCCGTGACGTCCGGCCGACACCATGCTCCGGCCCGGGGGCGCCAGCACGCATCAGCCTCTCACGAGGGAGGGCCGAGTTCCGCCATGGCCGGCGACAGCAAGGCTTACCGCTGCGCGCCCTCGGTGGCGGCGAGGAGAGGAGGAGGAGAAGGGGAGGCCGGGCGATTGGATCTGGGAGCCTCCCGGCCGCCACACGGGGGCGACTCGGGGGGAGGCAGGAGCGTATCGTCGCTAACCCATCAATGATACACCATCTTCAACTCGGTCATGAAGTTTTACGATGCGATTGCACAAATGGAGAGAAGGTGGCCACCTGGCTCGCACACCATTGACATCATGAGTTTTGCTTCTTGTTGCTCCACATATTGATCAATTCTTTGATTCACTCAATGTTGCAACCTGATAATCATCACATTGTATGGCCTGGATGTGCTTGAATTGTGTTTTTTTCTATAATTATTTTGAGAGTTTGGCTTAATAAAAATAAGGACGGGTGTTTAAGCGGAGATGCCCTAAGTCGTGTGTTCATATGTGTGAATTATATACTTGAGCGGTTGCATCTCTGAAAAAGAAAACTGCGAAGCTATAGTCAATAGCAGCGGCAGCTAGTCCGGACGTGTCCGCCGGGCATGGCTGGCCGTTGAACTCGCGGGCGCGGCTGATGCTAATCCCGTGAACCGGTCCTGTCCAAGTAGTACTTCAACATGCACGTCGCACTTTTCACCGTTCCACGGCGTCGACCCGTAGGAGCCTGGTTGCGAATTGGTCCATAGAGGGGTCTCCGCATACCCTGAGCGAATCACCACCGTCAAAAAGAAGAAAACCCTGGGCAAGAGAGCGGCTCGTGTGACTTGCGCGCCAACGGGACAGCAGCGATGCCGCCCATGCCGCCATGCCGGCGGCTAAGGTTCGACTTGGACCCAGCTCTATATAATAGCACGCACGCCGCTCTCGTGCATCAGCTGCACACATTCGATCCAACGCCCAACCGTCGTCGTGCTAGTTGCTTCGCTCTGCTGTATTTGGTGCGCCTGATCTGGCCATGGCAGGGCCGGGCGAGAAGCCGTCGTCCACCTCCGCCAACGGCACGAAAGCCCCGCCGCCTCCGGCCGCTCCCGGCGGCTCCGGTATGTACCACCGCCTCCTCTCTCCTCTCGCTCGCTTCTGGATCGTGACTCGTGAGTTCGTGAAGGTCTCGCGCGTGGTGATCGGCTTCCTTCCCAGAAATTTGACGTCTGGGTACCGCGGTCCCGTTGCCATCTCTGATTCTTTGGCTTATTTCCTTGTTTCTTGTCCACGTTGCACTTCGCTGTAAGAAGAGGCTCTTGCCGCACCGCGTGGTTCTTTGCATTTTTCCTGCCGTCGGCGCCTCGAGATCGACCGTCCGACAGACAGGGAGACATGGGGATATTGCTAACGGGGGTCCGCCGGTCGAGGCGATTTGTCCTTTTGTTGACTTGGGGCGGCGATCTCGATGCTTTGCGTACTTCCAAAATTTGCGCAATTTGCGTCAGCCACGAAATATACTGTCGGAGGTCGGTTGTCTTCTACTAGCAGTAACTTCGCAAGGCACGCAGCCACACGAATGTTTTCTTTCCTTTTACACGGTACACACCCACATACAGTCGCCTCTATGAATACACACATGCATACTCTGCTTCTATAAAACATGAGATTGATCCGATACATAATTTTAAGATTGGCAAAATCACAATAGACACCTCATAATCAAGGGAAGCGTCTCCTCTGACTGAACGAAAATCACCCAAAGAGTTGAAATAAATTAAGGAGGCTACGACCACCAATGTCCAGTTCAGAATTTAAACACGAATGAGCTGATTTCATCACAATGAAACTAACCATTTGATCTAGGTTCAGTCCGCGTTTTCCTTTTATGAATTATTAGTATGGATTCTGCATCGAGCACCGTACAACAAAACTATTTTAGAACACGTTTGCGGGTAGCAAGTCTCGGTGGCAATTAGTGTGGACTTTCTAGGACAGTTGACCTTTATTAATTAGTACTCCTATACTCCATCAGCATATTTGACTTCCCTAAATGGAGGTAAAGAAAACCCCAACTTGTACTTTGAGTTGTGAACAATGCTAGTATATAATTTTGTGATAATATACTTTTCCCAGCATATGCATATTCTTTTATAAAATTTGTTTAAGATGTTGCTTTCTCTAGACGGATATACATAGGGCTTACTCCATCGATAAGGTCAATAGTAATACATAAGATGTATGATACAAAAATTATATCATTGGTAACTCCTTTGTTACCTCGCTTTTTTAAAACTTCTTTTAAATCACACACATTAACGTGCGGGAGAATGGCGGCCAGCCAGCATGGTCACGTGGTGCATGCTGGTTGGTCACGGTGGGAAACTTTTTGATTTTTACGTTGAAGATTAACTTTGAAAAATGGAAGTGAGACTTTTTTTTGAGAATTTTTTTAGAGATTATTTTTGGAAGTGGCATTTTAATATATATTTTTGAGAAAAAATTTAGGCCTTTTTTTCTAGATGGATGTGATGTCCATTTTTTTTAGATTTTTTTGGCAGATGAGAGTGAGACTTCTTTTTCCTTTTTGAGTAAAGGTTTTTAGGCTTTTTTTTTCCTTTTGAGATGGATGTGATGCCCACGTGATACAATTTTTTTTTAAAAAAAAGTGAGATGAAGACGAGTTTATTTTCTAATAACATACGTTCAAGTAAGGTAGTTTTTTTTTCTTCTTCTTTTTTCCTTTCAGAGGAAAAAATGCGCGCACAACTTTCTCTAGAGGCCCGCAATGGCGAGCCCCAACCACTGGTAAACACAATTGTATACCTTTGTAACGCACATGTCACATATTATTGGTCTGAGTGATGATCAAAATAAAGTTCAGCATATGTATTAGACTCTATATATCAGGCTGGGGACGTATTTGTTATGGAATGATGTTCAATATAATTGGTTTTTAGTTGTAATCATTAATTGTTAGTTGTTGTGAAGAACATTATAACTCTTGGGTCCTGAGAAAACAAAAACATTTCAAAACTAAGGTACGAGCAATGACATCAGTGTAATAAATTGTGCCTTTAAAACTTCAAAATGTTTTAATCCTCTGATCGCATATTTGATTTACTATCCGTCTTCACGGTCAGCTTTCTCTTGAAGAGCGCTTTGATAATTGAAACTATATACCATATATGTATGTTTCGATGAAGAAAAAACATCTTAAAAGTTGTCACCTAGTGATTAAGGAATTAACCATTCAATTGGCACGAATACAATGGCAAACTCATTTACTAGAGAAAAGAAAATGTCTATATATATCCAAGCAGTTTTTAAGTCAACGGCGGAAACAACTTTTAGCAGTCGGACCGTTTAGTGTGTAGAACATTCTTTTATCTTGTTTTTTATCCTAAAGTTACAGATATCTTGTCACTGGCGACGAAAAGACCGACGATTTAGTGTTAATTTGTGGATTTGAAAATAGTTCACAATGGCAAATTCATTTACTAGATGGGAACAACGACGGCAACGAAAATCAACACCGTCAGTCTATCTAGTTTTCGGCCACCATGTGGCCCATTCTTATTCCAGGCCTGATTTATGTGAAAAAAACTAATGGATCGAGACTCACCCATAAAAAGGGTCCAGCTCCTATTAGTGTTATTGGTACATGGCGCCCACGTCTAGTTAGGGTCGCTGGTAATGGGCTAGAGACAATCGCTTCTGGTTTCTTGTATATCCAACGCCGGTTTTTTGGAAGCTTCCAGAAGTTTTTGGTTGTTTTTTTCCTTGTTTTATATCTGTTTGTTTTTTCATTTTCCATTTCCCTCCTTTTGTGTTTTTTTTAATGTGTGAACTTTGTTTTCCAAATCCATGAACTTCTTCAAATGCATGATTTTTTTTCAAATTTGCACATATATTTTTAATTCATGAACCTTTTCCAAATTTGTGAACCTTCTTTTCAAAATTTATCAACTTTTTTTAACATCCGCAAACTTATTTCAAATTCTATTCACTTTTTCCAAAATTAAGATTTTTAGTTTACGTAGTCAACAGCCAATGGTCCTAGGTCAACGGTCAGTTGGTAAAACGCCGGTCGGTCAACGGCCACCCGATCAACCGGTCCACTAGTTACTTGGGCCGGCCCATAGTGTGCGAGCATGAGCGCTAGATGCGCTAATAGGAGGACTCTAAAAAGGCTATTTGGTGGAGGCCTTTCAAGATTGTACTGATTCTATGGAACACCGGGTCTTAGACCTCTCATGATGGGTATTATCATAAGTTATTTTTTGAAAAGGACAAATGTCATATACTCCCTCCGTAAAGAAATATAAGAGCGTTTAGATCACTAAAATAATGATCTAAACACTCTTATATTAGTTTACAGAGGGAGTATTAAGTAGCACAAACCCACAAAAACATCCTTATAGAAATTAAAAAATACATCTAAATCCTTGGGGATGTCAAGCTCTTCTTCCTCTTGCATCCATAGGCGGCAAACCGTGAGCAAAGCTTATGACGCCTCTGGGGCTCTCTCTTAGCGAAGCAATATTGTTTAAGCATTGGAGCTTGTAGAAGTAGCGATCGGAAAGTCGTCGATGTAGATCAGAAGACGGTTGTGGTCGCGATCTGTGTAGCAAATATCATGCATATAATGCTAGTGTATGATAACTCTATGGTGCGTAGTATCATAGGGTATTTTAGATGACGTAATTGATTACTTTGTTGACTCATACTAACACCTCATTATTATGATATGGTATAATAATCTGATACTAGTACCTTCTCTTTCTTAACTTAGTGTTACGATCATGCCGACTCTATAGCGAAGTCCTATAAGGCATCGCCGCCTGAAGTCTTTCCGGGGCAGCCAATTTTTTCCTCTCTATTACCTTTGTGTTTTCTTTGTTTCTTTTATTCTTTTGCGTTTGTGATGTTCTTTTTCTGTTTTCTCCTATTTAATAGGAAAAATTCTAAATAAGTTTTTAAAAATTATGTGAACATATATTAGAACACACATGAACAATTATTTTCAAATGTACTCCCTACGTCCCATAATATAAGAACATTTTTGACACTACACTAGTGTCAAAAATGTTCTTATATTATGGGACGGAGGTAGTATAATATATATGACTTTTTTCGTCTGTAGTGAATTGTTTTTAAATATGAGATGAGCATCTTTCAATGTACGAACATTATTTTAATGCACATTAAGATTTTTAGTTTTCATGTACATATGTATATTTTTCCTGTATTTTAAAATTTTACTAAATAAAATTATATATATATATATATATATATATATATATATATATATATATATATATATATATATTATTTTGAAAACAAAAAAATACAGTCGTCGTACAGGAGATCTGACTCTACACAGCTCGCTTAATGTTCATTTCTCATAGTCAACCCTTTTTTATTAAAAAAAGAAAGAAAAATCAACTTGCCTTACTATAATCACTACATATAATTCTTTCTGTGGTTTTTTTCTGTATATTGTACACATGACTATCACAATTCCGTATATTGAACCAGATGTGTGTCTATTTCCTGAGTGTTTGTGGCATTCACCATCTGAAACAAGTTCTGGAGTGTAACAAAATGATATTTTCCTCTCATAGGTATAGCCAAAAGGCTTCCCCGCCTTGCATTTGTGTTCCTGCTTGCACTTCTGTACCGTCAGCTTCAGGCTCCGCCTCCAAAAATCTGCGGATCCCCAGACGGCCCTCCGGTCACCGGGACAAGGATCAGGCTCAGTGACGGCAGACACTTGGCTTACCACGAGTCCGGTGTCCCGAAGGAACATGCCAACCATAAGATCATCTTCGTCCATGGATTCGACTCATGCAGATACGACGCCCTGCGAGTATCACCTGTAAGTCACAATCATCGGTTGAACAGACCCTGAATGCGCTTTTCGTGCACATGGAGCAATTAATCAGAGTGGAGTGCTGCTGGAAACTGTGTCATGCAGGAGCTGGCGCAGGAGCTCGGGATCTACATTTTGTCCTTCGATCGACCTGGATACGGCGAGAGTGACCCTCATCCTGCAAGGACCGAGAAGAGCATCGCCCTCGACATCGCGGAGCTAGCTGACAGCCTGCATCTTGGGTCCAGGTTCTACCTCGTCGGGTTCTCCATGGGCGGCGAGATCATGTGGAGCTGCCTCAAGCACATCCCCCACAGGTACCACCCGCCAGACTTCTTCTCTACTTGACCCCACTGCACAGTGACAACTACGTCACTAATTGGAAAGCTTAGGGTTTTTTTTAGAATAATTGGAAAGCTTAGTGACAACTGCACTTTCATGACAGGCTTGCTGGGGTGTCTATCCTCGGCCCCGTGGGCAACTACTGGTGGTCAGGCTTCCCGTCGAACGTGTCGTGGGACGCCTGGTACCAGCAGATCCCTCAGGACCAATGGGCCGTCCGTGTTGCGCACCACGCACCCTGGCTGGCCTACTGGTGGAACACCCAGAAGCTCTTCCCGGCCTCGAGCGTCATCTCCTTCAACCCCGCCATCTTCTCCAGAGAAGACATGGCCATGATCCCCAAGTTCGCATCTCGACCTTGCACGGTAATACTTACAAACCAGCGAACCAACCCCAGCGCTTGCATCTCTGAGAGTCACAGTGTGTGCTCCTTCCTTTGTTTGTCTCAACGACTCACCCGCTGTTTGCATTTTGTTTTTTGTGTGCATAGAGCCAGGCGAGGCAACAGGGGGAGCACGAGAGCCTGCACCGAGACATGACCGTCGGGTTCGGGAAGTGGGGCTGGAGCCCACTGGAGATGGAGAACCCGTTCCCGGCCGGCGAGGCGGATGTGCACCTATGGCACGGCGCGGAGGACCTCATCGTGCCCGTTAGCCTGTCGCGGTACATCGCGGAGAGGCTGCCATGGGTGCGGTACCACGAGCTGCCCACGGCCGGGCACCTCTTCCCCGTCGCCGACGGCATGGGGGATGTCATCCTCAGGACGATGCTGCTGGAGGAAAACTAAAGTGAGTGTAAGCTAGAGGGAGTGATCAGCGATGTCTGCGTTTTCTTGTCTTCTTTGTACTAATGTTGTTGGTGTTTTTTCAACAACGTGACTCTTTTTCATTGAACAACGAGGCTGCTCCTATGTAGAAAGCTCATGACAATAACTCCATGCCTGGTTTTCCCCGAGCAGCATTACCCAATCTGAATGGCAAGTTAGCAACAAAATCAGCAATACATGAGTTCAGTTTTAATGGTATTTTTAGAATCAGGAATGAGCGAGCTGTATCATATCTTATGTTACCATCTTTTGCGATGAACTACTCCCTCCTCCGTTCCTAAATATTTGTCTTTCTAGAGATTTCAACAAGTGACTACATACGAAGCAAAATGAGTGAATCTACACTTTAAATATGTCTATATACATCTGTATGTGCTAATCCATTTAGAATATCTAAAAAGACAAATACTTAGGAACGAAGGAGTATAAAAATATTTTACAATAGGAACGAAGGAGTATAAAAATATTTTACAATATAATTGATGTGTGCATCACTCATTGCAGAGTACAACAATTCCTCCTTTCCAGAACAATGATAATCTTGTTTACCAGACTATATTTATCTACTTCCATAAATAAATAACACAGGCCAAATTTTTTTGTTTACAAGTGCATTTTGTACCAAAATAAATTCAGCATACCATGGTTCAACAACCAGTGTCCATCGCAGAGAAAAAGGTTCAACAACAATAGAGCCGCTGCCCAACCGGATTTGGTTCGATGGACGATGAATGGATTTTAATTGATCATCATGTCAATAAAAAATATAAAGCGAACGAAGTCAAATTGGACCTCCTACACCCGCCCAAAAAAAATTTCTCCTTTGATTGCATTTTTTTGTTGGTAGCTTACCAAGCTGACCGCTTGGTAAAAAGAAAAATCTCCCTTGAGACGACATAAAACGTCAGAACTGAGACGTGCAAATGATGACCGTGGAAAACAATGCACCCTTTCATTTCGCCAAACAGGCACCGCAACTTACAACATCCACGGCAACATCTGGCCACCCAGAGACGACGGCGATGATCCATGGGCGTGCCCGCCCAATGCTCACAGCCCTTCCGTGCGGCCGGATCACACGACCGTGGCACTATAAATTACATACGTAATCACCTAGCGTTAGTTACAGCTCCCTGGGTCTTCGTCAGGATCTTCACGTCAGTCGGAACCGGATCAGTGCTTAGTGTCAGCTATAGTTGCCGTCCAGATGACGATTGGGTTCGCCTGTGACGAGGAGACTGCCCGAGGCACATCCTCAGGCGCTGGGAGAGGCTGTCCCCCATCTCCTCCCTCTCGCGCTTGAGCTTCTTCCACAGGGCATGGATCTTCTTCTCCTTCGTTTTCGGGGGCGACGATTTGGCCAGTTTCCTCTGTTCGTGTCTCCGCGGCGTGGCCAGAGCATTTACCGTCATGTTCTGCGGAGCAAATTACCAGGTCAGGGAGTCTTCCTTTCTCTGAGTGAGTTAGCTAGTCGACATTATTGTGTGAAGTGACTAACGGTTATGGAAATCTTGATTTCTTAGAACACCTCGTGTCTAACGTGGCTACTTTTGCCTTAGGTAGTGAAGGCAAGAAACTCAAGAAATGTACCTCATGCTTATCACCAACGCCGCGTGAGAATGATCCATCACTGGCCGCACCTAACGATGAACATCTGCCCCAACTTTCTCTGTTTGAGCTTGTGTATGAGCAGGACTCCTCGTTGTGCCGACTGGTTTTATCCTATTAGGAAATGCATAATTATTACCAGCACGGCGCTTACAAAATGATATATTTTGCACAATGGAATCGATCACGATTCAGGAAATGCATGAAATAATGCACGGACCAGACAATATGGTGTTGATAACTCTATTGATCAGAAATGCTCACAATGAAGTAACTTAATGCATTTCAAAGCCAATAAATAGAAGGATCACAACGGATGGTCAGAGGATGAGTGGAAGATATGACAATGAACTTGACTGCCAAAAAAGGAGCAGCTAAAGCAATTTATACACTTTACCTGCAAATGCAGTCCAACACTATCACCATCTGCACCAGATAGGTTATGATTCTCATCTAAGAGGAAATCCTGCATTCAATGGAAATGTATCAGGAAAGTATCTTTCAAAATAGATACTAACATATCAGCAACAAACCTACCAAGTCATTGTCATTCTTAATGGACAACTGATTCGCGCTCTCCGATAGTAATTCGACTACCGAAGTTGTAGCTGGAAGAAAAAAGTGAAGGAGTTAGTGAACATTGAACAACACCAAGTTAAAAACTTGCAAGGAAGATGAGAAGGGGCCTGTGCCAGACAATTTCGAAAGCCATGTGCATTTGTTGATGAACTGCCTGCATCGGTTTTAGCTGCCCTCAGACCATTGATGATCTCAAAGAACAAACTCTACAAAAAAACAAACAAAAACAAGAGTGATTTCCTTGGAAATACTTCATACCAAACGCCCCCAATTAGGTCACAGAGTGATATTTCATGAAAATTACCTCATTGGCCATGGTACCAATTTTTACATGTAGCTTATTTGAGCCTGATGCAGGCAACTGGGGAGGACGCAGAGTATTGTAGAAAAATATCGAAACCGAATCATAGTATGATTGAGGTCTTGGGGAATTATGGTCACCCTCAAATTTTACCATACTTTTATCCCCCTGTACATAAAAACATGTGTTAAATCTTAAATGTACCATGCTCTTTAGCAAGGAAGATCGTCAACCAGCCCTCCATAAATTATTTTAGTTGTGGTGCGACCTCTACTCCCTCTGTCCCAAATTAGTATGATTTTGTTTAGGTACAGAAGTATCTAGACACGTTTTAGTGTTCGATACATCTGCATCTAGACAAATCTAAGACAACTAATTTAGGATGGAGGTAATATTTGCCAGTGAAACTTTATAAAGCAAGCCACATATGCATTTACCCCATATGCTTCGTGAATACGATCACAGTGGTGAGGCTGAATAAACATGTCACTCAGACCATGTCCAAATAATGCAGGAATAAATGTCTTGGGAGCAAGCTGGTTAAGAAAAAAGAGAGCATTAAAGTTAGTTGCAATTTGAAATATGCAGCTAGTTTTGAAGTTGCTGAAATGAAACATAAATCCACAACACTTGAGATGTCAAGGTTGAATAATCTATGCTGGTAAAGGATCAAAGAAGGTATCGCCCTTCAAACCCCAGCAATAACAAGACAATCAGTGTTGGACTGCCGTGAAACTAGAAACTCTGAGCTTTCAAAAACTAGAGAGGAAGAGAACTAATTTAGTTATCTTCCGATCAATTTAAAATAATGTAGAAGAAACTCGTACCAAATCCAGGCAAAGCTGAAAGTTTTAATAAGTGGGCTTCTCTGAGTTTTGATGACATTTGCTTAATTACACTGTATCCACACTAGGACCAGATGGGTTCCTAGAGTTTTGCTTGTATTTGGTTAATCAATAATTACATAGTATCCTTTTTAAGGATAATTATAGTATCCTTGGTGGGAACTGGAAAATGCCAGTTCCAAAATCTAACGCTGGGGCAATGCAACAAATAACAGCAACAACAACAAAGCCTTTAGTCCCAAACATGTTGGGGTAGGCTAGAGGTGAAACCCATAAGATCTCGCAACCAACTCATGGTTCTGGCACATGGATAGCAAGCTTCCACGCATCCCTGTCCATGGCTAGTTCTCTGTTGATACTCCAGTCCTTCAGATCCCTCTTTACGGACTCCACCTGGTTACATGATCATTACACCTTATGAGTTACTCCCTCCGTCCGAAAATAAGTGACTCAACTTTACACTAATTTTAGTAAAGTTAGTGCAAAGTCGAGTCACTTATTTTGGGACGGAGGGAGTACTAAACACACATGGTTGTGCCTGCATGAACCTTGGCCAGGCCTGCCAAATGCACACAACAGTTATAAAGGGCTGTTTGGTTGCCTACACGAGAAGCTCAAGCAAGGCCAGCAGGAACCCTAAAGCACCCACAGCCAGGCTATGAGGAAACAGAATTATTGATATTGAGTATTTCTCCATGGCCAGGCTGAGCTGATTCAACTACCGTTGGTCATCTTCCTCCTCTATCTCCACACCCATGGTTGCCATGGTGGCAAGCAAATCCAAAATTCTTCCACCAATCCCAATGACAAAATTGGGATCGTCATTGCCGAGAAGACATCTGGTCCTGCGGCTTGGCATATAGGAGTAGCTCAAGCTCACTACCGCAAAAAGCTCCAGCCAGATCCTGGCAAGCCAGGCTACGGCAATACACCATAGCAGGCTACACGCGCCACCTCCTAGACATCCTATGACCACGCTCAAGCCCAATCCCGCTACTGCATAGGATGGCCATGTCCAAGTCCTCTCCGGTCACTGCGGCCACGTGAGCGGCATGATGCCCTCCCCAACACTCCACACAACCTCCTTGTCCATGACGAGCCGCACAAGCTGTGGCATGAGAGCACCGTGATGGTGAGCTAGGACAAGCCACACCGTGCCTTGGCAAAAGCGCATCAAGCTCAAGCCGACTATTGCGCGTGTCTCGCCAGTGTGCTTCAGCTGCATGGTTTTCGAGTCGCGCGACTAGCCGTCGACTAGTCGATGAGTCGCACAAAAATGTCGACTCAACTTAGTGTCGACTCATGACTCTAGTCGCGACTAGTCGCAACTTCGCGACTAGTCGCAACTGCAGGCTCGACTTTTTCCGAGTCGCTACCCCAGAACGACTCATCGACTCAAAAACCATGTTCAGCTGTTCGACGAAAGGTAACCATATTCAATCCCATGCAGGCAAGTAGACAAGATCTCCCCAAATGAGCCTGTTCAACGAGACCATGTGCCTGGATCTTCTAATGAAGGCAACCGAATACTCACTTATGTATTGTCGTAGCCTGGCTTGCCAGGATCTGGCTGGAGCTCGCCCCATGAGACATAACCCTTTACAGTGAGTCATGGGCAATGTATTGCAAAGTGTACACTGTTGCAAAATGGTTCTCTTATGATCTTTCACGAGTTCAGTCATATCTGGCTATATGTTTGTGACAAGGTATAGTTTATGAAGTGCACCTTTACAACATTAAGGTCCATTATGTCAAACTTCGCTCTTTTTTGAATGGTTCGTCGCATGTACTGTACAGCCATCTTAACCTGAAAAAGCAGAAGACCTCGTTAACACTACGCAATTACGTCAACACTCATTTGAAAACTGTTTACGTTAGTGAGAATGAAATAAGCCACCAAAATCTAAGTATCTAATAAACACATCGTCCTTCTATACATCACAGTGAGCAAACAGATTCCTCAACAAACTCAATGATAGAAATGAAAGCTCAAAATGTAGGAGTCACTTATGTCCTAACATTGAGTGTCTGCAAATTATATTTCAGTAGCAGAATAAGAGTGCAGTAAGATAAAACTTCACAAACTTTTGCAAGTTGCAACTAGAGGATGTGTGTCCAAGCTAAATTCGGATGGGTATACTCTGAAGGAGGTACTACTTGGCAAATTCTGTTAAAGGTATAACCTTTTGTCTCATACTTATTCCGAAACTAACATCACATCTAAGGAAACTTCAAAATGCAGTATCACGATTTTCTAAAATTAAGGCAATACATTATGCACTTTCTTCCATGATCATTTCACAATGGTGGAGAAGCAACAGACTCTACAGTAGATGCACCTACCGTGAATTTAGGAACTCGAATTTTGTAAACATCCACAAGTTCCAACATCAAGCCATACAAGTTGGTGAAAGCACTATCCAATACCATGCCAGCAATTGAGGGATCTTCTGCTCCATATAGTAGGCTGTGTTACATTTATACAAAACATGAATTAAAGGCCTGAAGATGTACATAAATATCTCAATCTAAGAATTAAACGGAAGAACCAAGAACCACTTGAACACACACAGTTCTGTTCAGGAACCATCTAGTGCATTGTGATCTGAAAATATTGAATCGTGTGAAATGAAATAGAGAGATGCCCCGAAGGAAATGGAGCACACATTGTATACAAACTAGAAAGTACCTTGTAACAGCACCCATCGATCGCCCCCAAAGGCCTATACGGGAAACTTGCTTGTTGGTGCGCAGGAATGATACTGCGCATTTGAGGTCCTCTTTCTAGAAGTAAATTACTGTGAATTTCAGAATACAGTGAACAGCAATATGAATGCAGAAGAACAAAATGTATACTGATTATATACCTCATGCCAACCAAGGCTGACATAATCTCCGTCCGATAGACCTGAACCGGAAAAGTCTAGTGTGAAAACTGTGATGTTTGAAGGAAGAAGTACTACAGCGGCTTCATTTGCGTCTGCTCTGCATCCGCTGCATTGAGTTAGAGCAAAATCCTGTTAAATATTCCAGATGATATTGGTGATTGCTCGAGGTGATAAGCTAAATCATAATTACTAAGTACATTGATTTATAAATTTGTGCTTTTAATCCAGTGCTACAGTTTCCAAAATCTACATGTATGTTATATAAAGCAAGTTGTATTAAATAAGAATGCCAAAACTAACAAGTGCCCAATGCATGAGCAAACATATGCTAGCAGTGATCACGCAGAGTAAGTACCTATTTCCATGGCAGTAGATCACACACGGGAGGGCAATATTTTCTGGAACGGAAGCAGGAAGATAGTGGCTGCATTTCAAGGTATGGCCCCTTGGATTTGTGAGCTGCCAGGTTAAGGTATACCAATAAGGTTATAAACAAACATGTCCCCAGTTGGGGTCACTTCTCATCAGCAAACTAAAGAAAGAAGAAACCTCGATAATTGGTCTCCGTACTTGCCTCCAAGTCTAGTCGTTTATACCTTCGCCCTGCGAGCATAAACTCTCTCTCCCATAAGTACTGATCTGGGTTATACTCTGACCTGTAAATTAGTCATTCAATCCCATCAGATCAGCTGCAGATGCTTGAAATATTTGAAGTTCAAAACCTTAGCAATGGACATGACATTTCTGGTCTAATTAAACATCTATCATAAGACTCGGATTTTACGAGGAATGAAGAGACATGACTTGGTTCGAGTTGATACTGTAAAAAACTATATACATCATCCTATTGACAAAGCTAAACCTTAAACCTAAGTTTGAAAAGGAAGCATGGGCCATAAACATAACAACTAAAACAGAGAAGTGCAACATCAGAGACGGTGCAACAGAGGAACAGCCTACCATTTATCTCAGTCTCTCCTCCATAAGGATCTCAGTTCGAAATTTGAGCAGCATTAAGATTGCCACGAAGGTTAAAGTTACTTCTTAGTGCTATATGGACGGACGGACATCACGTCTGAACAGATACAAGTACAGTTATTCGTAACATGACAACCTTAATTACAATTGCATTGTGGCTAGCTTTAACTGCACATGATAGTACTGATTTGCAACGAGCGAACAACATAATCAAGTCCAAGTACTAACTGAAACAACTGCCGTCATCGTCCTCCCAGATTTTAAGTGGAACTTGCAATTTCCAAAAGTACGGTTAACAAGGCAGGCAAAATGACTCGGCATTGTCAACCGTACCACACACAATGAACAGCTATATAGACGAGCATTAAAGCAATATAACTAATCCGGACCTGATGTCGCATGTGTACCGAACTATCGATTTGTCCCACCGACATTGTTCCAATTTACAACAACACGGGCACGGCCACATGCCAATGCAACGTCGTGTCAATTAGCACCAAACAACAAAAGCAACAGCACATCATGCGGGACGTAGGAGGGTACCGAGGCGGCCGGATGACGAAATTGACGAACTGCTCGATCATGGCGTCGGCGGCGTGCCGCTACAACGCGACGCCCGTGCGTCGTATGGGACTGTGGGTGGGTGGGCTCCAAGCGCTCACGGTGAGCACGCCCGCGGCCCGCCCGACTCTCACGGCCCCAGCTCGTCCTCTCCGAATTCCACCCCGCCCACCCGCGAGAACGCACCGGAGCCCACCACAGCCGCAGCAGGAGTCTCCCGGCGAGCGTAGGCGCGCGCGACGGATCTGCGCGAGACGCCGCGGGAGCTCGCTGCCGCGCCGAATGCCCGCCGGATCCGGCACGGTTGCCGGCGACCCGAGGCTCGAGACTCTCGCCGCGAGCCGCGGAATCCGGCGGGGAGGGCGGCGAGCGGAAGGGGGGAGGTGGGTGGGCTCTGGTTGGCGGAGGTGGTGGGGGTGGGAAGAGGGGACGAGCGAGAGGGAGGGAGCAATAGCCGTGGGAAATGGAGGATGGTAATGAAAGCCGAGGTAATCGGGACAATAAAAATAAATATTCTTTATTTCTGCAAACAAATGTTGAGAGATACACGTGGACGCACAAGTTTTCCTTTTTAGGCAGGTACTAGGAGGTAAGTACTTCGAATTATGATCTTGCTCCCGTTTTTGGGAAATAATCGTACATTTAAATATTGCAACATCAAAAAACAAAAATCTGATTGTTTGTGACCGCCAAAGCAAAACAAAGAGCCTGGTGGTTATCTTATTTATTTTAGGTCAAGGTCATGGGGATTGAATGTACAATCACGCAGGGATTTGATCTAAAAGGTTATATTATACAAAACACGAATGTGTTTATGTTAATATACTCCCTCCGTTCGAAAAATCTTGTCCTTTAAATAAATGTATCTAGCACCAAGTTAATGCTAGATACATTCATTTGAGAGAAACTTGGGACAAAAATTTTCGGACGGGGAGTATCAATGATTGTTCATAAATGTGAAACACTATACTCTCGTGGCTTTAGAGTTCACTCTAGTTTATCCTCGATTCCTCAAAAATGAATTCATTCTAGTTTATCCTTGATTCCTCAAATATTGATGGTGAATTTGATTAGGTTTTATAGATAACAAGTTAAGTCATATAATGCCTTGTATAAATGTAAGGTGCTTAGAGAAATAAACCATGCTTTTCTTAAGCACGGATGCTTATTTGTATAAGGTAGACGCTTAACTAGGCATCTATTGTGTAGAAATAGGCACCGGTGCTTCAGGAAAACTCAGTTTATTTTCCTAAACAGCTCCCTAAGCATCTAGCATTGTACAAGGCCTAAGGATACCAAAGACTCCAATTTTACCACACACGTAAAAATCCACTTCTTGCTCAAGCAAATCGCAAAGTGAGACACTCGGAACTCAAGAAAAAAAAAACAAGTAGTTGGTTGTGGAAATGTAACATCCCAAATTTCCAATTTGGAACGTTATACATAGATCATCAATTGCATATCATATTTTTATTGCATTTGGTTTCGATCCTAGAAATCCTACGCAACTCAAGGACCCACGGAGAGAGTTGGGATTTCGATATTTTCATATTTGAGTTTTCTCAAATTTTGAAAGTAGGATCATTTGATTTTATTTATTATATCTTCAATTATTTCAAATATATAAATATGAGAGAGGGAATAAAATGACTTTCCCAAAATAGAGAAATATTGAAGATTTAATAAAAAAAATCGAATAAGATTTTATTTTGGATTTTTCTGTCTATTTTATTTGAATTTAGGAAAAATGCATGTTTTCTAAAATTGCATTTAGGCCCAAATAAATGTTCATCTAAACTGGCTTGATTTTAGAAGCCGGGGAAAATTTATTCCGGGATTTTTGGAGTCCGTTTAGTATTTCTTTCGTTTGTTTTTCTGCGCGATAATTATTTTTTTAAAAAAACTGGAACCAACTCCGGGCCGTACCCGAGCGGGACTCCGCCCGGGGCAGCCTTTAAAATGCGCCCGCCCGAGCCGCCCAGCCCACCAGCCGCCGCTGCCAGCCCACCCGCGCCCCCAAACCCTATCCCTAGCCGCCGATCCGATCCGCCTTGCCCACCCATTGCTTGATCATGCCCGCCATGCCGCCGCCCGCGCGCCGCCCGCCACCGAGCCGCCACCACCATCGTCGACCCGCCGCCGAGGTGCCTCGTTTTCCGTGCCGCCGTTTTTTTAGAAAAACCGCTCGGTTTTTCCGTCGGTTTTTCGTCGTTTTTTTAGTTTCCGTTTTTTTATTAGATCGGTTTTTTTCGGGTTAGGTTATCTAGCGAGCGTTCACTCGTTCGTTCGTTTTAACGAACGCATTCATCGTTTAGATCCAGATAACCAACGTTCGTTCGTTAATCTGTTCGTCGTTTTTCTTTTTCTCGGATTTATTCCGCGATTTTTCTCATCGTGATTTCTGATCCGATTTTCGTTCTAGTATAACTTTTCGCTCGTTTATCGGAATCAGGCGATTCAAGCGCCTAGAGTTTCGTCTCGAGACCCTCTTTCCGAATAATCTACCCAAACCAGTTTTTGCTTCTGTAAAATTTGACTTAGGACCAGATTAGTAAACGAAGCTTGTTTCTTTCGCCGTTTGAGTTTTGTTTCTTCGATCGATTTGATTCTTTTTGCAAACCGGAGTTCTTAAGTTGAACTTTCTGGTTAGACCTCTTATTTGAGTTTTACCCGTGTATTAGATGAGTACTTATTGTATGCTTGTTTGCTTGTTTGCTTGCGATAGAGTACCCGGATTGCGCCGCTTGCTACTTCGAATCCCTAGGTTACGCGGATCATCAGCAAGGCAAGTAACACTTGGATCATACCTCCTTATTACCCAGTTTTTATGCATTAGTTTCAACCCTCAAACAATTGCATGATTAGGATCTGATTTAAATTGTGGGTTTTGGGAAGTAGATAAGGTAGTACCTATTACCTGTTTTATTTATCAAACCCTTGGGAGTTATTTTACGATTGCTTATTATGCCATGCTATGCTCGTAGACGTGGATTGGGTTTGAGTGAATATCCATGACAGATGTGAGATTGTTAATTAATGGTTTATTTAAGGTGGCAACATTAATACACATCTAGGTGGATTGAGGTACCTGGTTACTCCAGGATTGCCTGTCTAGGCACCTGGGTAGACCAGGATTGCCTGTTTTTTTATGGACCGCCACCCAGGCTCAAAGGGATCATAAGATTATTCATGCTAGAAACTTCCGTGTGCAGCCACATGCTATTATGGGCTCTAGCATAGTTGACTAAGTTGTGCGAACTCTTACAGTGGTAGACTAGCAGATGTAGGGGATGTAGGTTGGTATGGTCTACCCATCGTAAGGTGCTAGCGCTTCTGAAAGACTATGTCTTGGTCATCCGTTTTCTCAAACAACATGTAGTGCGAGAATCCCTACGGAGGAGATCGAGTCATGTGGGGAAAAGTGCGCAACCTCTGCAGAGTGTATAAACTAATCATGATTAGCCGTGTCCCCGGTTATGGACATATTGAGTATCTAGTACCTGGATTATCATGTGAATCTCATCATGTTACTTTAATTAATATTGTTGGGTTTGTCAATGATGATGCTTAATTAGGATTTAGGATGCTGTCAACCATTCTCAATGTTTAACAACCACCATGATAGTTAAATAAATTTATTCCTTTGCAGTAGGGAAAAACTGGCTTTACGCAAAATTGTAACCATGGAGCTATCCACCAAGCCATATATGCATGTAGTATAGTTTTACTCTTTTCATTATTCTCTATGTGTTACTTTGCCAGCATATTCCATGTGCTGACCCGTTTTCGGGCTGCAACGTTAATGTTGCGGACTTTTCAGACGACGAGTAAGATGCTTTAGGATCGTGGTTCTATACTCAGTGATGCCGTTGGAGTTGATGGACTCACTTATCTTCCAAGCCTTCCGCTGTTATCGTTGTTAGATGGTCTTAAGCCATATTTATTGTAATAAGTTCTCTTTGGAGACACTCGATGTAATAAGTGTGTGATTGCTACTCTCTTATAAATCCCTCAAGTACTGTGTGTGTCAGCATTACTGATCTAGGGATGACACTGAAGCACAGAGATCAGACTGTTTGAGGTCTGGTCGCTACAAGATGGTATCAGAGCACACGCTGACTGTAGGACACGACCACTAAGCAAAAACCATAGATCACTACTCTCTCCTCTCATTCTAACTCCTCATCTTTTCTATTCTTCTAGGATGGCGGATGCAAAGATCAAGTTCATGCAACCGGACAAAGATACACCCTTTGGACGACATCTGAAGGAAGTAACCAAGTACTTGAAGATCGGAGTACCAAGCTTCACCGGAACCCACAACGCCACCTTACCCGAAAAGGAGCGCTGGATGATTCAAGTTCAAGTTCCAGGAAGAACATTCATGCCAGTCACTGAGCCTATAGAGTTTTCCTTTGATGCACCAACCTGGAGTTTAGGGAAGAGCATGGCAGCTCACATCACCATGGGACGCATTGGAGAAGTTTATCACCAGGAGCTTAAGGATACCACCTACCAGATTTGTGGGTGCCGAGATGAGCAATGGGAGATGATTAGCACCAGGAAAGACAGATCAGTTGCAGCTTTTATCCAGGAGTTAAACCAGCACATTCGACGCCAGGAGAACCAGATGTGTGCAGGCATGATGGATCTGAAGAAAGCCATGACCAAGATCACGGAACTGGAGGAAGAACTTAAGTCTACACGCGATGGATATGAGGAGGAAATATCAACGCTAGTCTAGAAGAATGATGATCTGAAGAAGAAGTTAAGAGTGTTCATGGGATTTCCAGCAACTAGAGAAGACGAAGAATACACTTGTCCCGAGAACTACATCATCATCGACGACACTGACTCAGACCCAGATGATAGTGATGATGACTATGTTGATGAAGCTGGAGCAGATATCATGGAGTCTTCACCGGAGCAGTTTTTCTAGTAGACCACCATAACAGTAGTAGAATTTCCCTCCATGTATCTATTATAGTCTGAGCACTTTGTAACGATAGATAGACCGTTGTATGCCCTTGCTTGTTTGAATGAAGTGTTTTGATTGCTATTTGTCTCATGTGCATATGGGTAGTGTTTTCCCTTAGACCTCATTCTATTCCATATTCTCTTCTTTTCTAAACCCTCAGATGCCTCCGAGACGTGACAACGGATTTGCTTTCCCACCGAGCTCACCCAGTTGATCCAAAGCGAGAATGCATTGATGTAGATCCCGGTCCGTAATCGTAATCAAGGAACAACAACAACAACAATCCACCACCACCAAAGACTTTGTTGATCACTTAACCCGTTTTCTTAGGTGAATCCGCCGGTGTTCTCCAGTAGCACCGAGCCGATTGTTGCAGATGATTGGCTTTGCAAGACAGCCAGGGAGTTGACCACTGCCGGATGCACAGATGCGGAGAAGGTGCGATTTTCCGCACATCAGCTTGAGGGACCCGCATCATCATGGTGGGAGAATTTCACAGCCCACTTATCCCGCAGACAACATCACATGGGATCGGCCCAGAGCCTTCAGATTGCCCATGTTTTCAGCAGGAGCTATGGCCATGAAGAAGCGTGAGTTTCGCAACTTGCGCCAGGGAGAAAGAACAGTTGGCCAGTATGTGGATGATTTCAGTAAGCTAGCACATTACGCCCCAGATGATGTCGCTACGGACGCAGCTAAGCAAGAGAAGTTTCTGGAAGGGCTGAATGATGAGCTGAGCATGCAGTTGATGGTAGCAAGTTTCAACAACTACCAGGAGTTGGTAGACCGCACTCTCATGATTGAAGGGAAGCAGCAGCAGATTTAAAACCGCAAGAGGAAGTATGGGCAAGGGAAGTACAATTCTGGAGCTCAGCAGAAGCCCCGTTTTACTCCAAAGTCATGAGGACAGTTTCAGCATACCCATGGAGGAGGTAGCTCGCACAATCACAAGAACGGTAACGGGAATGGAGCAAGTAGCAGTCAGAACCGTACCAACCCCTCAACACTAGCCAAGAAAGATCTGAGTCAAGTCACTTGTTATAAGTGTCAAAAGACCAGACATTACGCCAATGAATGTCCTGAAGGCCATAATGGAAGTGGTAATGGAAGCTCTGGGAAGAAGCCCAACCCTTTCAACAGAGGACAAGTGAACCACGTTAGCGTGGAGGAGGTTGAAGCCCAACCCGATGCAGTAATAGGTAAGTTTTTGGTTGAGTCATTTACTGCACTCGTTCTTTTTGATACTGGTGCATCTCATTCATACATATCAAGGGGATTTGTGGATAAATATAAACTGCCAACCCAAGCCCTTAAGGCACCCATGTTAGTAACCTCGCCAGGAGCAGAGTATATGGCCAGGCTATGGTGTGATCGGTTACCATTAAGGATTGGTAACTACGTATTCCCCTCAGACCTAATAGTTTTGGAATCACAAGGATTGGATGTGATATTAGGCATGGATTGGTTATCAAAGTATGGTGACATTGAATGTGCCAGTAAGACAATTCTACTTACAACCCCAGAAGGGAAGAGGATCAAGTATGTTTCCAGGCATAAGATGAAGGGGATGCACATAAATTCTTTATCAGGAGTTGTGCAGGAGGAAGTACCAGTGGTGAAGGATTTTCCTAATGTATTTTCAGAAGATTTGCCAGGCATGCCACCAGACCGGGACATTGAGTTTCTGATAGAGCTTTTGCCAGGCACAGGGCCAATATCTAAGAGACCATACAGGATGCCAGCAAAAGATTTGGAGGAGACTAAAAGTCAGATTAAGGAGTTACTAGATAAAGGTTACATTCGCCCAAGTTCTTCACCTTGGGGATCACCAGTACTTCTAGTGGAGAAGAAGGACGGATCATTAAGGCTGGTTGTTGATTATCGAGGATTGAATGCAGTAACCATCAAGAACAAGTACCCACTGCCAATGATCAACAATCTGTTTGACCGACTGCAAGGGGCAAAGGTATTTTCTAAGATCGATTTGCGATCAGGATACCATCAGCTGAAGATTCAAGAGTAGGATATACCCAAGACGACTTTTACCACTAGGTATGGGCTGTACGAGTATACCGTTATGTCATTTGGTCTGACTAACGCACCTGCATATTTCATGAACATGATGAACAAAGTATTTATGGAATTTCTGGATAAGTTCGTCGTGGTGTTCATTGATGACATCTTGGTCTACTCGAAGAACGAAGAGGAGCATAAGGAGCATTTGCGCTTGGTATTGGAGAAGCTCAGAGAACACCAGTTATATGCCAAGTTTAGCAAATGTGAGTTTTGGTTGAAGGAAGTTGGATTCCTCAGACATGTTATATCCGGAGAGGGTATAGCAGTAGACCCACCAAGGTTGTCACTGTGACAAATTGGGAGGCACCAACGACAGTTGGGGAGATCAGAAGTTTTCTTGGATTGGCAGGATACTATCGGAGATTCATTGAGAATTTCTCAAGGATTGCAAAGCCCATGACGGAATTGTTGAAGAAGGATACCAAGTTCAATTGGACTGTGGAATGTGAGGCCAGTTTCCAGGAATTGAAGAAACGTCTAGTTACCTCACCAGTGTTGATTCTGCCAGATCAAACTAAGGATTATGAGGTGTACTGCGATGCTTCACGTCGAGGACTTGGAGCAGTACTTATGCAGGAAGGAAGAGTTGTTTCGTATGCGTCACGACAGCTTAAACCTCATGAGTTGAATTATGCCACACATGATTTGGAGTTAGCAGCCGTAGTGCATGCATTGAAGACGTGGAGACATTTTCTTATCGAAAATCATTGTGAGGTGTACACGGATCACAAGAGTTTGAAGTACATTTTCACGCAAAAGGAGTTGAATCTCAGGCAAAGGAGATGGTTGGAACTCATCAAGGATTATGATATGAGATTGCAGTATCACCCCGAAAAATCTAACGTTGTAGCCGACGCGTTGAGCCGTAAGAGCCACATTAATACACTCATGACCGCAGGACTGCCGAAGGAGTTAGCCGAGGACTTCTGCGGGCTATGTTTGGAAATAGTTCCGAGAGGCTATGTAGCAACATTGGAAATTCAGTCGACTTTGATGGATAAGATCAGAGAAGCTCAGAAGACCGATAAGGAGATTTCAAATATAAAGGAGAAGTTGAGCAAAGGAAAAGCCAAGGGATTTCATGAGGATGAGCACGATACCCTCTGGTTTGAGGACCGCGTTTATGTACCCTATGACCCCGAGATCAGGAAGTTGATTTTGCAAGAGGCCCATGATTCGCCATATTCAATTCACCCAGGGAATACCAAGATGTACTTGGATTTGAAGGAGACCTTTTGGTGGACCGGAATGAAAAAGGATATTGCGGAGTATGTAGCCGTTTGTGATGTATGTTAGAGAGTAAAGGCAGAGCATCAGAAGCCAGCAGGATTGTTGCAACCATTGCCGATACCCGAATGGAAGTGGGATAAGCTAGGCATGGATTTTATCACAGGATTGCCTAGGACTCGTTCAGGCTATGACTCGATTTGGGTTGTAGTCGATCGTTTGACGAAGGTAGCTCATTTCATTCCAGTAAAGACCACTTACACCAGTGCCAAGTTGGCCAAGATTTACATGACCAGGATCGTATGTCTGCATGGAGTTCCAAGGAGCATTGTCTCAGATAGAGGAACCCAATTCACCTCAAAGTTCTGGAATCAGTTGCATGAAACCTTGGGTACTAGACTAGAGTTCAGTACCGCTTTTCATCCGTAGACAGATGGACAGACCGAAAGAGTCAATCGGATTTTAGAGGACATGCTGAGAGCTTGTGCGCTAGATTATGGATCTAGTTGGGACGACAATTTACCGTATGCAGAGTTCTCTTACAACAACAGTTATCAATCTAGTTTGAAGATGGCCCCTTTCAAAGCCTTACACGAAAGGAGGTGCAGGACCCCGTTGTCTTGGGACAAAGTTGGAGACCGTCAGTTGTTTGGACCAGATTTGATTAAGGAGTCTGAACGGAAAGTGAAGTTGATTCGCGACCGGCTCAAGGTAGCCTAGTCCAGGCAGAAGAGCTATGCTGACGCAAAATGCAAGGAGACAGTTTACAAAGTTGGGGATAGAGTTTATCTACGGGTATCTCCACTTCGAGGAGTTAAGCGTTTTGGTGTTAAAGGAAAGTTAGCGCCACGTTTTGTGGGACCATACAAAGTTTTGGATCATATGGGAGAGGTTGCCTACAAGTTGGAATTGCCTGAGGGATTGTCAGGAGTTCACGACGTGTTTCACGTTTCCCAGTTGAAGAAGTGCCACGCAGAGATGGCTGATATACCACTGAGAGATACAGTGCCACTAGAGGCGATTCAGTTGGACAGTGATTTGACTTATGAGGAGAAACCAGTTAAGATTCTTGAGTATGCCAAATGAGTCACCCGACAGAAGGTTATCAAGTTACAGAAAGTTCGGTGGAGCCACCACACCGAGGATCGAGCCACCGGGAGCGAGAGGAAGATTTGCTGAAGGACCACCCTCACCTATTTTCTAGCCAACCCGAATCTCGAGGGCGAGATTCATCTTAAGGGGGTAGGTTTGTAACATCCCAAATTTCCAATTTGGAATGTTATACATAGATCATCAATTGCATATCATATTTTTATTGCATTTGGTTTCGATCCTAGAAATCCTACACAACTCAAGGACCCATGGATAGAGAGTTGGGATTTCGATATTTTCATATTTGAGTTTTCTCAAATTTTGAAAGAAGGATCATTTGATTTTATTTATTATATCTTCAATTATTTCAAATATATAAATATGAGAGAGGGAATAAAATGACTTTCCCAAAATAAAGAAATATTGAAGATTTAATCAAAAAATCGAATAAGATTTTATTTTGGATTTTTCTGTCTATTTTATTTGAATTTAGGAAAAATGCGTGTTTTCCAAAATTGCATTTAGGCCCAAATAAATGTTCATCTAAACCGGCTTGATTTTAGAAGCCGGGAAAATTTATTTCAGGATTTTTGGAGTCCGTTTAGTATTTCTTTCGTTTGTTTTTCTGTACGATAATTATTAAAAGAAACTGGAGCCGACTCCGGGCCGTACCCGAGCGGGACTCCGCCCGGGGGCAGCCTTTAAATAGCGCCCGCCCGAGCCGCCCAGCCCACCAGCCGCCACCACCCCACCCGCCCCAAACCCTAACCCTAGTGGCCCGATCCGCCGCCGCTGACCAAGCCGCCGCCAATGCGCCGCGCCGCCCGCCACCGCCTCGCCGAACCGCCGCCCGCCCGTCGTCGACCACGTGGCGCCCTCGTTCCGCCGCCTTTTTTTAGAAAACCCGTCGGTTTTTTTAGTTTCCTTTTTTTAATTATTAGATTGGTTTTTTCGGTTTAGGTTATTTAGCGAGCGTTCACTCGTTCGTTCGTTTTAACGAACGCATTCATCGTTTAGATCCAGATAACGAACGTTTGATCGTTAATCTGTTCGTCATTTTTCTTTTTCTCGGATTTATTCTGCGATTTTTCTGATTGTGATTTCTGATCCGATTTTCGTTCTAGTATAACTTTTTGCTCGTTTATTGGAATCAGGCGATTCAAGCGCCTAGAGTTTCGTCTCGAAACCCTCTTTCTGAATAATCTACCCAAACTAGTTTTTGCTTTTGTAAAATTTGACTTAGGACCAGATTAGTAAACGAAGCTTGTTTCTTTCACCGTTTGAGTTTTGTTTCTTCGATCGATTTGATTCTTTTTGCAAACCGGAGTTCTTAAGTTGAACTTTCTGGTTAGACCTCTTATTTGAGTTTTACCCGTGCATTAGATGAGTACTTATTGTATGCTTGTTTGTTTGTTTGCTTGCGATAGAGTACCCGGATTGCGCCGCTTGCTACTTCGAATCCCTAGGTTACGCCGATCATCAGCAAGGCAAGTAACACTTTGATCATACCTCCTTATTACCTAGTTTTTATACATTAGTTTCAACCCTCAAACAATTGCATGATTAGGATCTGATTTAAATTGTGGCTTTTGGGAAGTAGATGAGGTAGTACCTATTATTTGTTTTATTTATCAAACCCTTAGGAGTTACTTCTACGATTGCTTATTATGCCATGCTATGCTCGTAGACGTGGATTGGGTTTGAGTGAATATCCATGACAGATGTGAGATTGTTAATTAATGGTTTATTTAAGGTGGCAACATTAATACACATCTGGGTGGATTGGGGTACCTGGTTACTCCAGGATTGCCTGTCTAGGCACCTGGGTAGACCAGGATTGCCTTTTTTTTATGGACCGCCACCCAGGCTCAAAGGGATCATAAGATTATTCATGCTAGAAACTTCCGTGTGCAACCACATGCTATTATGGGCTCTAGCATAGTTGACTAAGTTGTGCGAACTCTTACAGTGGTAGACTAGCAGATGTAGGGGATGTAGGTTGGTACGGTCTACCCATCGTAAGGTGCTAGCGCTTCTGAAAGACTATGTCTCGGTCATCCGTTTTCTCAAACAACTTGTAGTGCGAGAATCCCAACGGAGGAGATCGAGTCATGTGGGAAAAAATGCGCAACCTCTGCAGAGTGTATAAACTAATCATGATTAGCCGTGTCCCCGGTTATGGACATCTTGAGTATCTAGTACCTGGATTATCATGTCAATCTCATCATGTTACTTTAATTAATATTGTTGGGTTTGTTAATGATGATGCTTAATGGGATTTAGGATGCTGTCAACCATTCTCAATGTTTAACAACCACCATGATAGTTAAATAAATTTATTCCTTTGCAGTAGGGAAAAACTGGCTTTACGCAAAATTGTAACCATAGAGCTATCCACCAAGCCATATATGCATGTAGTATAGTTTTACTCTTTTCATTATTCTCTATGTGTTACTTTGCCAGCATATTCCATGTGCTGACCCGTTTTCGGGCTGCAACGTTAATGTTGCAGACTTTTTAGACGACAAGTAAGATGCTTTAGGATTGTGGTTCTATACTCAATGATGCCGTTGGAGTTGATGGACTCACTTATCTTCCAAGCCTTCCGTTGTTGTCGTTGTTAGATGGCCTTAAGCCATATTTATTGTAATAAGTTCTCTTTGGAGACACTCGATGTAATAAGTGTGTGATTGCTACTCTGTTATAAATCCTTCAAGTACTGTGCGTGTCAGCATTACTGATCCAGGGATGACACTGAAGCACAGAGATCAGACGGTTTGAGGTCTGGTCGCTACAGGAAAAGGCATGTGTGTGAGTATGAATTGCCCACATTAACTAGATCAACTAGATGACCCATTATGACCATGCCGCAAAGGCCAAATGCAATAGAAAAGATGGACAAATTATTGTTGGAAATATGCCCTAGAGGCAATAATAAAATGGTTATTATCATATTTCCCATTCATGATAAATGTTTATTATTCATGCTGGAATTGTATTGACCAAAAACTTAAATACATGTGTGAATACATAAACTATACCGTATCCCTAGTAAGCATCTGTCAGACTAGCTCGTTGATCAAAGATGGTTAAGGTTTTCTAACCATAGACATGAGTTGTCATTTGATAGCGGGATTACATCATTAGGAGAATGACGTGATGGACAGACCCAACAGTAAGCTTAGCATCAGATCGTTTAGTTATTTGATATAGCTTTGTTCATATCAACTATCAGTTCCTTAGACCATGAGATCATGTCACTCCCGGATACCGGAGGAATGCCTTGTGTGCTATCAAACGTCACTTCTTAACTTGGTGATCATAAAGGTGCTCTACAGGTATCTCCAAAGGTGTCTATTGGGTTGCATGGATCGAGACTGGGATTTGTCACTTCGTGTGATGGAGAGATATCTCTGGGCCCTCTTGGTAATACAACATCACAAGAAGCTTGCAAGTATGTGACTAATGAGTTTAGTCACGGGATCTTGTATTACAGAACGATTAAAGATACTTGTCGGTAACGAGATTGAACTAGGTATGGAGATATCGACGATCAAATCTCGGGCCAGTAACATATCACCGGACGAAGGGAATTGAATACGGGATTGACTGAATCCTTGACATCGTGGTTCAACCGATAAAGATCTTCGTTGAATACGTAGGAACCAATATGGACATCTAGGTCCCGCTGTTGGTTATTGACCGGAGAGGAGTCTCTGTCATGTCTGCATATTCCCGAACCAGTAGGGTCGCACGCTTAACGTTCGGTAGCGCTAGGGTAGTATTGAGATATTAATAGTGGAAAATCTGAAGGATGTTTGGAGTCCCAAATGGGATCCGGGAAATCACGAGGAGCTCCGGAATAGTCCGGAGGTAAATATTCATATATTGAAAGTTGTTATCGGGGTTTCGAAAAAAGTTCGAGTTTGTCGGTATTGTATCGGGAAGGTTCTAGAAGGTTCCGGAGTGGGGCCCACCTGCATGCGGGACCCACAAGAATGTGGGTAATGGGGAAAGTCCCCACAACCCTGGTCTAGGCACACCAAGATCCTCCCTTAAAAGGAATAGTATCATATCCCGAAGGTATAAGATCATGATCCCTAAAAAAGGGGATGGCAATCGGTGGGGAAGGAAATGAGGGATTTCCTTCCTCCGCCTTTGACCAACGACCCTAGGGCCTTGGAGGGCAAGCCATCTGCCCCCTCCACGCCAATATAAAGGTGGGGAGGCGTTGGTGGCAGCCCCCCTTTGACCCTTGCCCGTTACCTCTCCGAACTCCTCCCACGTTTCACCGGTACGTGCTTGGCAAAGCCCTGCCGGAATTTCGCTGCCACCACCACCACCACACCATCATGTTGGTTCAGATCTCACCTAGATCCTTTCCCTCCCTTGCTGGATCAAGACGGAGAGGACGCCGCCGAGCCGTACGTGTGCTAAACTCGGAGGTGCCACACGTGCGATACTTGGATCAGATTGGATCGCGACGCGAGTACGACTATGCCAACCACGATCTCTAGATCGTTAATGCTTTTGATCTATAAGCACTAAAAAATACACTTCCGTGATGATATGTGTTTGTCACAGTAGGTCACTTTTTTGTCATGCATGTACATCCACGATGATTTTATGACAGAATCAGGATAGTCATACCTGTACTGTCGTAGAAGTGTTCCATGACAATACCAAAATTATCATTACGGAAGTGTCCACTTACATGACGATAAATGTCGCGTCATGGAAGTGCTTTCGTCGAGGGTAACCGACACATGGCATCCACCATAACGGGTCGCTGTTAAGCTATCGGGTTCCGGTTTGGATCCGATAACCCGTTAACAGCCCGGACCAATGGGGATTTTCCACGTGTAAAATCATCATTAGCTGGAGGAAATATGTGTCGGTTCCTCGGTGGGCCAGATGTCGTCCGTCCAATGGAGGAGACATGCATATGATATGTCGACACGTGGCAGGGCCCAACCAGGCCCATATAGCTTAAAAAGGCCGACCCAGTCAAAGGCTCGTAGTATTTACTCAGGTACTAGTGGGCCAACCCAATAATGACATGTTTAAACATGGCCCATTACGGCCCAAAGCCATATCTCGCCCGTTAATTGTTTGCCGAATATTTCGGCCCAGTTACGGCCCAGTAACATTAAGGCTTGTTAGAGGCCCGATGTAGACATGGGCCCATTTCAGCTCGGTGTGTCTTTCGGCCTGGGAATGGCCCATGCTGCCTATGGGCCATATGTGGTCTGACGCAACATCCAGCCCTCTAACGGCTCGTGATAAAGGTGGCAACAATTCAACCCAACGTGACTTTGGGCATGTTAAAGGCCTGTCGTATAATTCGGCCCATTGATGCCTCTACTAAGCTTTCGGCCTCTTAAAGGCCCATGATATCGGTGGGCCAACTAAGGCCCGAGATATGTTTCGGCCTGGTAATGGCACGTCATATAACTGGGCCAGAAAAGGCCCGGTCTACATTTCAGCCTGCCGAAGGCCCGTCGACGACTAGTGAAAATTGAGGCCCAACATGCATTTCGGCCTGCTAAAGGCCCATGATTTCTTCTGGGCCATAACAGGCCAACAGAATATTCATCATGTTAATGGCCCAAAGCTACATGGGCCCAACTAAGCGCTGGGTCCACTAAAGGCCCAACTAAACTTTGGGCCGAATATAGGCCCGTGTAAGTTGTGGGCCTGGTACAAAGTGTGAAGGCCCCAATGGCCTTTTAGGCCCAAGAAAGTTGCAGGTCGGCCCAATTGTGGCCCGCTAAAAAGCATGATAGTTAGAAGCGAATGTTTCGGCCCGATCGACTACATCAGATTTTCTCCATTTTTTTTCAGATAGCGAATGATGGCAGTAGCTAGTAGGAATTAAGAACAAACACACTCTATACAATAAAGAAATTACGGCATAGTAAGTTAGAATAAACCTACACTATACAATAAAGAATTTATGGTATATTACATCCACTAGGCATCGAAGTTCGCCACCAGTGATCATAAAGCGCAACGAAGAAGCAGATTACAAAAACTGGGCGCCATTGCAGCGTAACAAAATAATACTGAACCAATTCCACTTCCAAGATAGTTCAAGAAAGGTTAGCCTTATGCTGAACCGCCACATGAAGTCTTGAGAAAGAAGGCTGTGAGACCGGCCTAGCATGTCGGTCATAGCTTCCAAGTGTAGCTGTTTAGCAATGAGGTTATCATTGGTGTTCTCCGCAATCTTTCTTAGAGATAGGACTTCCAGTCGAAGTTGAGTTGTAGAATGTCTTTCTGCTAGAACTTGGGACTGAAGAAGTCGAACTGATTCAGACATCGAATTATGTGAGCTTGTCTGACTGCTAGTCTCAAGTAACTTGAACACTGCATCAAGACAAGACTTTGGGGCTGTCTCGCTATCTTCAATATGTTTTGCCTTCTTTGCTGCAATATATGTTGGGTTTGTCTCACAGCCTTCAGCAGACTTGTGCATGCCATCAGGCATCTCACCCTGAAACACGCAGAGAGATGACATGTTTTGCACGTGTATAAACAAAGATGATAACTGTGCTGTTAATTCCATCCAATTTCAAATTAGAAAATAAAGAGTAAGTTCAAAATATCAATAGCATAATTTGGCATTGTTCATAATGCAGGGAGCTTCACCACACTACTGGATTACCATGTCAACATAACAAGCATAGATGAAGGGCAAAGACAATCATTGTATCTATTTTGATTGATGTGCATGGCATGTTTGTTGGGGAACGTAGTAATTTCAAAAATTTCCTACGCACACGCAAGATCATGGTGATGCATAGCAACGAGAGGGGAGAGTGTTCGTCCACGTACCCTCGTAGACCGTAAGCGGAAGCGTTATGACAACACGGTTGATGTAGTCGTACGTCTTCACGATCCGACCGATCCAAGTACCGAACGTACGGCACCTCCGAGTTCAGCACACGTTCAGCTCGATGACGATCTCCGGCCTCCGATCCAGCAGAGCTCCGGAGATGAGTTCCGTCAGCACGACGGCGTGATGACGATGATGATGTTCTCTTGGCGCAGGCTTCGCCTAAGCTCATGACGATATGACCGAGGTGGAATATGGTGGAGGGGGCACCGCACACGGCTAAGGAACGATCCGTAGATCAACTTGTGTGTCCATGGGGTGCCCCCGCCTGTATATAAAGGAGGGAGGGAGGAGGAGGCCGGCCTAGGGAGGAGGCGCCATAGGGGAGTCCTACTCCCACCGGAGTAGGATTCCCCTTTCCTAGTCCAACTAGGATCCTTCCATGTATTAGGAGTAGGAGATTAGGAAGGGAAGAGAGAAGGAAGGAAGGAGGGTGCGGCCCTCCCTAGCCCATTCGGACTAGGGCAAGGGGGCGTCGCCTGCCCTAGGCAGCCCTCTCCCTTTCCCTTGAGGCCCAATAAGGCCCAATACTTCTCCCGGCGAATTCCGTAACTCTCCCAGCTTGAAAAATACCCGAATCACTCGGAACCTTTCCGAACTCCGAATATAGTCGTCCAATATATCGATCTTTACGTCTCGACCATTTCGAGACTCCTCGTCATGTCCCCGATCTCATCCGGGACTCGAACTCCTTGGTACATCAAAACTCATAAACTCATAATATAACATCATCGAAACCTTAAGCGTGCGGACCCTACGGGTTCGAGAACTATGTAGACATGACCTAGAACTATTCTCGGTCAATAACCAATAGCGGGACCTGGATGCCCATATTGGCTCCTACATATTCTACGAAGATTTTTATCGGTCAAACCGCATAACAACATACGTTGTTCCCTTTGTCATCGGTATGTTACTTGCCCGAGATTCGATCGTCGGTATCCAATACTTAGTTCAATCTCGTTACCGGCAAGTCTCTTTACTCGTTCCGTAATACATCATCTCACAACTAACTCATTAGTTGCAATGCTTGCAAGGCTTAAGTGATGTGCATTACCGAGAGGGCCCAGAGATACCTCTCCGACATTCGGAGTGACAAATCCTAATCTCGAAATCGCCAACCCAACAAGTACCTTTGGAGACACCAGAGAGCACCTTTATAATCACCCGATTCGTTGTGACGTTTGGTAGCACACAAAGTGTTCCTCCGTAAACGGAGTTGCATAATCTCATAGTCATAGGAACATGTATAAGTCATGAAGAAAGCAATAGCAACATACTAAACGATTGGGTGCTAAGCTAACGGAATGGGTCATGTCAATCAGATCATTCAACTAATGATGTGATCCCGTTAATCAAATAACAACTCTTTGTCTATGGTTAGGAAACATAACCATCTTTGATTAACAAGCTAGTCAAGTAGAGGCATACTAGTGACACTCTGTTTGTCTATATATTCACACATGTATTATGTTTCCGGTTAATACAATTCTAGGATGAATAATAAACATTTATCATGATATAAGGAAATAAATAATAACTTTATTATTGCCTCTAGGGCATATTTCCTTCAGTCTCCCACTTGCACTAGAGTCAATAATCTAGATCACATCACCATGTGATTAACATCGATAGTTCACATCATCATGTGATTAACACCCATAGTTCACATCGCCATGTGACCAACACCCAAAGGGTTTACTAGATTCAGTAATCTAGTTCACATCGCTATGTGATTAACACCCAAAGAGTACTAAGGTGTGATCATGTTTTGCTTGTGAGACAATCTTAGTCAACGGGTCTTTCACATTCAGATCCGTTATGTATTTTGCAATTTTCTATGTCTACAATGCTCGCACGCGAGCTACTCTAGCTAATTGCTCCCACTTTCAATATGTATCTAGATCGAGACTTAGAGTCATCGGATCGGTGTCAAAACTTGCATCGACGTAACCCTTTACGACGAACCTTTTGTCACTTCCATAATCGAGAAACATATCCTTATTCCACTAAGGATAATTTTGACCGCTGTCGATGATCTACTCCTAGATCACTATTGTACTCCTTGCCAAACTCAATTGTAGGGTATACAATAGATCGGTACACAGATGGCATACTTTATAGAACCTATGGCCAAGGCATAGGGAATGACTTTCATTCTCTTTCTATCTTCTGCCGTGGTCGGGTTTTGAGTCTTACTCAATTTCACACCTTGTAACACAGCAAGAACTCTTTCTTTGACTGTTCCATTTTGAACTACTTCAAAATCTTGTCAAGGTATGTACTCATTGAAAAACTTATCAAGCATCTTGATCTATCTCTATAGATCTTGATGCTCAATATGTAAGCACTTCACCGAGGTCTTTCTTTGAAAAACTCCTTTTAAACACTCCTTTATGCTTTGCGAATAATTCTACATTATTTCCGATCTACAATATGTCATTCACATATACTTATCGAAATCTTGTAGTGCTCCCACTCACTTTCTAGTAAATCTGAGGCTTCACCGCAAGTCTCAGATAAACTATATGCTTTGATCAACTTATCAAAGCGTATATTCCAACTCCGAGATGCTTGCACCAAATTATAGATGCACATTTTGTTAACACCTTTAGGATCAACAAAACCTCTTGGTTGCATCACATACAACTCTTCTTTAATAACTCCATTAAGGAATGCAGTTTTGTTTATCCATTTGCCGATTTCATAAAATGCGGCAATTGCTAACATGATTCGGACAGACTTTTAAGCATCGATCGAGTGAGAAAATCTCATTGTATTCAACATCTTGAACTTTGTCAAAACCTTTTTCGACAAGTCCAGCTTTGTAGATAGTAACACTATTATCGTCGTCCGTCTTCCTCTTGAAGATCCATTTATTTTCTATGGCTTGCCGATCATCGAGCAACTCCACCAAAGTCCATACTTTGTTCTCATACATGGATCTCATCTCGATTTCATGGCCTCAAGCCATTTCATGAATCTGGGCTCATCATCGCTTCCTCATAGTTCGTAGGTTCATCATGGTCTAGTTACATGACTTCCGAGCAGGATTACCGTACCACTCAGTGCGGATCTCACTCTGGTTTACCTATGAGATTCGGTAGTAACTTGATCTGAAGTTACATGATCATCATCATTAGCTTCCTCACTAATTGGTGTAGTAGTCACGAGAACAGATTTACGTGATGAAATACTTTCAATAAGGAGAAGGTACAATTACCTCATCAAGTTCTACTTTCCTCCCACTCACTTCTTTCGAGAGAAACTCCTTCTCTAGAAAGGATCCATTTATTAGCAACGAATGTTTTGCCTTCGGATCTGTGATAGAAGGTGTACCCAACAATTTCCTTTGGGTATTCTATGAAGACGCACTTCTCCGATTTGGGTTTGAGCTTACCAGGATGAAACTTTTTCACATAAGCATCACAACCCCAAACTTTAAGAAACGACAACTTTGGTTTCTTGCTAAACCACAGTTTATATAGTGTCGTTTCAACGGATTTAGATGGTGCCCTTTTTAACGTGAATGCAATTGTCTCTAATGCATGATCCCAAAACGATATTGGTAAATCGGTAAGAAACATCATAGATTGTACTATATCCAATAAAGTACGGTTATGACGTTCGGACACACCATTATGATGTGGTGTTCCAGGTGGCAAGAATTTGTGAAACTATTCCACATTGTTTTAATTGAAGACCAAACTCGTAACTCAAATATTTGTCTCCGCGATCAGATCGTAGAAACCTTATTTTCTTGTCACGATGATTTTTCCACTTCACTCTGAAATTCTTTGAACCTTTCAACTATTTTAGACTTATGTTTCATCAAGTAGACATACCCATATCTGCTCAAATCATCTGTGAAGGTCGAAAAAATAACGATACCCGCCATGAGCCTTAACACTCATTGGATCGCATCCATCGGTATGTATTATTTCCAATAAGTCGGTTGCTCGCTCCACTGCTCGAGAACGGAGTCTTAGTCATCTTGCCCATGAGGCATGGTTCGCAAGCATCAAGTGATTCATAATCAAGTGATTCCAAAATCCCATCAGCATGGAGTTTCTTCATGCGCTTTACACCAATATGACCTAAATGGCAGTGCCACAAATAAGTTGCACTATCATTATTAACTTTGCATCTTTTGGTTTCAATATTATGAATATGTGTATCACTACGATCGACATCTAATGAACCATTTTCATTGGGTGTGTAACCATATAAGGTTTTATTCATGTAAACTGAACAACAGTTTATTCTCTTACTTAAATGAATAACCGTATTGCAATAAACACGATCAAATCATATTCATGCTCAACGCAAACACCAAATAACATTTATTTAGGTTCAACACTAATCCCGAAAGTATAGGGAGTGTGCGATGATGATCATATCAATCTTGAAACTACTTTCAACACACATCGTCACTTCACCCTTAACTAGTTTCTGTTTATTCTGCAACTCCCGTTTCGAGTTACTACTCTTAGCAACTGAACCAGTACCAAATACCGAGGGGTTGATATAAACACTAGTAAAGTACACATCAATAACCTGTATATCAAATATACCTTTGTTCACTTTGCCATCCTTCTTATCCGCCAAATACTTGGGGTAGTTCTGCTTCCAGTGACCAGTCCCTTTGCAGTAGAAGCACTTAGTCTCAGGCTTAGGTCCAGACTTGTGCTTCTTCACTTGAGCAGCAACTTGCTTGCCGTTCTTCTTGACGTTCCCTTCTATCCCTTTGCCATTTTCTTGAAACTAGTGGTCTTGTTAACCATCTACACTTGATGTTCTTTCTTGATTTCTACCTTCATCGATTTCATCATCATGAAAAATTCGGGAATCATTTTCATCATCCCTTGCATACTATAGTTCATCACGAAGTTCTACTAACTTGGTGATGGTGACTAGAGAATTATGTCAATCACTATCTTATCTGGAAGATTAACTCCCACTTGATTCAAGTGATTGTAGTACCCAGACAATCTGAGTACATGCTCACTAGTTGAGCGATTTTCCTCCATCTTTTAGCTATAGAACTTGTTGGAGACTTCATATCTCTCAACTCGGGTATTTTCTTGAAATATTAACTTCAACTCCTGGAACATCTCATATGGTCCATGATGTTCAAAACATCTTTGAAGTCCCGATTCTAAGCCATAAAGCATGGTGCACAAAACTATCAAGTAGTCATCAAATTGAGTTAGCCAAACGTTCATAACGTGCATACCGCTCTGCAATAGGTGCATCACCTAGTGGTGCATTAAGGACATAATTCTTACGTGCAAAGAATGAGGATAAACCTCGGATCACGGATCCAATCCGCATCTTTGCTACTAACATTTTTCAACACAGTTTTCTCTAGGAACATATCAAAATAAACATATGAAAGCAACAACGCGAGCTATTGATCTACAACATAATTAGCAAAATACTACCAGGACTAAGTTCATGATAAATTTAAGTTCAATTAATCATATTACTTAAGAACTCCCACTTAGATAGACATCCCTCTAATCCTCTAAGTGATCACGTGATCCAAATTCAACTAAACCATAACCGATCATCACGTGAAATGGATTAGTTTTCAATGGTGAACATCTCATGTTGAACATATCTACTATATGATTCACGCTCAACCTTTCGGTCTCCGTGTTCTGAGGCCATATCTGCATATGCTAGGCTCGTCAAGTATAACCTGAGTATTCTGCGTGTGCAAAACTGGCTTGCACCCGTTGTAGATGGACGTGAGCTTATCACACCGATCATCACGTGGTGTGCAGGCACGACGAACTTTGGCAGCGGTGCATACTCGGGAGAACACTACTTGATAATTTTAGTGAGAGATCATCTTAAAATGCTACCGTCAATCAAAGCAAGATAAGATGCATAAAAGACAAACATCACATGCAATCAATATAAGTGATATGATATGGCCATCATCTTCTTGTGCTTGTGATCTCCATCTCAAAGCACCATCATGATCACCATCGTCACCGGTAGCGACACCTTGATCTCCATCGTAGCATCGTTGTCGTTTCGCCATCTATTGCTTCTCGACTATCGCTACCGCTTAGTGATAAAGTAAAGCAATTACGATGCGTTGCATTTCATACAATAAAGCGACAACCATATGGCTCCGCCGATTGCCGATAACCGGTTACAAAACATGATCATCTCATACAATAAAATATAGCATCATGTCTTGGCCATATCACATCACAACATGCCCTGCAAAAACAAGTTAGGCGTCCTCTACTTTGTTGTTGCAAATTTTACGTGGCTGCTACGGGCTTAAGCAAGAACCAATCTCACCTCGCATCAAAACCACAGCGATAGTTTGTCAAGTTGATGCTGTTTTAACCTTCGCAAGGACCGGGCGTAGCCACACTTTCGTTCAACTAAAGTTGGAGAAACCGACACCGCTAGTCACCGTGTGCAAAGCACGGCGGTAAACCAGTCTCGCGTAAGCGTCTGGCGTAATGTCGGTCCGGGCGCTTCATCCAACAATACCGCCAACCAAAGTATGACATCTTTGGTAAGCGGTATGACTTATATCGCCCACAACTCACTTGTGTTCTACTCGTGCATATAACATCAAACCATAAAACCTAGGCTCGGATGCCACTTTGTTGGGGAACGTAGTAATTTCAAAATTTCCTACGCACACGCAAGATCATGGTGATGCATAGCAACGAGAGGGAGAGTGTTGTCCACGTACCCTCGTGAGACCGTGGCGCGAGGCGTTATGACAACACGGTTGATGTAGTCGTGCGTCTTCACGATCCGACCGATCCAAGTACCGAACGTCGGCACCTCCGAGTTCAGACACGTTCAGCTCGATGGCGATCTCCGCCTCCGATCCAGCGAGCTCGGAGATGAGTTCCGTCGGCCGACGGCGTGATGACGATGATGATGTTCTACCGGCGCAGGGCTTCGCCTAAGCTCCGCGACGATATGACCGAGGTGGAATATGGTGGAGGGGGGCACCGCACACGGCTAAGGAACGATCCGTAGATCAACTTGTGTGTCCATGGGGTGCCCCTGCCTGTGATATAAAGGAGGGAGGGAGGAGGAGGCCGGCCTAGGAGGAGGCGCGCCATAGGGGAGTCCTACTCCCACCGGAGTAGGATTCCCCTTTCCTAGTCCAACTAGGGATCCTTCCATGTATTAGGAGTAGGAGATTAGGAAGGGAAGAGAGAAGGGAAGGAAGGAGGGGTGCGGCCTCCCCTAGCCCAATTCAGACTAGGGCAGGGGGGCGTCGGCCTGCCCTAGGCAGCCCTCTCCCTTTCCCGAGGCCCAATAAGGCCCAATACTTCTCCCGGCGAATTCCGTAACTCTCCCAGTACTTGAAAAATACCGAATCACTCGGAACCTTTCCGAACTCCGAATATAGTCGTCCAATATATCGATCTTTACGTCTCGACCATTTCGAGACTCCTCGTCATGTCCCCGATCTCATCCGGACTCGAACTCCTTCGGTACATCAAAACTCATAAACTCATAATATAACCGCATCGCCGAAACCTTAAGCGTGCGGACCCTACGGGTTCGAGAACTATGTAGACATGACCTAGAACTATTCTCGGTCAATAACCAATAGCGGGACCTAGATGCCCATATTGGCTCCTACATATTCTCGAAGATCTTTATCGGTCAAACCGCATAACAACATCGTTGTTCCTTTGTCATCGGTATGTTACTTGCCCGAGATTCGATCGTCGGTATCCAATACCTAGTTCAATCTCGTTACGGCAAGTCTCTTTACTCGTTCCGTAATACATCATCTCGCAACTAACTCATTAGTTGCAATGCTTGCAAGGCTTAAGTGATGTGCATTACCGAGAGGGCCCAGAGATACCTCTCCAGACATTCGGAGTGACAAATCCTAATCTCGAAATCGCCAACCCGACAAGTACCTTTGGAGACACCAGAGAGCACCTTTATAATCACCCGATTACGTTGTGACGTTTGGTAGCACACAAAGTGTTCCTCCGTAAGCGGAGTTGCATAATCTCATAGTCATAGGAACATGTATAAGTCATGAAGAAAGCAATAGCAACATACTAAGCGATCGGTGCTAAGCTAACGGAATGGGTCATGTCAATCAGATCATTCAACTAATGATGTGATCCCGTTAATCAAATAACAACTCTTTGTCTATGGTTAGGAAACATAACCATCTTTGATTAACAAGCTAGTCAAGTAGAGGCATACTAGTGACACTCTGTTTGTCTATATATTCACACATGTATTATGTTTCCGGTTAATACAATTCTAGCATGAATAATAAACATTTATCATGATATAAGGAAATAAATAATAACTTTATTATTGCCTCTAGGGCATATTTCCTTCAATGTTGTTCATATCATCAGCCACATCAGTAAGATAAAACAGGAGATGACAAGGTGCAAACGTGGGCTGCTTCACCACACACTGGGTTATAGATCCACAAAAACAAGCATACATATAGGGAGTATTGAGTAATGTGCATGGTATGAATAAGGAATTTGGTTTTACAAGTAAAACTTGGAACTTACGGTTGTTGCGAACATGCATTTTGATAGAAACAACAAACTAAATAGCAGTTAACGATAGGGAGTATGAGCAAATTAAACAACAGTTGAGGATAAAGGCTTTAGAAGGACTGACTTACATTAACAGTTAACACCGGCTTTATAATGTCCTTCTCCATGTCAAGGGAAGGATAACTCAACAATTTCAGCACATAATCTTCTTCATAACCATTGCACGTTGATAACTCACAAGTATAGGGGATCGCAACAGTTTTCGAGGGTAGGGTATTCAACCCAAATTTATTGATTCGACATAAGGGGAGCCAAAGAATATTCTCAAGTATTAGCAGTTGAGTTGTCAATTCAACCACACCTGGATAACTTAGTATCTGCAACAAAGTGTTTAGTAGCAAAGTAGTATGGAAGTAACGGTAACAGTGGCAAAAGTAACAGTAGCACTTCTATAGTAATTGTAACAGCAGCAACGGTAAAGTAACTAAGCAAAGAGCCATATGAGAAAAGCTCGTAGGCATTGGATCAGTGATTGATAATTATGTCGGATGTGATTCCTCATGTAATAGTTATAACATAGGGTGACACAGAACTAGCTCCAGTTCATTAATGTAATGTAGGCATGTATTCCAAATATAGCCATACGTGCTTATGGAAAAGAACTTGCATGACATCTTTTGTCCTACCCTCCTGTGGCAGCGGGGTCCTATTGGAAACTAAGGGATATTAAGGCCTCCTTTTAATAGAGTACCGGACCAAAGCATTAACACTTAGTGAATACATGAACTCCTCAAACTACGATCATCACCGAGAGTGGTCTCGATTATTGTCACTTTGGGGTTGTTGGATCATAACACATAATGGGTGACTATAGACTTGTAAGATAGGATCAAGAACTCACATATATTCATGAAAACATAATAGGTTCAGATCTGAAATCATGGCACTCGGGTCCTAGTGACAAGCATTAAGCATAGCCAAGTCATAGCAACATCAATCTCAGAACATAGTGGATACTAGGGATCAAACCTAACAAAACTAACTCGATTACATGGTAAATCTCATCCAACCCATCACCGTCCAGCAAGCCTACGATGGAATTACTCACGCACGATGGCGAGCATCATGAAATTGGTGATGGAGGATGGCTGATGATGACGACGGCGATGGATTCCCCTCTCCAGAGCCCCGAACAGACTCCAAATCAGCCCTCTCGAGAGAGTTTAGGGCTTGGCGGCGGCTCCGTATCGTAAAACGCGATGAATCCTTCTCTATGATTTTTTTCTCCCCGAACGTGAATATATGGAGTTGGAGTTAAGGTCGGTGGAGCTCCAGGGGGCCCACGAGGCAGGGGGCGTGCCCTAGGGGGGCACCCCCACCCTCTTGGACAGGGTGTGGGCCCCCTAACATTGATTCTTTCGCCAATATTTTTTATTAATTCCAAAAAGTTGCTCTGTGGATTATCAGGTGATACGTCTCCAATGTATCTATAATTTTTGATTGTTCCATGCTATTATATTATCCCTTTTGGATATTTATGGGCTTTATTTTACACATTTATATCATTTTTTGGACTAACCTATTAACCGGAGGCCCAGCCCATATTGTTGTTTTATTGCCTGTTTCAGTATTTCGAAGAAAAGGAATATCAAACGGAGTCCAAACGGAATGAAACCTTCGGCAGCGTGATTTTTTGGAAGAATATCATCCTGGAGAGTTGGAGTTCACGTTAGAAAATCCTCGAGGAGGCCAGGAGATAGGGGGCACGTCCCCTACTAGGCGCGCCCCCCTGTCTCGTGGGCCCCTCGAGCACCTCCCAACCGACTTCTTTCGCCTATATAAGCCTACGTACCCTAAAACCATCAAATATCAAGATAGATCGGGAGTTCCGCCGCCGCAAGCCTCTGTAGCCACCAAAAACCTCTCAGGAGCCTGTTCCGGCACCCTGCCGGAGGGGGAATCCATCACCGGTGGCCATCTTCATCATCCTGGCGCTATCCATGACGAGGAGGGAGTAGTTCACCCTCAGGGCTGGTATGTACCAGTAGCTATGTGTTTGATCTCTCTCTCTCTCTCTCTCTTGTGTTCTCTCTATGGCACGATCTTGATGTATCGCGAGCTTTGCTATTATAGTTGGATCTTATGTTGTTTCTCCCCCTCTACTCTCTTGTGATGAATTGAGTTTCCCTCTTGAAGTTATCTTATCGGATTGAGTCTTTGATTTGAGAACACTTGATGTATGTCTTGCCGTGTTTATCTGTGGTGACAATGGGATATCACGTGCCACTTGATGTATGTTTTGGTGACCAACTTGCGGGTTCCGCCCATGAACCTATGCATAGGGGTTGGCACACGTTTTCTTGACTCTCCGGTAGAAACTTTGGGGCACTCTTTGAAGTACTTTCTGTTGGTTGGATGAATCTGAGATTGTGTGATGCATATCGTGTAATCATGCCCACGGATACTTGAGGTGACAATGGAGTATCTAGGTGACATTAGGGTTTTGGTTGATTTGTGTCTTAAGGTGTTATTCTAGTATGAACTCTATGATAGATCGATCCAAAGAATAACTTTGAGGTGGTTTCGTATCCTACCATAATCTCTACGTTTGTTATCCACTATTAGTGGCTTTGGAGTGACTCTTTGTTACATGTTGAGGGATTGTTATATGATCTATCTATGTTATTATTGTTGAGAGAACTTACACTAGTGAAAGTATGAACCCTAGGCCTTGTTTCCTATCATTGCAATACCGTTTACGCTCACTTTTATCATTAGTTACCTTGCTGTTTTTATATTTTCAGATTACAAATACCTTTATCTACTATCCATATTGCACTTGTATCACCATCTCTTCGCCGAACTAGTGCACCTATACAATTTACCATTGTATTGGGTGTGTTGGGGACACAAGAGAGTCTTTGCTATTTGGTTGCAGGGTTGTTTGAGAGAGACCATCTTCATCCTATGCCTCCCACGGATTGATAAACCTTAGGTCATCCACTTGAGGGAAATTTGCTACTGTCCTACAAACCTGTGCACTTGCAGGCCCAACAATGTCTACAAGAAGAAGGTTGTGTAGTAGACATCAAGCTCTTTTCTGGCGCTGTTGCCGGGGAGGTGAGTGCTTGAAGGTATATCTTTAGATCTTGCAATCGAATCTTTTTGTTTCTTGTTTTATCACTAGATTAGTTTATAAAAAAATGGAGTTAAGTTTGTCTCATACGCTTCGTCTTTTTAATATCTTTCGTGAGAATGATGGAAAGGAAAATTGTGCTCAAGTGCTAGAAGAATAATGTATTAAAATGCTTGGTACTGAATCTTTGAATGATGAGCATGATTGCAATGTTGTTAGTATAAACTCCTTGAATATCCATAGTACTAATGATGATTGCACTAGTTATGATGAGAATGTCTCCTATAAGCATGTTGATTTTTGCGGAGTGCATGTTTGCATGAACACACCAAATAGAGAAGATATATATTGCAAGAGGCATAAGCATTTAGAAACTAAATGGTTGCAAGAAAGGCTAGATGTGAGTGCTGAAAATTTAAAATTCCTTTCCCATACTTGTGAACTTTGCAATGAACGTGGTCATTTACATCTCCAATGCAAATTATTTCATGACCGAATCGTGTCCAAAAATTGTGATGAGTTGATTTCCCTTGCACATTATAATGAACTTAGTTTGCTTTTGGGTTATGAAGAGTTGAAACGTTTAACTAAGCCTATTCCAGAATTTAATCTTAAGCATTTCCTTGATATTGATCTAGAAAAGATTTATATGTTTTGTGCGGAGAATTGCGTTGAAAATCCTTATATTGCAAATTACCTAAAGAAAAGAAAGCAAATAGAAGATGATGAGAATACTAATGAGAGGGAAGAGACTTCCCAATATCCTCCTATTATTTCTTATGATGAATCAGGTAACGAGGGGGAACTTTCTATTCAACCAATCTCGTCAATAAGCTCAAAGAGGAAGGTTGAACCCACATATAATGTGAAAAAGAAAAGGAAAAGAAGGGGCAACAAAGGTAAAAAGGTATCCCTTCCAAATGATGTTGCTCCTACTACTCATTGTGATGATGATAATTGCTATACTATTAGTGCTATCCATACTACTAATGACGAGAATGATTATGCTTATGATATGAAAAGGCCCAAGCTTGGGAAAGCTATGTTTGATGAGTATGAAATATTTGAGAATATATTTACTGAAATTAATGTTTGTCCCAAGCTTGGGGATGCTATGTTTAATGAAGATGATATTTTTAGCCTCCCAAGTTTTGTTATGCAAAGTTGTTATGATGATAGCATGCCTTGTACCTATGATGATTATATTGATGAAAGTGGGTTTGGAAGAGTGTCAACTTTAGGAAGTAGTGATCCCACTATTTTGGAGGATGTTGAATCTTATAATATTTATGAAAGTGGATTTGGAAGAGTGTCAAATTTATTTAGTGATGATTCCACTATCTTGGGAGAGGTTTCAATCGATTATGATGAGAACGAAGTTGCTACTTATGATGATTATTGTGATGAAACTTATGCTATAAAAAGTAGTGATGATTATATTTATAAAACTTGTCATGATTATGATTACCCTTTTTCTGAACATTACTATTTTAATGTGGAAACAATTTTTAGTGTTCAAGTCTTTTATGATACTCTCACTATTCCGAATGAGAAGAAATTTGCTTATGTGGAGAGTAGTAAATTTTCTATGCTAGTAGATCATGAAAAGAATGATTTAGGTGCTGGTTATATTGTTAAATTCATTCATGATGCTACTCAAAATTATTATGAGGGAGGAATATATGCTTGTAGGAATTGCAATAATTTCAAGTTTCCTCTCTATGTGCTTAAAGTTTTGAAGTTATGCTTGTTTTGCCTTCCTATGCTAGTTGATTATTGTTCCCCTAAGTTGTTTGCTCACAAAATCTCTATGCATAGGAAGTGGGTTAGACTTAAATGTGCTAGTCATATGCTTCATGATGCTCCCCTTTTGTTTCAATTCTTATCTTTTATGTGAGCATCATTGTCATCATCATGCCTAGCTAGAAAGGCATTAAAGAAAAGCGCTTGTTGGGAGACAACCCAATATTTATACTTACTGTTTTTGTGTGTTCACATGATTATGCTACTGTATTAATCATGTTCTATAGCTTTTGTTTCAATAAAGTGCCAAGACCTTTAGGATAGCTTACGGTGATAGTTGTGTTGATCCTGCTGAAAATCAGAAACTTTTGCACCCAGTAAATTAGTTTTGTTAATTCACACAAACGTGCTTCTGATCTGATTCTTTTTGCTATGGATTGGTAAACAAATTGCTTAGGACTTCCTAATTTGGTAGGGTTTTTGGAGTTCCATAGGTATACGTTTGATACAGATTACTACAGACTGTCCTGTTTTTGACAGATTCTGTTTTCTACGTGTTGTTTACTTATTTTGATGAATCTATGAGTAGTATCGGAGGTTATGAACCATAGATAAGTTGGAGTACATTAGATTTTACACCAATATGAATTTAGAATGAGTTTATTACAGTACCTAAGTGGTGGTTTTATTTTCTTATTCTAACGGAGCTTACGAGTTTTCTGTTGAGTTTTGTGTTGTGGAGTTTTCAAGTTTTGGGTAAAGATTCGATGGACTATGGAATAAGGAGTGGCAAGAGCCTAAGCTTGGGGATGCCCAACGCACCCCAAGGTAATATTCAAGGAAAACCAAGATGCTAAGCTTGGGGATGCCCCGGAAGGCATCCCCTCTTTCGTCTTCGTTCATCGGTAACTTTACTTGGAGCTATATTTTTATTCACCACATGATATGTGTTTTGCTTGGAGCGTCATTTTCTCTTGTTAGTATTTGCTTGACGTCATTTAGAATAATGTTTTTCATCTTTAGTTTCAATAAAGAAGTCAAGGATAGCCTTTGCCATGCTTTTTTGCTAGTATACATGTTGCTGTTTGAAAACAGAAAGTTTACCGCTGTTGCAAAAATTCCCTAGAAAAGTAAGAGAGTGATATAATGTTGAAACTTTTTGCATAATGAGCTCTGATAAATTTACTACATTTTGAATTTTAGTTCATAATTTTTGGAGTTAGGGAAGTATGATGAATCTTGCATTCTTTACAGAATATACTGTTTTGGCAGATTGCTGTTATGGTTGCATTGTTGCATATGGTTGCTTGTTTAATGATTCTATTTGAGGATAGGAGTATTAAATATGCAGAGGCATTTAGTATGCAATGTTGAATAATAAATTTAGTTATTTGTTACAGTAGAAAATGATAAGTTTTTGCATTGGTTTATACTAACCTATCTCACGAGTTCTTGTTGAGTTTGGTGTGGATGAAGCTTTTGAGAAATAGAGAAACCATGATATGAGAGGAATTAGGGAGACACAAAAGTTCAAGCTTGGGGATGCCCATGGCACCCCAAGATAATATTTCAAGAAGTCTCAAGCATCTAAGCTTGGGGATGCCCCGGTAGGCATCCCACCTTTCTTCTTCAACAACTATCGGTTAGTATCGGTTGAGCCTAAGTTTTTGCTTCTTCACATGAGTTATGCTATCCTTGCAATGTCATTTTATTTTGTTTTGCTTGCTGCTTGAATACTACCAAGATCTGAAATTCCTTAATGTTATAGAGTCTTCACATAGTTGCACAATTATTCAACTACTCATTGATCTTCACTTATATCTTTCGGAGTAGTTTGTCATTTGCTCTAGTGCATCACTTATATCTTTTAGAGCACAACGGTAGTTATATTTTGAAGAAATTGCTAGTCTCTCATGCTTCACTTATATTATTTTGAGAGTCTTTTAGAACATCATGGTATTTGCTATGGTTATAAAGTTGGTCCTAGAATGGTAGGCATCCAAGTTGGGTATAACAAAAACTATCATAGAAAGTGAATTGGATGTTATGATCAATTTGATACTTGATAATTGTTTTGAGATATGGAGGTAGTGATATTAAAGTCATGCTAGTTGGGTGATTATGAATTTAAAGAATTCTTGTGTTGAAGCTAGTAAGTCCCGTAGCATGCACGTATGGTTAAAGTTGTGTAACAAATTTGAAACATGAAGTGTACCTGGCTTGTGCATCCTTATGAGTGGCGGTCGGGGACGAGCGATGGTCTTTTCGTACCAATCTATCCCCCTAGGAGCATGCGCGTAGTACTTGATTTTTGATGACTTCTAATTTTTTTCAATAAGTATATGAGTTCTTTTGACTAATGTTGAGTCCATGGATTATACGCACTTTTACCTTTCCACCATTGCTAGCCTCTTCGGTACCGTGCATTGCCCTTTCTCACCTTGAGAATTGGTGCAAACTTCGCCGGTGCATCCAAACCCCGTGATACGATGCGCTCTATCACACATAAACCTCCTTATATCTTCCTCAAAACAGCCACCATACCTACCTATTATGGCATTTCCATAGCCATTCCGAGATATATTGCCATGCAACTTTCCACCGTTCCGTTCATCATCCTCATGACATACTTTACTTTTGTCATATTGCCATCGCATAATCATGTAGTTAACATCATATTTGTGGCAAACCCACCATGCATTATTTTTCATACATGTCACTCTCGATTCATTGCACCATCCCGGTACACCGCCGGAGGCATTCATATAGAGTCATATCTTGTTCTAGTTTCAAGTTGTAATTCATATGTTGTAATCAATAGAAGTGTGATGATCATCATTATTAGAGCATTGCCCAAAGAAAAGAAAAGAAAAGAAGAAAGGCCAAAAAAAGAGAAAGGCCCAAAAAAGAAAAAGAAGAAAAATAAAAAAAGGAAAAAAATAAAAAGGGCAATGTTACTATCTCTTTTTCCACACTTGTGCTTCAAAGTAGCACCTTGTTCTTCATGTAGTGAGTCTCATATATTGTGCTTCAAAGTAGCACCATGTTTTTCATATAGTGAGTCTCATAAGTTGTCTTTTCCATACTAGTGGGAATTTTTCATTATAGAACTTGGCTTGTATATTCCTACGATGGGCTTCCTCAAATGCCCTAGGTTTTCGTGAGCAAGCAAGTTGGATGCACACCCACTAGTTTTCTTTTGTTGAGCATTCATTTATAGCTCTAGCGCCTCTGTTGCATGGCAATCCCTACTCCTCATGTTGACATCAATTGATGGGCATCTCCATATCCCGTTGATTATCCTCGTCAATGTGAGACTTTCTCCTTTTTTGTCTTCTTCACACAATCCCCATCATCATATTCTATTCCACCCATAGTGCTATATCCATGGCTCATGCTCATGTATTGCGTGAGGATTGAAAAAGTTTGAGATTATTTAAGTATGAAACAATTGCTTGGATTGTCATCGGGGGTATAGAAGTTGGGAACATCTTTGTGTGACGAAAATGAAGCATAGCCTAACTATATGATTTTGTAGGGATGAACTTTCTTTTGCCATGTTATTTTGAGAAGACATGATTACTTTGATTAGTATGCTTGAAGTGTTACTATTTCTTTTATCAATGTGAACTTCTATTTTGAATCATTTGGATCTGAACATTCATGCCACAATAAAGAAAATTACATTGAGAATTATGCTAGGTAGCATTTCAGATCAAAAATTCTATTTTTATCATTTACCTACTCAAGGACGAGTAGGAATTAAGCTTGGGGATGCTTGATACGTCTCCAACGTATCTATAATTTTTGATTGTTCCATGCTATTATATTACCCCTTTTGGATGTTTATGGGCTTTATTTTAAACATTTATATCATTTTTGGACTAACCTATTAACCGGAGGCCCAGCCCATATTGATGTTTTATTGCCTGTTTCAGTATTTCGACGCAAAGGAATATCAAACGGAGTCCAAATGGAATAAAACCTTCGGCAGCGTGATTTTTTGGAAGAATATCATCCTGGAGAATTGGAGTTCACGCCAGAAGATCCTCGAGGAGGCCAGGAGATAGGGGGCGAACCCTCCCCTACTGGGTGCGCCCCCTGTCTCGTGGGCCCCTCGAGCACCTCCCGACCGGCTTCTTTCGCCTTACGTACCCTAAAACCATCGAATATCAAGATAGATCTAGAGTTCTGCCGCCGAAAGCCTCTGTAGCCACCAAAAACCTCTCAGGAGCCCGTTCCGCCGCCCTGTTGGATGGGGAATCCATCACCGGTGGCCATCTTCATCATCCCGGCGCTATCCATGACGAGGAGGGAGTAGTTCACCCTCGGGGCTGAGGGTATGCACCAGTAGCTATGTGTTTGATCTCTCTCTCTCTCTCGTGTTCTCTCTATGGCACGATCTTGATGTATCGCGAGCTTTGCTATTATAGTTGGATCTTATGTTGTTTCTCCCCCTCTACTCTCTTGTGATGAATTGAGTTTCCCTCTTGAAGTTATCTTATCGGATTGAGTCTTTGATTTGAGAACACTTGATGTATGTCTTGCCGTGTTTATCTATGGTGACAATGGGATATCACGTGCCACTTGATGTATGTTTTGGTGACCAACTTGCGGGTTCCGCCCATGAACCTATGCATAGGGGTTGGCACACGTTTTCTTGACTCTCCGGTAGAAACTTTGGGGCACTCTTTGAAGTACTTTGTGTTGGTTGGATGAATCTGAGATTGTGTGATGCATATCGTGTAATCATGCCCACGGATACTTAAGGTGACAATGGAGTATCTAGGTGACATTAGGGCTTTGGTTGATTTGTGTCTTAAGGTGTTATTCTAGTATGAACTCTATGATAGTTCGATCCGAAAGAATAACTTTGAGGTGGTTTTGTACCCTACCATAATCTCTACGTTTGTTCTCCGCTATTAGTGGCTTTGGAGTGACTCTTTGTTGCATTTTGAGGGATTGTTATATGATCTATCTATGTTATTATTGTTGAGAGAACTTACACTAGTGAAAGTATGAACCCTAGGCCTTGTTTCCTATCATTGCAATACCGTTTACGCTCACTTTTATCATTAGTTACCTTGCTGTTTTTATATTTTCAGATTACAAATACCTTTATCTACTATGCATATTGCACTTGTATCACCATCTCTTCGCCCAACTAGTGCACCTATACAATTTACCATTGTATTGGGTGTGTTGGGGACACAAGAGAGTCTTTGCTATTTGGTTGCAGGGTTGTTTGAGAGAGACCATCTTCATCCTACGCCTCCCACGGATTGATAAACCTTAGGTCATCCACTTGAGGGAAATTTGCTACTGTCCTACAAACCTGTGCACTTGCAGGCCCAACAACGTTTACAAGAAGAACTTTGTGTAGTAGACATCATCAGTTCATTCCGAGAACTTTTATTTCTGCACAAAAATAACACCATTGTAGTTCTGCTGAAAACAGCGTCAGTCCGGGTTAGTTCCATTCAAATCATGCAAGTTAGAGTCCAAAACAAGGGCAAAAGTGTTTGGAAAAGTAGATACGACGGAGATGTATCAACTCCCCCAAGCTTAAACCTTTGCTTGTCCTCAAGCAATTCAGTTGACAAACTGAAAGTGATAAAGAAAAACTTTTACAAACTCTGTTTGCGCTTGTTGTTGTAAATATGTAAAGCCAGCATTCAAGTTTTCAGCAAATATTATGAACTAACCATATTCACAATAACACTTAGATCTCATGTTTACTCATATCAATGGCATAATCAACTAGCGAGCAATAATAATAAAACTCGAATGACAACACTTTCTTAAAACAATCATAATATGAATATCTCGCTAGCCCTTTCTGAGACGGCAAAACATAAATGTAGAGCACCTCTGAAGATCAAGGACTGACTAAACATTGTAATTCATGGTAAAAAAGATCCAGTCATAGTCATACTCAATATAAATTAACAGTAATGCATGCAAATGACAGCGGTGCTCTCCAACTGGTGCTTTTAATAAGAGGATGATGACTCAACATAAAAGTAAATAGATAGGCCATTCGCAGAGGGAAGCAGGGATTTGTAGAGGTGCCAGAGCTCGATTTTCAAATAGAGATAAATAATATTTTGTGCGGTATACTTTCATTGTCACCATAACAACTGAGAGATCCCGATATCTTCCATGCTACACACATTATAGGCGGTTCCCAAACAGAAATGTAAAGTTTATACTCCCCTCCACCAACAAGCGTCAATCCATGGCTTGCCTGAAACAGCGGGTGCCTCCAACTAACAACAATCATGGGGGAGTTTTGTTTGCAATTATTTTGATTTGATTTGAGCATGGGACTAGGCATCCCGGTTACCAGCCCATTTCTCGTGAGTGAGGAGCGGAGTCCACTCCTCTTGAGAATAACCCACCTAGCATGGAAGATACAGACAACCCTAGTTGATACATGAGCTCTTCGAGCATACAAAACAGAATTTCATTTGAAGTTTTGGAATTTGGCACATACAAATTTACTTGGAACGGCAGGTAGATACCGCATATAGGAAGGTATGGTGGACTCATATGGAATAACTTTGGGGTTTATGGAAGTGGATGCACAAGTAGTATTCCTGCTTAGTACAAGTGAAGGCTCGAAAGAGACTGGGAAGCGACCAACTAGGGAGCGACAACAGTCATGAACATGCATTAAAATTAATCAACACTGAGTGCAAGCATGAGTAGGATATAATCCACCATGAACATAAATATCGTGGAGGCTATGTTGATTTTGTTTCAACTACATGCGTGAACATGTGCCAAGTCAAGTCACTTGAATCATTCAAAGGAGGATACCACCCTATCATACCACATCACAACCATTTTAATAGCATGTTGGCACGCAAGGCAAACCATTATAAGCTCCTAGCTAATTAAGCATGGCATAAGCAGCTATGATCTCTAATTGTCATTGCAAACATGTTTATTCATAATAGGCTGAATCAGGAATGATGGACTAATCATATTTACAAAAACAAGAGAGGTCGAATTCATATCAGCTTCTCTCATCTCAATCAGTTCATCATATATCGTCATTATTGCCTTTCACTTGCACGACCGAATAGTTTGGATAATAATAATAGTGCACGTGCATTGGACTAAGCTGGAATCTGCAAGCATTCAATTCAAGGGAGAATACAAGGTAATATGGGCTCTTGGTTAAATCAACAGTAATGCATATGAGAGAAATTCAACATTTTCATCATGGTCTTCTCCTCTCGACCCCCAAAGAAAAGAAAAGAAATAAAACTATTTACACGGGAAAGATCCCAACAAGCAAAAGAAGAATGAGAAATATTTTTGAGTTTTCTTTTAATTACTACTACTACAGGCATGGAAAGTAAACTAGCTAAAAGCTACAACTAATTTTTTGGGTTTTTCTTAAGGTTATTCAAACACACAAGAAAAAGAAAATAAACTAGCATGGATAGTACAATGAAAAAGTATGAGTACCGATAACTAGAGTGTGTGAACATGAATGTAATGTCGGTGAGAAATACGTACTCCCCCAAGCTTAGGCTTTTGGCCTAAGTTGGTCTATGCCCATGGATTAGAGCTACTCTCTCCGGTGTACTGAGGAGTGTCATCTGAGTACCACTAGCTGGCAACCTCCTCCGGATCCCACTGATAAAAGGGCTGTCTGCTACGTCTTGAGCTTGCGTTGGTTTTCCTTGAAGGGGAAAGGGTGATGCAGCAATAGTAGCATAAGTATTTCCCTCAGTTTTTGAGAACCAAGGTATCAATCTAGTAGGAGGCTCCTCAAAAGTCCCACACACCTACACAAACAAACAAAGAACTCGCAACCAACGCAATAAAGGGGTTGTCAATCCCTTCATGGCCACTTGCGAAAGTGAGATCTGATAGAGATAGTATGATAAGATAAATATATTTTTGGTATTTTATGATATAGATTGGTAAAGTAAAGATGCAAATAAAAGTAGATTGAAAGCTTATATGATAAAAGATAGACCCGGGGGCCATAGGTTTCACTAGTGGCTTCTCTCAAGATAGCATAAGTATTACGGTGGGTGAACAAATTACTGTCTAGCAATTGATAGAAAATCAAATAATTATTAGATTATCTAGGCATGATCATGTATATAGGCATCATGTCCGCGACAAGTAGAACGACTCCTTCCTGCATCTACTACTATTACTCTACACATCGAACGCTATCCAGCATGCATCTAGAGTATTAAGTTCATAAGAACAGAATAGTGAATTAAGAAAGATGACATGATGTAGAGGGATAAACTCATGCAATATGATATAAACCCCATCTTTTTATCCTCGAAGGAAACAATACAATACGTGCCTTGTGTTGGGGAACGTAGTAATTTCAAAAAATTTCCTACGCACACGCAAGATCATGGTGATGCATAGCAATGAGAGGGGAGAGTGTTGTCTACGCACCCTCGTGACCGGCGAAGCGATCACAACGTAGAGGAAGTAGTCGTACGTTCTCCTCGCGATCCGACCGATCCCGGCGCCGTTACTCCGGCGCCCCCGAGTTCTTGACACACGTACAGCTCGATGACGCTCCTCGAGCTCCAATCCAGTAGAGCTTCGGGGAGGGAGAGTTTCGTCAGCACGACGGCATGGTGACGATCTTGATGTTCAACCGGCGCAGGGCTTCGCCTAAGCTTTGCGACAATATGACCGAGGTGGAATATGGTGGAGGGGGGCACCGCACACGGCTAAGGATCGATCCGTAGATCAACTTGTGTGTTCTAGGGTGCCCCTTGCCCCGTATATAAAGGAGCAAGGGGGGCGGCGGCCCTTGGAGGAGGCGCGGGAGGAGTCCTACTCCCACCGAGTAGGACTCCCCTTCCTAGTTGGAGTAAGATTGGGGAGGGAAGGGGGGGGCGCGCCCCCTCTCCTTGTCCTATTCGGACTAGGGGAGGGGCAGCGGCCTGCCCTGGCCGGCCCTTCCTCTTCTCCTCATTGCCCACTAAGGCCCAATAACCCCGGGAGGGTTCGGTAACCCGGTGTTCCTAAAATCCGATTTCACCCGGAACCATTCCGAACTCCAAATATAGGCTTCCAATATATCAATCTTTATGTCTCGACCATTTCGAGACTCCTCGTCATGTCCGTGATCACATCCGGCACTCCGAACTTCTTCGGTACATCAAAATACATAAACTCATAATATAACCGTCATCGAAACCTTAAGCGTGCGGACCCTACGGTTCGAGAACAATGTAGACATGACCGAGACATGTCTCCGGTCAATAACCAATAGCGGGACCTGGATGCCCATATTGGCTCCTACATATTCTACGAAGATCTTTATCGGTCAGACCGCATAACAACATACGTTGTTCCCTTTGTCATCGGTATGTTACTTGCCCGAGATTCGATCGTCGGTATCCAATACCTAGTTCAATCTCGTTACCGGCAAGTCTATTTACTCGTTCCGTAATACATCATCTCACAGCTAACTCATTAGTTGTAATGCTTGCAAGGCTTCAGTGATGTGTATTACCAAGAGGGCCCAGAGATACCTCTCCGACAATCGGAGTGACAAAACCTAATCTCGAAATACGCCAACCCAACATCTGCCTTTGGAGACACCTGTAGTACTCCTTTATAATCACCCGATTCGTTGTGACGTTTGGTAGCACCAACGTGTTCCTCCGATAAACGGAGTTGCATAATCTCATAGTTACGGGAACATGTATATGTCATGGATAAAAGCAAGAGCAACATACTAAACGATCGTGTGCTAAGCTAATGGAATGGGTCATGTCAATCGATCATTCAACTAATGATGTGACCTTGTTAATCAAATAACAACTGTTTGTTCATGGTCGGAAACATAACCATCTTTGATTAACAAGCTAGTCTAGTAGAGGCATACTAGTGACATATTGTTTGTCTATGCATTCACACATGTATCATGTTTCCGGTTAATACAATTCTAGCATGAATGATAAACATTTATCATGAAATAAGGAAATAAATAATAACTTTATTATTGCCTCTAGGGCATATTTCCTTCAGTCTCCCACTTGCACTAGAGTCAATAATCTAGATTACATAGTAATGATTCTAACAGCCATGGAGTCTTGGTGTTGATCATGTTTTGCTCGTGGAAGAGGCTTAGTCAACGGGTCTGCTACATTCCGATCCGTATGTATCTTGCAAATCTCTATGTCTCCCATCTGGACTAGATCCCGGATGGAATTGAAGCGTCTCTTGATGTGCTTGGTCCTCTTGTGAAATCTGGATTCCTTTGCTAAGGCAATTGCTCCAGTATTGTCACAGAAGATTTTCATTGGACCCGATGCACTAGGTATGACACCTAGATTGGATATGAACTCTTTCATCCAGACTCCTTCATTAGCTGCTTCCGAAGCTGCTATGTACTCCGCTTCACATGTAGATCCCGCCTGACGCTTTGTTTAGAACTGCACCAACTGACAGCTCCTCCGTTTAGTGTAAATACGTATCCGGTCTGCGATTTAGAATCGTCCGGATCGGTGTCAAAACTTGCATCAACGTAACCATTTACGATGAGCTCTTTGTCACCTCCATATACGAGAAACATATCCTTAGTCCTTTTCAGGTATTTCAGGATGTTCTTGACCGCTGTCCAGTGATCCACTCCTGGATTACTTTGGTACCTCCCTACTAAGCTTATAGCAAGGCATACATCAGGTCTGGTACACAACATTGCATACATGATAGAGCCTATGGCTGAAGCATAGGAACATCTTTCATTTTCTCTCTATCTTCTGCGTGGTCGGGCATTGAGTCTTACTCAACTTCACACCTTGTAACACGAGCAAGAACCCTTTCTTTGCTTGATCCATTTTGAACTTCTTCAAAATTTTGTCAAGGTATGTGCTTTGTGAAAGTCCAATTAAGCGCCTTGATCTATCTCTATAGATTTTGATGCCCAATATGTAAGCAGCTTCACCGAGGTCTTTCATTGAAAAACTCTTATTCAAGTATCCCTTTATGCTATCCAGAATTCTATATCATTTCCGATCAGTAATATGTCATCTACATATAATATCGAAATGCTACAGAGCTCCCACTCACTTTCTTGTAAATACAGGCTTCTCCAAAAGTCTCAGATGAACCCAAATGCTTTGATCACACTATCAAAGTGTTTATTCCAACTCCGAGATGCTTGCACCAGTCCATAAATGGATCATTGGAGCTTGCACACTTTGTTAGCTCCCTTTGGATCGATAAAACCTTCGGTTGCATCATATACAACTCTTCTTCCGTAAATCCATTCAGAATGCGTCTTTACATCCATTTGCCAAATTTCATAATCATAAAATGCGGCAATTGCTAACATGATTCGGACAGACTTAAGCATCGCTACGGGTGAGAAGGTCTCATCGTGGTCAATCCCTTGAACTTGTCGAAAACCCTTTGCGACAAGTCGAGCTTTGTAGACGATAACATTACCGTCGGCGTCGGTCTTCTTCTTGAAGATCCACTTGTTTTCTATTGCTTGCCTACCCTCGGGCAAGTCAACCAAAGTCCATACTTTGTTTTCATACATGGATCCCATCTCGATTTCATGGCTTCAAGCCATTTTGCGAATCTGGGCTCACCATCGCTTCTTCATAGTTCGTGGGTTCATCATGATCTAGTAGCATGATTTCCGAAACAGGATTACCGTACCACTCAGTGCGGATCTTACTCTGGTTGATCTACGAGGTTCTGTAGTAACTTGATCTGAAGTTTCATGATCAATATCATCAACTTCCTCGCTATTTGGTGTAGATGTCTCAGAAACCGGTTTTTGCGACAAACTACTTTCAAGCAAGGGAGAAGGTACAATTACCTCATCAAGTTCTACTTTCCTCCCACTCACTTCTTTCGAGAGAAACTCCTTCTCTAGAAAGGATCCATTCTTAGCAACAAATGTCTTGCCTTCGGATCTGTGATAGAAGGTGTACCCAACTGTCTCCTTTGGGTATCCTATGAAGACACATTTCTCGATTTGGGTTCAAGCTTATCAGTTGAAGCTTTTTCACATAAGCATCGCATTCCCAAACTTTAAGAAACGACAACTTTGGTTTCTTGCTAAACCATAGTTCATAAGGTGTCGTCTCAACGGATTTTGACGGTGTTCTATTCAAGGTGAATGCGGCCGTCTCTAGAGCATAACCCCAAAACGATAGCGGTAAATCTGTAAGAGACATCATAGATCGCACCATATCTAGTAAAGTGCGATTCTGACGTTCGGACACACCATTACGTTGTGGTGTTCCGGTGGCGTGAGTTGTGAAACTATTCCGCATTGTTTCAAATGTAGACCAAACTCGTAACTCAAATATTCACCTCCACGATCGATCGTAGAAACTTAATTTTCTTATTACGATGATTTTCAACTTCACTCTGAAATTCTTTGAACTTTTCAAATGTTTCAGACTTATGTTTCATTAAGTAGATATACCCATATCTGCTTAAATCATCTGTGAAGGTGAGAAAATAACGATATCCGCCACGAGCCTCAACATTCATCGGACCACATACATCAGATGTATGATTTCCAACAAATCTGTTGCTCTCTCCATAGTACCGAGAACGGGTTTTAGTCATCTTGCCCATGAGGCACGGTTCGCAAGTGCCAAGTGATTCATTATCAAGTGACTCCAAAAGTCCATCAAGATGGAGTTTCTTCATGCGCTTTATACCGATATGACCTAAACGGCAATGCCACAAATAAGTTGCACTATCATTATCAACTCTGCATCTTTTGGTTTCAACATTATGAATATGTGTATCACTACTATCGAGATTCATCAAAATAGACCACTCTTCAGGGTGCATGACCATAAAAGATATTACTCATATAAATAGAACAACCATTATTCTCTCGATTTAAATGAATAACCGTCTCGCATCAAACAAGATCCAGATATAATGTTCATGCTCAACGCAGCACCAAATAACAATTATTTAGGTCTAAAACTAATCCCGAAGGTAGATGTAGAGGTAGCGTCTCGACCGCGATCACATCGACTTTGGAACCATTTCCCACGCGCATCGTCACCTCGTCCTTTGCCGGTGTTAAGCAATCCGTAGTCCTGCTTGAGTTGCAAATATTAGCAATGTAACCAGATCAAATACCAGTGCTATCTGCGAGCTCTAGTAAGGTACACATCAATAACATGTATATCACATATACCTTTGTTCACCTTGCCATCCTTCTTATCCGCCAAATACTTGGGGCGGTTCCGCTTCAAAGGACCGATCGCTTGCGGAGAAGCACTCGGCTTTCAGTTTAGGTCCGACTTGGGTTTCTTCTCCTGAGCAACAACTTGCTTGCTGTTCTTCTTCAAGTTCCCTTCTTCTTCCCTTTGCCTTTCTTCTTGAAACTAGTGGTCTTATTGACCATCAACACTTGATGCTCCTTCTTGATTTCTACCTCCAGCCTTTAGCATTGCGAAGAGCTCGGTATAGTCTTTACTAACCCTTGCATATTATAGTTCATCACAAAGCCTTTGTAGCTTGGTGGCGTGATTGAAGAATTACATCAATGAAACAATCATCCGGAAGATTAACTCCCGTTGAGTCAAGTGATTGTAATACCCGGACATTTTGAGTATGTGCTCACCGATGTAACTATTCTCCTCCATTTTGCAGCTATAGAACTTATTGGAGACTTCATATCTCTCAATCCGGGCATTACTTTGGAATATCAACTTCAACTCTGGAACATCTCATATGCTCCATGACGCTCAAAACGTCGTTGAAGTCCCGGTTCTAAGCCGTAAAGCATGGCACATCGAACTATAGAGTAGTCATCGCTTTGCTCGCCAGACGTTCTTAACGTCGTCGGTTGCATCAAGAAGAGTTCTGGCACCTAGCGGTGCATCCAGACGTAACTCTTTTGTGCAGCAATGAGGATAATCCTCGAGTTACGAACCCATCCGTGTAGTTGCTACCATCATCTTTCAACTTTGCTTTCTCAAGGAACGCATTAAAATTCAACGGAACAACAAAGACGAGCCATCTATCTACGATCAAACATAGACAAGCAAGATACTATCGGTACTAAGTTCATGATAAATTTAAGTTCAATTAATCATATTACTTAAGAACTCCCACTTAGACAAACATCTCTCTAGTCATCTAAGTGATCACGTGATCCAAATCAACTAAACCATAACCGATCATCACGTGAGATGGAGTAGTTTTCAATGGTGAACATCTTATGTTGATCATATCTACTATATGATTCACGCCGACCTTTCGGTCTCCGTGTTCGAGGCCATATCTGCATATGCTAGGCTCGTCAAGTATAACTCGAGTATTCTGCGTGTGCAAAACTGGCTTGCACCCGTTGTAGATGGACGAGAGCTTATCACACCCGATCATCACGTGGTGTCCGGGCACGACGAACTTTGGCAACGGTGCATACTCGGGAGAACACTTCTTGATAATTTAGTGAGAGATCATCTTATAATGCTACCGTCAATCAAAGCAAGATAAGATGCATAAAAGATAAACATCACATGCAAATCAATATAAGTGATATGATATGGTCATCATCGCCTTGTGCTTCGTGATCTCCATCTCTGCAGCACCATCATGATCACCATCGCCACCGGCGCGACACCTTGATCTCCATCGTAGCATCGTTGTCGCCTCGCCAATCTTATGCTTCTCGACTATCGCTACCGCTTAGTGATAAAGTAAAGCATTACAGAAGCGATTGCATTTCATACAATAAAGCGACAACCATATGGCTCCTGCCGATTGCCGATAACTTCGGTTACAAAACATGATCATCTCATACAATAAAATATAGCATCACGTCTTGACCATATCACATCACAACATGCCCTGCAAAAACAAGTTAGACGTCCTCTACTTTGTTGTTGCAAATTTTACGTGGCTGCTACGGGCTTAAGCAAGAACCAATCTCACCTCGCATCAAAACCACAACGATACTTTGTCAAATAGACTCCGTTTAACCTTCTCCAGACCGGCGTAGCCACACTCAGTTCAACTAAAGTGAGAGAGACAGACACCCGCCAATCACCTTTAAGCAACGAGTGCTCGTGGCGGTGAAACCAATCTCGCGTAAGCGTCGCGTAATGTCGGTCCGGGCCGCTTCATCTCACAATACCGCTGAACCAAAGTATGACATGCTGGTAGGTAGTATGACTTGTATCGCCCACAACTCACTTGTGTTCTACTCGTGCAAAACATCAAACCATAAAACCTAGGCTCGGATGCCACCGTTGGGGAACGTAGTAATTTCAAAAATTTCCCTACGCACACGCAAGATCATGGTGATGCATAGCAACGAGATGGGAGAGTGTTGTCTACGTACCCTCGTGAGACCGGCGGAAGCGATCACAACGTAGAGGAAGTAGTCGATGTTCTCCTCGCGATCCGACCGATCCGGCGCCGTTACTCCGGCGCCCCAGTTCTTGACACACGTACAGCTCGATGACGCTCCTCGGCTCCAATCCAGAGAGCTGGGGAGGAGAGTTTCGTCGGACGACGGCGTGGTGACGATCTTGATGTTCAACCGGCGCAGGGCTTCGCCTAAGCTTTGCAACGATATGACCGAGGTGGAATATGGTGGAGGGGGGCACCGCACACGGCTAAGGATCGATCCGTAGATCAACTTGTGTGTTCTAGGGTGCCCCCTGCCCCCGTATATAAAGGAGCAAGGGGGGTGCGGCCGGCCCTTGGAGGAGGCACGCCGGAGGAGTCCTACTCCCACCGGGAGTAGGACTCCCCCTTCCTAGTTGGAGTAGGATTGGGGAGGGAAGAGGGAAGGGGCGCCGCCCCCCTCTCCTTGTCCTATTCGGACTAGGGGAGGGGCGCGCCTGCCCCGGCCGCCCTTCCTCTTCTCCCTCATGGCCCACTAAGGCGCAATAACCCCGGGAGGGTTCCAGTAACCCCGGTGTTCCTAAAAATCCCGATTTCACCCGAACCATTCGAACTCCAAATATAGGCTTCCAATATATCAATCTTTATGTCTCGACCATTTCGAGACTCCTCGTCATGTCCGTGATCACATCCGGACTCGAACTTCTTCGGTACATCAAAATATATAAACTCATAATATAACCGCCATCGAAACCTTAAGCGTGCGGACCCTACGGTTCGAGAACAATGTAGACATGACCGAGACATGTCTCCAATCAATAACCAATAGCGGGACCTGGATGCCCATATTAGCTCCTACATATTCTACGAAGATCTTTATCGGTCGGACCGCATAACAACATACGTTGTTCCTTTGTCATCGGTATGTTACTTGCCCGAGATTCGATCGTCGGTATCCAATACCTAGTTCAATCTCGTTACCGGCAAGTCTCTTTACTCGTTCCGTAATACATCATCTCACAGCTAACTCTTTAGTTGTAATGCTTGCAAGGCTTCAGTGATGTGTATTACCGAGAGGGCCCAGAGATACCTCTCCGACAATCGGAGTGACAAAAACTAATCTCGAAATACGCCAATCCAACATCTGCCTTTGGAGACACCTGTAGTACTCCTTTATAATCACCCATTCGTTGTGACGTTTGGTAGCACCAAAGTGTTCCTCCGGTAAACGGGAGTTGCATAATCTCATAGTTACAGGAACATGTATATGTCATGGATAAAAGCAGTAGCAACATACTAAACGATCGTGTGCTAAGCTAATGGAATGGGTCATGTCAATCAGATCATTCAACTAATGATGTGACCTTGTTAATCAAATAACAACTCTTTGTTCATGGTTAGGAAACATAACCATCTTTGATTAACAAGCTAGTCTAGTAGAGGCATACTAGTGACATATTGTTTGTCTATGCATTCACACATGTATCATGTTTCCGGTTAATACAATTCTAGCATGAATGATAAACATTTATCATGAAATAAGGAAATAAATAATAACTTTATTATTGCCTCTAGGGCATATTTCCTTCACCTTGCTGCCCCTGCTGTCACTGGGAAAGGACACCGCAAGATTGAACCCAAAGCTAAGCACTTCTCCCATTGCAAGAAAGATCAATCTAGTAGGCCAAACCAAACTGATAATTCGAAGAGACTTGCAAAGATAACTCAATCATACATAAAAGAATTCAGAGGAGATTCAAATATTTCTCATAGATAAACTTGATCATAAACCCACAATTCATCGGATCTCGACAAACACACCACAAAAAGAGTTACATCGAATAGATCTCCAAGAAGATCGAGGAGAACATGGTATTGAGATCCAAAAAGAGAGAAGAAGCCATCTAGCTAATAACTATGGACCCGAAGGTCTGTGGTAAACTACTCACAACTTATCGGAGGGGCTATGGTGTTGATGTAGAAGCCCTCCATGGTTGATTCCCCCTCCGGCGGAGCGCCAGTGAAGGCTCCAAGATGGGATCTCGCGGATACAGAAGGTTGCGGCGGTGGAATTAGGTTTTCGTGGCTTGTTTTGATGTTCTCGGGGTACATGGGTATATATAGGAGGAAGAAGTAGGTCGGTGGCCGCCCAAGGGGCCCACAAGATAGGGGGCGCGCCCTGTAGGGGTGGGCGCACCCTCCACCCTCGTGGCTACCTCGGCTGCTTCTTGACTTGCACTCCAAGTCCTTTGGATCACGTTCGTTCCAAAAAGCACGCTCCCGAAGGTTTCATTGCATTTTGACTCCGTTTGATATTCTTTTTCTTCGAAATACTGAAATAGGCAAAAAACAGCAATACGGGCTGGGCCTCCGGTTAGTAGGTTAGTCCCAAAAATGATATAAATGTGTAAAGTAAAGCCCATAAACATTAAACGGGTAATATAATAGCATGAAACAATAAAAAATTATAGATACGTTGGAGACGTATCAAGCATCCCCAAGCTTAATTCATGCTGGTCCTTGAGTAGGTAAATGATAAAAACAGAATTTTTGATGTGGAATGCTACCTAGCATAATTCTCAATGTAATTTTCTTTATTGTGGCATGAATGTTCAGATCCAAATGATTCAAAATAAAAGTTCATATTGACATAAGAAATAGTAATACTTCAAGCATACTAATCAAAGCAATCATGTCTTCTCAAAATAACATGACTAAAGAAAGTTATCCCTACAAAATCATATAGTCTGTTTGTTGCTCTATCTTCATCACACAAAGTATTTAATCATGCACAACCCCAATGACAAGGCAAGCAATTGTTTTATAGTTTAGTAATCTCAAACTTTTTCAACTTTCACGCAATACATGAGCGTGAGCCATGGACATAGCACTATATGTGGAATAGAATGGTGGTTGTGGAGAAGACAAAAAGGAGAAGATAGCCTCACATCAACTAGGTGTATCAACGGGCTATGGAGATGCCCATTAATAGATATCAATGTGAGTGAGTACGGATTGCAATGCAACGGATGCACTAGAGCTATATATGTATGAAAGCTCAACAAAAGAAACTAAGTGGGTGTGCATCCAACTCGCTTGCTCACGAAGACCTAGGGCATTTTGAGGAAGCCCATCATTGGAATATACAAGCCAAGTTCTATAATGAAAAATTCCCACTAGTATATGAAAGTGACAACATAGGAGACTCTCTATCATGAAGACCATGGTGCTACTTTGAAGCAGAAGTGTGGTAAAAAGGATAGTTGCATTGTCCCTTCTCTATTTTTCTCTCATTTATATTTTTTCTTTTTCTTTTTTTCTTTGTTTTTTCTCTTTGGGCCACCTATTTTTTTTCTTTTGGCCTTTTTTTTTCTTTTTTTCTTTAGTCTGAAGTCTCATCCCGACTTGTGGGGGAATCATAGTCTCCATCATCCTTTCCTCATTGGGACAATGCTCTAATGATGAAGAACATCACACTTTTATTTACTTACAACTCAAGATTACAACTCAATACTTAGAACAAGATATGACTCTATATGAATGCCTCCGGCGGTGTACCAGGATATGCAATGAATCAAGAGCGACATGTATGAAAATTATGAAGGTGGCCTTGCCACAAATACGATGTCAACTACATGATCATGCAAAGTGCAATATGACAATGATGATGCGTGTCATATAAACGGAACAGTGGAAAGTTGCATGGCAACATATCTCGGAATGGATATGGAAATGCCATAATAGGTAGGTATGGTGGCTGTTTTGAGGAAGGTATATGGTGGGTGTATGGTACCGGTGAAAGTTGCGCGGTACAAGAGAGGCTAGCAATGGTGGAAAGTGAGAGTGCGTATAATCCATGAACTCAACATTAGTCAAAAGAACTCATATACTAATTGCAAAAATCTACAAGTCATCAAAAACAAAGTATTACGCGCATGCTCCTAGGGGGATAGATTGGTAGGAAAAGACCATCGCTCGTCCCCGACCGCCACTCATAAGGAAGACAATCAATAAATAAAATTGTGCTCCAACTTCATCACAAAGCGATTCACCATATGTGCATGCTACAGGAATCACAAACTTCAACACAAGTATTCTTTATATTCATAATCACCCAACTAGCATGACTCTAATATTACCACCTCTTATACCTCAAAACAATTATCAAGTATCAAATTGATCATAGCATCCAATTCACTTTCTGTGATAGTTTTTATTATACCCAACTTGGATGCCTACCATTCTAGGACCAATTTTATAAGCATAGCAAATACCATGATGTTATAAGAGACTCTCAAAATAATATAAGTGAAGCATGAGAGATCAATAATTTCTACAAAATTAAGCCACCGCCGTGCTCTAAAAGATATAAGTGAAGCACTAGAGCAAAAACTATATAGCTCAAAAGATATAAGTGAAGCACATAGCATATTCTAATAAATTCTAATCAAGTGGGCTTCTCCCAAAATGTGTTTACAGAAAGGATGATTGTGGTAAACTAAAAAGCAAAGACTAATATCATACAAGACGCTCCAAGCAAAACACATATCATGTGGCGAATAAAAATATAGCTCCAAGTAAAGTTACCAATGAACAAAGACGAAAGAGGGGATGCCTTCCGGGGGTATCCCCAAGCTTCGGCTTTTGGCTATTCTTGAATTTCTTGGGGTGCCATGGGCATCCCCAAGCTTAGGCTTTTGCCACTCTTTATTCCATAGTCCATCAAATCTTTACCCAAAACTTGAAAACTTCACAACACAAAACTCAACAGGAAATCTCATAAGCTCCGTTAGTGAAAGAAAGCAAAACCACCACATAAGATACTGTAATGAACTCATTCTTTATTTATATTGGTGTTAAACCTAATGTATTCCAAGTTCTCTATGGCTCATACCCTTACATACTAGCCATAGATGCATCAAAATAAGCAAACAACACACGAAAAACAGAATTTGTCAAAAACAGAACAGTCTGTAGCAATCTGTAACTTTAGAATACTTCTGGAACTCTAAAAATTCTACCAAAATAGGAAGTCCTGGGAAATTTGTCTGTTGATCTACAGCAAAAAGAATCAACGAAAAAACACCTTTTTGTGATTTAACAAAACTAAATTCGTGCGTGCAAAGTTTCTGTTTTTCAGCAGAATTAAATTAACTATCACCGTAGGTTATCCTATAGGTTCTACTTGGAACAAACACTAATTAAAACATAAAAACACATCTAAACACAAGGTAGATGCAAAATTTATTACTAAACAGGAACAAAAACAAAAAACACAAATAAAGTTGGGTTGCCTCCCAACTAGCGCTATCGCTTAACGCCCCTAGTTAGGCATAAAAGCGAGGATAGATCTAAGTAGTACCATCTTTGGCACTCAATTCATAAGTAGCTCGCATGATAGATTCATAAGGTAATTTAATTTTCTTTCTTGGAAAGTGCTCCATGCCTATCCTTAATGGAAATTGGAATCTAATATTCCCTTCCTTCATATCAATAATCGCGCCAATCGTTCTAAGGAAAGGTCTACCAAGAATAATAGGGGAAGAAAGATTGCAATCTATATCAAGAACGATAAAATCCACGGGCACCAAATTTCTATTTGCAACAATGAGAACATCATCGATCCTTCCCATTGGATTTTTAATGGTGGAATCCGCAAGGTGCAAATTTAAAGAGCAATCATCAAGATCATGGAAACCTAGAACATCACATAAAGTTTTCGGAATCGTGGAAACACTAGCACCCAAATCACATAAAGCATAACACTCATGATCTTTAATTTTAATCTTTATAGTAGGTTCCCACTCATCATTAATTTTTCTAGGTATAGAAACTTCCAAATTAAGTTTTTCATCGAAAGATTGCATCAAGGCATCAACGATATGTTTGGTAAAAGCTTTATTTTGACTATAAGCATGAGGAGAATTCACAACGGGTTGCAGCAAGGAAATACAACCTTCTAATGAACAATTATCATAATCAAATTCCTTGAAATCCAAGATAGTGGGTTCAATGCTATTTAAAGTCTTGACCTCTCCAATCCCACTTTTACCAAAATTAGCATCAAGATCTAAAAACTCTGAATTATTGGGACGCCTTTTAACTAAAGGTGACTCATCTTTAGTCCCATTATTATTAAGATCCATATTACAAAACAAATATCTAATAGGGGACACATCAATAACTTTAAGATCTTCATCATTATTTTCATTGAAACTAGAAGAACACGCTTTTATAAAGCAATCTTTCTTAGCACGCAATCTAGTGGTTCTTTCTTTGCACTCATCAATGGAAATTCTCATGGCTTTGAGAGACTCGTTGATATCATGCTTAGGAGGAGTAGATCTAAGTTTAAGAGAATCAACATCAAGCGAAAGTCTATCAACGTTCCTAGCCAAATCATCAACTTTGAGCAATTTTTCTTCAAGCAAGGCATTAAAATTCTTTTGAGAGATCATAAATTATTTCACACTATTCTCAAAATCAGAGAGCATCTTATTAAAATTACCATAAGAATTATTGTAGAAATTTCCATAATTATTAGAGGAATTACTAGGGAACGGTCTAGAATTAAAGTTTCCTCTATAATCATTGTTTCCAAAACTATTCCTACCAACAAAATTCACGTCCATAGATTCATTATTATTCTCAATCAAAGTAGACAAAGGCATATCATTAGGATCAAGAGGAGCACTCTTAGTAGCAAAAAATTTCATAAGTTCATCCATCTTTCCACTCAAAACATTAATTTCTTCTATAGCATGCACTTTTTTACTAGTAGATCTTTCGGTGTGCCATTGAGAGTAATTAGCAATAATATTATCAAGAAGTTTTGTAGCATCTCCTAAAGTGATTTCCATAAACGTGCCTCCCGCGGCCGAATCTAAAATATTTCTAGAAGCAAAGTTCAAGCCGGCATAAAAAATTTGTATGATCATCCATAAATTCAAACCATGAGTAGGGCAATTGCGAATCATCAATTTCATTCTTTCCCAAGATTGGGCAACACGCTCATGATCAAGTTGTTTAAAATTCATAATATCGTTCCTAAGAGTGATAATCTTAGCGGGAGGAAAATATTTAGAGATAAAAGCATCTTTGCACTTGTTCCAAGAATCAATACTATTTTTAGGCAAAGACGAAAACCAAACATTAGCATGATCTCTAAGGGAAAATGGAAATAACTTCAATTTAACAATATCGTTATCCGTATCTTTCTTCTTTTTCATATCACACAAATCCACAAAGTTGTTTAGATGGGTAGCGACATCTTCACTAGGAAGGCCGGCGAATAGATCTTTCATAACAAGATTCAGCAAAGCAGTATTGATTTCACAAGACTCAACATCATTAAGAGGAGCAGTCAGAGTACTAAGGAAATCATTATTATTGGTAAATGAGAAATCACACAATTTGGTATTATCTTGCGCCATGGCGACAAGTAATCCAACACACAAGCAAACAAAAAGAGGCCAATGAAAGAGAGAGGAGATTGGTAAAGAGAGGGCAAATAAAACGACAAGGGTGAAGTGGGGGAGAGGAAAACGAGAGGCAAATGGCAAATAATGTAAATGCGAGGGAGATGAGTTTGTGATGGGTACTTGGTATATCTTGACTTGAGCGAAGACGTCCCCGACAATGACGCCAGAAATCCTTCTTGCTACGTCTTGAGCTTGCATTGGTTTTCCTTGAAGAGGAAAGGGTGATGCATCAATAGTAGCGTGAGTATTTCCCTCGTTTTGAGAACCAAGGTATCAATCCAAAGAGGAGGCTCCTCAAAAGTCCCACGCACCTACACAAACAAACAAAGAACTCGCAACCAACGCAATAAAGGGTTGTCAATCCCTTCATGGCCATTCATGAAAGTGAGATCGATAGAGATAGTATGATAAGATAAATATATTTTTGGTATTTTATGATATAGATTGGAAAAGTAAAGATGCAAATAAAAGTAGATTGAAAGCTTATATGATAAAAGATAGACCCGGGGGCCATAGGTTTCACTAGTGGCTTCTCTCAAGATAGCATAAGTATTACAGTGGGTGAACAAATTACTGTCGAGCAGTTGATAGAAAAGCGAATAATTATGAGATTATCTAGGCATGATCATGTATGTAGGCATCACGACCGCGACAAGTAGACCGACTCCTTCCTGCATCTACTACTATTACTCCACACATCGACCGCTATCCAGCATGCATCTAGAGTATTAAGTTCATAAAGAACAGAGTAACGCATTAAGAAGGATGACATGATGTAGAGGGATAAACTCATGCAATATGATATAAACCCCATATTTTTAACCTCGATGGCAACAATACAATACGTGCCTTGCTGCCCCTGCTGTCACTGGTCTGTGGTAAACTACTCACAACTCATCGGAGGGGCTATGGTGTTGATGTAGAAGCCCTCTGTGGTCGATTCCCCCTACGGTGGAGCGTCGGCGAAGGCTCCAAGATGGGATCTCACGGATACAGAAGGTTGCGGCGGTGGAATTAGGTTTTCATGGATTGTTCTGATGTTCTCGGGGTACGTGGGTATATATAGGAGGAATAAGTAGGTCGGTGGCCGCCCGAGGGGCCACGAGATAGGGGGCGCACCCTGTAGGGGTGGGCGCGCCCTCCACCCTCGTGTTCACCTTGGTTGCTTCTTGACTTGCACTCCAAGTCCTCTGGATCACGTTCGTTCGAAAAATCACACTCCAAAAGGTTTTATTGCATTTGGACTCCGTTTGATATTCCTTTTCTTCGAAATACTGAAATAGGCAAAAAAACAGCAATACGGGCTGGGCCTCCGGTTAGTAGGTTAGTCCAAAAAATGATATAAATGTGTAAAGTAAAGCCCATAAACATCCAAAACAGGTAATATAATAGCATGAAACAATCAAAAATTATAGATACGTTGGAGATGTATCACTTTCGATAAGGGTCAAGGGGTGGTTCCGGCTCAGGCTATGGAGCTGGTGTCTGGCTCCGGTACCTGTAAACGGCCTCCGGCAAGACAAGGTACGTGCCTGAAGATAAATCAAACAAAGAGCATGCAGGCAAGATAATAGTCTCACTATGAGTTTTATTAAATCTCAAATTATACTTAAGCATCATATCATCATTTTTAACAATAAATTCATGTGCTACCATACTCTTATAATCTAGAAAAATAGGGGGTAACAACTTTTCCTCTTTCTCATAGTGCCTAATAGGTATCCTAAAGTGTTTCAAGGCGTGAAGCATAGATGCCTCCAAAAATGGGGCCCTTTGTACGGTTCAGACTCAATAGTTTAGCAATAATAGCACCTAGACTAATAGTGTTATCGCGAAATAAAGCATGTCACAAAATAACAATATCAGGGACACTAAGGTTTCCACAGTTCCCGCGACCAATTAAGCATCTACTAGAAAATATTGCAAAGTAACGTATGGAAAGTGTATGCTAGTAATTCTTGCATCGGAAACCTTCATTGTTTCCCCTACAGTGATCATATCAATGAATCCATCCACATCACTACGACGTGGTTCCTCTATGATGCCCTCGAAGGGTATCTTGCAAACCTCACAGAAATCATATAGTGACATCTCCCTAACCTCATCATATAAATGAAACTCCACTGAAGGTGGTGATTTCTTAGCATGAAAGTAAAAATTTTGCACGAAAGTATTAGTGAGTAGGAGATACTAATCGAGCTGGTCGTGGAGGAAGTCAGTGAGGCCTGCATTATCAACCAAAGAATAAAAATCATCATGAATCCTGGCTGCTCTCAAGAACTCATCACAAGGCCATTCGCACGACCGAACCTCCGCGACGCGAGGGAGATTATATTTGGGCTTTTTATTCTCCTTATTTTGTTTATCCTTCGAGCCCCTCAAAAACCTCTTCATCATTTTCTGAAAATTTCTGAAATTTTTAGTAACTCAAAATAAAAGTGAACCAAACTCAACAAAATTGATAGCAACTACTCCCACAAGTGCCTAGAGACTATATCATGCATTAGAACTACTTGGGACCAAATAAATTTGACATGCAACCTCAAGAACAGGGTCACCTTAGCAGCAAAAATTTGCAATGAATAAAGCACTAGAACAAAAACTAATTGGACCATTGGAGGAGTCACATACCAAAGAACAATCCCACAAAGCAGTTCTGTGAGTGGAGCTTTGAGCAAGGAGATCGAAAATGGCAGCAAGATGAGCTAGAACTCGTGCTTGAGCTGGTTGGTGATTTTTTTGGGAGGAAGAAGAAGTGTGTGGGTGCAGGAATAAGTGGAGGGGGGGCACCATGGGGCCATGAGGCAGGGGGCGCGCCCTGGACCCTCGTGGCCAGGTGCTTGCTCCCCCTGCTGTGTTCTCATTTCCAGATATTCTCAAATATTCTAGAACAAATCATATTTCATTTTCAGGGCATTTGGAGAACTTTTATTTTCGGGGTAATTTTTATTGCAAGGATAAATCAGAAAACAGATAGAAAAATACTAATTTTCTTTATTTAATCTAAATAACAGAAAGTAAAAAGAAGGTACAAAAGGTTGTGCCTTCTAACTTCATCCATCTCATGCTCATCAAGAGGAATCCACTAACAAGGTTGATCAAGTCTTGTTAACAAACTCATTCCGAATCGCATAAAATTGGAGAACTTTCGAATAGCACTAGGTTATCTCAACGGGGATATGTACATCCCCAACAATAAGAATATCATATTTCTTCTTGACAGTAGGTAGAGGAAATTCAAAACCTCCAATAGTAATCGATGGGATTTTTCCAATATAATTGATACCGTGAAACTTGAGGTTGTTTCCTCGGAAAGTGTATCGTATGCTCATTACCATTAACATGAAAAGTGACATTGCCTTTGTTGCTATCAATAATAGCCCCTGCAGTATTCAAGAAGGGTCTTCCAAGGATAATCGACATACTATCATCCTCGGGAATATCAAGAATAACAGAGTCTGTTAAGATGGTAACGTTTGCAACCACAACAGGCACATCCTCACAAATACCAACAGGTATTGCGGTTGATTTATCGGCCATTTGCAAACATATTTCAGTAGGTGTCAACTTATTCAATTCAAGTCTACGATATAAAGAGAGAGGCATAACACTAACACCGGCTCCAAGATCACATAAATCAGTTTTAACATAGTTTCTTTTAATGGAGCATGGTATAGTTGGTACTCCTGGATCTCCCAGTTCCTTAGGTATACCACCCTTAAAAGTATAATTAGCAAGCATGGTGGAAATTTCAGCTTCCAGTATCTTTCTTTTATTTGTAACAATATCTTTCATGTACTTTGCATAAGGATTTATTTTAAGCATATCAGTCAAACGCATACTCAAAAAGATAGGTCCAATCATTTCAGCAAAGTGCTCAAAATCCTCGTCATCCTTTTTCTTGGATGGTTTAGGAGGAAAAGGCATGGGTTTCATAACCCATGGTTCTCTTTCTTTACCGTGCTTCCTAGCAGCAAAGTCTATCTTATCATAACGTTGATTCTTTGATTGTGGGTTATCAAGATCAACAGCAGGTTCAACATCTACATCATTGTTATTGCTAGGTTGAGCATCAACATGAACATCATCATTAACATTATCACTAGGTTCATGTTCATCGCCAGATTGTGTTTCAGCATCAGAATTGAAATATCATTGGGATTCTCAGGTGTGTTTACAACAGGTTCACTAGAAGCATGCAAAGTCCTATCATTTTTCTTCTTCTTAGAAGGACTAGGTGCATCAACATTATTTCTCTGAGAATCTTGCTCTATTCTCTTAGGGTGGCCCTCAGGATACAAAGGTTCCTGAGTCATTTTACCCATTCTAGTCATAACTCTAACAACATTATCATTTTTCTTATTGTTTAATTCATTGAGCAAATCATTTTGAGCTTTAAGCACTTGTTCTACTTGAGTGGTAACCATAGAAGCATGTTTACTAATTAGTTTAAGTTCATTCTTAACTCTAGACATATAATCACTCAAGTGTCCAATCATATAAGCATTACTTTTCAATTGTCTACCAAAATAAGAATTGAAATTTTCTTGTCTAGCCATAAAGTCATCAAACTCATCCAAGCATTGGCTAGCAAACTTCGTAGACGGGATTTCAACTTTATCATATCTATAGAGAGAATTTACCTTCACTACCTGTGTAGGGTTATCAAGACCATGTATTTCTTCAATAGGTGGTATGTTAAGGCCATGTATTTCTTCAACAGGAGGTAAATTCTTAACATCTTCAGCTTTAATACCCTTTTCTTTCATAGATTTCTTTGCTTCGTGCATATCTTCAGGACTGAGAAATAGAACACCCCTTTTCTTTGGAGTTGGCTTTGGAGTTGGTTCTGGAAGTGTCCAATTGTTTTCATTAGTCAACATATTATTCAATAACAATTCAGCTTGATCAACTATTCTTTCCCTGAAAACACAACCAGCACAACTATCCAGGTGGTCTCTGGAAGCATCGGTTAGTCCATTATAAAAGATATCAACTATTTCATTTTTCTTGAGAGGATGATCAGGCAAAGCATTAAGTAACTGGAGAAGCCTCCCCCAAGATTGTGGGAGACTCTCTTCTTCAATTTGCATAAAATTATATATTTCCCTTAAGGCAGCTTGTTTCTTCTGAGAGGGGAAATATTTAGCAAAGAAGTAATAAATCATATCCTGGGGACTACGCACACAACCAGGATCAAGAGAGTTAAACCATGTTTTAGCATCACCTTTAATGAGAATGGAAATAACTTAAGGATATAATAGTAGCGACTTTTCTCATCATTAGTGAATAGGGTGGTTATATCATTTAACTTAGTAAGATGTGCCACAACAGTTTCAAATTCATAACCATAGAAAGGATCAGATTCGACCAAAGTAATTATCTCAGGATCGATAGAGAAATCATAATCCTTATCAGTAACACAGATAGGTGAAGTAGCAAAAGCAGGGTCATATTTCATTCTAGCATTCAGAGACCTTTCTTTAAGCTTAGCTAATAACTTCTTAAGATCAGATCTATCATTGCAAGCAAGAAAATCTCTAGCAGTTTCTTCATCCATAACATAACCCTCAGGCACAACAGGCAATTCATATTTAGGGGGAGAATCTTCATCATCACTTTCATCAATATTTTCAGTTTCAATACTTTCATTCTCTCTAATCCTAGCAAGTTGTTCATCGAGAAATTCACCTAATGGCACAGTAGTATCAATCATAGAAGTAGTTTCATGATAAGCATCATGCATAGCAGAAGTGGCATCGTCAATAACATGCGACATATCAAAATTAATAGCAGAAGCAAGTTTAGGTGTCGCAAGTTTACTCAAAACAGAAGGAGAATCAAGTGCAGAGCTAGATGGCAGTTCCTTACCTCCCCTCATAGTTGAGGGAAAAATCTTAGTTCTTTCGTCTTTCAAGTTCCTCATAGTGATCAGCAGATATAAATCCCAAGTGACTTAAAGAATAGAGCTATGCTCCCCAGCAACGGCGCCAGAAAATAGTCTTGATAACCCACAAGTATAGGGGATCTCAATAGTTTTCGAGGGTAGAGTATTCAACCCAAATTTATTGATTCGACACAAGGGGAGCCAAAGAATATTCTCAAGTATTAGCAGTTGAGTTGTCAATTCAACCACACCTGGATAACTTAGTATCTGCAGCAAAGTGTTTAGTAGCAAAGTAGTATGGAAGTAACGGTAATAGTGGCAAAAGTAACAGTAGCACTTCTGTAGTAGTTGTAACAGCAGCAACAGTAAAGTAACTAAGCAAAGAACAATATGTGAAAAGCTCGTTGGCATTGGATCAGTGATGGATAATTATGTCGGATGCGATTCCTCATGTAATAGTTATAACATAGGGTGACACAGAACTAGCTCCAGTTCATCAATGTAATGTAGGCATGTATTCCGAATATAGTCATACGTGCTTATGGAAAAGAACTTGCATGACATCTTTGTCCTACCCTCCTGTGGCAGCGGGGTCCTATTGGAAACTAAGGGATATTAAGGCCTCCTTTTAATAGAGTACCAGACCAAAGCATTAACACTTAGTGAATACATGAACTCCTCAAACTACGGTCATCACCGAGAGTGGTCCCGATTATTGTCACTTCGGGGTTGTCGGATCATAACACATAATAGGTGACTATAGACTTGCAAGATAGGATCAAGAACTCACATATATTCATGAAAACATAATAGGTTCAGATATGAAATCATGGCACTCAGGCCCTAGTGACAAGCATTAAGCATAGCAAAGTCATAGAAACATCAATCTCAGAACATAGTGGATACTAGAGATCAAACCCTAACAAAACTAACTCGATTACATGGTAAATCTCATCCAACCCATCACCGTCCAGCAAGCCTACGATGGAGTTACTCACGCACGGTGGTGAGCATCATGAAATTGGTGATGGAGGATGGTTGATGATGACGACGGTGACAGATTCCCCTCTCCGGAGCCCCGAACGGACTCTAGATCATCCCTCCCAAAAGAGTTTAGGGCTTGGCGGCGGCTCAGTATCGTAAAACGCGATGAATCCTTCTCTCTGATTTTTTCCTCCCCGAACGTGAATATATGGAGTTGGAGTTGAGGTCGGTGGAGCTCTAGGGGGCCCACGAGGCAGGGGGCGCGCCCTAGGGGGGAGCCCCACCCTCGTGGACAGGGTGTAGGCCCCCTAATGTTGATTCTTTCACCAATATTTTTTATTAATTGCAAAAAGTTGCTCCGTGGATTTTCAGGTCATTCTGAGAACTTTTATTTCTGCACAAAAATAACACCATGGCAGTTTTGCTGAAAACAATGTTAGTCCGGGTTAGTTCCATTCAATTCATGCAAGTTAGAGTCCAAAACAAGGGTAAATGTGTTTGGAAAAGTAGATACGACGGAGACGTATCACCTCTACTCTACATTTTGTAGGGAGTAATTTTAGATATGATAATACTAGAAGGGATAGAGGATAATGAAGATAAGATGCAGATTGATGCTACATAATCAACTACCAATCCCTGTAAGTACAAGCGTTACATGACAAAATGTACCGACAAGAGCAATGGGCTACACTTTTGCACCGGCATTGTCTGTGTATTCAACTTTTTGGTAAGATTAGATATAGATCTGATATTTTTTAGTAAATGGTGGGCGAGGGAGATAAGATGTAGAATGCTACACAATGAACCAATCTCTCTTCCCATAATGTAAGTGTTTTGAACACTGGTGTACTGTACAAAACATTCTTATATTATGGGACGGAGGGAATAGCTGTTAAGGTAAGTACAGTGATAAACAACGTTCAGTCCTTACAAGAGGACTACAGAGCTAAACCTCTTCAAAAGTATTGGGTTGATTCTAAATTTTTGTGAGAGTCCATATGGATCTTATAATGTCCACCAACTGGAGGATAACAAGGCTAACATGTGCAGTGATGCTACATAATCAACCAGCTATGAAAGTAAGTATAGTCATACAGGGCAAGAGGTACTCACAAGAGCAATGCAGTGTGCAGTATAGTTGCGAGATTCTTTGGTCCCTTGAGAATGAATGTTCTTCTGCAAATAATTTTCGTACAAGTGAGACGTTAAGGCTGTTGGGAAACGTAGTAATTTCAAAAATTTCCTACGCACACACAAGATCATGGTGATGCATAGCAACGAGAGGGGAGAGTGTTGTCCACGTACCCTCGTAGACCGTAAGCGGAAGCGTTATGACAACACGGTTGATGTAGTCGTACATCTTCACGATCCGACCGATCCAAGCACCGAACATACGGCACCTCCGTGTTCTGCACACGTTTAGCTCGATGATGATCCCCGGACTCTGATCCAGCAGGGTGTCGGGGATGAGTTCCGTCAGCACGACGGCGTGGTGACGGTGATGATGTTCTACCGACGCAGGGCTTCGCCTAAGCACCGCTACGATATGACCGAGGTGGAATATGGCGGAGGGGGGCACCGCACACGGCTAAGGAACGATCACGAAGATCAACTTGTGTGTCATAGGGTGCCCCCCTGCCCCCGTATATAAAGGAGCAAGGGGGAGGGGGCGGCCGGCCAAGGGAGGGCGCGCCAGGGAGGAGTCCTACTCCCACCGGGAGTAGGACTCCCTCCTTTCCTAGTCCAACTAGGAGAGGGGAAGGAAGGGAAGGAGAAGGAGAAGGAAGGAGATGGAGGAAAAGAGGAAGGGGGCGGCCCCTAGTCCAATCGGTTTGGGCTAGGGGGCGCCGCCTCCCTCCTCTCTTCCACCACTTGGCTCACGAGGCCCATTGCTTCTTCCTCGTATTCCTCAGAACTCCCTGTACCCCGAAAATACCCAATCACTCGAACCTTTTCAAGTCCGAATATAGTCGTCCAATATATCGATCTTTACGTCTCGACCATTTCGAGACTCCTTGTCATGTCCCCGATCTCATCCGGGACTCCGAACTCCTTCGGTACATCAAAACTCATAAACTCATAATATAACTGTCATCGAAACCTTAAGCGTGCGGACCCTACGGGTTCGAGAACTATGTAGACATGACCGAGACACGTTTCCAGTCAATAACCAATAGCGGAACCTGGATGTTCATATTGGCTCCTACATATTCTACGAAGATCTTTATCGGTCAAACCGCATAACAACATACGTTGTTCCCTTTGCCATCGGTATGTTACTTGCCCGAGATTCGATCGTCGGTATCCAATACCTAGTTCAATCTCGTTACCGGCAAGTCTCTTTACTCGTTACGTAATGCATCATTTCGTAACTAACTCATTAGCTACATTGCTTGCAAGGCTTATAGTGATGTGCATTACCGAGAGGGCCTAGAGATACCTCTCCGACAATCGGAGTAACAAAACCTAATCTCGAAATACGCCAACCCAACATGTACCTTCGGAGACACCAGAGACACCGTTATAATCACCCGATTACGTTGTGACGCTTGGTAGCACACAAAGTGTTCCTCCGGTAAACGGGAGTTGCATAATCTCATAGTTGTAGGAACTTTGTATAAGTCATGAAGAAAGCAATAGCAACATACTAAACGATCAAGTGCTAGGCTAACTGAATGGGTCAAGTCAATCACATCATTCTTCTAATGATGTGATCCGTTAATCAAATGACAACTCATGTCTATGGTTAGGAAACTTAACCATCTTTGATTAACGAGCTAGTTAAGTAGAGGCATACTAGTGACACTATGTTTGTCTATGTATTCACACATGTATTATGTTTCCGGTTAATACAATTCTTGCATGAATAATAAACATTTATCATGATATAAGGAAATAAATAATAACTTTATTATTGCCTCTAGAGCATATTTCCTTCAGTCTCCCACTTGCACTAGAGTCAATAATCTAGTTCACATCGCCATGTGATTTAACACCAATATTCACATCTGTATGTGATTAATACACATAGTTCACATCATCATGTGATCAACACTCGAAGGGTTTACTAGAGTCAATAATCTAGCTCACATCGATATGTGATTAACACCCAAAGAGTACAAAGGTATGATCATGTTTTGTTCGTGAGAGAAATTTGGTCAACGGGTCTGTCGTATTCAGAGCCGTGTGTATTTTGCAAATATTCTATGTCTACAATGCTCTGCTCGGGGCTACTCTAGCTAATTGCTCCCACTTTCAATATGTATCCAGATTGAGACTTAGAGTCATCTGGATCGGTGTAAAAGCTTGCATCGATGTAACTCTTTACGACGAACTCTTTTATCACCTCCATAATCGAGAAACATCTCCTTACTCCTCACTAAGGATATTCTTGACCGCTGTCCAGTGATCTACTCTTAGATCAAAATTGTATTCCTTTGCAAAACTCAGAGCAAGGTATACAATAGGTCTGGTACACAGCATAGCATACTTTATAGAACCTATGACTGAGGCATAGGGAATGACTTTTCATTCTCTTTCTATTTTCTGCCATAGTCGGGTTTTGAGTCTTACTCAACTTCACACCTTTGCAACACAGGCAAGAACTTCTTTCTTTGATTGTTCCATTTTGAACTACTTCAAAATCTTGTCAAGGTATGTACTCATTGAAAATCTTATCAAGCATCTTGATCTATCTCAATAGATCTTGATGCTTAATATGTAAGTAGCTTTGCCGAGGTCTTTCTTTGAAAAAACTCCTTTCAAACACTCCTTTATGCTTTGCAGAATAATTCTACATTATTTCCGATCAACAATATGTCATTCACATATACTTATCAGAATTGTTGTAGCGCTCCCACTCACTTTCTTGTAAATACAAGCTTCACCGCAAGTCTGTATAAAACTATATGCTTTGATCAACTTATCAAAGCATATATTCCAACCCCGAGATGCTTGCACCAGTGCATAGATGGATCGCTGGAGCTTGCACATTTTGTTAGCACCTTTAGGATTGACAAAACCTTCTGGTTGCATCATATACAACTCTTCTTTAAGAAAACCATTAAGGAATGCAGTTTTGACATCCATTTGCCAAATTTCATAAATTGTGGCAATTGCTAACATGATTCGGACAGACTTAAGCATCGCTACAGTTGAGAAAATCTCATTGTAGTCAACACCTTGAACTTTGTCAAAAACCTTTTTGCGACAAGTCGAGCTTTGTAGATAGTAACACTACTATCAACATCTGTCTTCCTCTTGAAGATCCATTTATTTTCTATGGCTTGCCGATCATCGGGCAAATCCACCAAAGTCCACACTTTGTTCTCATACATGGATCCTATCTCAGATTTCATGGCCTCCAGCCATCGCGGAATCTGGGCTCATCATCGCTTCCTCATAGTTCGTAGGTTTATCATGGTCTAGTAACATGACTTTCAGAACAGGATTACCGTGCCACTCTGGTGCGGACCGTACTCTAGAAGACCTACGAGGTTCCGTAGTAACTTGATCTGAAGTTTCATGATCATCATCATTAGCTTCCTCACTAATTGGTGTAGAAATCACTGGAACTGATTTCAGTGATGAACAATTTTCCAATTTGGGAAAAGGTACAATTACCTCATCAAGTTCTACTTTCCTCCCACTCACTTCTTTCGAGAGAAACTCCTTCTCTAGAAAGGATCCATTTTTAGCAATGAATATCTTGCCTTCGGATCTGTGATAGAAGGTGTACCCAATAGTTTCCTTTGGGTATTCTATGAAGATGCACTTCTCCAATTTGGGTTTGAGCTTATCAGGATGAAACTTTTTCACTTAAGCATCGCAGCCCCAAACTTTAAGAAACGACAACTTGGGTTTCTTGCTAAACCACAGTTCATATGGTGTCGTCTCAACGGATTTAGATGGTGCCCTTTTAACGTGAATGCAGTTGTCTCTAATGCATAACCCCAAAACAATAGTGGTAAATCAGTAAGAGACATCATAGATCGCACCATATCCAATAAAGTGCGGTTACGACGTTCGGACACACCTTAACGTTGTGGTGTTCTGGTGGCGTGAGCTGTGAAACTATTTCACATTGTTTTAATTGAAGACCAAACTCAGAACTCAAATATTCGCTCCGCTATCGATCGCAGAAACTTTATTTTCTTGTTACGATGATTTTTCCACTTCACTTTGAAATTCTTTGAACCTTTCAACTATTTCGGACTTATGTTTCATCAAGTAGATATACCCATATCTGCTCAAATCATCTTGTGAAGGTCGAAAATAATGATACTTGCCACGAGCATCAACACTCATTGGATCGCATACATCGGTATGTATTATTTCCAATAAGTCAAGAGCTTGTTCCATTGTTCCGAGAACGGAGTTTTAGTCATCTTGCCCAAAAGGCACGGTTCGCAAGCATCAAATGATTCATAACCAAGTGATTCCGAAAATCCATCTTTATGGAGTTTCTTCATGCGCTTTACACCGATATGACCCAAACGACAGTGCCACAAATAAGTTGCACTATCATTATTAACTTTGCATCTTTTGGCATCAATATTATGAATATGTGTATCACTATGATCGAGATCCAACAAACTATGTTCATTGGGTGTATGACCATCGAAGGTCTTATTCATGTAAACAGAATAACAATTATTCTTTAACTTCAAATGAATAACCGTATCGCAATAAACATGATCAAATCATATTCATCCTCAACGCAAATGCTAAATAACATTTATTTAGGTTTAACACTAATCTCAAAAATATAGGGAGTGTGTGATGATGATCATATCAATCTTGGAACTATTTCCAACACTCATCGTTACTTTCCCTCAACTAGTCTCTGTTTATTATGTAACTCCTATTTTGATTTACTAATCTTAGCAACCGAACAAGTATCAAATACTCAGGGGATACTATAAACACTAGTAAGGCACACATCAATAACCTGTATATTAAATATACCCTTGTTCACTTTGCTATCCTTCTTATCCACCAAATATTTAGGGCATTTCCGCTTCTAGTGACCATTTTCTTTGCAGTGTAAGCACTCAGTTTCAGGCTTTGGTCTAGCTTTGGGCTTCTTCGCGGGAGTGACAACTTGCTTGCCATTCTACTTGACGTTCCCTTTCTTTCCATTTGCCCCTTTATTGAAACTAGTGGTCTTGTCAATCATCAACACTTGATGCTCTTTCTTGATTTCTACCTTCATCGATTCCAATATCACAAAGAGCTCGGGAATCGTTTTCGTCATCCCTTGCATACTATATTTCATCACGAAGTTCTAGTAACTTAGTGATGGTGACTAGAGAATTCTGTCAATCACTATCTTATCTCGGAAGATTAACTCCCACTTGATTCAAGCGATTGAAGTACCTGCATAATCTGAGCACATGCTCACTAGTTGAGCGATTCTCCTCCATCTTTTAGCTATAGAACTTGTTGGAGACTTCATATCTCTCAACACGGGTATTTTCTTGAAATATTAATTTCAATTCCTGGAACATCTCATATGGTCCAAGATGTTCAAAACGTCTTTGAAGTCCCGATTCTAAGCCGTTTAAGCATGGTGCACTTAAACTATCAAGTAGTCATCATTTTTTTTGAGCTAGCCAAATGTTCATAACGTCTGCATCTGCTCCTGCAATAGGTCTGTCACCTAGCGGTGCATCAAGGACATAATTCTTCAGGCAAGAATGAGGATAAACCTCGATCACGGATCCAATCCGCATCATTGCTACTAACATCTTTCAACACAGTTTTCTCTAGGAACATATCAAAATAAACATATGAAAGCAACAATGCGAGCTATTGATCTACAACATAATTTGCAAAATATTACCAGGACTAAGTTCATGATAAATTTAAGTTCAATTAATCATATTACTTAAGAACTCCCACTTAGACAGACATCTCTCTAGTCATCTAAGTGATCATGTGATCCAAATCAACTAAACCATAACCGATCATCACGTGAGATGGAGTAGTTTTCAATGGTGAACATCACTATGTTGATCATATCTACTATATGATTCATGCTCGACCTTTCGGTCTCCGTGTTCCGAGGCCATATCTGCATATGCTAGGCTCGTCAAGTTTAATCTGAGTATTCCGCGTGTGCAAAACTGGCTTGCACCCGTTGTAGATGGACGTTGAGCTTATCACACCCGATCATCACGTGGTGTCTGGGCACGATGAACTTTGGCAATGGTGCATACTCAGGAAGAACACTTCTTGATAATTTAGTGAGAGATCATCTTAAAATGCTACCGTCAATCAAAGCAAGATAAGATGCATAAAGGATAAACATCACATGCAATCAATATAAGTGATATGATATGGCCATCATCATCTTGTGCTTGTGATCTCCATCTCCGAAGCACCGTCATGATCACCATCATCACCGGCGCGACATCTTGATCTCCATCGTAGCATCGTTGTCGTCTCGCAACAATTGCTACTACGACTATCACTACTGCTTAGTGATAAAGTAAAGCAATTACAGGGAGTTTGCATTTCATACAATAAAGCGACAACCATATGGCTCTTGCCAGTTGCCGATAACTCGGTTACAAAACATGATCATCTCATACAATAAAATATAGCATCACGTCTTGACCATATCACATCACAACATGCCCTACAAAAACAAGTTAGACGTCCTCTACTTTGTTGTTGCAAGTTTTACGTGGCTGCTACGGACTGAGCAAGAACCGTTCTTACCTACGCATCAAAACCACAACGATAGTTCGTCAAGTTAGTGCTGTTTTAACCTTTGCAAGGACCGGCGTAGCCACACTCGAGTTCAACTAAAGTTGGAGAAACCGACACCCGCCAGCCACCGTGTGCAAAGCACGCCGGTAGAACCAGTCTCGCGTAAGCGTCTGGCGTAATGTCGGTCCGGACCGCTTCATCCAACAATACCGCCAACCAAAGTATGACATGCTGGTAAGCAGTATGACTTGTATCGCCCACAACTCACTTGTGTTCTACTCGTGCATATAACATCAACGCATAAAACCTGGGCTCGGATGCCACTTTTGGGAAACATAGTAATTTCAAAAATTTCCTACGCACACACAAGATCATGGTGATGCATAGCAACGAGAGGGGAGAGTGTTGTCCATGTACCCTCGTAGACCGTAAGTGGAAGCGTTATGACAACGCGGTTGATGTAGTCGTATGTCTTCACGATCCGACCGATCCAAGCACTGAACGTACGGCACCTCCGTGTTCTGCACACGTTCAGCTCGATGACGATCCCCGGACTCCGATCCAGCAGGGTGTCAGGGATGAGCTCCATCAGCACGACGGCGTGGTGACGGTGATGATGTTCTACCGACGCAGGGCTTCGCCTAAGCACCGCTACGATATGACCGAGGTGGAATATGGTGGAGGGGGGCACCGCACACGGCTAAGGAACGATCACGAAGATCAACTTGTGTGTCATAGGGTGCCCCCTGCCCCCGTATATAATAAGCAAGGGGGAGGGGGCGGCCGGCCAAGGGAGGGCACGCCAGGGAGGAGTCCTACTCCCACCGGGAGTAGGACTCCCTCCTTTCCTAGTCCAACTAGGAGAGGGGAAGGAAGGGAAGGAGAAGGAGAAGGAAGAAGATGGAGGAAAAAGAGGAAAGGGGGGCCGGCCCCCTAGTACAATTCAGTTTGGGCTAGGGGGGCCGCACGCTCTGCCTCCTCTCTTCCACCACTTGGCCCACGAGGCCCATTGCTTCTTCCTCGATTCCAGAACTCCCGTACTCAAAAAATACCGAATCACTCGGAACCTTTCAAGTCCGAATATAGTCGTCCAATATATCGATCTTTACTTCTCGACCATTTTGAGACTCCTCGTCATGTCCCCGATCTCATCCGGACTCGAACTCCTTCGTACATCAAAACTCATAAACTCATAATATAACCATCATCGAAACCTTGCGCAGCGGACCCTACGGGTTCGAGAACTATGTAGACATGACCGAGACACGCCGGTCAATAACCAATAGCGGAACCTAGATGTTCATATTGGCTCCTACATATTCTACGAAGATCTTTATCGGTCAAACCGCATAACAACATACGTTGTTCCCTTTGCCATCGGTATGTTACTTGCCCGAGATTCGATCGTCAAGATCCAATACCTAGTTCAATCTCATAACCGCAAGTCTCTTTACTCGTTACGTAATGCATCATTCCGTAACTAACTCATTAGCTACATTGCTTGCAAGGCTTATAGTGATGTGCATTACCGAGAGGGCCCAGAGATACCTCTCCGACAATCGGAGTAACAAAACCTAATCTCAAATACGCCAACCCAACATGTACCTTCGAGACACCAGAGAGCACCTTTATAATCACCCAGTTATGTTGTGACGTTTGGTAGCACACAAAGTGTTCCTCCTGTAAACGGGAGTTGCATAATCACATAGTTGTAGGAACTTTGTATAAGTCATGAAAAAAGCAATAGCAACATACTAAACGATCAAGTGCTAGGCTAACTGAATGGGTCAAGTCAATCACATCATTCTTCTAATGATGTGATCCCGTTAATCAAATGACAACTCATGTCTATGGTTAGGAAACTTAACCATCTTTGATTAACGAGCTAGTTAAGTAGAGGCATACTAGTGACACTATGTTTGTCTATGTATTCACACATGTATTATGTTTCTGGTTAATACAATTCTAGCATGAATAATAAACATTTATCATGATATAAGGAAATAAATAATAACTTTATTATTGCCTCTAGGGCATATTTCCTTCAAAGGCACATGCAAAAATGTAGTTCAAATTGTGATGTGATGTCATAGACAGTACCTTACACTGCAGACGAGACCAATGTGTAACAAGATTATTTCTGTCATTGTCTGATAAATGTAGCACCGAGGACTTTACAGAAATTTTGTTTAGAGGATTGCCATCAAAGCGCGCTTGATTCAGGTAGGAATGATACTTCATCAACGGAGGCTTGAAAAATGCAACCAACTCTTGCTCGTCTTGACAATCTAGTTTGTTCCTTGCCTATTTAAAAGAATGAAATCTGTGTCTTCTATCAGCAGAAATATATGCAGTAATTACCATGGATAACATTAGTACATTACTTACGCTTAAGTTGCGGAGGAAGATTGGAAATTGTCCTTTGTCTGTGCTATAATCTTTCCATAAAGGAATGCACACAAAGTTCCTAACAACAATATAAACTTCGTCTTGTAAACTGGGAAGAAGTGGAACAAGAGTCCTATTTGCTGCAGTTGGGGCTCTCTCTCGTCGAAAAGGGATTTGGCAATTGGATTTGGTGTACTCTTTGCTGGAATGGGGGGTTTTGCATCGTAGAGGTGGTGCTATGCCAACTGGCATCATCATACTGTTTGCGGCAGTTGGGGTCTGCTGAGTTGGGGCATCAGAGATGGCCAGTGTAGTAGGGCTAGAGTCTGCTAGAATTGTGGCCGTGTTTTCTAGGTCTGGTGATATTGCAACTTTACCTAATGGGCTATTTGATTTATCATGTGTCACTACTTTTTCCAAATACTTTGTTCGTGCTCCTCCGCAATCAGCAATCACCCTCTTCCTTTTGAACGTCTGATACACAAGAACAACATTTGAATGGATAAATATGGTATGATGACAGATGGAATATGTACTGAAAATGGATAGGCAGGGCGTATTCACATACACAATGTGTAAACTAAGCTAATGGTAGTGCAACAAAGTAGAAGCAATGCAAAGCATTAGTTGCAAGATATGTGCAACCAATATAACCTTGAAAAGTTAGAGCAAGTGTGACGCCCCCGATTTAATCGTACACTAATCATGCACGCAAACGTGTACGATCAAGATCAGGGACTCACGGGAAGATATCACAGCACAACTCTAAAAGTAAAATAAGTCATACAAGCATCATAATACAAGCCAGGGGCCTCGAGGGCTCGAATACAAGTGCTCGATCATAGACGAGTCGTGGAAGCAACAATATCTGAGTACGTACATAAGTTAAACAAGTTGCCATAAGATGGCTAGCACAAACCGGGATACAGATCGAAGAGGCGCAGCCTCCCGCCTCGATCCTCCTAAACTACTCCCGGTCGCCGCCAACAGCCTGCACGTAGTAGTAGGCACCTCCAGTAGTAGTCGCCATCGACGGTGGCGTCCCGCTCTGGTTCCAAAGATCTGGTTGCGACAACCGTAAAGAAAGGAAAGGGAAAAAGGGGAGAAAGCAACCGTGAGTACTCATCCAAAGTACTCGCAAGCAAGGATCTACACTACATATGCATGGGTATATGTGTAAAGGGCCATATCGATGGACCGAATCGCAGAATGCCGTAATAAGAGGGGATAGCTAATCACGCCGAAGACTACGCTCGCAGCCTCCGCCTTGCAAAGATGTAGAAGAGAGTAGATTAAAATCCTCCAAGTAGCATCGCCAAGTAGCATCTCCAAGTAGCATCTCCAAGAGCATCGCATAGTATAATCCTACCCGCGATCCTCCCTCGCCGCCCGTGGAAAAGCGATCACCGGGTTGTTCGTGGAACTTGGAAGGGTGTGTTTTATTAAGTATCCAGCTCTAGTTGTCATAAGGTCGAGGTACAACTCCGGTCGTCCTTTTACCGAGGGACACGGCTATCCGAATAGATTAAACTTCCCGCAGGGTGCACCACATAACCCAACACGCTTGATCCCATTTGGCGGACACACTTTTCGGGTCATGCCCGCCTCGAAGATCAACACGCCGCAGCCCCACCTAGGCACAACAGAGAGGTCAAGACGGCGGTCTAAACCTAAGCGCCGCAGGGCCGGCCCATCGCCTGAAAGCACACTGCGTTATGTCTGCTGCCGGAAGCGTAACTAGCCCCTAATACAAGCGCAGCTTACGCTCCAATCCGGCGCGCCCGCTTGATTCTTGACGCCAAGAAGGCTTGGCCGATACCACGACGCCGGGATACCCATAACTACTCCCACGTAGATGGTTAGTGCGATAGACCAAATGGCCGACTCGGATCAAATACCAAGATCTCGTTAAGCGTGTTAAGTATCCATGAACGCCGAGCAGGCCAGCCCACCTGCCTCCTAGGTGGTCTCAACCTGCCTGCCGCCCGCCACAAAGTAACAATGGGGGCCGTCGGGAACCTGTGCCCACCTCTACCGGATGGAGCCACTGTCCTTTCAAATTTCATCGAATCACTTGCGGGTACTCCTCGGTGACCCGACTTTAGTCACCATCTCAGATAGTATGTATGTATGTATAGTATATACCGTGATCACCTCCCAAGTGATCACGGCCCGTTAGTATAGCAAGGCGCGGTCGACAAGAGTGTAGGGCCAATGATGATAAACTAGCATCCTATACTAAGCATTTTAGGACTGCGGGTAAGGTATCAATGATGGTAGCAACAATGACAAAGCTATGCAATGTAATAGGAGTAATCAAACAAGAATATGCTACACTACTCTAATGCAAGCAGTATAGAGGAGAATAGGCGATATCTGGTGATCAAGGGGGGGGCTTGCCTGGTTGCTCTGGCAAGGAGAGGTCGTCGATGTAGTCGATCACAGGGGTACCGGCATCGGTCTCATGGTCTACCGGAAAGAAGTAACGGAGGGGGAACACAATAAATAACAGAGCAATCAAATGTAACAAAAAGCAAGAAGCGGTAATACGTTGTGCTAGAGGTGACCTTAACGTAGGGATAGGTGATACCGGTGAAGGGGGGAAACATCCGGGAAAGTATCCCCGGTGTTTCGCGTTTTCGGACAGATGAACCGGAGGTGAAATGTTGCAGGTTCACTATGCTAGGGACGCGTATGATTTAACGAGCCGGCTGATATCCGGATTCGCCTCGCTGCTCGAGCAACTTTCATGTACAAAGTTTTCCCATCCGAGCTACGGTTTATTTTATATTGATTTTAAAAGATTTAATTCATTTTAAGGATTTATTTAATTATTTTAATTCAGCATTATCCAGAACAGTGCCTGGTGACATCAGCATGACGTAGAAGTGACGTCAGCGGTCAACGGTCCGCTGACCAGAGTCAACCTGACCGGTGGGTCCAGTGGGACCCACCTGTCATAGTCTGAGACTAACTAATTAGGTTTAATTAGTTTAGTTAATTGACTAGGTTAATTATCGATTAGATTAATCTAAATATGATTAATTAACTTAATTAAATCCTTAATTAATTAGTTATTGTAATTATTAATTAACCTCTTATTTATTTACTTTATCTTTTAGAAAAAAAAAGGGGCGTGGGGCCTCGGGTCATGGGCCTGGGGGCCAAAATGGGCGGTCAGGCGAGCGGCGCGGCAGGGCGAAGCCCTCTGGCGCAGGGATGGCATGGCGAGGGCGGTCGCCGTGGGAGCAGACGGCGGCGAGCTGGCGGCTGTGGGCATGGCTGGTGCGGGCAGCACACGCAAGAGAGAGGCGGCGGGCGGGGATGACGGCGACAACGGCGGTGCTCGCAGGGGACGGTCGTAGCGGCGAGCAGCTCGGGCAGGGGCGATGCAAGCGGGCGCGTGTGGCGCAAGGCGACGAGCGCGGGTGTCGTGTGTGTGCGGACGGCGCGTGTACGGGACGAGGGAGCAGCGGGGAAAGGGCGCGGCCACGGCGGAGCGGGCGCGCGCCACAGCAGAGAGAGGAGGGAGGGGAAGCTCACAGGGCCGGTAGGGAAAAGGGCAGCGGGGGTCGAGGAGGAGTCGGGGAAGCGCTCGGGGAGGCCGGCGGGGCGGTCCAGCGGTGAGGCGGCGTCGGGGCGGTCCGGCGAGCCGGCGATGAAGCTCGGGGGCAGGCGGGGCAGCGTGGTCGAGGCGGAGGACGAAGATGGGCGGCGAGGTGGTGCAGAGCACGGCCAGGAGCAGTCTTGGACGGATTGATCCGACGGGGAGGCGGTCCGGCGAGGGCGGAATCGAGCGGCACCGCGGGGTCGGGGGCGCGGTTGCCGGCGATCCAGATCCACTCGAGGGTGGGGAGGGGGAGTGGCGACGTGAGGGGAGGGGAGTGGGAGCGAGTGGGCTAGGGTTCGGGGGTACGAGGGATAAGGAGTGGGAGGGCCACTGGGCCGGCCGATCAGATGGCCGGTGGGCCGAGGCCCAAATGGGGGATTTTTCCTTTTTTATGTTGTTGTTTTTGTTTAGTCCTTTTCTTTTTATTTTTATTTTTCTTTTCTGTTTTCTTTTAGATCCTAATTATTTCAGTTTTAATAAAATACCAAAGTGGCACCTAAATTGATGCTACAACTTATGTCACAACCACAAGAAGTTTCATCCCAAATTAATGGTTTTAGCTACTGATTTAATTAGTTTAGTGCATCTAAACATTTTATAAAGAATTGGTTCTCCACCAATAATTACCTATGCATTATTTGGCAACACCCTAACATTTTAGTTTTAATATTTGAAAATATTTTACTGTTTGCTTGATTTTGAATTTGAATTTGAACTGGTTTCGAATCGACGCGGGTTTATCAACAATGCTCGAGGTGATGTGGCATCATTAGCGGAGGTTCACTTTGTAGCTTAATTGTCCCAAGGCCACAATTCTCCTCCATTACAAGAAATCTCGTCCGAGATTTAAGAGGGGGTCTAGGGGGAAAGGTCTAGTTACGAAATTCTAACGAGTCTTCTCGGTGTTGGTTGTTCTTCTCAAGAGGTCGATCCATTACATTGATGTCTTGAGTTCTCGCTTGGTCATCATGATGAAGTTGTCGCCCTTCCTTGGGGATCTTCATCGTACTTACGGAAAGGATAAGGGTAGCTTCAAAAGGACAGACCTCTACAAGGTTGACTATCCGTCGATAACATCGAGGAAGGTGTCGGAAGTTACTCTCGAATTGAATCTTAAGAAAATATCGAGAGCAAAGTAAGGAGGTACCATGAGAAGTTTCAAACGGATAGGCAAGCGCTCGATGCCTAATCGAAAGGTGAAAGGGGTTCAGGCAACGAGAATAAGTATTGCGTCGATACCAAAATAGATCACTTGGGACGGTGGTCCGTGATTTACATACGAGTCCACGACGAGGACTAACTCGGGAACAGGGGTGTACAAGAGAGTCGTTTCGATCTGTGGAACTGTGGGTTATGGGCCCACCATGTGGTTGAAGGTAGGAAGGGGGCCGACATCTTGCACGGTCACGATAGCAAGGCGTGTCAGAGGGTAGCCTATCAGTTATGTCGGCAACAATAGCGATACCAAGGGCGAGGGACGAAGAGAACCATTTTCCTGCTCGTTGAACGAGGCGGGCCAATAGGCAAGGTTCTCGTCCATCGGTGGCTACCGGAATGTCATCAACAAATGCAACAGGGCCTTATTGACATGGTTGTACACCAAGGTGTCTTTATAAGCAAAAGATTATTATTGCTTAGATCATATAGATCTCAAGCAACGTTAAATCAACCAATGGAAAGGAAAATATGATTATCAGATTAAACAGAACAATGGTAAGGAAAATGTGTCTAAACACATATTTCAGCGATATATCCTACCCAAGGACAAATAGAGCATGATATCCAAGACAGGATAGAAAGTAGAAAACCCTTTTGATAAGGGGAGAGAAATTTCATGACATTACCCATACAACGGTGTTTGGGTAATTTCAACAAGAACATTTAGCATGGTGCTTCAAATGTTCTTATTGAAAATCGGAGTACCATAGACATGCTCCAAGATAGCACTGACATGTTCTTCAAGCAAAGGTCAAACTTTGGATACACAAAGGATTCATCAGGAATAACTTATAGAATAAGTCTTACAATTCCCTCATGGAAGAATGGTTAACCTTGCCAAAAAGGAACAACTATAACACTAGGTCCTCCGGCCAGGTGTTCTAGGCATGACATCACCTTACCGGGGCATATAGGGACCAATGTTATAATTCTTGAAAATATATTTCAACCATCATATCTGACCGAGATTCAGATCTGATTGGTGTCAGGGTACCTCAGACTCGGAATGCCTGAGAAGAAAGGTGCAACACAAATCGACGGGATGACACTGTAAGATTCTCGGGAAATGAACTATGAAATGATTTCCGTTAACAAGAGTTCATCATTAACCCAAGGAGAGGACAAGGAGGTGGCTGATGATCTCAGCGACAATTCACCAAAATTTCCAAAGGATGGATTTCCACCATTACGTGAACAAGGAGATAACATTTGTCAGATCAAATGGTATAATGATGTATGCTCGAGGAAAACATACACAATTAAACATTGGTTGAAAGGTGCACCCGAATATGGGCTGGGTTGCACGACCAATGTCAGAATGGTGATTCAATAGTCAAAAGTCCAAGAATGAACGGCCGACCATTAACTTCAAAGCAATAGGGTTGCTAGATAGGCAGAATCCAAACAGCACCGTTCACTTGTTGGTACCCCGGTTGGAACCAACACGAGGACCCAAGAAAGAATGGTGATGGTGAGAAGTATCACCATACCAAGAATCCTTAAGCGGTGGTGAAATTCTCACAACATTGATGACATAAGAGATGTTAATGTTCCAAGGTAAGGGAGAACAATTGCTAGATAGCAAGGAACTCAAGGTATAACATCAAACACGAACAAGCTTGTGTTGGTGGGAAGGCAATAAAGTGGCCGATGATAACGTAGCTCATCGAGGGCAAGGATAGTATTTCTCATCTTGAACTCAATTGATATCCTGGAAGAGCTCATAAGGTTGATGATGATCACGACACACTTTGTCGAGAGATTTTAAGATGTAATCGATCGGCGATGACATCAAGGCAAATGAATGGTGAAGCGAAAGGTTATTGGAACCAAGGGTACGACACAAACTTGGAATCAAGTTTGCTGTTCAAGGAGAATTGATAGGACGAGGAAGATCGATGTAAGCTTAGCTCATCATCGAAAGTTGTGCTCCGAGATTAAGGATCAGGTAGCACAGTTAAGGTTTAGCATGATAATGATATAGCCGATCAGGCTAGGAGTTACGTGATGGAGTATTAAACTTCTCAACAACGAAGTACTGGAAGTACTGAATCACAGTGTTCATTTGATTCGAAAATCGGTGTTCTCGGTTGACGACAACCCAAAACCTGTGGAGTGACCATGACGGGGAAAGGCACTACTTCATCAGAAACTCATAAGATGTAGTGTAATGGGTTGATATCCTCGAGATACTAGGGGGTTAGTACTCGAAGGTAGATCAAAATAGAGGTTGGATGGGTGCATTGATCTGTAGAGGACAAGTGGTTTAACTTGTCCGAGAAATGGAATCAAGTAGAAAATATGGTCGGATCCATGATTGCAAAGGATCAATTCATAGATTTCAAATGATATTATAACAAGGAAATAGTTATTATTACAAGAAGCTTCCATGATAGGATCTACATCGTGTCCATGGGCATGAACACAAAGTTCAAGGTCGACTCCCACTTCTTCAATGTATAACCTTCCATTCAATTCTCGCTTTGATAAAGGCATTAGTGTTGAAAGTTTTTACCTGGTGAAATACCAGATGAGTATGACTCGTGAAAACTTCTGAGTTCACACATAGTAAGGAAGGCATAGGTTCAACCCATCAGGGCATCTTAGGAACATATACCACAATCTTCAAGAGTAAATATCACCAGCTCGAAAGCAGAGCATGGTTGGCAAAAGGAGAGGATACAATTTTCCAAAGGCATTATGTATCAAGAAAGAACTCACAAGGTGATTAATTATGAAGGACACCGTCGGATAATAATCCAACAAAGGATATGGCGATCCAAAATGGAGTTGATGTGAGTATCGATACCCAATCAAAGGAAGAAAGAATGCAAATGCATCGGTTTATAGAACATCCGAATAATTCAACATTTAAATAACAAAGGAATTATGATTTTCAAATAAAGGATCAGGAGCAAACACTGATCAAGGATGGATAAGTTGAATAGACTTAGGGTACAATCGATGGCAATCGATTGGCGAGAACCAGCTCATGTTCGAAAGACGCCCGAGCCGGAAAGATACTTTATAAGGATCAATCGATGATTGCGTGCATTCGCAACATATTGAATCAACGGACTCGAAATGAAAATGACAATGGATGTCAACAAGATTACTAGACTTATGGGATTAACCATAATGCAAGCAATCAAGAATTTCGAGAGCAATAGGATGCTCAAGATTTTGGGAAGATCGAATGATATTTCGAGGATTGGGGACATACATGAATCAACTGGGATGAGTGGATACTCGGTAAGTGCGAGAAATTATCCGTAGTGGTATTCGTAGCAAAGAACGCAAGGCGAGAGGCACAAAGTATTCTCGGAACATTAGAGAGAATTTCGAGGTATCTTGTAATAACAAGATCGACTGGGAATAAAAGTAAGAACGACATGTGTAAGTATTTACCCATAGGGATATTTCGATGGAAGGGAATTGCAAAAGCAACGGGCACAAGGTCTCGAGAGAAAATCGGAGAGTATCTTCGAAATCTTCTGGTGCAGCAGGCGGTCATCGGTAACAAGGGGCTCTCCGGGAGAAAGTACTTGCGAGAACCTAAAGTTAGTTTTGTTTTTAGCAAAATCATTTAACCCGAATAGAAGAGAGATTAGAATCCCAGAGTAAAGATCAAGGAATAAAAGATCCTAATACCACCCAATGGCGGCGCAGCCCGTAAGACACACAACCATATTAGTAAAAGTTTTTGCAACGTCTAGACTCGACTTCGGCCAAGGAGTGTGGAAGGGGGATTCCTACAGGCAGTCGGCTCTGATACCAACTTGTGACGCCCCCGATTTAATCGTACACTAATCATGCACGCAAACGTGTACGATCAAGATCGAGGACTCACGGAAGATATCACAGCACAACTCTAAAAGTAAAATAAGTCATACAAGCATCATAATACAAGCCGGGGCCTCGAGGGCTCGAATACAAGTGCTCGATCATAGACGAGTCAGTGAAGCAACAATATCTGAGTACGTACATAAGTTAAACAAGTTGCCATAAGATGGCTAGCACAAAGCGGGATACAGACGAAGAGGCGCAGCCTCCCGCTCGATCCTCCTAAACTACTCACAGGTCGCCGCCAACAGCCGCACGTAGTAGTAGGCACCTCCAGTGTAGTAGTCGCCATCGACGGTGGCGTCGCTCCTGGTTCCAAAGATCTGTTGCGACAACCGTAAAGAAAGGAAAGGGAAAAAGGGGAGAAAGCAACCGTGAGTACTCATCCAAAGTACTCGCAAGCAAGGATCTACACTACATATGCATGGGTATATGTGTAAAGGGCCATATCGAGGACCGAATCTGCAGAATGCCGTAATAAGAGGGGATAGCTAATCTCGTCAAGACTACGCTCGCAGCCTCCGTCTTGCAGCATGTAGAAGAGAGTAGATTAAAATCCTCCAAGTAGCATCGCCAAGTAGCATCTCCAAGTAGCATCTCCAGTAGCATCGCATAGTATAATCCTACCCGGCGATCCTCCCCTCGTCGCCCCGTGGAAAAGCGATCACCGGGTTGTCTCGTGGAACTTGGAAGGTGTGTTTTATTAAGTATCCAGTTCTAGTTGTCATAAGGTCGAGGTACAACTCCGGGTCGTCCTTTTACCGAGGGACACGGCTATCCGAATAGATTAAACTTCCCTGCAGGGGTGCACCACATAACCCAACACGCTTGATCCCATTTGGCCGGACACACTTTTCGGGTCATGCCCGCCTCGGAAGATCAACACGCCGCAGCCCCACCTAGGCACAACAGAGAGTCAACCGCCGGTCTAAACCTAAGCGCCGCAGGGTCCGGCCCATCGCCTCGAAACACACTCACGTTATGCGACGCTGCCGGAAGCGTAACTAGCCCCTAATACAAGCGCAGCTTACGCCCAATCCGGTGCCGCCGCTTGTTCGACGCCAAGAAGGCTTGGTGATACCACGACGCCGGGATACCCATAACTACTCCCACGTAGATGGTTAGTGCGTATAGACCAAATGGCCGACTCGGATCAAATACCAAGATCTCGTTAAGCGTGTTAAGTATCCGCGAACGCCCGACAGGCCAGCCCACTGCCTCCTAGGTGGTCTCAACCTGCCCTGCCGCTCCGCCACAAAAGTAACAATCGGGGCCGTCGGGAACCCAGTGCCCACCTCTGGGGATGGAGCCACCGTCCTTTCAAATTTCCCCCTCATCGTAATCACTTGCGGGTACTCCTCGAGTGACCGACTTTAGTCACCATCTCAGATAGTATGTATGTATGTATAGTATATACCCGTGATCACCTCCCAAGTGATCACGGCCCGTTAGTATAGCAAGGCGCATCGACAAGAGTGTAGGGCCAATGATGATAAACTAGCATCCTATACTAAGCATTTTAGGACCAAGGGTAAGGTATCAATGATGGTAGCAACAATGACAAAGGCTATGCAATGTAATAGGAGTAATCAAACAAGAACATGCTACACTACTCTAATGCAAGCAAGATAGAGAAGAATAGGCGATATCTGGTGATCAAGGGGGGGCTTGCCTGGTTGCTCAGACAAGGAGGGGTCGTCGGTGACGTAGTCGTCCACAGGGGTACCGGCATCGGTCTCAGGGTCTACCGGAAAGAAGTAACGGAGGGGGAACACAATAAATAACAGAGCAATCAAATGTAACAAAAAGCAAGAAGCGGTAATACGTTGTGCTAGAGGTGACCTTAACGTAGGGATAGGTGATACCGGTGAAGGGGGGAAACATCCGGGAAAGTATCCCCGGTGTTTCGCGTTTTCGGACAGATGAACCGGAGGTGAAATGTTGCAGGTTCACTATGCTAGGGACGCGTGGCGATTTAAGCGGGCTGCGATCCGGATTCGCCTCGCTGTTACGAGCAACTTTCATGTACAAAGTTTTCCCATCCGAGCTACGGTTTATTTTATATTGATTTTAAAAGATTTAATTCATTTTAAGGATTTATTTAATTATTTTAATTCAGCATTATCCGAGCAAGGCTCGGTGACATCAAGATGACGTAGAAGTGACGTCACGGTCAACGGTCCGTGACGAGTCAACGACCGGTGGGTCCAAAGGGACCCACTGTCATAATCTGAGACTAACTAATTAGGTTTAATTAGTTTAGTTAATTGACTAGGTTAATTACTGATTAGATTAATCTAAATATGATTAATTAACTTAATTAAATCCTTAATTAATTAGTTATTGTAATTATTAATTAACCTCTTATTTATTTACTTTATCTTTTAGAAAAAAAAGGGGCGTGGGGCCCCTGGGTCAGTGGCCCAGGGGGCCAAAATGGGCGGCTGTGTAGCGGGCGCGTCTTGGCGAAGCCTCTCTGGCGCAGGGATGGCATGGCGAGGGCGGTCGCCGGGGGGAGCAGAGGCAGCGCGAGCTGGCGGCTGTGGGCATGGCAGGTGCGGGCAGCAACACAGAAGAGTGGCGAGGCGGGGATGACGGCGACAACGGCGGTGCTCGCGGGACGGTCGTGGCGGCGAGCAGCTTCGGGCGGCGATGCGGGCGCGTGTGGCGCAAGGCGATGAGCGCGGGTGTCGTGTGCGTGCGGACGGCGCGTGCACGGGACGAGGAGCAGCGGGGAAAGGGCGCGGCCACGGCGGAGCGGGCGCGCGCCACAGCAGAGAGAGGAGGGAGGGGAAGATCACAGGGCCGGTAGGGAAAAGGGCAGCGGGGGTCGAGGAGGAGTCGGGGAAGCGCTCGGGGAGGCCGGCGGGGCGGTCCAGCGGTGAGGCGGCGTCGGGGCGGTCCGGCGAGCCGGCGATGAAGCTCGGGGGCAGGGGGCAGCGTGGTCGAGGCGGAGGACGAAGATGGGCGGCGAGGTGGTGCAGAGCACGGCCAGGAGCAGTCTTGGACGGATTGATTCGACGGGGAGGCGGTCCGGCGAGGGCGGAATCGAGCGGCACCGCGGGGTCGGGGGCGCGGTTGCCGGCGATCCAGATCCACTCGAGGGTGGGGAGGGGAGGGCGGCGTGAGGGAGGGTGGAGCGAGTGGGCTAGGGTTCGGGGGTACGAGGGATAAGGAGTGGGAGGGCACTGGGCCGGCCGATCAGATGGCTTGGTGGGCCGAGGCCCAAGGGGGGATTTTTCCTTTTTTTTATGTTGTTGTTTTTGTTTAGTCCTTTTCTTTTTATTTATTTTTTTCTTTTCTGTTTTCTTTTAGATCCTAATTATTTCAGTTTTAATAAAATACCAAAGTGGCACCTAAATTGATGCTACAACTTATGTCACAACCACAAGAAGTTTCATCCCAAATTAATGGTTTTAGCTACTGATTTAATTAGTTTAGTGCATCTAAACATTTTATAAAGAATTGGTTCTCCACCAATAATTACCTATGCATTATTTGGCAACACCCTAACATTTTAGTTTTAATATTTGAAAATATTTTACTGTTTGCTTGATTTTGAATTTGAATTTCGAACTGGGTTTCGAACTGACGCGGGTTTATCAACAGTAACCGAGGTGATGTGGCATCATTAGCGGAGGTTCACTGTAGCTTAATTGTCCGGGCGTCACAGCAAGTACCTTGATGGGTGAATAAGATAGGGCATCTGCCTCTAACTCCTCCACTAGGGAGCTACATTGACTTAGGTCTCCCTCTAGCTCAGACTGTTAGGATCATATTCTGAGCATGAATCTGTAGGTGGAGAGCGTTTGTATTGCATTGCATACAGACTTGATTTCAGTCCCTTAAAGCCAAGTTTGACAGCCATGGCATTGTTCTGCTTTATTCTTTTCATGCGCGAAGCTCATAATCATTATGATGCTGTTTAGTATCTGAGATTCATGAGAACATAAAAAGTAGTTAGATTATCTATGGAATGCATTGCGGATTCAACTTGAAGAGTGTCTCCTTATAAACCCTTGCATATGCAAAGTTCACCCCAACCATGCTGACCAGACCACACACAGAAATACAAACCTCTTATGTCTCTATGACAGGCAGACACACATTTCAAAACTGAAGTAGGAACATTAGAATCATATCAAATTCGTATTTGAACAAATAAACTAAGGAATTATGAGTGGCATAATGTTTAGCTTCAAGGGTGTAGTGCTAGAAGTGCGACACAAAGCAAGTAGGCAGATTGTATTCCATGTAAAAGATCGTAGTCTACGTAAAAGGTGGAAATGACACTTTCTTTCTATAAAATGCAGTGTTCGTTGCCCACACATGATGGAAGAGATCACACAGAGAAATACTATTCACTCATGTCTATGGTTCCAATATTTTGAAACAGGGCGATCCACCCTAAAAGAATATTGACAACAAATATGACAAGGCAAGCATATAGATGTAGTGAATCAATCATTACTTGTGAGCTTACTAGGACAAGTATGCAGAATTGTAAATGCAGTAAGAGACCGTCCAAAATCTGAATCAATAAGTTAGTCTAGCACTTATTGTTTGCAACTAATTGACATGAATAATTGAATATCGTATCAAATGAGTAAGAAAGACAAGTAAAATTGTCAATAAATCTGGCCTGCAGTAGTAATCTGGGTCAATGTCACTATGACCAACAATCCAAAATGACTAGTGTCTAATCCTAGGGTTGGAATTTTGAAACCCTGTGAACTTTACACGTACTAAAGATTACTAAAATACATCTGAACCATTAAGTGTAGGTTGCACTCAGTACACAACAAACCCTAATGACAATCTTGCCTAATGAGTAATGCATCAGTTAAAAAATGGGTGATGAGGAGTGGCTACTGAGTGTTGAGGACATATCTCAGGATAAATCGGGTTGGCTTAGTGGTTGTTGCACGCCTGAGCCCTGAATGGACTGGGAAGGTAGGCACGGCGGTGCGCCCGGGCAGCGGTGAGCTATTGGGCGAGCGGCTCCTGACATCCTGTTAGTCTGGCTTCTCCTCCTAGAGTCATGCCGTCCAGGGACGGCAAGTCACCGGCGAGGCAGGCAGCTGGGGGCGAGTAGAGATCGGAAGCGCATCAGAACAGAGGGGAATCGGGGCCTGGGCCGACCCAAAATCCCAGGGTGGGCCGCGGCCCACCGTGGGCACCCTATAGATACACACCCGAGCGGCGTACGTGCATTTTCAAAACTAAATTAGGAACATTTAGCTGACCAATTAAACGAATCTGTTTTAATAATATCGGATTCGTATTTGAACAACTAAGCTTGTTTAGCTTGATGGGTGGAGCAGTGCTATTATGACACGAAGCACGTATGATGATCTTATAGTGATCATAAAAGGGGAAACCCTAAGCAGTTTTTTAGCAAAAGAGGGTTTCCCCTCCGATTTCTATTAAAGAAACTACCACGGAACCAACATGATCAATTAAACACTAAGCATGATGAATTAAACTCTATTATGACTGTGCCATGGCAGATTTAAAGTTGCAAACCGCAAAAATGCTATTTACCATCCATTGTTTGCTTTGAACTAAGAACTAAATTCTAAGAGCTTAAAAGAAAGTACAGTAACCAAGTTACGATCTATTTTTTTGTTGAGATCAAAAAGTTGAGCAGATATGAAGTACCACCTCTCTTGCGGCGCCGTGTAGGCATAAAGGGTGCGATGGCTGTCGGTGGCGTTGAAGTAGATCTGCGACGGTAGACAGGTGCATCGGGGGTTAATTCCCGTTGTGGCGGACGAGAAGGTCGTGTGTGCGGCCCCGGCAAAGAGGAGGACGACACCGATGAAGCGAGAGGACATGATGCAAGGCTTCTGGTCCATCGCCGTGGATGAGAAACATCCATCTCTAGCAGTGGATGACGCGGTCTTGGTAGGCGCTCCAGCATGGTGGAGGACGGTGGCGATGGATGGGGTGGAGGATGGCGATGATGGATGGGGTGGCGGATGGAGGAGGCTGGTGTGGGGATGGTGTTCTAGCACGGACGGTTGATACGTCCATTTTCCATCATGCTTTTATATAAATATTTATTGTATTATGGGCTGTTATTACACATTATGTCTCAATACTTATGGCTATTCTCTCTTATTTTACAAAGTTTATCATGAAGAGGGAGAATGCCGGCAGCTGGGATTCTGGCTGGAAAAGGAGCAAATATTGGAAACCTACTCTGCACAGCTCCAAAAATCCCGAAACTCCGCGGAGGTCACTTTTGGAATTAATAAGAATTATTGAGCAAAGAAAATACCAGAGGGGGCCCACACCTGCCAGAGGGTGGGCGCGCCTCTCCGGGCGCGCCTGCCTCTTGGGCCCCCTGTTAGCCCTTCGGTGCCTATCTTCTGGTATATGAAGGCTTTTACCCTGGATAAAAAATCATAAGCAAGCTCACAGGACGAAACTCCGCTGGCACGAGGCGGAACCTTGGCGGAACCAATCTAGGGCTCCGGCGGAGATGTTCTACCGGGGAAACTTCCCTCCGGGAGGGGGAAATCATCACCAACGATCCTCTCATCGGGAGGGGGTCAATCTCCATCAACATCTTCACCAGCTCCATCTCCTCTCAAACCCTAGTTCGTCTCTTGTATCCAATCTTTGTATTCAAACACAAATTGGTACCTGTGGGTTGATAGTAGTGTTCATTACTCCTTGTAGTTAATGCTAATTGGTCTACTTGGTGGAAGATCATATGTTCAGATCCTTAATGCATATTAATACTCCTCTGATCTTGAACATGGATATGCTTTGTGAGTAGTTACGTTTGTTCCTGAGGACATGGGTGAAGTCTTGCTATTAGTAGTCATGTGAATTTGGTATTCGTTCGATATTCTGATGAGATGTATGTTGTCTCTCCTCTAGTGGTGTTATGTGAACGTCGACTACATGACACTTCACCATTATTTGGGCCTAGAGGAAGGCATTGGGAAGTAATAAGTAGAAGATGGGTTGCTAGAGTGACAGAAGCTTAAGCCCTAGTTTATGCGTTGCTTCGTAAGGGGCTGATTTGGATCCACTAGTTTCATGCTATGGTTAGGTTTACCTTAATACTTCTTTTGTAGTTGTGGATGCTTGCAATAGGGGTTAATCATAAGTGGGATGCTTGTCCAAGAAAGGGCAGTACCCAAGCACTGGTCCACCCACATATCAAATTATCAAAGTACCGAACGCGAATCATATGAGCGTGATGAAACTAGCTTGACGATAATTCCCATGTGTCCTCGGGAGCATTTTCTCATTATAAGAAATTGTCCAGGCTTGTCCTTTGCTGCAAAAAGGATTGGGCCACCTTGCTACACTTTATTTACTTTCATTGCTTGTTACCCGTTACAAATTATCTTATCACAAAACTATCTGTTACCTACAATTTCAGTGCTTGCAGAGAATACCTTACTGAAAACCGCTTGTCATTTCCTTCTGCTCCTCGTTGGGTTCAACACTCTTTCTTATCAAAAGGACTACGATAGATCCCCTATACTTGTGGGTCATCAACGGTTTATGAATGGGAAAATGGAGGGAGAGGTACGGGGAACCATGTTTTTGGGACGCGCCTGTCTGATATATGGGATTCCTTCGGGTATGATAGAGAAACTGCTCGCTAATCCCTTTGCAGGAGATGGAACATTGCATCCCGATTTACATCTTATCTTTGTGGATGAAGTTTGTGGATTATTTAAGCTTGCAGGTATACCCGATGATGTTGTTAAGAGGAAGGTCTTCCCTTTATCTTTGAAGGGAGATGCATTGACATGGTATATGCTATGTGATGATACGGGATCTTGGAACTATAAACAATTGAAGTTGGAATTTTACCAGAAGTTCTACCCTATGCATCTTGTTCATCGTGATCGTAATTACATATATAATTTCTGGCTTCGCGAAGGAGAAAGCATCGCTCAAGCTAGGGGGAGGCTTAAGTCAATGTTATATTCATGCCCCAATCATGAGCTCTCAAGAGATATGATTATTCAAAAAATTTACGATCGGCTTTCTCTCAATGATCGCACCATGCTTGATACTTCCTGTGCTGGTTCTTATATGCTAAAGTCTATTGAATTCAAGGGGAACTTATTGGAAAGAATTAAACACAACTCTGAAGATTGGGGTTCCGATGATGGTAAGGAGTCAGGTATAACACCTAAGTTTGATTGTGTTAAATCTTTTATGGATACCGATGCTTTTCGTGGATTTAGCACTAAATATGGACTTGACTCTGAGATAGTAGCTGCTTTTTGTGAATCTTTTGCTACTCACGTTGATCTCCCTAAGAAAAAGTGGTATAAATATAATCCTCCCACTGAAGTAAAAGTAGTTGCACCTATTACAGTTGAAGAAAAGACTATCACTTATAATGATCCTATTGTTCCTACTACTTATGTTGAGAAACCACCTTTTCCAGTTAGGATAAAGGATCATGCTAAAGCTTCAACAGTTGTTCGTAAGAGTAATACTAGAACTTATACACCCCCTGAGCAAATTAAAGTTGAACATAGTATTGCTATGGTTAAAGATCTCTTGGATGATAATTTGGATGGGCATGTTATTTATTTCTGTGGTGAAACTGCTAATATTGCTAGACCAGATGCTAAGATACATAGACCTGTTGTAGGCATCCTGTTATTTCTGTTAAAATAGGAGATCATTGTTATCATGGCTTATGTGATATGGGTGCTAGTGCTAGTGCAATACCTATTTCCTTATATAAAGAAATTATGCATGATATCGCACCCGCTGAGTTAGAAGGTATTGATGCTACTATTAAGCTTGCCAATTGAGATACTATTTCACCAGTTGGGATTGTTAGAGATGTTGAAGTCTTGTGTGGGAAAGTTAAATATCCTGCTGATTTTCTTGTTCTTGGTTCCCCACAAGATGACTTTTGCCCCATTATATTTGGTAGACCCTTCTTGAATACTGTTAATGCTAAGATTGATTGTGAAAATGATATTGTTACAATTGGCTTAGGGGATATGTCTCATGAGTTTAATTTTGCTAAGTTTCATAGACAACCCCGTGATAGAGAATTGCCTAGTAATGATGAAATTATTGGTCTTGCTTATATTGCCGTACCTCCTACTGATCCGTTAGAACAATATTTGCTAGACCATGAAAATGATGTTTATGAATAAAAGAAGGGAAATAGATGAAGTATTCCTTCAACAGCGTCCTATTCTCAAACACAACTTACCTGTTGAAATCCTAGGGGATCCCCCTCCACCCAAGGGTGATCCCGTGTTTGAGCTCAAACCCTTACCTGATAATCTTAAATATGCTTATCTTGATGAAAAGAAGATATATCCTGTTATTATTAGTGCTAACCTTTCAGAGCAAGATGAGGAAAGATTATTGAAAACTCTGAAGAAGCACTGTGCTGCTATTGGATATACTCTAGATGATCTTATGGGCATTAGTCCCACTCTATGCCAACACAAAATAAAAGTGGAGAAAGATGCCAAACCAGTTAGAGATCCTCAACGACGATTAAATCCTAAGATGAAAGAAGTGGTAAGAAAGGAGATACTAAAGCTCCTTGAGGCAGGCATAATTTATCCCGTTGCTGATAGTGATTGGGTAAGTCCGGTCCATTGCCTTCCTAAGAAGGGAGGTTTTACTGTCGTTCCTAATGATAAAGATGAATTGATCCCGCAAATAATTATTACGGGTTATAGGATGGTAATTGATTTTCGTAAATTAAATAAAGCCACTAAGAAAGATCATTACCCGCTACCTTTTATTGATCAAATGCTAGAAAGACTATCCAAACATACACATTTCTGCTTTCTAGATGGTTATTCTGGTTTCTCTCAAATACCTGTGTCAGCGGAGGATCAATCAAAAACTACTTTCACCTGCCCTTTCGGTACTTTTGCTTATAGACGTATGCCTTTTGGTTTATGTAATGCACCTGCGACCTTTCAAAGATGCATGATGGCTATATTCTCTGACTTTTGTGAAAAGATTTGTGAGGTATTCATGGATGATTTCTCCGTTTATGGATCCCTTTTTGATGATTGCTTGAGCAACCTTGATCGAGTTTTGCAGAGATGTGAAGACACTAGTCTCGTCTTGAATTAGGAAAAGTGTCACTTTATGGTTAATGAGGCATTGTCTTGGGGCATAAAATTTCTGAAAAAGGTATTGAAGTTGATAAAGCTAAAGTTGATGCTATTGAAAAGATGCCATGCCCCAAGGACATTAAAGGTATAAGAAGTTTCCTTGGTCATACCGGTATTTATAGGAGGTTCATTAAGGACTTTTCTAAAATCTCTAGGCCTCTGACTAATTTATTGCAAAAAGATATTCCTTTTGTCTGTGATGATGATTGTGTAGAAGCATTTGAAATACTTAAGAAAGCTTTGATCACTGCACCTATTGTTCAGCCACCTGATTGGAATTTACCTTTTGAAATTATGTGTGGCAAAGAGTTGATAAGAAATTGAATGTTATCCAGTATGCTAGTAAAACTCTTAACACTGCCCAGAGAAATTATGCCACTACTGAAAAAGAGTTCTTAGTAGTTGTGTTTGCATGTGATAAGTTCAGACCTTATATTGTTGATTCTAAAGTTACTTTTCACACTGATCATGCTGCTATTAAATATCTTATGGAAAAGAAAGATGCTAAGCCTAGACTTATTAGATGGGTTCTCTTGCTCCAAGAATTTGATTTGCATATTATTGATAGAAAGGGAGTTAAGAACCCCGTTGCAGACAACTTGTCTAGGTTAGAGAATGTTCATGATGACCCAATACCTATTGATGATAGCTTTCCTGATGAACAATTAGTGGTCATTAATGCTTCTCGTACTGCTCCATGGTATGCTGATTATGCAAATTACATTGTTGCTAAATTTATACCACCTAGTTTCACATACCAGCAAAAGAAAAAGTTCTTTTATGATTTAATACATTACTTATAGGATGACCCACACCTTTATAAAGGAGTAGATGGTGTTATTAGATGTTGTGTACCTGAGCATGAACAGGAACAGATACTACACAAGTGTCATGATACGTCTCCAACGTATCTACTTTTCCAAACACTTTTGCCCTTGTTTTGGACTCTAACTTGCATGATTTGAATGAAACTAACCCGGACTGACGTTGTTTTCAGCAGAACTGCCATGATGTTGTTTTATGTGTAGAAAAGAAATGTTCTCGGAATGTCCTAAAAAACCATGGAGGCACTTTTTGGAATTAATAAGAATTTCTGGGCGAAAGAAATACACCAGGGGGCCCACGGCCTGTCCACGAGACAGGGGGCGCCCCCCTATAGGGCGCGCCCCCTATCTCGTGGGCCCCCTGGACCTCCACCGACATCAACTCCAACTCCATATATTCACGTTCGGGGAGAAAAAAACCAGAGAGAAAGTTTCATCGCGTTTTACGGCACGGAGCCACCGCCAAGCCCTAATCTCTCTCGGGAGGGCTGATCTGGAGTCCATTCAGGGCTCCGGAGAGGGGGATTCGTCGCCGTCGTCATCATCAACCATCCTCCATCACCAATTTCATGATGCTCACCGCCGTGCGTGAGTAATTTCATCCTAGGCTTGCTGGACGGTGATGGGTTGGATGAGATCTACCATGTAATCAAGTTAGTTTTGTTAGGGTTTGATCCCTAGTATCCACTATGTTCTGAGATTGATGTTGCTATGACTTTGCTATGCTTAATGCTTATCACTAGGGCCCAAGTGCCATGATTTCAGATCCGAACCTATTATGTTTTCATGAATATATGTGTGTTCTTGATCCTATCTTGCAAGTCTATAGTCACCTATTATGTGTTATGATCCGACAACCCCGAAGTGACAATAATCGGGATACTTCTCGGTGATGACCGTAGTTTGAGGAGTTCATGTATTCACTATGTGCTAATGCTTTGATCCGGTTCTCTATTAAAAGGAGGCCTTAATATCCCTTAGTTTCCGCTAGGACCCCGCTGCCACGGGAGGGTAGGACAAAAGATGTCATGCAAGTTCTTTTCCATAAGCACGTATGACTATTTACGTAATACATGCCTACATTACACTGATGAACTGGAGCTAGTTCTGTGTCACCCTATGTTATAGCTATTACATGAGGAATCGCATCTGGCATAATTATCCATCATTGATCCATTGCCTACGAGCTTTTCACTTATTGTTCTTCGCTTATTTACTTTTCCGTTGCTGATGTTACAACTACTACAAAAACCCCAAAACTATTATCTTTACTTTTGCTACATTACCTTTATTAGCATACTACTTTGCTACTAAATACCTTGCTGCAGATACTAAGTTATCCAGGTGTGGTTGAATTGACAACTCAACTGCTAATACTCAAGAATATTCTTTGGCTCCCCTTGTGTCGAATTAATAAATTTGGGTTGAATACTTTACCCTCGAAAGCTGTTGCGATCCCCTACACTTGTGGGTTATCATGTCACTCTGAACCATATGGAGGACACCACGCTGGAGATAGAACTGCACATAAGGTATTGCAATCTGGTTTTTATTGGCCTACTCTCTTCAAAGATGCTCGTAAGTTTGTCTTGTCTTGTGATGAATGTCAAAGAATAGGTAATATTAGTAGACGTCGAAATGCCTATGAATTATTCTCTTGTTATTGAACCATTTGATGTTTGGGGCTTTGATTATATGGGACCCTTTCCTGCCTTTAATGGTTACACACATATTTTAGTTGATGTTGATTACGTTACTAAGTGGGTAGAAGCTATTCCAACTAGTAGTGCTGATCATAACACCTCTATTAAGATGCTTAAAGAAGTTATTTTTCCGAGGTTTGGAGTCCCTAGATACCTTATGACTAATGGTGGTTCACATTTTATTCATGGTGTTTTCCGTAAGATGCTTGCTAAGTATGATGTTAATCATAGAATTGCATCTCCTTATCACCCGCAGTCTAGTGGTCAAGTAGAGTTGAGTAAAAGAGAGCTCAAATTAGTTTTGCAAAAGACTTTGTATAGATCTAGAAAGAATTGGTCCAAGAAAGTTGATGATGCATTATGGGCCTATAGAACTGCATATAAAAATCCTATGGGTATGTCTCCGTATAAGATGGTTTATGGAAAAGCATGTCACTTACTTCTCGAACTTGAACATAAGGCATATTGGGCTATTAAAGAGCTCAACTATGATTTCAAACTTGCTGGTGAGAAGAGGTTATTTGATATTATCTCACTTGATGAATGGAGAACCCAAGCCTATGAGAATGCCAAACTGTTCAAAGAAAAAGTCAAAAGATGGCATGACAAAAGAATACAAAAGCGAGAATTTAACACAGGTGATTATGTGCTACTATTCAACTCTCATTTAAGATTTTTTGCAGGAAAACTTCTCTCTAAGTGGGAAGGTCCTTACGTTATCGAGGAGGACTATCGTTCCGGTGCCATAAAAATCAACAACTTCGAAGGCACAAGTCCGAGGGTGGTGAATGGTCAAAGAATTAAACATTATATCTCAGGTAATCCTATAAATGTTGAAACTAATATTATTGAGACCGTAACCCCAGAGGAATATATAAGGGATACTTTCCAGAACGTTTCAGACTCGAAAAGGAATAGGTATGTGGTACGGTAAGTAAGTCGACTCCAAAACAGTTCTAATGGCAATTTTTCTCCATTTTGGAATATTTAAGAATTTTGGAAAGCAAGAAGTAATCTGGGAAGGACACGAGGCCTCCACAAAGGTGGAGGGCGCGCCCCCCTACTGGGTGCGCCCCCTATCTTGTGGGCACCTCGTGTGCCTCCCGGACTCCGTTTTCTTGCACGTTACTTCTTTTGGTCGGTAAAAATTCAGTATATAATCTCCCGAAGGTTTTGACCACCATATCACGCAAAAATCCTCTGTTTTCGTTTCAAGATGTCTCTGTTACAGATTTAGAGCAAGATGTCTTCTCAAGAGTCAGTCGGGGAGAATCGGGTGTCCCACCCGATGCCAGGTGCCGGAGAAAACAGCGATGTTTATCACTTTGGACCATCAACGGAAGATGAGATGGAGGCTGACCTGAAAAGGATAGATGCCATGGAGGAGGATCAAGAAGTTGCCTCTCGCTTCCAAGCGAGATTCATGATGGGGGAACTACAGAGCGCAGCTATTCCAAACTTGATTATCCCTTCCAATTTTAAATTTCTTTCTTATGAAAATATGAAAAAGAGCGTCACTTGCTCTCCAGAGGCTATGCAGCATCCTTGGGTAAAGGGAGCTTTAGCCATTACGGGCAAGCTCCGCAAGGAAAATATGGACCTCAAATAACAAGTCAATAAGATCGAGGAGGAGAATCGTATCATAAGGGGCATCATCGCCAAGAAGATCACAACACCAACTCTGAAGAAGGAGACATAATTACATGGGTATGGGCACTCCCCTTGGCAACTGCCAAGCTTGGGGGAGGTGCCCCGGTATCGTATGACCATCACACTCCTATCTTTACCGTTTTACTTAGTTCGATCCTTTTAGTAATATCTTGATCTAGTAGATTGAAGTTCTAGTATGAATTAGTTTTGAGTTTTGCTTTGTGATCTCTTTTTGTAATCGAGTCCGTGAGCTATATAATAAAGATTAGTGTTGAGTCAAAGGCTTTGCTATCTTGCTATGATATTGAGAAAATTGAAAGAATAGAAAGAAATAAAAGAGTTCATATTGATCTTATGGATAGTAATGACTTCACATATAAAGAGTATGCGGCATAAAAGTTGTTGAGAGTTCACAAACATAGTTTTGGTCATCACTGCAATTAGTAGGAAGTAATAAAGAAAGAGAGGTTCTCACATATAAATATACTATCTTGGACATCTTTTATGATTGTGAGCACTCATTAAGTATGACATGTTAAGTATGACATGCTAAAGAGTTGATGTTGGACAAGGAAGACAACGTAATGGTTTATGTTTTCTCACATCTCAGTTAAAGTATATTGTCATGGATCATTCCAACATGTTGATCTTGCCTTTCCCCCTCATGCTAGCCAAACATTACTTGCACCAAGTAGAGATACTACTTGTGCTTCCAAATATCCATAAACCCAGTTTTGCCATGAGAGTCCACCATACCTACCTATGGATTGAGTAAGATCCTTCAAGTAAGTTGTCATGTTGCAAGCAATAAAAATTGCTCTCTAAATATGTATGACTTATTAGTGCGGAGAAAATAAGCTTTATACGATCATGTGATATGGAAGTAATAAAAGTGACGGACTGCATAATAAAGGTTCATATCACAAGTGGCAATATAAAGTGACGTTCTTTTGCATTAAGATTTTGTGCATCCAACCCTAAAAGCACATGATAACCCCCACTTCCCTCTGCGAAGGGCCTATCTTTTACTTTACGTCTTTTACTTTATGCAAGAGTCAAGGTGATCTTCACCTTTCCCTTTTTCATTTTATCCTTCGGCAAGCACCTCGTGTTGGAAAGATCCTGATATACATATCCAATTGGATGTAAGTTAGCATGAACTATTATTGTTGACATCACCCAAAGGTGAATACGTTGGGAGGCAACACAATAAACCCCTATCTTTCTCACTGTCCGATTGAAACTCCATAACCATAAGTATTGCGTGAGTGTTAGCAATCGTAGAAGACTATATGACAGTTGAGTATGTGGACTTGCTGAAAAGCTCTATTCTTGACTCTTTCTGATGTTATGATAAATTGCAATTGCTTCAATGACTAAGATTTTAATTTGTTAGCTCCCAATGAAGTTTATGATCCATACTTGAAATTGTGAATAGATTGTTACTTGAGCATAAGAAATCATATGACAAAATCTATATATGTTGCTGTTATAAGAATGATCATGATGCCCTCATGTCCGTATTTTTTTATCGACACCTCTATCTCTAAACATGTGGACATATTTTTTGATTTCGGCTTTTGCTTGAGGACAAGCGAGGTCTAAGCTTGGGGGAGTTGATACGTCCATTTTGCATCATGCTTTTATATCAATATTTATTGCATTATGGGTTGTTATTACACATTATGTCTCAATACTTATGGCTATTCTCTCTTATTTTACAAGGTTTATCATGAAGTGGGAGAATGCCGGCAGCTGGGATTCTGGCTGGAAAAGGAGCAAATATTGGAAACCTATTCTGCACAGCTCCAAAAATCCTAAAACGCCGCGAAAGTCACTTTTGGAATTAATAAGAATTATTCAGCGAAGAAAATACCAGAGGGGGCCCACACCCTGGCTAGGAGGGTGGGGGAAGCGCCCCCTACTGGGCGCGCCCCCTGTCTCTTGGGCCCCCTGTTGGCCCTCCGGTGCCTATCTTCTGCAATACGAAGGCTTTTACCCTGGAAAAAAATCATAAGCAAGTCCCCGGGATGAAACTCCGCCGCCACGAGGCGGAACCTTGGCGGAACCAATCTAGGGCTCCGGCGGAGCTGTTCTGCCGGGGAAACTTCCCTCCGGGAGGGGGAAATCATCACCAACGATCCTCTCACCGGAAGGGGGTCAATATCCATCAACATCTTCACCAGTACCATCTCCTCTCAAACCCTAGTTCATCTCTTGTATCCAATCTTTGTATTCAAACCACAAATTGGTACATGTGGGTTGCTAGTAGTGTTGATTACTCCTTGTAGTTGATGCTAATTGGTTTACTTGGTGGAAGATCATATGTTCAGATCCTTAATGCATATTAATACTCCTCTGATCATGAACAGGAATATGCTTTGTGAGTAGTTACGTTTGTTCTTGAGGACATGGGTGAAGTCTTGCTATTAGTAGTCATGTGAATTTGGTATTCATTCGATATTTTGATGAGATGTATGTTGTCTCTCCTCTAGTGGTGTTATGTGAACATCGACTACATGACACTTCACCATTATTTGGGCCTATAGGAAGGCATTGGGAAGTAATAAGTAGATGATGGGTTGCTAGAGTGATGTGCTTAAACCCTAGTTTATGCGTTGCTTCGTAAGGGGCTGATTTGGATCCACTAGTTTCATGCTATGGTTAGGTTTACCTTAATACTTCTTTTGTAGTTGCGGATGCTTGCAATAGGGGTTAATCATAAGTGGGATGCTTGTCCAAGAAAGGGAAGTACCCAAGCACCGGTTCACCCACATATCAAATTATCAAAGTACCGAACATGAATCATATGAGCGTGATGAAACTAGCTTGACGATTATTCCCATGTGTCCTCGGGAGCGCTTTTCTCATTATAAGAAATTTTCTAGGCTTGTCCTTTGCTACAAAAAGGATTGGGCCACCTTGCTGCACTTTATTTACTTTCATTGCTTGTTACCCGTTACAAATTATCTTATCACAAAACTATCTGTTACCTACAATTTCAGTGCTTGCAGAGAATACCTTACTGAAAACCGCTTGTCATTTCCTTCTGCTCCTTGTTGGGTTCGACACTCTTACTTATCGAAAGGACTACGATAGCCCCTATACTTGTGGGTCATCAATGGTGTATGAATGGGAAAATGGAGGGAGAGGTACGGGAACCATGTTTTTGGGACGCGCCTGTCTGATATATGGGAAAGTTACAAACTTAGCCCCCGTTTAAAATTTGGACGTCTCGTCGGTTGGGGATAGGAAGGTAATCTCGCATCTCCCAAATATTTGCCCAGAGCGATTTCGGGCGAGGAGAGGGCGTTTTGGCGCCCACGGTGTATGAACGGGGCTGACAGGTAGGTCGGTTGTGTCACGTCTGAGTGAAGTTATGAGCATGCCCCTATTGAAAATATTTGCCTACATTGATTTCTGCCGAGTCAAGTTTGTTTTCCCGCCCACCGTGTATGGATGGGGAAATGGCGGGAGAGACAGAGGTCTTTTGGACGAGCTTGAATCAAATGTGTTTTGCCGCCCATGTTTGGCGTCCACCATGTCGGAATGGGCTCAGAGGCGGTCGTGTCAAGTCTAGTTGAAGTTACTAACCTACCCCTATTGAGAGCAGTGGAAATCGGGCCGATGGATTTTCCGTGTAAGGGGTAGACAGTAATTTCCATCTCCCAAACACTGGCTTCGGGCAGCCGACGTGGGAGTGGATGTTTTGCCGCTTCTTTCGAATTTTGGGATAATAAGCATGCACGTTTACCGTGGCAACTAAATATGAATCCATTTTGTATTCCTATACGAATCTTTATAAATCATTCTATGCATCTTTATATATCTTCAAAAGCACGGCAAATATGTATTCCATTGTCATATATGAATATGTTTTACAAATGCCGAAACTCAAATTCAGAAGCTAGAATCCAGTTTAAGGTGAATTCGAATATTTGAAACCACTTTATGTCCAACTCAAGTGTCACTATGAGCATAATGTGTACTCCCATTTAGATATGTACACAAGCGATGTCTCAAGATTCAAAATACTGAGTCAATCAACCAATAATGTACAAAACAAACAGATATATAAACACTTATAGAGTATATGGATCAATAATATAACCTAACATACATAAGCCAGGCCAAATTACTTTTTTTTGGGTAGAAGAGCATCCATTTTTAGCGAAGCTAGTACAACATCTTGGCCCTTTCATATGCGTGCCACTTAAGGACCATTTATACTACTATTATTGCTGAATGCACATTCAGCCCGATTGGCAAATTTGTAGGTCTGGCACAACAATCAAAATGAAATGTTTCAGAGTCTTATCAATTAATACAGACTTGTGCTCAAAAAAAAATACAACCCCAAAAAACAAAAAAACAATTATTACATGATCTCTAAAACAAATTGTTTGATCGATTACATGAACAAACAACACAAAGGTTATTCAGCGATGGAAAGAATATTTCACCTATGATTTACCAAGTGGGAATTTAATTTCCTTTTTTCCTTCAAGACCTTAACAATGCGGTCAGTCTCAGCTTGCTTCATTTTGAAATCCACCACATATTTAATGGTTGTCTTGAGTACTACTTGTGATTGTGTTGTTTGCTTCCTCAACATGTCAACTTCATCTCTAAGTGCAGAAGCAGAATCTCTTTCTACCAATAGTTTAGCCTCTAGAGCATCAACAGTTGGCAATTCATGATGCATGATTAGACCGGTGCCACTGTTGTGGGATGATACAACGTCCATGGGGACCTCGCTCTTTGATCTTGGGCTAACCTGTTTTGCCATTAAAGTTCCCATTGGATTTCAAAAAGTTGAAGTTAGCAAAACATCTCAACTGGGAGTTATAACAACAATCCAGTTAAACAAACAAGGAATTAAAGAGTTTCAATTGGATGCTGAAAAATAGTTATTAACATCATTGTAACCGGTTGCAGCAACAAAGCAGTTAAACAAACAGGTTTTGCAAAAGGTACCTGTTGTGGCATTGGAGTTTCTCTTGGATCCTGAAAAGTTGAGTAGCTAGTAATGTGATTAGAGCAACCGGTTGCAACAGCAAAGTAGTTAAACAAACAAGTTTCACAAAAGGAAACTGTTGTGGCGTTGGAGTTTCTCTTGGATCCTGAAAAGTTGAGTAGTCAGTAACTTGATTAGAGCAACAAATTACAGCAGCAAACCTATTACACAAATATTTTTTTGAAAATATACCTGTTGTGCAATTGGACTTCCAATTGGATAGTGAAAACTTGAAGTTAGTAAGATGATTACAACAACAAGTTACATCAGCAAACCAGGTAAACAAGGAAGTTTCTGAAAACATACCTGTTGTGCCAACATAGTTTCAGTTGGATCCTGCAAACTTGAATGTTAGCAATCATAAATAAAGTGTTGCAAGAGCCATAAGAAACTAACATCAAACTAGTAAAACTAACTAGTTTTGGCAACGTAATTAATTACACATGAACTAGTAAAACTAACAAGTTCATGGCAATGTATTAAAGTAACAAGTCGGTACCGTTTACCAGCAACACAGACATCTGTAAATTTCTTGGATGTAAGCAAAATGATTCCAACACATATATAATATAAGTTAAAAAGACAGTGTCCCTCGTATAAACCTGACAGTTGTCTATCTATGAACATGCAAACATTACTAGTGCTACAAGTGATAACAGCAAACCATTTAAACAAACAGGGTATTAGACCATAAATTACCCGTGAATTCTGCTGCACCCTAGAAGTACATATGACCAGCTATCTACGTGCTTAAGTAGCTATTTAAGTTCAGACAAACAGGTAATTCTTAACAGTAAGTATGAAACACATAGATAGGCGCAGTCTATAATAGGATTAACAGGCTATGGCATTATCTAATCAGTAACAAACTAAATTAAGCCAAACAACATAATTGAACAATTTTGCAATAAGTTGCTAACTAAAATTCCGAGAAGCGGGTAACTGAACTTGTCGGGGATATGCGCCGCGGTGTAAACCGGCCGGAAGGATAAACCGGCCGGACTTGGCGATTCACCGTGACCCGCATGCACTGCATTTATTTATAGTTCATTGGTAATCCGCAAAGGGCCGAGGAGCAACAAGACCCGGTGGCCTGTCTAGCGGTCCATGAAGGCCGGTTCAACCATTGTGGGCCGGTTTAAGAGGAAAGGAATATTTGCCTTACAAGGAGTTAATACTAGGACTTATATCTGGTTTGTATTAGAGATAGACTAGTCCTAATCCTAATAGGACTCCACATGTAAACCACCCCTTCAGCATATATAAGGAGGGGCAGGGCTCCCCAAAGAGGGACAAGTTAGAAGCTACAAGCTACAAGCAAGAGAAACAATCTTAGGGCTAGACACAAAGAGGAGAGCCGGTTTACGGCGACTCCCTCGTGATCATAATGAGACCTAGCCTCAAACAGCATGTAGGGTTATTACCGGATGATGTTTCCCGGGGCCCGAAGCTGTCTAAACCCTTGTCTTGCGTGTTGATCCGCCCTGTGTCTCTCGTCCCGCTCAACCCCTCTCAAGCTACCACATAGATGCGTTGGCCTCGCGACTAAGTCCTGACACTAAGGACATCTGCCGTGACAAATCCACGACAGTTGGCGCCCACCGTGGGGCCCGCGCACGGTGGTGTTGAGTTCTTGGAGGGATCTTTCTTAGGGATCGAGAAGTTCATGATTAATCCGGACGACCATGGACAGAGTCCACAAATTTATTGTTGGGAGATCAGAATTATGGTTAAACTTTTGGAGCCAGCAGATACAAGATCCATAGAGTTGTTAGGGTTTGTGTGCGGCGCCTCACGCGTTGTACGGCGACCAGTGGAATCCGAGCACATATCGCTTTGTTCGCTACAGATGAGACCGGACAAGAATCTGATTCGATGTCACCAAGTAATCAGATTGACGCATTGGTTTTAAGCAGTGGCCGCAAATCCCCGGGTTTGACATGAGTTTTTTCTACTGCAAGTACACGTATTACAGTATCCGTGTCGGATTGCTGCTCTGCTTTGCGTCTACATCAGTACGGATGAAGGCTGGTAATGATTGTTTAATCTAGCTGCAAAAATCCAAGGAATCAACTAGTACTTGCACTAGTACGTGACCGAGACTAGTACTAATTGAGTGCTACAAAGGCACCTACCAGATCATGGATAAAGAGTGTTTTTTTTTATTTTCTCTGCGGTGTCCAGAGTGATCAACAATCTGCTGGCCGTGTTGATCGAGTCCTGGTTCTAAAAGGAAAAAGGTACAATTCCATCGGAATCAGAGAAGAAAGAAGCCAGACTCGGTCTCTGAGCTGGCCCGTGCAGACCTCGCGTCGCTTTGCTGCTCCTCCGTGCCAGTTCCGTCCGCGCACCCGCCTCTGATTCGCCTTGCGCCGGCCCCGCCAGGCTGCGTCAAACCGGCTGCCTGCCTCTGCTGCTGCCCGTGGGTCACCATCTTCTACAAACGGCTACAACAAAAGGGCAGCCACCCATGTCACTGCTACACATCGCCCGAGCCGCCGGCTGTCTCTGCCTCGCATCCGACTGAACCGCCCTCACTTCATGGCCTCGCCGCAATGGTAGGCTGCCGCCGCTTGTCTCCACTGCGAGCCACCCTGACTGATGCTTCTGCCGCGCTGAGTCACCGTCACCGTCGCGCTTGTGCCTCAGAGCCGCCATGTCACCTCTCCTTTGAGCAGTAGTTCAAGACCGAGCCGATCTACAAGCAGGAGCCAAGGCGATTTGTTTATGGATGTTGCTGCCACTTCCCAGTTGCAGAGGCCATGATTTCTAGGCTTTGGATGAACAAGAGCCTAAATACGTGGAGACCATGTACTGTTACACAAGGCCAAGCACTAGTATTAGTACTTTACTCTGTTCAGGGGTTCAAATCGCAGTACAGCCAGCAAAGACATCCTGGACAAATTCTGGCAGACGTGTCACGTCTGCTCAAATAAATCAGGTGCTATCCTTTTATGTATTTTATCAGTGCATATTAAATTGTTTGAGGACAATTACTCTGGTATATGATATTTGTTCGCAGGACCATTATTCGTTACAAAAGTATCAGGTTGCTTGACGGATGCGCGTGCAAATCGCCGCCCCTGCTGTTCGGTTTACGTCCATCCGCACCTGCGGCTGATTCGCTCGTCCATGCCGGCTTACAACACTTGCGATCGACTCACGCGCCCGTGCTGCCTTACAACGCCATGGACGACTCGCCCGTCAATCCTCGCGGCCGGTTCACGTGTCCACGTCAGCTTACAACGCCGTGGCCGACTCACCCGTCCGCATCGGTTTACCATGATGTGGCCGGTTCACCCGTGAGTGATTTCAACTTCACCTGGCGATCATCAACTTCATGGCGGATTATTTCCGGCCTGGCACATCAGGTGATATTCATCTAAAATATATTTTATTGGCACATATTATTTTTGTCAAAAAGCAGTTTATCTTTGCCTTGGTCTGCAATATTGTTGATGCAGGACAGTTGTTCACTACATCAAAACGACGTGGTTAAATCACCCGTCCGCACCGGTTTACAACACCGTGGCCGGTTCATCTATTTGAGCCACTTATGACGCGGAGGTCATCTTTTCCGCCTCTCGTGGCCTGGTCTATATCAACATACCAGGCCGCACCTATCTGCATGGGCTGTTTATTGAAGTATGAGCAAGTCACAGCTTGGGTAGCCCGGCTTTCTTTCAAATTGGAGGCAAATTATTATCAACCGCCGTTTGCACTGGATGGTTCAATGGGCAGGCGCACAAGTCACCGCCACTACAGTTTGGTTAACTTCAAATCGCCATTTGGAAAGAACCATTGGCGAAATTCTCGACACGGCTCATACGGGATCATTTATAACCCGCCGCAATACCTCAACCTTCAGGATTCACATCGTGCTATCAACACCAATGATATTCAAGTTATGCGGTTTATATCACGGTCAAATATGGAGAGTTTCGTTAACCTCGAGTCACCTTGAGACTCGGGGCTACGATAACATGACTCAAAGAAATCTTGCCGCCAGCAAATTTAGGAACCCCAGTGACGATGGAGGAAAAGATAACCCGTCCCGGAGGCTATCATATTTGAAGGCCGTCGAAAAATTTCCGCTTAGAAAGTATATGACAGCTTACAAAATCCCGGCTCAATGAAGAAGTTCCGGATTATCGTAAAGGATTCGATTTAAAATCCAGTCCAAGGAAATTTGTCTCCATAAAGCTCAAGCTCTCAAACCGGTTTAAGGATTTCCGGTTCAAAAGGAATTAACTTCTCACAAGTTCGAGTTGAAAGGCCATCGAAAAATTTCCGCTTAAAAAGAAGGATTCCGGTTCAATATCCGCCTCAAGGGAAAATGTCTCCCACGGCTTTGAAGCTCTCAAATATCCGGTTCAAGATCCCGGTTCAAGAAGAATTTATCTCTTGCAAAAGTTAAAAATACCGAAGAGGACCTGCTGCCATGATGCGCGGTTCAAACATGGATATCCCGCCTTTATTGGCCTAACATATTGATCACATGGGGCTTCGCTTCATAAAGCGGGTCTCGTTTTTTACGTCATGCGTGGTTACACGGAGGTTCTGCCTAAAGCGCCTCCGGTTTACCCCTTGACATTTGCTTTTTATATCACTTGGGGGCTTTTTGGTCGTGTCCGAACCATAGCAACACTTCTTGATAGGCGAAAGCCACCAGATCATTTGGGGACACGGTCAAGTCTGAACCGGTCACGCCTCTTGGTCGGCCTACAGGGCCAGAGTCATTTGGGGGCTTGGTCGAACCCGAACCAATGTCATGCCACTTGGCCGGCGTATTGCCACGAGTCTTTTGGGGACCTGGCCGACTCGCACCATCGCTACGCCTGCGGGGAGCTTGGTTGCGTCTGACCATGGTAATGCCATCTGACCAGCTCAGTAAAGCTTTTCTTTTGTAAAAAATTGTTGCCTTTGTTTCCATATCTTTTTCATAACTGTTATTCGATTTTTGTTGCGTTTTTAAACCGACAACGTATTAATCCGGTTCGACTGTCAATTGACGGAACACGGTCAATTCTTAATCCGGAGACTATCTGCCCGGTTTGATTTTCTGTTACCATCATAATATGGAGTAAACCGGCGTTCATCAACCCGGTTCGACCTTCAATTATGAGTTGTCAGTGCTCGATCAAGTTATAATCCGGAGACTATCAGCCCGGTCTAGTTTGACTACGAGTCGCCAGTATTATATATGGTTAAACCAGTGTTTATCACAACCCGGTACGGTTTATCATCAACCGACACAGTATGAAAGGAGTTATCATTACTCAAGATTGGGGTTATCACTCTTACTACAAAAAGTTGGTAAACCAATGATGTTATTCAATGTCACAGGTATGATATATTTCATATTTGATTATTCTTAAGTGTAGCCTTGGTTATAAACCTGGGTTCTATGTTAAGATTATGACTCGTCCGACGGTAAACCGCCAGACACTTTAAACTTGTTGTATGCAGAAACAGGTTGAATAAAGCATGATTATAAATTATCCGGTGTTTATTAAACCGGCCTGGTTTTAATACGATAAGTCGCCAGTATATGATGGGAAATTATCCGGTGTTTATTAACCTGGCCTGGCTTTGGATTATACGTTGCCAGTATATATTTGGATTGCGCCATTGGAATCATGCGCTTATAAATGATTGGGTTATATTATTCAAATAGCCAAACTTGGCTGGATTTTCATTATGATATTGGATGAATAAGGTTTCATACCGGATTATATTATCTTGAATAGCCAACATGGCTGGATTTTTATTATGGTTATTAATATTATGATTGAGGTTTTCAAAGTCGCTTTAGCGCAATGGATATTGTGTTATCAATGGATATGGCTTTTATTCTACAATTGAAGGAATAGTCCCGAGTTGTCGCAGCTTACAACCCGCACTTGGGGGCTACATTATTAAAGTTGAGATTACATCATATGTAAGTCTCATGTCGCCGCAAGCATGCGCCATGACACTTGGGGCTAATGCAAAGTCATTCTTGTTCATCTTATTGAAGACCCGACTCATCACATTATAATGAGCCGCCCTTGGGGGTTACCAATTGCTCCTGTTAAACAATTCAAGGTACAAAGCTTTTTATTCATTATATTGAAGGGTCCATCGCTCATTAGTAAAGCACAAGGCTCTTAACCTTGTGGACGTGAATTCAAGCCCCATGATGGGGTTACATCATATGGTGTTATTTTCATTGAAGTATATATCAAAGTCCCTCGCTCATTATTGCATAATGACCCGCCCTTGGGGGCTATGCTGGTTGAAGTTTTATGAGCATCAGAAATTACAAGTCCTGTGTTGTCGCAAGCATATCAACCCGCACTTGGGGGCTACATAATATGGAGTATTCAGTTTTACTAAGTGACTGGATGAACAAACATGGATTTCTTCTTAAGTGGCAGATTTATATTGAAGCAAGTCTTAAGCCATCACTTTGTTCTCGCTCAAGGCTTGGGGGCTACAGTATTATATTATTATCGAAGAAATATTTTCAAATTCTCGATTGAGCAAACTAGGTTGACTCAAGGCCACCAATCATTATGATCCCGTGGCTGCAACTCGGTGTCATTAATAATCATGAACCGTGTCTGCAACAATCATGACTTCGGATGTATCGCTTTTATAACCCGACAATGGTGGTAATCATAAACCGCAAGTTCTCGCATCTTCAAACCGCTGAATATCGATGAGTATTTCAAGACCAACATTTCTTAAGTCGGCGCTTTGGAAGCCAACTCAAGTGGATTATTCTTCACAATATTTTTTCTATAAGAAGCCAACATCAGCAATTTGAGTATGAAGCTGGTTATTGACTCGGATTTTCTAGAAGGAGGTGACAAGGATTTAAGGATGGTCAAGTGCCGGTCTACCAGAGTATTTAAACCGGAGCACAACCCGACGAATTTGCTCTTGTGTTTATGTTGTAGATCAGTTTAACATGGATGAATCCAAATTAAACTTGGGGGCTAATGTCGGGGATATGCCCCGCGGTGTAAACCGGCCGGAAGGATAAACCGGCCGGACTTGGCGATTCACCGGTGACCTGCATAGACCAGACGATTTATAGTTCATTGGTAATCCGGCAGGCGGGCCAGAGGAGCAACAAGACCCGGTGGCCTGTCTGGCGGTTTGAAGGCCGGTTCAACCATTGTGGGCCGGTTTAAGAGGAAAGGAATATTTGCCTTACAAGGAGTTAATACTAGGACTTATATCTGGTTTGTATTAGAGATAGACTAGTCCTAATCCTAATAGGACTCCACATGTAAACCGCCCCTTCAGCATATATAAGGAGGGGCAGGGCTCCCCAAAGAGGGACAAGTTAGAAGCTACAAGCTACAAGCAAGAGAAACAATCTTAGGGCTAGACACAAAGAGGAGAGCCGGTTTACGGCGACTCCCTCGTGATCATAATGAGACCTAGCCTCAAACAGCATGTAGGGTTATTACCGGATGATGTTTCCCGGGGCCCGAAGCTGTCTAAACCCTTGTCTTGCGTGTTGATCCGCCCTGCGTCTCTCGTCCCGCTCAACCCCTCTCAAGCTACCACATAGATGCGTTGGCCTCGCGACTAAGTCCTGACACTAAGGACATCTGCCGTGACAAATCCACGACAGAACTTATGATAGCTCTTTGTATAGGCACACTGCAACTTTTTTTTGCTTACAAGCTTCTACGAAGGAGTCCATGGCATCAATTGCTTGGATACACAGTCCCAATACTTCTTTCTTCCCACACTGCATTGGTAAGTCGAATGGTTAATATGATAAGATGGTGCGTCATTGATATGTTATATGAGGACGGGTTGTCAGACTAGTTGTAACCACACACATCAAACTGGCTTTTACTGTATATTTCAAGCGATTACATTTGGCATATCGAGATCAAAGCAATCTACAATAGGATGAAAAGACTGGCATCCTTCACATTATTGGCGAACTTAGTTCATAGAAACAAGCAGTTCAACCATTCCGTGGGTAAATCAAAAGCGCCACTGGAATATTTTTCACTACCCCAATCATACACGTAAAAAGGGGCGACACCATCGTAGGGGCTGGTATGGGCAGCCGCCGCGGGTGGCTGGAAAGTGTGCACCTAGTTTGAATCGTCCAGGTTGGCCCAAGCTAGTTTTGTTCGTCCCAACACACGAGCAGGCAATGTAAAAAGTGAAGAAAAACGTTTCAATTTGGATGGGCCAATAACGTAAGTGCAAGGTATGCCCAATAGCTGGCTCGCGGCCCAAACAAGCGCCTCCCATATTGATCGACAGCAAGAAAAATCCCAATTAGTTCGCTCTAGCCTCCAGTCTGGTTAGCTCCTAACCTAGCCGCCGTTGGACAGACCAACACATCACTTCCTCGCACCCTCGTTGGATGCCGGTCACCGGGCTTCAAGCGAATGGAAGGACAAGAAGATGAAGATCCAACTCGGTGTAGCTTGCGTGGGAGGCAGTGGCGGCAGCACGAGCATGGCATCGAGCTTGTGCAAATGGACAGTCGCAACTTGCAAGAGCAGCATGCGCAACGAGCAGGTACATCACATCCCTGATTATATCTAATTCAACTGTTCAATTTCTGGCCAATAGTTAAACTTGACAGTGTTGTAAAACTGCTTGTATGTAGGGAATCCTTGACAAAACGAAACCAGTTTCTGCTTATTTTATAAATCGCCCAATCAATACTGAACTGACTGAACCTGATTTATCTAATCAAGTTTACGATGCAAACACACAAGCTCATGTTGTTCTTGAGCCTGAAGTGTCTAACGAACAAACTGCTAATGAAGGATTTCATGCAAACATTTTACATGCTCCTCGTGATGAACATATAGTGTCTAATGAGGGATTTAATGCAAGCATTTTGCAAGCTCCCATTGAAGGATTTAGTGTCTAATGATGATCTTCTATGTTGACAGAGACATAGAGATTTGCAGGCATTGATGACAAGCAAATTATAGTACATTTTTATGGCTTGAGGAAACGTCGAGGCCATCTACCAGAAAGTCCCCATATCATGACAACATAGCATAAATACTTTTCAAATCTGTTGTTTGAAACTATTGGCATACTTGTGCAGGATAGATATATTGATATGCAGTTTGCGCACTGGTAGTAGGTGCAATTACACTTCGATATTTTCAGCCAGAGAACGAATAATTCAAGCAGGTACAGACCATGTTAGTAGTCCTTGTACACTGATGACCCGCAAGTATACGGGATAGTTGTAGCCTCTTTTGATAAGTAAGAGTGTCGAACCCAACGAGGAGCTAAAGGTAGAACAAATACTCTCTCAAGTCCTATCGCCATCGATACGACTTTCACGACGCTTGACGTTCGCTTTACCTAGAACAAGTATGAAACTAGAAGTAATTGGTAGGTGTTGTTGGATAGGTTTGCAAGATAATAAAGAACACGTAAATAAAAAGTAGGGGCTGTTTAGATAAAGATGCAATAAAGTAAATATAGCGAGTGTGGAAAAGTGGTGGTAGGAGTTGTGAAATTGTCCCTAAGCAATTGACTACGTTACTAGACCGGTAATCACTATTGCAATTCTATTTGAGGGAGAGGCATAAGCTAACATACTTTCTCTACTTAGATCATATGCACTTATGATTGGAACTCTAGCAAACATCCGCAACTACTAAAGATTCATTAAGGTAAAACCCAACCATAGCATTAAAGTATCAAGTCCCCTTTATCCCATACGCAAACAACCTACTTACTCGGGTCTGTGCTTCTGTCACTCACGCCACCCACCATAAGCAAATCATAAACATATTGCAAACCCTACAACGGGAATCCTCACGCTTGCGCGACACGAAGGGCACAATAGGACAGCACCAATAATAAAAACATGCAACTCAAACCAATCATAGCATTTCATCAATCATCGATAGGACAACGCAAATCTACTCACACATCATAGGATGGCAGCACATCATCGGAAAATAATATGAAGCATAAAGCACCATGTTCAAGTAGAGGGTACAACGGGATGCGGGAGAGTGGACCGCTTCATATAGATGGGGGAAGGTGATGGAGATGTTGGTGAAGATGATGGAGGTGTTGGTGTAGATCGCGGTGATGATGATGGCCCCCGGCGGCGTTCCGGCGCCACTGGAAGCAAGGGGGAGAGACCCACCCTTCTTCTTATTCTTCCTTGACCTTCTCCCTAGATGGGAGAAGGGTTTCCCCTCTGGTCCTTGGCTCCCATGGCTTGGGAGGGGCGAGAGCCCTCCGAGATTGAGCTATCTCTGCTTCTGCGTTCTCCGATTCTACCCCTTCACCGTTTCCTTTATATTTGGAGATCCGTAACTCCGATTGGGGTGAATCTTTCGCCCAGACCTTTCTCATAAAATTATCTTTCTTGCGCCAAAAGAAGAACATCAACCGCCTTACGGGCGGACCACGAGGGTCAGGGGCGCGCCCCCTACCTCGTGACCACCTCGGACACCGTCTCGCGTGGATTTTTCTTCCGGAATTTTCCATATTTTCAAAAAATAATCTCCGTCCGTTTTTATCCTGTTTGGACTCCATTTGTTATGGATATTCTGCGAAACATAAAACATGCAACAGACAAGAACTGGCACTGGGCACTGGATCAATAAGTTAGTCCCAAAAATAATATAAAAAGTTGCCAAAAAGTATATGAAAGTGAATAACATTGGCATGGAACAATCAAAAATTATAGATACGACGGAGATGTATCAGCATCCCTAAGCTTAATTCCTGCTCGTCCTCAAGTAGGTAAATAATAAAAAAAGAATAATTTTTGATGTGGAATGCTACCTAGCATAATCTTGATCATATGTCTAATCATGGCATGAATATTAAGACACGAGTGATTCAAAGCAATAGTCTATCATTTGACATAAAAACAATAATACTTCGAGCGTACCAATAAAGCAATCATGTCTTTTCAAAACAACAAGGCCAAAGCAAGCTTATCCCTACAAAATCATACAGTTTGGCCATGCTTCATTTTCGTTACACAAAATGCCCCCATCATGCACAACCCCGATGACAAGCCGAGCAATTGGTTCATACTTTTTAACGCGCTTTAGCTTTTTCAACCCTCACGCAATACATGAGCGCAAGCCATGGATACAGCACTATAGGTGGAATAATATAATGATGGAGGTTATGTGGAGAAGACAAAAAAGGAGAAAGTCTCACATCGACGCGGCTAATCAACGGGCTATGGATATGCCCATCAATTGATGTCAATGCGAGGAGTAGGGATTGCCATGCAACGGATGCACTAAGAGCTATAAGTGTATGAAAGCTCAACAAAAGAAACTAAGTGGGTGTGCATCCAACTTGCTTGCTCATGAAGACCGAGGGCATTTGAGGAAGCCCATCGTTGGAATATACAAGCCAAGTTCTATAATGAAAATTCCCGCTAGTATATGAAAGTGACAACATAGGAGACAATCTATATTAAGAACATGGTGCTACTTTGAAGCACAAGATATGAGACTCACTACATGAAGAACATGGAGCTATTTTGAAGCACAAGTGTGGAAAAAGAGATAGTAACATTGCCCCTTTTTTTGTGGTGGGCTTCTTTGGCCCCCTTTTTTATTTAGGCTTCTTTGGCCTTTCCCTTTTTTTTATGGGGCAATGTTCTATAATGATGATCATCACACTTTTATTTACTTACAACTCGACATCGAACAAAGATATGACTCTATATGAATGCTTCCCATGGTGTACCGGATGTGCAATGATCTAGCGTAGCAATGACATCAAAAAACGGACAAGCCATGAAAACATCGTGCTAGCTATCTTACGATCATGCAAAGCAATATGACAATGAATGCTCAAGTCATGTATATGATGATGATGAAAGTTGCATGGCAATATATCTCGGAATGGCTATGGAAATGCCATGATAGGTAGGTATGGTGGCTGTTTTGAGGAAGATATAATGAGGCTTATGTGTGATAGAGCGTATCATATCACGGGGTTTGGATGCACCGGCGAAGTTTGCACCAACTCTCAAGGTGAGAAAGGCAATGCACGGTACCAAAGAGGCTAGCAATGATGGAAGGGTGAGAGTGCGTATAATCCATGGACTCACATTAGTCATAAAGAACTCATATACTTATTGCAAAAGTTTATTAGCCCTCGAAGCAAAGTACTACTACGCATGCCCCTAGGGGGATAGATTGGTAGGAAAAGACCATAGCTCGTCCCCGACCGCCACTCATAAGGAGGACAATCAAAGAAACACCCCATGCTTCAAATTTGTCACACAACGGTTACCATACATGCATGCTATGGGACTTGCAAACCTCAACACACGTGTCTCTTCAATCCACAACCACCCACTAGCATAACTCTAATATCACCATCTTTATATCGCAAAACTATTGCAAGGAATCAAACATATCATATTCAGCGATCTACAACTTTATGTAGGATTTTACGACTAACCATGTGAATGACCAATTCCTGTCATCTCTCTAAATAGATATAAGTGAAGCAAGAGAGTTTAGTTCTTTCTACAAAAGATATGCCCACGCTCTAACAAATATAAGTGAAGCAAAAGAGCATTCTACGAATGGCGGTTTTCTATGTAAAGAGAAACAGGCAATCCAACTTCAAATGATATAAGTGAAGCACATGAAGCATTCTATAAAGCCACACTCAAAATATTTAAGTGAAGTGAAATGAGGATTCTATAAATCAACCAAGGACTATCTCATACCAGCATGGTTCATAAAATAGAAATAAAAACCTAATTGCAAAAGACGCTCCAAGACTTGCAGATAATGCATGAACGAAACAAATCTGAAACATACCGATACTTGTTGAAGAAAGAGGGGATGCCTCCCCAGCATCCCCAAGCTTAGACGCTTGAGTCTCCTTGAATATTTACTTGGGGTGCCTCGGGCATCCCCAAGCTTGAGCTCTTTCCTCTCTTCCTTTTCCTCATATCGAGACATCCTCGATTAGACACTACATCCACACAAAACTTCAACAGAAAACTCGGTAAGATCAGTTAGTATAATAAAGCAAATCAACGCTCTAAGTACTGTTGCAAACCAATTCATATTTTGTTTTTGCATTGTGTCTACTGTAATATAAATTTTTCATGGCTTAAGCCACTGATATAAATTGATAGATTCATCAAAACAAGCAAACTATGCATCAAAAACAGAATCTGTCAAAAACAGAACAGTCTGTAGCAATCGGAACAACCACCAAACTTCTGGTGCCCCAAAAATTCTACCAAAATTAGGAACAATAAACAAGTTGTATATCAAGATATTGCAAAAGGAATCAGAACTAATTGAAGTTCCAGTTAAAAACGTAAAATCGCGCACTACAGCCAAAGTTTCTATCCTACACCGTACAAACCAACAAGCATTGTAAACATCCTAAAGGCAAACCTTGGCACATTATTTTTATAATACAATTGAATTGTACAAGGGGATAATTATTTTTATTGAAAAGTTTATGTAATTAAGATTCACAAAGTTTCCATGGGCCTGAACAAGTTTAAGGACGTCCCCCACTTTCACAATGCTCATCTCTCTCACTTTCACTTTTCTTTTTGAAAAGTTTTGGGTTCCCCTCTTTATTTTTTTGTTTTTAAGCTATATGAAAGAACTCAACAGAAATAAATGACTCTCTAAAACTTCCGGGTTGTCTCCCTGGCAGCGCTTTCTTTAAAGCCATTAAGCTAGGCATATAGTGCTGAAGTAATGAATCCACCCGGATCCCAAGGTATATCAAAGCCAATTTTAATTAACGATGATTTGTAATTTAGTAGTGAGCACAAAGTAACATATATCATGCAACAACTAAGTCTAACTCTCTTCCTATGCATTGGCATGTCATAAAAGAACAATTCATGCACACATAGTAAAGGCCAATGCATAGTATAAGCAGTTTCTTGCAACTCTGTCGTATTGGAAACATAGAGAGGTGGAGATATAGTTCCTCTCTCAAAATAATTGCAAGTAGGAGCAGAAAGCACATGCATATTATATCTATCAAAATTATCATGTGCAACGGTAAAAGGCAACCCATCAATATAATCCTTAATAAGCACAAACTTCTCCGATAAAGTGTAGTTTGGAGAATTCAAAAAGATAATAGGACTATCATGCGTGGGTGCAATAGCAACAATTTCATGTTTAACATAAGGAACTATATCAAGTTCATCTCCATAAGCATCATTCATATTGGAATCTTGGCCACATGCATAGCAAGCATCATCAAAAAGGGATATTTCAAGAGAATCAACGGGATCATAACAATCATCATAGCAATCATCATAGCAATCATCCTTCGGTAAGCACGAAGGGGAATTAAACAATGTATGAGTTGAAGAGTTACTCTCATTAGAAGATGGGCACAGGTGATCAATCCGCTCTTCCTCCTTTTGTTCTTCGCTCTCCTCATCATCTTTTTCATCCAATGAGCTCACAATTTCATCAATTTCTTCTTCCATAGCTTCCTGCAAAATATTAGTCTCTTCTTGGATAGTGGAGAATTTCTTGATAAATGCATTAATATAGTAATTGTATTCATAGTTTGCATAGCAATATCTAAGTATAGCAAGATTTTCAGGCCTATAAACATCATCATCTAAAGCTTCATACTCTTCAAACAAAGATTCAATTTCATAAGCAGCCTTAAAAGCAACAAATTCTTCTATTTGTATCACATCATAGTAATCATATATACCATTAGCATAAGAAGCTAAGGTTTCATTATCATTAAATTTGCATGAAAAGGGAAGATGTGGAGCCTCCATCCTAGAGCAACAAGTAATATCATATCTCAAGCATAGATTCCAGGCATACCAACGCAACATAACAAATTGATCCCATAATAGTTTCCCTTTTTGTGTCGAGCGATAATCCCTAAAGTATTCACGTTGATCCAATGTGTGTCCCATTATAAAGTTGAATGGGGTTTTCTCAGGATTATCAAAGTAGTATATAATATCTTTCACATAATGAGAATCGGGGGTTTTAGGTGTTACCCCATCCTCATGAGTAGCAAGTAAAACTATTTATTTTGGTATTTTGCGTTCCATATCCATAACTAAGGATAGAAAACAACTAAGAACAGCAAATAAAAATTACTTAGTGATAAAGCAAACAAGCACACACGCGAATATTCACCCCACGCTATGACTCCCCGGCAACGGCGCCAGAAAAAGGTTTTGATGACCCACAAGTATACGGGATAGTTGTAGCCTCTTTCGATATGTAAGAGTGTCGAACCCAACGAGGAGCTAAAGGTAGAATAAATACTCTCTCAAGTCCTATCGGCCACTGATACGACTCTACGCACGCTTGACGTTCGCTTTACCTAGAACAAGTATGAAACTAGAAGTACTTGGTAGGTGTTGTTGGATAGGTTTGGAAGATAATAAAGAACACGTAAATAAAAAGTAGGGGCTGTTTAGATAAAGATGCAATAAAGTAAATATAGCGAGTGTGGAAAAGTGGTGGTAGGAGTTGTGAAATTGTCCCTAAGCAATTGACTACGTTACTAGACCGGTAATCACTATTGCAATTCTATTTGAGGGAGAGGCATAAGCTAACATACTTTCTCTACTTAGATCATATGCACTTATGATTGGAACTCTAGCAAACATCCGCAACTACTAAAGATTCATTAAGGTAAAACCCAACCATAGCATTAAAGTATCAAGTCCCCTTTATCCCATACGCAAACAACCTACTTACTCGGTCTCGGCTTCACATCACCACGCCACCCACCATAAGCAAATCATAAACATATTGCAAACCCTACAGCGGAATCCTCACGCCAGCGACACTTAAGGGCACAATAGGACATCACCAATAATAAAAACATGCAACTCAAACCAATCATAGCATTTCATCAATCATCGATAGGACAATGAAAATCTACTCACACATCATAGGATGGCAGCACATCATTGGAAAATAATATGAAGCATAAAGCACCATGTTCAAGTAGAGGGTACAACGGGATGCGGGAGAGTGGACCACTGCATATAGATGGGGGAAGGTGATGGAGATGTTGGTGAAGATGATGGAGGTGTTGGTGTAGATCGCGGTGATGATGATGGCCCTTGGCGGCATTTCGGCGCCACCGGAAGCAAGGGGGAGAGAGCCCCCCTTCTTCTTCTTCTTCCTTGACCTTCTCCCTAGATGGGAGAAGGGTTTCCTCCGGTCCTTGGCTCCTATGGCTTGGGAGGGCGAGAGCCCTCCGAGATTGGATCTATCTCTCTGCTTCTGCTTCTCTAATTCTACCCTTCACCATTTCCTTTATATCCGAGATCCGTAATCTCCGATTGGGGTGAATCTTTCACCAGATCTTTCTCATAAATTATCTTTCTTATGCCAAAAGAAGAGCATCAACCGCTTTACGAGTGGACCACGAGGGTCGGGCGCACCTAGGGGGGTAGGCGCGCCTACCTCGTGACCACCTCGGACACCGTCTCGCGTGGATTTTTCTTCCGGAATTTTCCATATTTTCCAAAAATAAGCTCCGTCCGTTTTTATCCTCTTTGGACTCCGTTTGATATGGATATTCTGCGAAACATAAAACATGCAATGCATAAGAACTGCAAAGCACGGATCAATAAATTAGTCCCAAAAATAATATAAGAAGTTGCCAAAAAGTATATGAAAGTGAATAATATTGGCATGGAACAATCAAAAATTATAGATACGACGGAGACGTATCATACACCATGTTGCATTTTGTGTTTTTGGTGCTTACATCATTTAGTGTTTTATAATCTGGAACTACTTTGGATCATAAGCTGGTTTTTGAAGTGCATGCAGCTTCACATTTCTCAAGTTATGTTTATTTCCGGAGTGCAAGTGCCTTCATATTTTTAAGTTATATTTTTGCATATTGGGGAACTTAGTATTTCAAAATTTTCCTACGATCACGCAAGATCTATATAAGAGATGCACAACAATGAGGCGGGAGAGTGTGTCCACGTACCCTCGTAGACCGAAAGTGGAAGTGTTTAGTAACGCTGTTGATGCAGTCGAACGTCTTCGAGATCCAACCAATTCAAGTACCGAACGTATGACACCTCCGCATTCAGCACAAGTTCAACTCGATGACGACCCTCATGCTCTTGATCCAGTTGAGGACGAGGATGAGTTCCGTCAGCACGATGGCGTGGCGATGGTGATGATGACGTTACCGGCGCAGGGCTTCGCCTAAGCACTACGGCGATATGATCGAGGTCTGTAACTATGGAGGGGGGGCACCGCACATGGCTAAGGCAAAACTTGGTGTGTTCTAGGGTGCCCTGCTGCCCCCGTATATAAAGGAGGGAGGGGGAGGCCGGCTGGCCCTTGCTAGGCATGCCGGGAGAGGAGAATCCTACTAGGACTCCAAGTCCTAGTAGGTTTCCACCTAAAGGCACTACAAAAAAATACACTTCCGTGATGATACGTGTTTGTCACAGTAGGTCGCGTTTTTTGTCATGCATGTACATCCATGATGATTTTATGACAGAATCAAGATAGTCATACCTGTGCTGTTGTAGAAGTGTTCCATGACATTACCAAAATTATCATCACGGAAGTGTCCACTTCCATGATGATAAATCGCGCGTCACAGAAGTGCTTTCATCAAGGGTGACCGACACGTGGCATACACCGTAACGGAACACCGTTAAGCTATCGGGTCGGGTTTTGGATCCGATAACCTGTTAACAGCCCGGACCAATGGAAATTTCCACGTGTAAAATTCTGATTGGCCGGAGGGAACACCGTCACTCGTCAAGGCTAGATGTCGCCCATTCATTGGAGGAGACATGCCTATGATACGTCAACAAGTGGCTGGGCCCAACAGAGGCCCATATAGGTTAAAAAGGCGCCCAGTCAAAGGCCCGTAGTACTTACTTAGGTACTAGTGGGCCAGCCCAATAACGGCCTGCTTAATACATGCCCATTTACGGCCCGAAGCCAGATCTGGCCCGTTAATTGTTCGCCAAATAATTGAGCCCATTTACGGCCCGAAGCCAGATCTGGCCCGTTAATTGTTCGCAGAATATTTGGGCCTGATTACAACCCAGTAACATTCGCCTGTTAGAGGCCCGATGTAGATATGGGCCCATTTCAGCCCGGTGTGACTTTCGGCCTAGGAATGGCCCATGCTGCCCATGGGCCGTATATGGTCCGACGAGACATCGGGCCCACTAACGGCCCGTGATAAAGGTGGCAACAGTTAAGCCCAACGTGACTTTGGGCCTGTTAAAGGCTCTGTCGATAATTCGCTCGCTGATGCTCGTGATTAAGCTTTCACCTCTTAAAGGCCCATGATATCGGGGAGCAACTAAGGCCCGAGATATGTCTCGCCCGGTAACGCCCATGAGCTAATCGGGCCCAAAAGGCCTGGGCCACATTTCAGCTCTTTGAAGGCCCGCCGACGACTAGTGAAAATTGAGGCCCAACATGCATTTCGGCCTGCTAAAGGCCCATGGTTTCATCTGGGCCGTAACAGGCCAGTACAATATTCAGCCTGTTAATGGCCCAACGCTACCTGGGCCAAACTAAGCGCCGGGTCCACAAAAGGCCAAACTAAAATATAGGCCGGTGTAAGTTGTGGGCTTGACGCAAAGTGTGAAGGCCCCAATCATTCGGGCCCAAGAAATACGCCGGCCGGCCCAATTGTGGCCCGCTAAAAACCAGGCCCGTTAGAGTCGAATGTTTCGGCCCGGTCGACTACATCTGATTTTTTATCAGATAGTGAATGATGGTAGTAACTAGTAGGAATTAAGAACAAACCTACTCTATACAATAAAGAAATTACGACATAGTAACTAAGAATAAACCTACACTATACAATAAAGGATTTAAGGTATATTACATCCACTGGACATCGAAGTTCGCCACCAGTGATCATAAAGCGCAACGAAGAAGCAGGTTACAAAAACTGGTCACCATTGCAGCATAACAAAATAATACTGAACCGAGACCACTTCCAAGACAGTTCAAGAAAGGTTAGCCTTGCGTGGAACTGCTGCGCAAGCTGCCGAGCAAGGCTGTGAGACCGACCTAGCATATCGGTCATAGCTTCGAGGTGTAGCTGTTTAGCAATGAGGTTCTCATTGGTGTTCTCTGTAATCTTTCTTAGAGATAGGACTTCAAGTCGAAGTTGAGTTGTAGAATGCCTTTCTGCTAGAACTTGGGATTGAAGAAGTCGAACTGATTCAGACAACGAATTCTATGAGCTTGTCTGATTGCTAGTCTCAAGTAACTTGAACACTGCATCAAGCCAAGACTTTGGGGTTGTCTCTCTATCTTCAAGATGTATTGCCTTCTTTGCTGCAATATATGTTGGGTTTGTCTCATAGCCTTCCGCAGACTTGTGCATGCCATCAGGCATATCATCCTGAAACAAAGCAGAGAGATGATAGGTTTTGCACGTGTATAAACATAGACGATAACTGTGCTATCAATTCCATCCAATTTCAAATTAGAAAATAAAGAGTAAGTTCAAAATATCAATAGCATAATTTGGCATTGTTCATGATGCGAGGAGCTTCACCACACTACTGGATTACCATGTCAACATAATAAGCATAGATGAAGGGCAAAGAAAATCATTGTATCTATTTTGGTGAATGTGCATGCCATGTTGTTCATATCATCAGCCACATTAGTAAGATAAAATAGGAGATGACAAGGTGCAAACGTGGGCTGCTTCACCACACACTGTGTTATAGATCCACAAAAACAAGCATACATATAGGGAGTATTGAGTAATTGTAGGACCTTGAAGTATGTCTAGAGGGGGGGGGTGATTAGACTACTTGACCAATAAAAACTTAACCTTTTCCCAATTTTAGAGTTTGGCAGATTTTAGCTATTTTAGGACAAGTCAAGCAATCATCACACAATTCAAGCAAGCATGCAAAGAGTATATAGGCAATGGAAATTAAAGCATGCAACTTGCAAGAAAGTAAAGGGAAGGGTTTGGAGCATTCAAACGCAATTGGAGACACGGATGTTTTTGGCGTGGTTCCGATAGGTGGTGCTATCGTACATCCACGTTGATGGAGACTTCAACCCACGAAGGGTAACGGCATGCTGAGTCCACGGAGGGCTCCACCCACGAAGGGTCCACGAAGAAGCAACCTTGTCTATCCCACCATGGCCGTCACCCACGAAGGACTTGCCTCACTAGCGGTAGATCTTCACGAAGTAGGCGATCTCCTTGCCCTTACAAACTCCTTGGTTCAACTCCACAATCTTGTCGGAGGCTCCCAAGTGTCGGGGGAGGACACCTATGGGGCCGGAGGGCCCCTTCGTGAGTTCGGTACAAGGGCGGAGGAGGCACAGAGAGCAGATCGAGGCGATGCGCGCGGGGCGCGGGGATTTTTTACCCAGCTTCGGGCCGCGATGGTCGCGTAAAACCCTACTGCTGCTTTGTGTTGTATTGGGTTTGGGAGCTTGAAGAGCCACAGTAGCAACTATACCGAGCGTGAGAGTCGCGAAGGATTCGAACCCCCTCTACGTTGTGCATGGGCCTCCTTTTATAGTGCAAGGGGTCACCGACAGGTGTCAACGTAGGAGAGAGGGGTAAAAACGTAAAAGAGGTGGTAGTTGGAACAAGGGAACAAAGGTCAGCTACAAAGGCTTGAACAAAGGATTCTACCTACTTTTGACAGAGGGGACAAGGGCATTTAATGCCCGTCGCCGTCGACCCCAAAAGTTCCCGCCTTATGCTCCGCTTGCCACGGCGATGGAGCCACCACCGTGGAGTGCCACCGCACCCTCATGCTGCACCGCCATCCGCCACGCGCTCTCGAGAAGGCTAAAGGCGACGCGTGGGCGATGAGCTGAGGCGGCACGATCGCAGCTCTCCCAAGTACCTTGCCGGGTCTTGATCTTGCCGGCCCGGAGCTTGTCGGGCTTGTAACTTGTCGCTCTCCGGGCCTCGCCGACGCCAGATAGCGCCGAGGCATGTCTTCTATGATGTAGTCTTCGTCTCCCCCGCGAGCTCCTCGCCAGGGCTTTGTGTGAGTGATGTAATCTTGAGCCTGAACGGCCTTCCCAAGCAAGCTCCTCTTGCCGGGTCTCGAGCTTCGCCTTGTACACTTTGTTCTTGAATGGCTTGATATGGAGCAGGAATGGTCTCCGGCAAGCATGTGGTGGATCCAGCTGCGGGGAGCTGCGACTGCCCGTGCACAAGTTGGGGTACTGAGGTACCCCTACCTTAGTACACCGACACCAAGTGACACCTAGCCAATCTAGGAGACACCACTCTCCAAGAAGTAACAAATGGTGCGTTGATGATGAACTCCTTGCTCTTGTGCTTCAAATGATAGTCTCCCCAACACTCAACTCTCTCTCATAGGTTTTGGATCTGGTGGAAAGAGGATTTGAGTGGAAAGCAACTTGGGAAGGCTGGAGATCAAGATTCAAATGGTAGGAATGGAATATCTTGGCCTCAACACATGAGTAGGTGGTTCTCTATTAGAAATGGTAAGTTGGAAGTGTAGGTTCGTTCTGATGGCTCTCTCCACGAATGAAGAGGGGGTGGAGGGGTATATATAGCCTCCACACAAAATCTAACCGTTACACACAATTTACCAAACTCGGTGGGACCGAATCGTTAAACTCGGTCGGACCGATTTAGTAAACCTAGTGACCGTTAGTGATTTTCGTGGACTGACATGCATCTCGGTGAGACCGATTCGTTAGGGTTAGGCATAACGTAATCTTGGTAAGACCGATTACACAAACTCGGTTAGACCGATTTGTTAATAAGCTTTCCAGAGAGTTGGTCAGGTAAACTCGGTGGGACCGATTTGCTCTTTTTGGTGAGACCGAAATGTTACAAAAAGGAAACAGAGAGTTTACATTGCAATCTCGGTGGGACCGATCGCTCACTTCGTTAGACCAAAACGCGTTTTAAGGGAAACAGAGAGATTACAACCCCATCTCGGTGAGACCGAGATCCCTATCGGTAAGACCGATTTGCTTAGGGTTTGTGGCAGTGGCTATGACTTTTGGAATCGGTGGCGCCGGATAGGAAGAATCGGTGTGACCGATTTTGGCTTTGTGTTTAGGTCATTTGTGGATGTGGGAAAGTAGTTGAGGGTTTTGGAGCATATCACTAAGCACATGAAGCAAGAGGCTCATTAAGCAACACCTCATCCCTCCTTGATAGTATTGGCTTTTCCTATAGACTCAATGTGATCTTGGATCACTAAAATGTAAAATGAAGAGTCTTGAGCTTTTGAGCTTGAGCCAATCCTTTGTCCGTAGTATTTTGAGGGATCCACTTTCATCATCCATGCCATGCCATTCATTGAGCTTTCCTGAAATAATAGTCTTGGAATAGCATTAGCTCAATGAGCTATATGTTGTTATGAATTACCAAAACCACCTAGGATAGTTGCACTTTCAATCTCCCCTTTTGGTAATTGATGACAACATATAGATCAAAGCTTCGACAAATGATAATAAGATTGAATAACATCGTCGCTTTGAGAAGTATGTGATAAGCAAGAGCTCCCCCTAAATTTGTGCATGGGTTAAGATTTGCTTTGGACTGCAAATGCACAATGAATTAGGCTCATGGGTTACTCTTCCATGTCACATACATCTTGGTGGAGCACGCAAAATAATAAACAATGAATACATGCACTCATCACCAAGCATAGTGAATGATCACATAAGATAGATAGGATAATATCAAGCATGCATAAGTGTAGCTTATGATCAAACACATGATCATCAATATCTCACAAGCATAGTATCTCAACCAAAAGCAAACAAAGTTTAAAAAACCACCAAATAAAGCAAGAGAGAACAAAAGCAACACACACACACTCTCTCTCTCTCTCTCTCGAAGCCTATGATCTATACATTTTTCTCCCCCTTTGGCAACAAGTTACCAAAAAGTTCATAGAAAATGCATAGTGCTAGATCGACTCTCAGGCTTGATCTTCTGGTGGTGGTGTCCTGATGACTCCAAGGACGCATGCTTCAGTTGAAGTAGAGGGTGCTGGAGTGGATGCTGGAGCTGGTTGCACTGGAACTGTAGGGGCAGTAGCTGGTGCTGAAGTTGTGCTCTAGTGTCTGTCACTGGCTGCTGCAGCTGACCTCTGGGCTCTGGGCACTCTGGCAAACACACTGGTGGTAGTCTTGCCTGTCTCCCGTGATATCATCCTCGCAAATGCTTCTACAACCGATCAATCTCGCCATTTTAACATCAAGGTCATGGAATTTGAGTTCCATGATTCTCTCAAGGCTCTCTAGATTCTGAGTGAGGGTGGCCAATCCTTTCTCAATCCTCAGTGTAAATGCTATCAAGTAACCAATATGCTCCTGTTTGGTTTTCAAGAAATATTCAGATGCATCCTCTTGAGTTGGCATCTTGGCAGCCTTCTCCTTCTTTGCCTTCTCCTTCTTATCCTGAGCTTGAAATGATTGTGGATCATTTTCATTCATGACAACCTCATTGTCCTCAAAGTCTGGATAAAGTGGAAAATGTTCCTTTTCCAACTGATATTTCCCTGTGCCCATCTTTGAGTTGATCAATTCCTAATCTGAGGTGCATATCCACAAAGACCTCTTCTCGATCTCTGCAGTCCTCTTCATTGTTTCAATTATTAGGCTCATGACTTTGAACTTCTGTGGCACATCAAACACATGCAGCATGTTGATGGCATGTCCTCTGATCATGTTGTGGTCACCAGACTTGGGCAACAAAGTGTGCCTCAGAATCCAATTGATGGTTGGCAACCCTGACAGCAGAAAGTGAACTGATCCAAACTTGTGAGTCTCTACTGCCTTGTCTGGGATCTCCTTGTACATGTGAGCCATGGAGTTGTGACCCAACTTCTTCTTTGCATAAATGTCTAGGTCATCCTCATTTTCCTTGGGGGCATTTATCAGACTTGCCCATTCTTCAACAGTGGATTGGTACCTCGTACCTTCAAACATCCAAACAATTCTACCATCTGGGTAAAAATGTGCCGTGGAGTAGAACTACATGATAAGCTCATCATTCCAGTTGGTGAACTTCTGTCCAACAAAATCAGCAACTCCACAAGCAACAAAGCTTTCTTGCACTCCAGGATAGTGCTGCTCATTGTCCCTGATGTAGGTCCAGTCGACCCACCTCATGTCACAGACTATAGGCTTCTTGTCCAACAGAATTGTTTCATAAAAGTCTTGTTGTTCCTTTGTATGGAACCTGTAGTCAACAACAATTCTTCTTCTTGAAGCATATGGATCTTCCATCCTCCACAGTCACAGCCCTGAATCCTTCCTGATTCTCATGTCCTCAGCCACAGGATGGGCATCATTGTGGTCTGGTATCTTGGGCTTGAGCTTTCTTAGGACCTGTCCTTCTTCATCCTCATCTTCAGCAACATTTGGCACTGGGGCCTTGTTCTTCTCAGCAGCTGGAATACTCCTAATATTCCTCTTTGGAACTTGCTTGGCCTTGGAGGCAGCTTTGGGTGCTTCCTTGGGCTTGGATGTTGCAGCCCGTGATCTGATTGCATCACCCATAAGCTTAGGTGCCTTAGGTGCTGGTGCAGCATCCTCTTCCTCTTCATCAGAATCTCTTCTCATAGAGGGCTTTCCAAGGACCTTGGCAGTTGTGGTTCTTGCTCTCTTCTTTTTCTTGTCCTGATCACCATCATCCTCTGATTCAATTATGAACTTCATAGTTTCACCAGTGGGGACTTTCTGAGGTTTGGAAGAAGTGACTTTCTTCTCAGGTGCTTCTTTGGGTTGAGCCTGAGCTGGCACTTGGGTGGACTCTCTGGCCTTTGGCATTGGTGTCCTCTTGGCAGGAACTTTCTTCTTCAGACCTAGTGAGGGAGTCTCGGACTAGGGGGTGTCCGGATAGCCAAACTATCATCATCGGCCGGACTCCAAGACTATGAAGATACAAGATTGAAGACTTCGTCCCGTGTCCGGATGGGACTTTCCTTGGCGTGGAAGGCAAGCTTGGCGATACGGATATGTAGATGTCCTACCATTGTAACCGACTGTAACCCTAGCCCTCTCCGGTGTCTATATAAACCGGAGGGTTTTAGTCCATAGGACGTAACAACAATCATACCATAGGCTAGCTTCTAGGTTTAGCCTCCTTGATCTCGTGGTAGATCCACTCTTGTACTACCCATATCATCAATATCAATCAAGCAGAGTAGGGTTTTACCTCCATCGAGAGGGCCCGAACTCGGGTAAAACATCGTGTCCCTTGTCTCCTGTTACCATCCGCCTAGACGCACAGTTCAGAACCCCCTACCCGAGATCCGCCGGTTTTGACACCGACGTTGGTGCTTTCATTGAGAGTTCCTCTGTGTCGTCACCGATAGGCTCGATGGCTCCTTCGATCATCAACAACAACGACGTAGTCCAGGGTGAGACTTTTCTCCCCGGACAGATCTTCATATTCGGCGGCTTTGCACTATGGGCCAATTCGCTTGGCCATCTGGAGCAGATCGAAAGCTATGCCCCTGGCCGTCAGGTCAGATTTGGAAGTCTGAACTTCACGGCTGACATCCGCGGAGACTTGATCTTTGATGGATTCGAGCCACAGCCGAGCGCGCCGCACTGTCACGATGGGCATGATTTAGCTCTGCTGCCGGACAGTGCCCTGGAGGCCGCACATGAGTTCGCTCCGACCCTCAATTCAGAGCCGGCTGCACAGATCGAGGACGGGTGGCTAGACACCGCCTCGGAGGCTGCAACCTCTATGGTGATGAAGCCGAATACTGACCTTGTCCCTTGTGATGCTCGTGACTCCGAGGTGCCGGACTCCTCGCCGGACTCCGAACCTCCCGCGCCCCTCCAATCGAATCCGATTGGGCGCCGATCATGGAGTTCACCGCTGCGGACATCTTTCAACACTCACCTTTCGGCGACATCCTGGATTCGCTAAAGTATCTCTCCTTATCGAGAGCCCTGGCCGAACTGCGGTCAGGACGGTTGGGATGCGGACGACGAAAAAATTCAAAGCCCACCCACCACCCACTTAGTAGCCACTGTCGACGATCTAACCGACATGCTAGACTTTGACCAAGACATCGATGGTATGGACGACGATGCCGAGATGACCAAGAACCAGCGCCATCGGGCACCGAAAGCCACCTCGTCATACGACATATACATGGTGGATATCCCAAAGGATGGGAATGGCGAGGAACATCGGGGAAGACCCTCCAAGAAACAGCCTAAGCGCCGGCGTCGTGGCGCCGCTCTAAGTCCCGCCACAAGAAGAATGGAGATTCCGAACCGAGATAATAACACCCTGATAAAGGCCAAAGACAACCCTCCAAAGAAGATTCAAAGACAGAGGACGGAGAAGCCAGCCTCATGAAAGAGCGGCGCATTTAAGAGGTAGAGGATGATAATTACATGCCTCTCTCTGGAGACGAGGCAAGCCTCCACGACGACGAATTCATCGTGCCTGAGGATCCCGTCGAACAAGAGTGTTTTAAACGCAGGCTTATGGCCACGGCAAACAGCCTCAAGGAAAAGCAGCAACAGCTTAGAGCTGATCAAGATCTGCTAGCCGACAGATGGACTGAAGTCCTTGCGGCCGAAGAGCATGAACTCGAACGCCCCTCCAAAAGCTACCCCAAACGCAAGCTGCTCCCCCGATTAAAGGAGGAGGCATATAAACCTGCATCACCAGCGCACAATACGGCTGACTGACCACCTCGTGGCCGCGACAAAGAGGCCTCTAGGCCCTCCACTAGAACCTTACCCTGACATCGCTCGAAAAGCACAAAGCCATAAGGGAACGCTCCGGACTTGCGAGATATATTGGAGGATAAGGCAAGACAATCAAGATCAATCTACGGATCGCATGGGCGCCCCATGATACGCGACAACATCCGTCGCACCGGGCACAGCAAGTCCGGCCGGGCCGAACATAGTAGACAAAGCTCGTTTGAGCTACGTCGTGATATAGCCCAATACAGAGGCGCCGCACACCCACTATGCTTCACAGATGAAGTAATGGATCATCAAATCCCCGAAGGGTTTAAACCCATAAATATTGAACCCTATGATGGCACAACAGACCCCGCGGTTTGGATCGAAGACTATCTCCTTCATATCCACATGGCCCGCGGTGATGATCTTCACGCCATCAAATACCTCCCACTCAAGCTTAAAGGACCAGCTCGGCATTGGCTTAACAGCTTGCTAGCGTAATCAATTGGTGTTGGGAGGACCCGAAGCCGCATTCCTTGATAACTTCCGTGGCACGATAAAGCGACCACCAGACGCCGACGACCTAAGCCATATAATTCAGCAGCTGCACGAATCGCCGCATAATTCGACACGGTTCTTAACTAAGAAAATCAAATCGCCGACCGTGCGGATGCGGAGGCCCTCGCGCCTTCAAACATAACATCCGCGACGAGTGGCTTGCCCGCACCGGGACAGAAAAGCCAAATCCATGGCAGCCCTCACATCACTCATGACCCGTCATACGAGAGGGCAGCTGGCTAGCCTGCAGCAACAACCTCAACAAAAATTCTGGCAGTCCGGATACCAAGGACCGCAACGGCAGGTCGCGTCGCAACAAGCACAAATGCCGCATTAACGACGACAATACTGAGGATATAGCAGTCAATGCCGGATTCAAGCTCCAAACCCGTCACGGAAAAAGCCATTCAAAAGAACTACTCCGGGTCCGTCCAATTTGGACCGAATACTCGACCGCTCGTGCGATATACGGCACCCCAAAAGCCAGCTAATCACACCAACAGGGACTGTTGGGTATTCAAGCAGGCAGGCAAGCTAATTGCCGAAAACAATGACAAGGGGATGCATAGCGATGACGAGGAAGAGACCCGACCGCCAAACAATAGAGGACAGAAGGGTTTCCCCCCACAAGTGCGGACGGTGAACATGATATACGCAACCCACATACCCAAGAGGGAGTGGAAGCGCACTCGTGGACGATACGCGATGGAGCCACGCCTCAAGTTCAACCCATGGTCCTCCTGCCCGATCACTTTTGATCGAAGGGACCACCCCACCAGCATCCGCCACGGCGGATACGCCGCATTGGTTTTAGACCCAATCGTCGATGGATTTCACCTCAGCAGAGTCCTGATGGACGGCGGCAACAGCCTGAACCTGCTTTATCAGGATACAATGTGCAACATGGGCATAGACCCCTCAAGGATTAAACCCACAAAGACGACCTTCAAAGGCGCCATACCAGTGTAGAGGCCAATTGCACAAGCTCGCCATACATCGAAGTGGTCTTCGATCCCGGATAACTTCCGGGCGAGGAGCTAATCTTCGACATAGTTCCGCTCATGCGGCTATCATGCTCGCTTTCGACGGACGCGCTTGCAAAGTTCAACGTGGTGCCGCACTATGCATACCTCAAGCTCAAGATGCCAGGCCCTCGAGGAGTCATCACGGTCAACGGAAACACTGAACGCTCTCTCCGAACGGAGGAACATACAGCGGCTCTCGCGGCAGAAGTACAGTGCAGCCTCTTAAGGCAATTCTCGAGTCCGGCCGTTAAGCGACCGGACACGGCTAAACGCGCCCGGAGTAACCTACAACAAGACCACCTGGTGCGTTCCGAGCACGTGTAGCAATGCGGCCCCAACCCCAGCCCTTGCAAAATTGCAAGACTGGTCCTTCGCGTACATCATTACGCTCTGGAGATACCATGGGCATAGGGGAGGCACGACCACGACAGCCCGTATCGCGCTTAACCACACCAGGGCCCCATGTGTGTCATCCTTTTTTTCCTTTTCTTTTTTTCTTATCCACAGGACTCCGTTCACCAGAGACCCTGTCCGGCAGTAGACCTGCCAAACTCACGATGCAACAGCCAGGAAAGGAGAAAGGCTACGACGAGTATCCAGGTGGTCTCCATTACGAGCATTAAATCTGTCTTATACACCATTCCGCAGCCTACCCCTCGGAGGGGACATGTTTAATAGTCCCATCCCTTGCTTATCAAGACTATTTGTATCGCTCGCATTCACGACAAAGATTTCTGAATAAACAATGCATCACTTTTTGCTTATAATTGCATTCCTTTCTTATAATGTATGTTCATTTATGACATGTTGCATCCGTACACTTTGGTACGGCTAAATACACCAGGGCTTAAGTTCCCCACATTATGGTGTGATAAGTCCTAACACTTTCACAAGTGCGGCACCTCAACTTATAGCATTATATGCATCGGCTCCAATCATGTCTTGGGTCAATAGTTGGGTTTGCCCTGCCCCATGTTTTGGTACCTTACATTCCATTGTATCGGCTAAGGTAGCAGACTGGAGAACCATCGCGATTGCGCCTCAGCTTGAGCTGGGCGAGCGCCTCAGTGGAGAAAGCTAAAACTGACCGTCATGATGAGGCGAGAGCCGGTCGCTGTTCGAGAGGTTTTTTCGAGTCCCTAAAGACTTATGCCGCTTAGAGCGAGGAACCGGCTTTGTACGGCCCAGGCGTGGATAGCGCCCCGAATTTGGCCTTTCGGACATTAGGGGCTTCGCCGAAATTTAAAATTATAGAATTCTATGGCTAAGTGAGAGTGTTCAAGCATTATAAGTCCGGTTGCCTCGTTCGTTGTGTTGAGCGCCTCCCTAGATGGACCCAAAAATGGGAACAAGAGTGCTCAAATTTATCCCAAACACCCCAGCACTCATGGCATGGGGGCTGAAGCCGACGACTTGCCATCTCTCAGATTTGATAAACGGCCGCACAGAAGGTAATATTTTAAATTAACAAGCGTTGCTTAGCGCACATGAACAAAGTTTTCAACGCACAGGATAACAAAATGCGAGTCTACTCAAATATTACAACTTTGGAGCACTCACCCGCAATAATGCGGGCACCCTTCAGGACACCCTTATAATACATCTCGGGCGTGCGATACTCCTTGCCCAGCGGTGGCGTGTCCGTCACAAGCTTCTCAGCGTCCATCTTGCCCCAGTGCACCTTAGCACGGGCAAGGGCCCGACGGGCACCTTCAATGCAGTCGGAGTGCTTGATGACTTCAACCCATGGACAAGCATCCACCAGCCGCTGCACCAGGCCGGTAGCTCCTGTGCATGGCCGCCTTTGGGCCACAAATGAACTATGAGGCCCTTCATGGCCTGTTCGCCACCTTGTGGAGCTCGACCAGCTGCTTCACTGGTCGCTAAGGGGCACTGGATGTCCGCCTCAAGATACCGAGACCAAGACCTTCTCCGCCGAGCTCCCTCCTCGGCCTCAGAGAAAGCGGCAAGATCGAGACACGCCATGGGCAGATCTGCGAACGCCCCGGAGAGCTCCGAATTCGGGTAAGTAATAGGTAATTCACATTCACATGCTTGCTTTGCATGAAAAATGCCTTACCCGCCGCTATTTTCTTCAACGCCTCGATTTCCTGGAGGGCCTTGTGGGCTTTGGCCTTAGTGGCTTTGGCACTCTCAAGAGCCGATGCAAGCTCGGACTCTTGAGTCTTCGAGTCGCGCTCCAAACTCTCATGTTTTTTCACGAGAGCCTTGAGATCTTGTTGTACCTCCGCCACCCGCGCCTCCTGTTTCTCTCGCCCAGCACGCTCCACGGCCGCATTACGTTCGGCCGTGGACACCGCCTCCTTCAGGGTCGCCACCTCGTTCGTGGCCCCTGGAGTACCCACGTTATCCTTGTCATTCCTCTTGCAACCAAATCCTTTTCTGTAAGGTACAACTTTAATAAGGTGTTACTCACCTTCCTTGTCCTCAAGCTGCTTCTTGGCACGGCCGAGTTCGCTCTCGGACCACTCGAGGATTTGCTTCAAAGCATTGACCTCCGCAGTCAGTGCGGCAGAGGTCAGTAGCGCAACCTACAATCCCATATTGACATATTTTTTTAGACTCCTGCGTATATCTTTTTAGATCCTCAATCCGGATTTTCTTTTCGAACACTGAACCGAGCATCAGGGGCTACTGTCTATGCGGTACTATTTAACATATATTAAAATCCTTACCTCAAAGCTCGTTAGAAGGTTGCAGATGCCTCGTCAGCCCGCTTTTGGCGAAGCCGAACCTTCAATCACCGCACTCATGACAAAGGCGGTGTTCCTCTTCGATGGAAGCGCCGCTGAGCGCCCCAGCAAGTTATCCGGCGCCTCGGTTGGGCGGAGGCCACTGGCATCACAGCCTTGCCCTTCTTGCGAAGGGCCGCCACCGACTCGGAACCACCGCAGTTCCAGCAGAGTCCGTGACGAAGTCCGGAGGTTGCCTGTGGCACCTCGGGCCTCTTCCTCCGGGTGGCTCCTCTGCGATCCCACCTCGGCGCTGCCGGCGCCACGGGGGGTGGAGGCGGTCGAAGTGAAGTACTATCCACATCCGACGATTTCAAGGACCCGCCGACGAAGCGGGAAGATCGCCCTTGGGCAGATCGCGAGGTTGTATGCGGCATTAGAAAGACACCATGTGGCTAAAAGAAAAATCATGAAGTTATTCGGGAGTCCGGATACTTACGATCTCGCCAGGCTTGGCCCTTGAGGGTTACCCTCGCCGCCCATTGCCGACGTTGGAGGAACAAACCGGGAAGGGTCCTTCCTTCTGATCCCTCGGCCTCCCTCGTTGGGAGGCCTTCCTCTTCTCTCTCCCCACAGGGAGAGGCCTCTTCGCCTCCTCCTCGCCCTCGTGGAGGAGTCCGCCTGAGTCATCGGACAATGCGTCCGACACCACGACGCCGGAACTCCTTCGATTCCGTGGCCTTCTTCTTGGCCTTCTTCTCGGCACTACGTAGTGTCGGACCAGCAGCCTGCCAAACGGGCATCCGCTGGTCTTCGGAAGGGAGCCGATAGTTAACCTGTCCGGACGCCGCCGCCGAACCTGTTAAAAAGTATTGGGAGTTTAGATCCCGCATAAAGTCAAAACATGAAAAGCAAGTGTCCCATAAAGGATAACATGGCTTACCTCGCCAAATTGGACACGGCGAGCTGAATCCGCGATCTTCGGTAGCGGATGCGGAGCTGGCGCCTTGAACAAGCACCCTCCTGCATCTTCGTACATAGTGTCGAAGAGCCCGCTCAAGGTCCGGTGCTGTGCCGGATCAAACTCCCACAAATTAAAGTCCCGTTGTTGGCAGGGGAGAATCCGGTGGACGAGCATGACCTGGATCATGTTGACAAGCTTAAGCTTCTTGTTCACCAGGGTTTGGAGACAGGACTAGAGTCCGGTCAGCTCTTCCGAACTACCCCACAGCAGGCCCTTCTCCTTCCAGGAAGTGAGCCGCATGGGGATGCCAGATCTGAATTCGGGGACCGCTACCCATTTAGGGTCACACGGCTCGGTGATGTAGAACCACCCTGATTGCCACCCTTTGATGGTTTCCACAAAGGCGGCCTCGAGCCAAGTGACGTTGGGCATCTTGCCCACCATGGAACCTCCGCACTCCGCTTAGCTGCCCTTCACAATCTTCGGCTTGACGTTGAAAGTCTTGAGCCACAAGCCGAAGTGGGGCTGGATGCAGAGGAAGGCCTCGCACACGACGATAAACGCCGAGATGTTGAGGATGAAATTCGGGGCCAGATCGTGGAAATCCAGGCCGTAGTAGAACATGAGCCCCCGGACAAAGGGGTGGAGTGGGAAGCCTAGTCCGCGGAGGAAATGGGGAAGGAATACCACCCTCTCATGGGGCCCGGGGGTGGGGATGAGCCGACCCTCGTCGAGGAGCCGGTGCTTGCGATGTCGCTGGACGATATCCGGCGCCGCAGCAGCTTGATGTGCCCTCCGAACGGAGGAGGCCATCCACTTGCCTCCCGCTCCGTACATGGCTGGAGAAGGTCGAGGTGAGATGTGCGGACTTGGGCGCTGGAGCTCGAGTGCGCGGAGATGGATAAGCAAAGGAGGAAGAAGGCGTAGGTAAAAAAGGTGGATCCTTATCCCCTTATATATGGACGAACGAAACTATGCGTCCCCACCGGCCTGGTAAAACTTGCTTATCTCCCAAGCGCAGCAATCAATGGCGCGGTTGGGTTACCCACGTCCGTATTGATGGGAATCCCGGAATAAGGGGAGCACGATCTCTGCTTCGACAAGACGTGCTAAGAAAACCGCTTCGCTAAACACGCTGAGGTGGTATAATAAAAACAATTCGAGTAAAGGCTTGGTTGTGGTGTGACGTTACGCCACAAAATACGTCAGCAGATTGAACTTGTGTAAATATTATTCTCTCTACGGTGGTATGTGGAATTTATTTTACATAGCCGGACACTATCCTGGTGTTCACAATCTTCTATGAATTATTCGGAGGAGGAACCCGCCTTGCAATGCCGAAGACAATATGCGCGCCGGACTCGTCGTCATTGAAGCCTGGTTTAGGGGCTACTGAGGGAGTCCCGGACTAGGGGGTTTCCGTATAGCCGAACTATCATCATCGGCCGGACTCCAAGACTATGAAGATACAAGATTGAAGACTTCGTCCCGTGTCCGGATGGGACTTTCATTGGCGTGGAAGGCAAGCTTGGCGATACGGATATGTAGATCTCCTACCATTGTAACCGACTCTGTGTAACCCTAGCCCTCTCCGGTGTCTATATAAACCGGAGGGTTTTAGTCCATAGGACGTAACAACAATCATACCATAGGCTAGCTTCTAGGGTTTAGCCTCCTTGATCTCGTGGTAGATCCATTCTTGTACTACCCATATCATCAATATCAATCAAGTAGGAGTAGGGTTTTACCTCCATCGAGAGGGCCCGAACCTGGGTAAAAACATCGTGTCCCTTGTCTCCTGTTACCATCCGCCTAGACGCACAGTTCGGGACCCCCTACCCGAGATCCGCCGGTTTTGACACCGACACCTGGCTTAGTGCTATGTGCAGAGCCATATTCCTTCTTGAGCACCACTTTCTTGGAAGTGGGCTCATCTTCCTCAGCTTTGTAATCTTCATCCTCTGAATCTGAAGTTCTTTTCCTCCTTTGCCTAGTTGCAGCCTTAGGCAAATTGCTAGGAGTACTTCTACTCCCTTCATCTGTAGTTGAGGGACTAGTGCCCTCACTCAAGCCCATCTGCTCTACTGACCTGTTCTGGCTATCACTCTGATCTGACATACTGCAAAAGTTGACTGCTGACCCTGTGAAGAGTTATAGATGAGATAGAATAGATGAGCATCACAAAATGCAGAGATTTTTGCAAAAGAATGATTCAAAAGTTTAGTTTTAGTTTTCCACAGAAAGCATTTCGGATCAACCGATTTTCAAACTCGGTGATACCGAAGCAGTTTTGGAACCTAAACTGATGATCTCGGTTGGACCGAGTCACAGTTTGATGGCACCGAGACTGCTAGGGTTTCATAGAATCCTCAAATCGGTCGCACCGATTAGTAATTCTCGGTCAGATCGAGAGTCACTAGCGCATAAGCCAAATCGGTGAGATCGAGTTTTTCAACTCGGTGGGTCCGAGATGGTTTTGGCGGAAACCTAACCCTAAAAGTTTGAATCTCATCTAATCTATGGACTACTTTGGCTGGATAGAAGAGTTTCAATCATGGCAAGACTCAATAAAAATACAATGTGCTTGGAATCAGACGTGGATAGCACAAAGATCAAGTCCATACCCTAACTTGGCGGTGGACTTGCTACGGCGGCAATGGCGGGGACGAAATCCGTTGACAGCGGCGGAGACCAGCGACAGGAGGCTGCTGGCGACGAGGAGACGATCCGGAGACCTCCAATGGCAGAGCGAGCTATTGCGCAGGCGAAGGGTTTCGGAGAAATTTGCAAAATTTTGCCCGTGGCTATATATAGCCAGACCCTGTCGGTGTGACCGAGTGGAACAACTCGGTGGCACCGAGATGCATAACTGTGTTCAGTTATAGCAAATCGGTGAGACCGAGAAGTTCAAATCGGTTGCACCGAGATTGAAAACTCAGATCAACTTAATGATCTCGGTAGGAGCGAAATGGAGGAATCGGTCTGACCAAGAATCACAAAGAGGTTTTGGAAGTTTAAGTCTATGACGAATCGGGGACTCCGAGTACTCCTCACACAGAGTGGTTCGAATCTGACTTGATCAAATTTTGTGATGTAGCATGAATAGAGTTTGAGATGAGAAAAACATAGATAGCTAAAGAAGGTTCTTAGGCATTCTTGTCCATCCACTTGGCTAAAAGAAAAGAACCCAAACAATCAAAACAACAAGTGGATGTCCTTGAATGAGTAAAATATGCACCAACATGCTCACACAATAAGATGGCAAATGAAATATGTGGCAAAGCATGCACAACCAATTCTAGCATCTATCAAACAATTGGCGATGACTAGGTCATCTATATATGAGTATATTGACTTAGGAGTCAAATGAGAACATTTGATCATAGGTCATACTCATCGTTTAAGCTCAAGTGGGGTTACCACTTTTACATAATGCATTGATGTGTTCACACCATTAGAGTTGCTTTGACTCAATTCTTAGAGTTAAGCTCCCCCTAGATGTGAGATCCCCCCTTAGAGGGATGAACTAACCTTGGGTTTTGTCAATGATGACTTCATGTAGGTGTTGAAGATGTGGATGCTGAATGTTGGTGTAGATCATTTGGAGAAATCCTTTGGAGTGAGTTGCACTTTCAACTTACCTACATGGGTTAGTGCCACAAGGAACAAACAAGAATGTCCATAGACATAGAGTGATGCACACACAAGATGATTTCCATGAAATCATTAGGTTACCTTGTCCCTTGCCTTACCAACATGAGGGTTTGTGACTCCTTGAACTAGTGCAAGATGTGGAAGTTGATTGCACTTGTTCTTGCCAAAATGATATGAGTGAAGAATGTTGGCGGAGTCACCCTCAAGAACTCTCTAGTTCTTCTTCTTTGGGATCCAAATCATCTTGATGGGAATCCTTGGAGTTGTAGTTGTACTTGATGAAGTAGAACTTGACGTAGTCTTGGGGACCCACTTGAACGAGGCTTTAGGTGCTTCTTAAATGCATCAATCTCTTCTTGAAGCTTGTCCTTGCCTTTGTTCTTGTGGTCTTGTGGTGGAAGATCATCTTGAGCTTGTGTTACCTTGAAGGAAGTAGGATCATACTTCTCTTGTTGAGGAACAAACTTCGTCTTGGGGTATTGATCTTCTTCCCACTCAACTCCATTGTCATTGAACTTTCGTTCAAAACCAACACCTTGATTCTTCCGGTGCCTTCCTTGCTTGCGCACAATTTCCTCGAATTGGTTACTCCCGGCAAGGCTCTTGTAAATACCTTTCTCTATAATTCCCTTTAATAAGCTATTTTTTGCTCAAGTGTAACTTGGCTAAGAGAATCATTAGTGGAATCAAGAGAACTACTAGAAGCAACAATATTGGATTTGACATTATTATTGTTACTACTAGAGGAAGTATCTTTCTTGTACTTGTTACTAGACTTGACTTGAGGCACGTAAGTAGATAAGAGTAAACGCTTGGCAATGTAAGAAGAACTTTTCTGGCGGAGATCATCATTGATTGCTTTTAAGAACTCATGATCTTGCTCAAGATTGAGTTTTTGAAAGCGTAATTTCTCATGAGCCCTTAAAAGTTCTCGATGATCTTCGTAGATAGTTTCATGAGCTAACTTAAGAGAGTTTAGTTCTTTAGTTAGAAGCTCAATCTTCTCCTTATCATTGTCATTCGTTTTATCTTGATTAGCATGATTAATTGACATTTCATCATAGTATTCATCACTAGAGTTGTCAACAAGTAAATCATCATCCACAAGCAAGTCATCTTCATCACTATTGAAATCAACATACTTAGGATGTGTTACCTTTGGACCTTTGGCCATGAAGCATCTTCCAACACCTTCATTTGGTGAGTCAAATATGTCGTAGGAGTTGGTTGACACAAGTGCTAGACCGGCAACACCTTCATATTGAGTATATTCGGAGTCGGAGTGATAGCTTCTCTCGGAGTGATTGTCGGAGTCGGAGCCGGATACCCATTCACCAACATGAGCTTGTTGTCTTTGTTTTGTGTAGCTCCTTGATGACTTGTCCTTCCTTTCCGAATCCTTGCTTCTCCGTGAGGGTCTTCGTTCATAATGATCATCTCTACTCCTCCTCTCTCTTGGTGGTGATTCTTCTCTTTTGCTCCTTCTTCTTGGAGAATCTTCTTTCTTTGTAGGGTGCCATACACTCATTGAGTAGTGTCCGGTCTCCCACAATTGTAGCAATTGCGCCTCGACTAGAAGATCTTTTGTCATTGTAAGACCTTGACTTGGAGCTTCTTTCTTTGCTTCTACTCTTGTAGAATTTGTTGAAGTTCTTCACCATTAAGCTCAATTCTTCATTGAAGGTTGGTTTCTCACTTGATGATGTGGGGGCTTCACTTGAGGCTTTGTAAGCACCACTTGACTTGTTGTGAAGTTCCTCCTTATCCTTGAGTGACATCTCATGAGCAACAATTCTTCCAATGACTTCCGTTGGCTTGAGATCTTTGTAGTTTGGCATCATTTGAATCAATGTGCACGCGGTATAATACTTTCCATCCAATGCTCTTAGAATCTTCTTGATGATGAATTTGTCGGTCATCTCTTCACTCCCTAAGCCGGCAATCTCATTTGTGATAAGAGCAAGCCTAGAGTACATTTCAGTGACACCTTCACCATCCTTCGATTTGAACTTGTCGAGCTGACTCTGGAGCACATCCAACTTGGATTCCTTGACGGACTCAGTACCTTCATGCATATCAATCAAAGTATCCCAAATTTCCTTTGCATTCTCAAGACGGCTGATTTTGTTGAATTCTTCGGGGCACAATCCGTTGAATATGATATCACAAGCTTGAGCGTTGTATTGCATCATCTTCAATTCTTCCGCATTAGCTTCACAGTTCGGTTCTCTCCCATCAAAGAATTCACCTTGCAAGCCAATACAAATAATTGCCCAAACAGCGGGGTTATGTCCAAGAATATGCATTTTCATCTTATGCTTCCAACTAGCAAAATTAGTACCATCGAAGTAAGGACCTCTACGGTGATAATTTCCCTCACTAGACGCCATACTCTCCTAGGTTGTGAAACCAAGGCTATGACCACCAAAAGCTATGGAAATCAAAGCAAATGGAGACCAAAGCTCTTGAAGTATGTCTAGAGGGGGGGGGGGTGATTAGACTACTTGACCAATAAAACCTTAACCTTTTCCCAATTTTAGAGTTTGGCAGATTTTAGCTACTTTAGGACAAGTCAAGCAACCATCACACAATTCAAGCAAGCATGCAAAGAGTATATAGGCAGCGGAAATTAAAGCATGCAATTTGCAAGAAAGTAAAGGGAAGGGTTTGGAGGATTCAAACGCAATTGGAGACACGGATGTTTTTGGCGTGGTTCCGATAGGTGGTGCTATCGTACATCCACGTTGATGGAGACTTCAACCCACGAAGGGTAACGGCTGCGCGAGTCCACGCGGGGCTCCACCCACGAAGGGTCCACGAAGAAGCAACCTTGTCTATCCCACCATGGCCGTCGCCCACGAAGGACTTGCCTCACTAGCGGTAGATCTTCACGAAGTAGGCGATCTCCTTGCCCTTACAAACTCCTTGGTTCAACTCCACAATCTTGTCGGAGGCTCCCAAGTGACACCTAGCCAATCTATGAGACACCACTCTCCAAGAAGTAACAAATGGTGCGTTGATGATGAACTCCTTGCTCTTGTGCTTCAAATGATAGTCTCCCCAACACTCAACTCTCTCTCATAGGTTTTGGATCTGGTGGAAAGAGGATTTGAGTGGAAAGCAACTTGGGAAGGCAGAGATCAAGATTCATATGGTAGGAACGGAATATCTTGGCCTCAACACATGAGTAGGTGGTTCTCTCTCAGAAATGGTAAGTTGGAAGTGTAGGTTCGTTCTGATGGCTCTCTCCACGAATGAAGAGCAGGTGGAGTATATATAGCCTCCACACAAAATCTAACCATTACACACAATTTACCAAACTCGGTGGGACCGAATCGTTAAACTCGGTCGGACCGATTTAGTAAACTTAGTGACCGTTAGTGATTTTCGGTGGGACTGACATGCATCTCAGTGAGACCGATTCGGTTAGGGTTAGGGCATAATGTAATCTCGGTAAGACCGATTACACAAACTCGGTGAGACCGATTTGGTAATAAGCTTTCCAAAGAGTTGGTCAGGTAAACTCGGTGGGACCGATTTGCTCTTTTCGGTGAGACCGAAATGTTACAAAAAGGAAACAGAGAGTTTACATTGCAATCTCGGTGGGACCGATCGCTCACTTTGGTTAGACCGAAACGTTATGAAGGGAAACAGAGAGATTACAACCCCATCTACCGAGATCCCTATCAGTAAGACTGATTTGCTTAGGGTTTGTGGCAGTGGCTATGACTTTTGGAATCGGTGGTGCCAGATAGGAAGAATCGGTGTGACCGATTTTGGCTTTGTGTTTAGGTCATTTGTGGATGTGGGAAAGTAGTTGAGGGTTTTGGAGCATATCACTAAGCACATGAAGCAAGAGGCTCATTAAGCAACACCTCATCCCTCCTTGATAGTATTGGCTTTTCCTATAGACTCAACGTGATCTTGGATCACTAAAATGTAAAATGAAGAGTCTTGAGCTTTTGAGCTTGAGCCAATCCTTTGTCCTTAGTATTTTGAGGGATCCACTTTCATCATCCATGCCATGCCATTCATTGAGCTTTCCTGAAATAATAGTCTTGGAAGAGCATTAGCTCAATGAGCTATATGTTGTTATGAATTAGCAAAACCACCTAGGGATAGTTGCACTTTCAGTAATGTGCATGGATGAATAAGGAATTTGGTTTTACAAGTAAAACTTAGAACTTACGGTTCTTGCGAACATGCATTTTGGTAGAAACAACAAACTAAATAGCAGTAAACGATAGGGAGTATGAGCAAATTAAACAGCAGTTGAGGATAAAGGCTTTAGAAGGACTGACTTACATTAACAGTTAACACCAGCTTTATAATGCCCTTCTCCATGTCAAGGGAAGGATAACTCAAGAATTTCAGCACATAATCTTCTTCATAAGCATTTCCTGTACTCTACATTTTCTAGAGAGTAATTATAGATATGATAATACTGGAAGGGATAGAGGATAATGAAGATAAGATGCAGATTGATGCTACATAATCAACTACCAATCCCTGGAAGTACAAGCATTACATGACAAAATGTACTCACAAGAGCAATGGGCCACACTTCTGCACTGGCATTCTTTGTGTATTCTACTTGTTGGAAGATTAAATATAGATATGATCTTTTTTAGTAAATGGTGGGCGAGGGAGATAAGATGCAGAATTCTACACAATGAACCAATCCCTCTTCCCATAATACAAGAGTGTTTTAAACATTAGTGTACTGTACAAAACATTCTTATATTATGGGACGGAGGGAGTAGCTATTAATGTAAGTACAGTGATAGACGATGTTCAGTCCTTACAAGAGGACTGCAGAGCTAAACCTCTTCAAAAGCATTGGGTTGATTCTAAATTTATGTAAGAGTCATACGGATCTTATAATGTCCACCAAATGGACGATTACGAGGCTAACGTGTGCAGTGATGCTACATAATCAAACAACTATGGAAGTAAGTATGGTCATACAGGGCAGGAGGTACTCACAAGAGCAATGAAGTGTGCTGCAATATAGTTGCGAGATTCTGTGGTCCCTTGAGAACGAATGTTCTTCTGCTAACAGTTTTCGTACAAGTGAGGCATTAAGGCAAATGCAGAAATGTAGTTCAAATTGTGATGTGATATCATAGACAGTACCTTACGCTGCAGCCGAGACCAATGTGTAACAAGATTATTCCAGTCACGGTCGGATAAATGTAGCACCGGAGACTTTACAAAAATTTTAGTTTAGAGGCTTGCCATCGAAGTGCGCTTGCCTCAGGTAGGAACGATACTTGATCAATGAGTGCTTGAAAAGCGCAACCAACCCTTGCTCATCTTCACTATCCAGTTTGCTCCTCGCCTATTTAAAAGAATGAAATCTTGTGTCTTCTGTCAGCAGAAACATATGCAGTAATGACCATGAATAACATTAGTACATTAATTATGCGTAAGTTGCGGAGGAAGACTTGAAATTGTTCTATGTCTGCGGTAGAATCTTTCCATGAAGGAAAGATGCGCACAAAGTTCCTGACAACAATATAAGCTTCGTCTTCTAAACTAGGAAGAAATGGAACAGGGGTCCTATTTGCTACAATTGGGGCTCTCTCTCGAAAAGGGATTTGGCAACTGGATTTGGTGTACTCTTTCTTTGGAATGGGGTTTTGCATCGAGAGTTGGTGCTATGTCAACTGGCATAATCATACTGTTTGCTACAGTTGGGGTTTGCTGAGTTGGGGCATCAGAAATGACCAGTGTAGTAGGCTAGAGTTTGCTAGAGTTGGAGTGTTTTGTGGGTCAGGTGATATTGCAACTACACCTAATGGGCTATTTGATTTATCAGGTGCCACTACCTTTTCCAAATACTTTGCTTGTGCTCCTCCACGATCAGCAATCGCCTCTTCCTTTTGAACGCCGATACACAAGAACAACATTTGAATGGATAAATATGGTATGATGACAGATGGAATATGTACTGAAAATGGATAGGCAGGGCGTATTCACATACACGATGTGTAAACTAAGCTAATGGCAGTTCAAGAAAGTAGAAGCAATGCAAAGCATCAGTTGCTAGATATGTGCGACCAATGTAACCTTGGAAAGTTAGAGCAAGCACCTTGATGGGTGAATAAGATAGGGCATCTTCCTTTGTCTCCTCCACTAGGGAGCTACATTGACTTAGGTCTCCCTCTAGCTCAGAATCACTGTTAGGATCATATTCTGAGCATGAATATGTAGGTGGAGAGCGTTTGCATTGCATTGCATCCAGACTTGATTTCAGTCCCTTAATGCCAAGTTTGACAACCATGGCATTGTTCTGCTTTATTCTTTTCATGCACGCAAGCTCATAATCATTATGATGCTGTTCAGAATCTCAGATTCATGAAAACACAAAAAGTAGTCAGATTATCTATGGAATGCATTGCGGCTTCAACTCGAAGAGTGTCTCCCTATAAACCCCTGCATATGCAAAGTTCACCCCCAACCGTGCTGACCAGACCACACACAGAAATACAAACCCCTTATGTCTCTATAATAGGCAGACACACATTTCAAAATTGAAGTAGGAACATTATAATCATATGAAATTCATATTTGAACAAATAAACTAAGGAATTATGAGTGGCATAATGTTTAGCTTCAAGGGTGGAGTGTTGGTAGTGCGACACAAAGCAAGTAGGCAGATTGTATTCAATGTAAAAGATCGAAACCTATGTAAAAGCTGGAAATGACACTTTCTTTCTATACAATGCAGTGTTCGTTGCCCACACATGATGGAAGAGATCACATAAAGAAATACTATTCACTCATGTCTATGGTTCCAGTATTTAGAAACAGGGTGGTCCACCCTAAAAGAATATTGACAACAAATATGACAAGGCAAGCATAGATGTAGTGAATCAATCATTTACTTGTGAGCTTACTAGGACAAGTATGCAGAATTGTAACTGCAGTAAGAGACCATCCAAAATCTGAATCAAGAAGTTTGTCTAGCACTTATTATTTGCAACTAATCGACGTGAATAATTGGATATTATATGGAATGAGTAAGAAAGACAAGTAAAATTGTCAACAAACCTGGCTTGCAGTAGTAATCTGGGTCACTACGACCAACAATCCAAAATGACTAGTGTCTGTTCCAAGGGCTGGAATTTTGAAAACCCTGTGAACTTTACAGGTACTAAAGATTACCGAAATACATTTGAACCATTAAGTGTAGGTAGCACTGAGCACACAACAAACCCTAATGACAGTCCTGCCTAATGAGTAATGAATCAATTAGAAATGGGTGATGAGGAGTGGCTGCTGAGTGTTGAGGACCTATCTCAGGATAAATCGGGTTGGCTTGGTGGGTGCTGCACACCTGAGCCCTGAACGATCTGGGAAGGTAGGCACGGCTGCGCGCCCGGGTAGCGGTGACGTTGTTGGGCGAGGGGCTCCTGACCTCCTGTTGGTCCGGCGTATCCTCCTAGAGTCATGCCGTCCGGGGACGGCAAGTCGCAGGCGAGGCAGGCGGCTGGGGGCTAGTAGAGATCGGAAGCGCGCATTAGAACAGAGGGGAATCGGGGCCTGGGATGACCCAAAATTCCAGGGTGGGCCGGCCCACCATGGGCACCCTGTAGAGATACACACCCGAGCGGCGAACATGCATTTTCGAAACTAATTTAGGAACATTTAGCTGACCAATTAAACGACTCTGTTTTAATGATATCAGATTCATATTTGAACAACTAAGCTTGTTTAGCTTGAAGGGTGGAGCAGTGCTATTATGACACGAAGCACGATTCGATCTGATAGTGATCATAAAAGGGGAAACTCTCAAGATATTTTTTAGCAAAAGAGGGTTTCCCCTCCGATTTCTATTAAAGAAACCACCACGGAACCAACATGATCAATTAAACCCTAAGCATGATCAATTAAACCGTATTATGACTGTGCCATGGCAGATTTGAAGCTGCAAACCAGAGAAATGATATTTAGCATCCATTGTTTGCTTCGAACTAAGAACTAAATTCTAAGAGCTGAAGAGAAAGTAGAGTAACCAAGTTAAGATCTATTTTCTGGTTGAGATCAAAAAGTTGAGGAGATATGAAGTACCACCTCTCTTGCGGCGCCATGTAGGCATCGGGGGGTGCAATGGCTATTGATGGCATTAAAGCAGATCTGCGACGGTAGATGGGTGCATCGGGGGATAAGTCCCGTTGCGGTGGAAGAGAAGGTCGTGTGAGCGGCCCCGGCAAAGAGGATGACGACGCTGATGAAGCGAGAGGACGCAATGCAATGCTATTGGTCCGTCGCCGTGGATGAGAAACATCCATCTCTAGCAGTGGACGACGCGGTGTTGATAGGCGCTCCGGCATGGTGGAGGACGGTGGCGATGGAGGTGGTGGAGGACGGCGGCGATGGATGGGGTGGAGGACGGCGGCGATGGATGGGGTGGCGGACGGAGGCTGGTGTGGGGATGGTGGTGTTCTAGCGCAGATGGTGTATGAATGGGAAAATGGAGGTAGAGGTACGGGGAACCATGTTTTTGGGATGCGCCTATCTAAAATATGGGAAAGTTACAAACTTAGCCCCCGTTTAAAATTTGGACGTCTCGACGGTTGGGGATAGGACGGTAATCTCGCATCTCGCTAATATTTGCCTAGAGCGATTTTGGGCGAGGAGAGGGTGGTTCGCGCCCATGGTTGGCGCCCATGGTGTATGAACGGGGCTGACAGGTAGGGCGGCTGTGTCACATCTGAGTGAAGTTACAAACCTGCCCCTATTGAAAATATTTGCCTACATCGATTTCGGCTTAGTCGAGTTTGTTTTGCCGCCCACCGTGTATGAATGGGGAAATGGAGGGAGAAACAGAGGTCTTTCGGACGAGCTTGAATCAAATGTGTTTTGCCGCCCATGTTTGGCGCCCACCGTGTCGGAATGGGCTCAGAGGCGGTCGTGTCACGTCTAATTGAAGTTACTAACCTACCCCTATTTAGAACAGTGGAAATCAGGCCGATGGATTGTCCGTGTAATGGGTAGACAGTAATTTCCATCTCCCAAACACTTGGCTTCGGGCAGCCGACATGGGAGTGGACATTTTGCCGCTTCTTTCAAACTTTCAAACAATAAGAATCCTTGTTTACCGTGGCAACTAAATTAGAATCCATTTTGTATTCCTATACGAATCTTTATAAACCATTCTATGTGTTTATATATATCTTCAAAAGGATGACCAAGATGTATTCCACTGTCATATATGAATATGGTTTACAAATGCCGATACTCAAATTCAGAAGCTAGAATCCAGTTTAAGGTGAATTCAAATATTAGGAACACTTCATGTCCAACTCAAATGTCACACGCAACATAATGTGTACTCCCATTTAGATATGTACACAAGCGATGTATCAAGATTCAAATACCGAGTCAATCAACCAAGAATGTACAGAACTAACAGCCATATGAACACTTATAGAGTATATGGATCAATAATATCAACTAACATACATAAGCCAGGCCGCTGTACTTTTTTGCTACAATAGCATCCTTTTTTAGCCAAGCTACTACAACATCTTGGCCCTTTCCGATGCGTGCCACTTATGGTCCATCTATTCTACTATTATTGCTGAATGTACATTCAGCCCGATTGGCATATTTGTAGGTTTGGCACAACAATCAAAATGAAATGTCTCCGAGTCTTATCAATTAATACAGACTTGTGCTAAAAAAAATTACAAACAAAAAACAATTATTACATGATCTCTAAACAAATGGTTTGATTGATTACATGAACAAACAACACAAAGGTTATTCAATGATGGAAAGAACATTTCACGTATGATTTACCAAGTGGAATTTAATTTCCTTTTTTCCTTCAGGACCTTAACAATGTGGTTAGTCTTAGCTTGCTTCGTTTTGAAATCCACCAAATATTTAATGGTTGTCTTGAGTACTGCTTGTGATTGTGCTGTTTGCTTCCTCAACATGTCAACTTCATCTCTAAGTGCAGAAGCAGAATCTCTTTCTACCACTAGTTTAGCCTCTAGATCATCAGTAGTTGGCAATTCATGATGCACGATTAGGCCGGTGCCACTGTTGTGGGATGATACAACGTCCATGGGGATTAACAGGCTGTGGCATTATGTAATCAGTAGCAAACTAAATTAAGCCAAGCAACGTAATTGAACAATTTTGCAATAAGTGGCTAACTAAAATTCCTGTAAGGTGTAATGGCGAACTTATGCTAGTTCTTTGTACAGCACACCGCAACTTCTTTTTAAACACAAGGTAGTACGAAGGAGTCCATGGCATCAATTGCTTGGATACGCAGTCCCAATACTTCTTTCTTCCCACACTGCATTGGTAAGTCGAATGGTTAATCTGGTAAGATGGTGCATCTTTGATATGTTATATGAGGACGTGTAGTCAGACTAGTTGTAGCCACACACATCACATCGGCTTTTATCAGATATTTCATGCGATTACTTTTGGCATATCAAGATCTAAGCAATCTACAATAGGATGAAAAGACTGGCATCCTTCACATTATTGGCGAACTCAGTTCATAGAAACAAGCAATTCAACCATTCTGTGGGTAAATCAAAAGCGCCACTGGAATATTTTTCACTACCCCAATCATACATGCAAAAAGGGGCGACGCCACCATAGGGGCTGGTATGGGCGGCCGCCTCGGGTGGCTGGAAAGTGTGCACCTAGTTTGAATTGTCCAGGTTGGCCCAGGCTAGTTTTGTTCATCCCAACGCACGAGCAGGCAATGTAAAAAATGAAGAAAAATGTTTCAATTTGGATGGTCCAATAACATAAGTGCAAGGCAGGCCCTACAACAGGCTCGCGGCCCAAACGAGCGCCTCCCACATCCATCGACAGCAGGAAAAAAAATCCCAATTCATTCGCTCCAGCCTCCAGTCTGGTTCGCTCCTAACCTAGCCGCTGCTGGACAGACTGACACAACACTTCCTCGCGCCCTCATTGGAGGGCGGTCGCCGGGCTTCAAGCGAACGGAAGGATAAGAAGATGAAGATCCAACCATGGGTGTAGCCTGCGCGGGAGGCAGCGGCGGCAGCACGGGCATGGCGTCGAGCTTGTGCAAACGGACAGTCATAGCTTGCAAGAGTAGCATGCGCAACGAGCAGGTACATCACATCCGTGATTATATCTAATTCAACTCTTCAATTTCCGGCCAATAGTTAAACCTGACGGTGTTGTAAAACTGCTTGTATGTAGGGAATCTATGAGAAAATGAAACCAATTTCTACTTATTTTATAACTCCCCAATCAATACCGAATCGATCAATCTGATGTATCTAATCAAGTTTCTGGTGCAAACATACAAGCTCATGTTGTGCTTGAGCCTGAAGTGTCTAATGAACAGACTGCTAATGAAGGATTTGATGCAAAGATTTTACATGCTCCTGGTGATAAACATATAGTGTATAATGAGGGATCTAATGCAAGCATTTTGCAAGCTCATTGAAGGATTTAGTGTCTAATGATGATCTGCTATGTTGAGAGAGACATAGAGATTTGCAGACGTTGATGATAGGCAAATTATAGTGCATTTTCATAGCTTGAGGAAACATCGAGGCCATCCACCAGAAAGTCCCCGTATCATGACAACATAGCATAAACACTTTTCTAATCTGTTGTTTGAAACTATTGGCATACTTGTGCAGGATAGATATATTGATATGCAGTTTGCGCCCTGGTTATAGGTGCAATTACACTTTGATATTTTCAGCCAGAGAACGAATAATTCAAGCAGGTACAGACCATGTTTGTAGTCCTTGTACACCATGTTGCATTTTGTGTTTTTTGGTGCTTGCATCAGTTAGTGTTTATAATCTGAACTAGTTTGGGTCATTAGCTGGTTTTCAAAGTGCATGTAGCTTCACATTTGTTGATTTCCGGAGTGCAAGTGCCTTCATATTTTTTTAAGTTAAATGTTCGCCCCTGGTAACTTGAATTCGTGGATCCGCCACTACACACAAATCATACACGAATGCCAGTACGAATTAAATGAAATGTAGGGACTTACGCTAGCTCGTTGTACAAGCTCACTGCAGCTCTGCTTGTGCTTGGGATGTTCCATGTACAAGTCCATGTTACCACTTGCTTGGATGTGCAGGCCTTGTGCTCCTTGCATCCCCCTCTGCATTTTTGACACGGCGAATGGTTGATCAAATAAGAGGAATTGACCTTGATGTTGTACCAGAGGACAGATACTTACAAGGTTATACAACTGTGCAGGATGTGTACCAGATCCCATAGCGCCATCATGCTTCACTAAAAAATGGATTTGCTTGTTTCAGATGATATCTCCAGAAGAAGTAAGAGTTAAAGTCAGAGTTGCATAGGCGTGTAAGCTAAGAGAGCAGTGAAAGGATATCCAAACATCGTCAGAACAGTGCACAAGGGAGTGATGTGTGGATACCTAGTTCGGGCCGGCATTTGGGCATGCTCGCCTAGCTAGAGTGTGGGTCACTTCAGAGCCGTTGAGGGTGATGCGCTGGCGTTGGTTGGCCGCGCACGGATGTAGATCTTGAGTGGCAGCGAAGCGCTATGATGCGGTGGACGAGACCATTGGTGAAGCCCCAATGGCCTCGGGGGGTGGAGGTGTGACATTGTGCTTGTTGAAGTAGCCCCGGTGAGTTGGTAGACGGCGTCGGTGAAGCGCACCTGATGCGGTGGAAGTTGGTGTCTGTGAGACATGTCGGTTGCGGCGGCCAACATTGTCGGTGGACCACCCGGTGCGGTGGACGAGGGCGTAGATGAGGTAGCTCTGGTGCGGTGGTGAAACGCAACCGTCGTCTTTGTCGTCCGGCACAGAGGTGGGGAAAGAGACGAGACGAGGGGCGATTCGAACATTGCTTGGGTTGGCGGCGAATTAGGCATTTGAGCAATTTGGGCGCGGAAGAGGACGGTGGAGAAGGGAGATTTTGCAGGGCTGGAATTGGGGCCGCCAGATATTTCAATCCGAAACGTGGAAGCATGAACTTATTTTGTCGTCGTCCTTTTTTGGGGGTGGGGGAGGGGGAGAGGGGAGGGAGGGAGGGGGTGGGTGGCTGGGGGCTACACGTCCATCCGACACACGCGACCACCATGACACGACCCTGGTCTGCCTGGTGCGCCTACATTTGAGAATGCAAACGAATATTCTTACATTTGCAAATGAATCTGTATGTATTACCATGCCCGTGTTTTCCTTTCAATAATTAGTCATTCGAAACGAGATACTCCCTTCGTTCAGTTTTGTAAGTCGTTTCAGACAACTTAAAATGAACTGTTTTGCACATTGTCTGAAATGTCTTTAAGGTCTTATAAAAGTGAACAGAGGGAGTACTATAAATTAATTAATGAGGAGTTATTTGAAAAAAAAAATGAAAACGGTATCCACGGTATCCACGCTAACGTGGATTAGAGTGTGTGTCACATAATTAGTTATTTGAATTAGAGTGTGTGTCCCGTAGCGATCTCCAATTCTAACGTGGATTTCGCATTTCACTGTATCCATGCTACTTTTTAAAACAAATTCATATGTATATGATGAACACCATGGTAGTGAGAATTTTTTTGGATGGAATCAAACATATGACCTACAAAATAGCACAACAAATCGAGTCAATGTCAACTTTTCGAAACCTAGACTGGCACGAATTCGAAATAATTACCCATATGCATGGTCCTCGGTTCAAATCTTACAATGTACACCGAATTGAAACATCGATATTAAGTCTCGTACTATCTACATTCAAATGTTGTTTTTAGCCCCCCCCTCCGCACACACGCTACATACTTCCTGTATTGGTCAATCTTCCTCTCCTAACCACCTTAGGAAGCTATCAGTTTCCAACACAAGTTCATTCTTTCTCTCCATGTTTCGATCTCTAACTCTCTCAACTACACAACCCCCCTTTTCCACTCTGTTACCAAATGTATTTACCTCACACACCCACCATTGTACCCCATGTCGAGCTCTCTCTCCCTCCCTCTCCCTCTCACCCTCTCGCGCTAACATGCATTGCCTATCTAGCCCCCCAACCTCTCGTGCGCACGCACGCACGTTGTCTATCTAGGTCACTCCCTCGAGGCTGTCTCACTCTTTCTGCCGCACGGCGGGCCACACTCGCTCAATCTCGCTCTCTTTATCTGAGTCTCGTTTAACCTCGTTTTCTTTCACACACAAATGATATATCTCCCTGTCCGGGCCTCGATCGACACACTCTATACTCTCTCACGCAGATTGTCTATCTAGGTCAGTCCATCCAAGCCGCCCCCACTCTTTCGACCTCTTGGGGGTCCACGCTCTCTCAATCTCTCTCTCTCTCTACACACACACACATACACACACATACCTCTCTCTCTCTCTCTTTGTATGTCTCGATTGACCTTGCTCTTTCTCGGTCAAAAATGATATATCACCATGTTTGAGCCCAGTTCGACCTATTCACATTGTATACTCTCTCACGTACATTGTCTATCTAGGTCACTCTCTCCAACCCGTCTCACTCTTTCGATCGCACGACAACCCTATGTGATCGATTGACCTTGCTTCCTCCCACGCACAAAATATATCTACATGTCTATGACTGGATCATCTCTCAAGCTCTATCTTACAGCCCTCACCCTTGCCAAAAGCTCAATCGGACAATATCTCTCCAGAGCATATATATCTGTTCAATGAATGTCGGACCACACTCACTTTGTCTCTCTATCTATATGTCTTTCGATTGACCTCGCTTTCTCACGCCGTATCTTCCACGCATTGAAGCTACCTCTCCATCCCTCGCAAAGCCAGAGCTATTTACATTGCGAGGGGCGCTCCAACCCTGGATTAATTTGTGTAGGCATTTATTCCGGTCGGTTTAGATTATATTTTCGTAGCATTCGGCCCACAACTACTCCAAACACCATTGCAACCCCCGCAACTCCCCTAGTTGATTTCCCTCTGGCTCGGTCATTGCTCTCTCACACGTCCTTTCTCGCCTTCAACGTCGCACCATGGTATTATTGCAAAAAACTCTGTTGCTCTCTTTAATTAGGGAAAATTTTGTTTTTGCCACTCTAGATTTTGCCAATTTTCCTTATACCACTCTAGATTTTGACATTTCACTTTTGCCACTCTTAGTTTTTGACAATTATCACAATTGCCCTTCTAGTGGCAAAAGCAAAATTTTCAGAGTGGTAATTGTGATAATTATCAAAAGCTAAGAGTGGAAAAAATGAAATAAAATTATTTTGTTTTTGCCACAAAATGGAAATTGTGACAATTGTCAAAAACTAAGAGTGGCAAAAGTGAAATGTCAAAATCTGGAGTGGCATAAGGAAAATTGGCAAAATCTAGAGTGGCAAAAACAAAATTTTCCCCTTTAATTATTATAAATAAGCTACAAAACTACACACCAATTGTCCACTTGGAATGGAACAAATTTCGACCCACAAATTAAAGTGCTACAAACTACACACCGAGGGGCCCACATGTCATGAAACAAATTTGGACCCATATACAAATTAAAAAATAAAGGACGAGGATCGAATATGCGACCAGGGCCTTTAAGCCGCACGTCAATAGGCAACATAAGTAGAACATCAATGTTTGTTGTACCCCCCTTTGTTCACATAATGTTTTTATATTACCACAACCTATTTAATGGATAACATGTAATATTATTTTTAGTACTGTTCTCCTTCACTTACTGGTGGGTTCCATGTGTGCTCTCTATCTCTCCTCCCTTTCTGCGTTTAGACGCACGGGAAAACATGAAGAACTCACAGGCGATGTTACCGTTGACCATATCTAGACGCGTTCACAAGTTACAACACCAGTTTCACGTACTAGCAACACTAGTCAGTGTGTACGTGCAAAACACGTTAATTTGGAAGTATATTAAGTGCATGCGGATATTAAGTAGGATATTATTTGCGTGTTATTATGTGATTAGCACTATTTTTGGTATGAAATTAACTGCACGCTAAACGTGTTGAGCGCTCGACATTGAAGCAGTCTAGGCTGTTGGATGACAAGGAATACATGTTGCTTGATGACGTTTTATATTTAATTTGATACGGCTCTAGCAGAACATTCAATCGATCAAACCATAGATTTCGTTCAGTCTGACTCCGGCTTTAAATTATACGACGATCGATATAAAATAAACGGAAATGATAAACGTTCGGATTTTAAGCATGGTAGTCCGAACGTTTTTCATGGAAAATTTAGATTACGCGGCGGCGGCGGGGGCGTCTTGCGATGGGAAGCGGCTCCTCTACCGTGCTTTGTGTGTCGTCGGACCACTGACCGATGGCGACGGCGGCATCTTGCGCCATTGTTGGCGTAATCCTGGGTGTTGGCCTGGCTTCAAGGAAGGCCAAAATGTTCTGGACTTCAGAGCGAGTCAACTGGCGGGAGGAGGCGACTGGCATTGGTGCAAGCAAGCGGTCGACGACGGCCATCCATGCCGCTGAGGCGGGCACTGGCACCCGCACGGGGACAGGCGCTATCAACAGCGCGACGGAGACATTTCTGTGCACGGGCACCGGCACGGGCGCGCACATCTGTGCACGCGTAGGTGCATGCGCTGGCAGGTGCACGGGCACCGGCATGGGCGTGCGTGTCAGTGCACACGCAGGCGCATGCGCTGGCAGGTGCACGGGCGCGTGAAAGTCAGCGGGGACCTTGTGTAACCCCGTGGCATCAAGCTCGACGACAATGTGCGGCTCCCAGTCCATCAATGCCACGGGGATGGGCGATGGCGTAGTCAGGGCGACGGGAGCCGGAACGGGAGCGGGGACAGGCGCGACGTCTTCCCGCAAGGCCAGTTCAAGCTTGTCCCAAAGCGCCTTATGTTCTTGAGACTCCGGCTGGGTGTCTTCCTCAGGAAATTGGAAGACTAAGGGCCGGCAGACCATCGTGATGCGGCATGGCGTACGTTTAGGTCAGGTTAGTTGGAGGTAGACGACAGGAGAATCAGAGAGGAAGAGAGAAGATTATAGTGATACCAGGTAGTGTGGGGTTGATTTTAAACTACGGCGCCAGCAACATTAAAAGTGGGAGCAGTTGGGACGAAGGTGGGCTGCGGAGCCTGGTCAAAGGGCTCACCTCCCGGTGAGCTCGCTGTACTGCTCGCTTCGCCGCGCCTCCTCACGGCGCAGATGGTTCGCTTTCGCACGCCTCCCGTCGACTTACACGTTTGCTCGGACGGCACCTGCCAATGAGAAGCGGGACTTGTGGCGGCATGTAAATGCCCACGGTTTCAATAGTGAAAGCGTTCGCCTTAACGTGACAGGTCTTTGTTCCAAAATACCTTGGCTCTTCATTTGTGCAACTTGTCATAAGCAGCTTGTCTCAAATTGAAGAAAACAATTACGAAGTAATATTTGTGCCATATCATGTGATCATACTCAGTTTCAAGAATTTATGGTCACTTTTGGATTTTCTGAAATTCAAGATCCAGGATTCGAAACAATATCATAACCTGCATCATGCAATGAATTTTCAAGCCATACATCTGTCCTGTTGTATTTCTTAAGAAAGGATTTGGTCAAACATTTTGCTTAGTTAGACTTCAGACAAGTTATATATGCAGAGTAAAAGGATAATCCCTCCATACTAGTGCATTGCCTGATATATTAACTCAAGTACTAGGCACGAACAAACGGGCTCAATTCTGTTCTCATCCAGTAGTAGTAGTAGTAGTAGTAGTAGTAGTAGTAGTAGTAGTAGTAGTAGTAGTAGTAGTAGTAGTAGTAGTAGTAGTAGTAGTAGTAGTAGTAGTAGTAGTAGTACTAGGCAATGCAGTTGACGGGTGACCTTGGCGAGCGGCAACCGAGGGAATTGAACCGTGCTCGGCATGGTAGGTAACGTTGTCTAGTTACTAAAGCATCCCTCCATTGTTCATCGGTAGTCATTATGGACCGGGGACATGAGGGGAATTTCCTAGGGCTGGAATTCTGGCCGCCAGATATTTCGACTCGAAACGCTAAGGCTCGACTGGTTGGGGTTGCCTAATGTGCGTACAATGCACACCACCAGAAGGACACGAACCCGTTTATTTTTTATTTTTTTAGGATCAACACGAGCCAAGGTCTGGCTAGAACGCCGTTGGGTCCTACCATTCGAGAATACGAATGGAATCTTTTAAATTGCCGAACGAATCCATGTGTATTACAATGCCCGTATTTTCCTTGCAAATACTAATCTCAACGTGGTAATTGATTTTAGACGAGTTGTTGAATTAGAGTGAGTTTGTGATATAGTGATCTCAACGTGGATTTCACATTTCATGGTATCCCTAGTAAGTTTTTCAATGCAAATTGAAATTTAAAAGATGAACAATATGGAGGTGAGAAAACTTTGTATGTATCAAGCATATGACCATACACACACACACACACACACACACAGAGATACACACACGCACGAACACAACAACAATCCAATAAGTATAGTGCATCTATTTTTCCAAACCATGCATGTATGACACGAATTCAAAAATACTCCTTCTATTCCTAAATATTAGTCTTTTAGAGATTTCAACAAGTGACTACATACGAAGCAAAATGAGTGAATCTACACTCTAAAATATGTCTATATACATCCGTCTGTGCCAGTCCATTTGAAATCTCTAAAAAGACTAATATTTAGGAACGAAGGGAGTAAAATGTAAGACATGCATGGTCCTTAGTTCAATATTTAAAATGAACATGAAACTGAAACATGAATATTAAGTCTAGTACTATAGTACATGCAAATGTTGTGTTTAGGCGGAGCTATGATTGTCGGGGGTCAACCCCTCGACCTTAGATAAAATTGTGAAGCTCTGTTTAGGGTTGTTTAGATTATATTTGTCCCCACCCTCCCAACCACCGATTGGTTGTGCACCCCACCCCTACTCACCGGGAGAATATCATGTGCCCCCATACCTTAGATGCTAGATGCCGATACGAGTTGCTTGGAGCTTGTAGATCTGAGATATAGCAGCTCACATGATGTCTTAATATTTTTACCGGAAACCTTGATGAGTTTGAGAATTGCACACAATTTGTACAAAAACTACTCAGATCCCCTTGGATCCCATATCCAACGACCTCGAAGCTCGTATCACTGTAGCATCTAACATGAAGGAGCACATCATATTCTCCTGTATGTAAGAATATCATGTGCTACCACACCTTAGATGCTTTGGTGATACAAGCTCTTCGGAGCCGTTGGATTTGTGACCCAACACCTCCTCGGTGGTTCAAATGGTTTTTTGCAGAAAAGCCCCAAAAGAGTTTGGCCACTACTTACAAGCACAAAGACTGCTCAAATGCCATTGGATCTCAGATCAAACGACCTCGAAGCTCGTATCACCGTAGCATCCAAGCTGCGATAGCACCTTATGTTTTCTCGCACGGGAGAGTATGAGGTGCTCCTGCACCGTGGATTCTATGGTGATACGAGTTCACGGAGATCTGACGGCCCATAGTAGGAGGTTTGAATGTTTTTGCAATATACGGCTGAGAGAGTTTGGGAAATGCGCAAAAAGTACAAGTACTACGCATGTGCCATCTGATCAGTGATCATACGACCTAGATGCTCATATCACCGTAGCGGGTAATTAAGCTACGGGGAGCACCTAATATGAGCAACGGGGAGCTGTTGGATCCAAGATGCAGCGGCACACATGAGCCCGGAATGTTTTATTTGGAAAAAAACCTTTGGAAAGTTTGGAAATTACGCATAATTACAAAGACTACTCCCAAGACATTGGATCTCACTTCCAACGGTGTAAAAACTCGTATCACCATAGCATCTAAGCTACGGGTTGGATGTGATATTCTATGTCGCTGTCATTTTTGTTCGTAAACTTGGAAAATACGTGTAACTTGTGTTGTTACTTGTCTAACCGCGCAAAGTGTTTGTTAAAAAAAACCATCCCACTATGAAATATCGGAACAACACACGGGGGTCCCACTTGTCATTAATCAAATTTGGACCTAAAACTAACAAATCTAAAAGACGAGATTCGAACTGGCAACCTGGACTACAAAGCGTAAGTCAATAGCCTGAAACAACAATGGTTGTTGGCTTTGTCCCATAACTTGATTTTATACAGTATTACGTTGAGTAGAGTAGAGAGAGTGCCTCTTGAACACGTGCATGACCGTTGACTCACTTACTGGTGGGTCCCAGGTCTGCGATCTCTCTCTTCTCTTCATCGTCTAACCTTTGCACGGGCACACACGAAGAGCGGCGCTAGCTTGCCGTGGTGTTATTACAACTAAAAAAAAGCTTGGAAAATAGAAGAATCACCTAGAACAAGAGACGTTGTGGCTGGTCAAGACAGAGCTAACCACACCTATCCTTCGTGCCACATTAGCATGATGAAGCTATGTGGTGTCTTTGACCGACTGGCTGGGTCCCGTGGTCAAACCATAGGTACTACGTCTGATATAGTATATTTTTACATGCACATTTTTCCTCCGTGCCGAGACGTGGCACACCCTACCGCGCGGTTTCGGGGTCCTCCCGGGTGGTACATGCATATATTCTTCCTGACGTTGGACGCCCTACCACGCATTTTCTGGGTCCTCCTCGGTCGTAGCGCCGAAGCAAGTAAATGAGTCGTCAAATCACGAAAGACCACCTTTCCCACCGAGTACATCAGTGAAGCACGGTGGCTAGCTAGTTGGGCTAGTTCGACCTATTAGCTAGGCCGCCACCACATTTATTTTTTCACCCCTTTTTTTTATCTACTTGCCGACAGGTAAATTTAAATATCCACCGCGGCATTGCTCTGGTGTTTGGGTGCGGCAGGATTTTTAATTTTTTGATTGACGGGAGCAGGCGCGGCAACAATTAGTCACGATGACTCCGCCTGTAAAACCCACTGCTCCCTGATGTGAGAAGTCGTCGACTAGTGTTTCACCATGGTGAAAACCAAAAGATTCCCCGCTCCTCGGCTGGCTCCCTCCGCCTTCCCGTAGATTGCATTGCCTTTCAGCCATTTCGCCCCCTTTGCTTCCTCTCCCCACTGCTTCTACATGGTGCCATGGCGGCGTAGCAGATCATGGAGTCCGAGGTGAGGCGCCTGACACAGGAGTGATACGTCTCCAACGTATCTATAATTTTTGATTGCTCCATGCTACTTTATCTACTGTTTTGGACTATATTGGGCTTTATTTTCCACTTTTATATTACTTTTGGGACTAACCTACTAACCGGAGGCCCAGCCCAGTTTCTTGTTTCTTGCCTTTTTCAAGATTTCAAGAAATGTAATATCAAACGGAGTCCAAACGGAATGAAACCTTCGGATCGTGATTTTCCAACCGAACGTGATCCAGAGACTTGGACCCTACTCCAGCAAAGGCCCGAGGAGGTCACGAGGTGGAGGGCGCTGCTCGGCGCGCCCACTGCGCGCCTCTACCTCGTGGGCCCCTCGAGCTCCACCGACGCATTCTTCCTCCTATATATACCCACGATCCCGAATGAATGTAACAGGAGCCAAAAACCTAATTCCACCGCCGCAACCTTCTGTATCCACGAGATCCCATCTTAGTGCCTGTTCCGGAGCTCCTCCGGAGGGGGCATCCACCATGGAGGGCTTCTACATCATCACCATAGCCCCTCGGATGAAGTGTGAGTAGTTTACTTCAGACCTTCGGGGTCCATAGCTAGTAGCTAGATGGCTTCTTCTCTCTTTTTGGATCTCAATACAATGTTCTCCCCCTCTCTCGTGGAGATCTATTCGATGTAATCTTCTTTTTGCGGTGTGTTTGTTGAGACCGATGAATTGTGGGTTTATGATCCAGTATTATCTATGGAAAATATTTGATTCTTCTCTGAATTCTTTTATGTATGATTGAGTTATCTTTGCAAGTCTCTTCGAATTATCCTTTTTGGTTTGGCCAACTAGATTTGTAGTTCTTGCAATGGGAGAAGTGCTTAGCTTTGGGTTCAACCTTGCGGTGTCCTTACCCAGTGACAGAAGGGGCAGCAAGGCATGTACTGTATTGTTGCCATCAAGGATAACAAGATGATTTTTTTTATCATATTGCATGAATTTATCCCTCTACATCATGTCATCTTGCTTACGACGTTACTCTGTTTTTAACTTAATACTCTAGATGCATGCTGGATAGCGGTCGATGAGTGGAGTAATAGTAGTAGATGCGTAATCGCTTTGATCTACTTGTTTTGGACGTGATGCCTATATACATGATCATTGCCTAGATATACTCATAACTATGCTCAATTCTGTCAATTGCTCAACAATAATGTGTTCACCCACCGTAGAATACTTATGCTCTTGAGAGAAGCCACTAGTGAAACCTATGGCCCTCGGGTCTATTCTCATCATATCAATCTATATCGCTTTATTTATTTGCTTTGTTTTTACTTTGCCTTTACTTTTTACCTTGCATCTATCTATCAAAAATACCAAAAATATTATCTCTATCAGATCTCACTCTCATAAGTGACCATGAAGGGATTGACAACCCCTAAGTGTTGGTTGCGAGTTGCTATCGTTTTGTGTAGGTACGAGGGACTTGTGAGTGGTCTCCTACTGGATTGATACCTTGGTTCACAAAAACTGAGGGAAATACTTACGCTACTTTGCTGCATCATCCTCTCCTCTTCGGGAAATCCAACGCAAGGCTCAAGAGGTAGCAAGAAGAATTTCTGCGCTTGTTGCCGGAGGCTCACGCAAGCAAGTCAACCATACCAAGTACCCATCGCAATCCCTATCTCTCGCATTACATTATTTGCCATTTGCCTCTCGCTTTTCCTCTCCCCACTTCACCCTTGCCGCTTTTATTTGCCCTCTCTTCCCCAATCTCCTCCTCTCTTTCCGCTTTGCCTTTTTCCTTTGCCTTCGTTTGCTTGTGTGTTGGATTACTTGTTGCCGTGGCGCAAGATAATACCAAATTGTGTGATTTCTAATACCAATAGTAATGATTTCCTTAGTACTCGATTGCTCCTCTTAATAATGATGAGTCTTGTGAAATCAATACCGCTTTGTTCAATCTTGTTATGAAAGATCAATTCGCCGGCCTTCCTAGTGAAGATGCCGCTACTCATCTAAACAATTTTGTTGATTTGTGTGATATGCAAAAGAAGAAAGATACGGATAACAATATTGTCAAATTGAAGTTATTTCCGTTTTCACTTAGAGATCGTGCTAAAGTTTGGTTTTCATCTTTGCCTAAAAATAGTATTGATTCTTGGAATAAGTGCAAAGATGCTTTTATCTCTAAGTATTTTCCTCCTGCTAAGATTATCACTCTTAGGAACGATATCATGAATTTTAAACAACTTGATCATGAGCATGTTGCCCAATCTTGGGAAAGAATGAAATTAATGCTTCGCAATTGCTCTACTCATGGTTTGAATTTATGGATGATCATACAATTTTTTTATGCCGGATTGAATTTCGCTTCTAGAAATCTTTTAGATTCGGCCGCGGGAGGCACTTTTATGGAAATTACGTTAGGGGATTCTACCAAATTGCTTGATAATATTATGGCTAATTTTTCTCAATGGCACACCGAAAGATCTTCTAGTAACAAAGTGCATGCTATAGAAGAAATCAATGTTTTGAGTGAAAAGATGGATGAACTTATGAAAATGTTTGGTCCTAAAAATACTCCTCTTGATCCCAATGATATGCCTTTATCTACTTTGCTTGAGAATAATAATGAATCTATGGATGTGAATTTTGTTGGTAGGAATAGTTTTGGAAACAACGCTTATAGAGGGAATTTTAATCCTAGGCCTTATCCTAGTAATCCTTCTAATAATTATGGAATTTCCTACAATAACTCTTATGGAAATTTTAATAAGATGCTCTGAATTTGAGAGTAGTGTTAAAGAGTTTATGAATTCACAAAAGATTTTTAATGCTTTGCTTGAAGAGAAATTGCTTAAAGTTGATGGTTTGGCTAGGAACGTTGATTGAATTTCTCTTGAAATTGATTCTTTAAAGCTTAGATCTATTCCTCCTAAGCATGATATCAATGAGTCTCTCAAAGCCATGAGAATTTCCATTGATGAGTGCAAGGAAAAACCGCTAGGATGCGTGCTTCCAAAGATGCATTTATTAAAGCATGTTCGTCCAATCCCTATGAAAATCAAGATGAAGATCTAAAAGTTATTGATGTGTCCCCCATTAAATCCTTGTTTTGCAATATGAATCTTAATGAAGATCTAAAACATAGAAGGCGTTTTAAGAATTCGGAGTTTCTAGATCTTGATGATGAAATTGATGAAAGTGGGATTGAAATAAATAAAAACCGTGATGTTGCTAAACCCTCTATTTCGGATCTCAAGGAATTTAATTATGAAAATTGCTCTGTGATTGGTTGTATTTCCTTGTTGCAATCCGTGCTAAATTCTCCTCAAGCTTATAGTCAAAATAAAGCCTTTACCGAACACATTGTTGATGCCTTGATCCAATCTTATGAAGAAAAACTTGAGTTGAAAGTTTCTATCCCTAGAAAACTCTATGATGAATGGGAACCTACTATTAAAATTAAAATCAAAGATTTTGAGTTTCATGCTTTGTGTGATTTGGGTGCTAGTGTCTCTACTATTCCCAAAACTTTATGTGATTTGGTAGATTTCCGTGATTTTGATGATTGCTCTCTAAACTTGCATCTTGCGGATTCCACTATTAAAAAACCTATGGGAAGAATTAATGATGTTCTTATTGTTGAAAATAGGAATTATGTGCCCGTAGATTTTATCATTCTTGATATAGATTGCAATCCTTCATGTCCTATTATTCTTGGTAGGCCTTTCCTTAGAACGATTGGTGCAATTATTGATATGAAGGAAGGGAATATTAGATTCCAATTTCCCTTAAAGAAGGATATGGAACACTTACCTAGAAAGAAAATAAAATTACCATATGAATCTATCACGAGAGCCACTTATGGATTGCCTACCAAAGATGGCAATACCTAGATCTATCCTTGCTTTTATGCCTAGCTGGGGGCGTTAAACGATAGCGCTTGTTGGGAGGCAACCCAATTTTATTTTGTGTTTTTTGTTTTTGCTTATTTTTAGGAGTAAATAATCCATCTACCTTCTGTTTGGATGTGGTTTTATGTTTTAATTAGTGTTTGTGCCAAGTAGAACCTATAGGATAACCTACGATGATAGTTGATTTGATTCTGCTGAAAAACAGAAACTTTGCAAGCACAAATTTAGTTATGATAAATCACAAAAACGTGCGTTTGCGTTGATTCTTTTTGCTGCTGATCAATAAACAAATTGTCTAGGACTTCTATTTTGGTAGAATTTTTAGAGTTACAGAAGTTTGCGTTAGTTACAGATTGCTACAGACTGTTCTGTTTTTGACAGATTCTGTTTTTCATGTGTTGTTTGCTTATTTTGATGAATCTATGGCTAGTAAAATAGTTTATAATACATAGAAAAGTTGGAATACAGTAGGTTTAATACCAATATAAATAAAGAATGATTTCATTACAGTACCTTGAAGTAGTCTTTTGTTTTCTTTCTCTAACGGAGCTCACGAGATTTCTGTTGAGTTTTGTGTTGTGAAGTTTTCAAGTTTTGGGTGAATTCTTTTGATGGATTATGGAACAAGGAGTAGCAAGAGCCTAAGCTTGGGGATTCCCATGCCACCCCCAACATAATCCAAGGACACCAAAAAGTCAAAGCTTGGGGATGCCCCGGAAGGCATCCCCTCTTTCGTCCACTTCCATCAGTAATTTACTTGGAGCTATATTTTTATTCACCAACATGATATGTGTTTTGCTTGGAGAATCTTGTATTATTTGTGTCTTTGCTTGTTAGTCTACCACAATCATCCTTGTTGTACACATCTTTTGAGAGAGCCATACATGAATTGGAATTTGTTAGAATACTCTATGTGCTTCACTTATATCTTTTGAGCTTGATAGTTTTGCTCATAGTGCTTCACTTATATCTTTTGAGCATGATAATTTTTGCTCTAAGTACTTCACTTAGATCTTTTAGAGCACGGTGGTGGATTTGTTTTAAATAAACTATTGATCTCTCATGCTTCACTTAGACTATTTTGAGAGTCTTTAATAGCATGTTAATTTGCTTAATGTTAATATACTTGGTGTTCAAGATATGTGAAACTTTCTTTTGAGTGAATTGAATACTAAGATAAGTCTGATGCTTGATAATTGTTTTGAGATGTGGAGGTGATAATATCAAAGTCGTGCTAGTTGGGTGATTATGAATTTGATAAATACTTGTGTTGAAGTTTGCAAGTCCCGTAGGATGCACGTATGGTTAAAGTTGTGTAACAAATTTGAAACATGAAGTGTACCTGGCTTGTGCGTCCTTATGAGAGGCGGTCGGGGACGAGCGATTGTCTTTTCCTACCAATCTATCCCCCTAGGAGCACACGCATAGTACTTGAATTTTTGATGACTTCTAAATTTTTGCAATAAGTATATGAGTTCTTTTGACTAATGTTGAGTCCATGGATTATACGCACTCTCACCTTTCCACCTTTTCTAGCCTCTTCGGTACCGTGCATTGCCCTTTCTCACCTTGAGAGTTGGCGCAAACTTCGCCGGTGCATCCAAACCCCGTGATACGATATACTCTATCACACATAATGTCGGTGTACTAAAGTAGGGGTACCTTAGTATCCCGAACTTGTGCACGGGCAGTCGCAGCGCCCCGCGGCAAGGCTTGCCGGGTGCCCACCAAGGTCCTTCGTGTTTCCTTTGGAGCCATTCAAGAACAAAGTGTCCAAGCCAAGAAGATAAGGCCCCGGCAAGAGGAGCTTGCCGGGAAGGCCAACCAAAGCATTTCAAGGAACTTGTCGTGATGCGCCGCGCGTCCCGGCAAGACCCGGTGAGCGACAAGCTTCCGGGCACGGCAAGACAACGATCATGCAAAGCGCTTGCAGCGCGCGGCCACCACTCAGTGCCTACGCCCCGGTAGATCCGTCGACGTGTCGCCACAGGACCATTCCAGGCGCACGTGGCGAGAAGCTGTGTAGCCAAGCGGTACGAGGTGGCGAGCGAAGATGACGAGATGGCCATCATGGCAAGCGGTGGCGCCCCTAACAGTCGCTTTTCTGCACTGTTTGGGCGACGCGGACGGGCATTAAATGCTCTTGTCCCCTGCCGTCAGAATTAGGTAGGATCCACTGTAGAAGCAGTTGTACCAACCACTCTTTTTACATTTGTACCCTTGCCTGCGTTGCCACCTGTCGGTGACCCCTTTAGCATATAAAAGGAGGCCCATGCGCAACGTAAGGGGGGGGGGGTTCGACTCATTCGAAACCAGAACACTCCCACACTCTCGAGCAAGAACATAATACAACCACAAAGCAGCAGTAGGAGTATTATCTCTCCGGAGAGCTCCGAAGCTGGGTAAAATCGCTCGCGTGGCTCGCCTCGATCCGCTCTTCGTGCGATCTCCGCCCCTCGCCAGACCGAAAGGGACCCCGGTCCCATAGGTGTTCGTTTACCACAACATCTTTGGCGCGCCAGGTAGGGGGCGTCGAGATTGCGTGAACCTGATCCGGCGTTCACGCGAGCCAGATCTTCATCATCTTCATCGACATGCCACCGAAGAACAAGGCTTCGGAGGTGGCTGCTCCGTCCGCGTTGATCCCACCGCCACCAGAGCAAACGGGTGGTGGGGTAGACGCCGACGGAGGAACGGGCGCCGACGAGGGAGCTCACGCTGCCGCCAGGTCCAAGGACAAGGCCGCGCAAACCTCGGCGTCCGAACACGCACCACGCCCGTCTCAGGAGGTGCGGGGCGGACAGCGTCATGGTACTCGCGGTACCATATGCTCGTTGGACCAAAATCGAGCTGGCAGATCTCGAGATGCTCAAGACCAGCATGCACGCCAACCTGCTGGCACGAGCAAGACACGGTCGCCTGGACGGGATCCTGCTCCTTCTAACGTAGTTAGAAGTCTGAGCATATCCTGCTCCTCGCACCGTTCGCCACCGACACCGAAGACCCCAGAAGAAGCGTTGGCACGAGCCCAACTGCTCATGGATTACCCTCCAACGGCGGACAAGATCGACGATTGGAGGGCCACCATTCAGAGTCTCATCGGCTTCGCCAACGGCGACACTCCCCGGCAGCCGAGCACATCGAAGCCGCGGCAAGACGCCCAGGCGCGAGCCGATGGCGACAAGACAGGTGGGGGTGCAACCACCGTCCACTCTCCACCCCGAAGGCCAAGATCGCCGACTCACCGGGTCAACCTCGACACTGACTCCATAGCGTCATCAGATCCTCGAGCTCGCCGCGATCAACGCCAAGTTCTTCAAGAGCGACAGCAAGAAGATGCTCGTACACGTATCGAGCATCGAAGAGAAGCGCGACGTCAATCAGACCAGCGCGCTAGGCCCACTGTCGACATGCATGCGCCAGGGGAACCAGGCGACTTGCCGTACGCGGTAGGTTGCCCTGCGTTCACTCGTGAGTTGCGGCAAGTCCAGTGGCCCAGTACCAAGAACTTCAAGCCAGATGTACCAGGGAAGTACGACAGCAGGTTGCATCCGTCGGAGTTCCTCAGCATCTACACCATCGCGGTGCAAGCTGCTGGGGGGCGCGACGACAAGATCCTTGCCAACTACTTCCCGCTGGTGCTCAAACCCAATGTCAGATCCTGGCTCATGCACTTGCCGGACAACTCCATCTCCTCATGGGCGGATCTGTGCCATCAGTTTGTCGGCGCCTTTACATGTGGCCACAAGCCTCATGGCCAAGAGAGCGATCTTCATCTGCTTGCCCAGAAGGAAGGAGAACCCCTGCGCAAGTATATTCAAATATTCAGCCAAGTGCAGCGCAACATCCCAGATGTCCACCCTGCCGCGGTCATTAGCGCATTCCATCAGAACGTGTGAAACCGTAGGATGCGGGAGGAGATTGTGATGTGCAAGATTAGAGACTTCAGTGAGCTCTACGCCCTGGCCGACAAGTGTGCACGTGCTGAGGAAGGGAGGAAACTCCCCAGAGAGAACACAGGAGCAGGGGGGTCTGACAGTGAGGATGCCGCCCGATGAGGAAAAACCGCGCGGAATAATGTAAAAAGGAAAGGCAAAGATGTGCTAGCTGTTGAGCAGTCTGGCAACAGAGGTGGCACCGACAAAGCCAAAGCTGGTAGCTCCGACGAGGCTATGGCGGCCGCCGACAAGCAGGACGGCTCCGGCAAGCAGTATTGCAAGATCCACCGCACCAAGGGTCACGATCTCCAGAGCTGCAAGAAGGTCGAGCAGCTTGTCGAACAACAGAAGGCAAAGTACGAGCGACGTGACAAGGAGAAGGCCCAGGAAGGTACTGGTGGATCCGGCAAGAAGCGTCCCGGCAGGGGAGGACGCCGCGGCAAGGCCAAGCAGCGGCAAGGAGACAGGCCTCCCTGCGGTCGCGACAAGGATGAAGATGAAGACGACGACGAAGACATGGATGATGATGAGGCCGACGAGCAGGAGTTTCAGAAAGCCACAGAGGTTCTGTGTGTTGACGGCGGTGCTTCTCTGCATACTTCGCACCGCCAGCTCAAACAGTGGGTGCGGGAAGTTAATGCAGCAGAACCACGAGTTGAGTCACGCAAGCCTCTGAGGTGGTCCAGCACGCCTATCATCTTTGACATTGAGGACCACCCTGATCGCATAACCGCGGTCGGGTGCTTGCCGATGTTGGTTTCGCCAACTATCCGCAACCTCAAGGTCACAAAGATGCTGGTTGACAGCGGGCCCGACTTAAATCTGATCTGCTCCGCGGTACTCCAGAAGCTCCAGATCCCCGACAGCGAGCTCAAAGAGACCGGTACTTTCCAAGGAATCAACTCGGGAAGGAGCAAGCCGAAGGGGAAGATCACGTTGCCAGTGACATTTGGCAGCAAGCTGAACTTCAGGATAGAGAAAGTCACTTTTGACGTTGCTGATTTCCCATTGCCCTACAATGGGATACTCGGCCGTCCAGCGCTCGCCAAGTTCATGGCAACCTCTCATTATGCATACAATATGCTCAAGATGCCAGGTCTGGTAAGTGTCATCTCTGTCCCTGGCGACAAGAAAGATGCCCTTATCTGCACCGACAAGATCTACCGAGAAGCAGCAGCCGTAGCAGAAGATCGCAAGACACTTGCCGCTGAAGCTCCAGGGGGAAGAAGAAAACCAAGTCTGGCAAGAGCTCTGATGCCCACTCCGGCAAGCGCACCTCTTCGGAGTGCTACGCTACCGTCGAGGACGCACCATCGAGCTCCACCGGCAAGTGTAAGAAAACAAAGACAGCTTCACCAGAGACCAGGAAAGTGGCCGCCAAGGAGGACGACACTGGTGGTACCTTCACCATCAGTGCCACGCTTGACCCTAAATAGGAAAGTGCGCTCGTTGCTTTCCTGCGGGCGAATGTCGACATGTTTGCATGGCAACCGTCTGACATCACCGGTGTTCCCAGGAAAGTAATTGAGCACCACCTTGCCGTCTGTCCTCACGCACGCCCGCCAAGCGTAAAGTCGAAGCAAGCAAAGGAGCGCCAAGAATTCATTGCAGAAGAGATCAAGAAGTTGGAAGCAGCAGGCCTTGTCAGAGGAGTGCTCCATCCTACGTGGTTGGCCAATCCTGTAGTCGTGCACAAGGCTAACAGGAAATGGAGGCTTTGTATCGACTTCACCGATGTTAATAAAGCTTATCCCAAAGACCCATTTCCCTTGCCGCGCATTGACCAGATTGTTGACTCCACGGCCGAATGTGATTTGCTTTCATTTCTTGATGCATATTCAGGATACCATCAGATCTTCATGGCAGAAGAGGATGAAGAGAAGACCGCATTCATCACTCCATGTGGCACATACTGTTTTATACGGATGCCTTTCGGACTAAAGAATGCTGGATCAACATTTGCAAGGGTAGTTAACGAAGCTTTTGAGCCACAGTTGCACAGAAATGTAGAAGCTTACATGGATGACATAGTGGTCAAGAGCAAAGATAGAGCAACTCTGATCCAAGATTTGGACGAGACCTTTGCAAATCCGCGCAAGATCAATCTTAAACTCAACCCCGAGAAGTGTGTGTTTGGAGTCCCCTCCGGCAAGCTTCTCGGGTTCTTTGTGTCTTGGCCGGGAATTGAAGCCAACCCCGACAAGATTAAGGCCACTAAGCAGATCGAAGCACCGAAACGTGTCAAGGATGTACGAAGGCTTGCCGGCTGTGTGGCTGCTCTCAGCAGGTTTATCTCTAAGTCTGCTGAGCGCGCCCTGCCATTTTTCAAAATTTTGAAAAAGGCAGGTCCAATGAAATGGACTCCGGAAGCGGAGGCTGCGCTGCAGACTTGAAGAGATACCTGTCCTCCACTCCGATGATTTGTCGCACCTAAGCCACAAGAAAAGTTGCTGCTGTACTTAGCGGCAACCAATCAAGTGGTTAGTGCTGCGTTAGTAGCGGAGAGGGAGGTAGATGATGAGCCAGCAACCCCGGCAAACGCGTCCAGCGACAAGAAGGGGGCTTCCCCGACAAGCTCTAGCCCCGACAAGGATGGATATGCGCAGACACAGGAGGAGAAACAGAAGAAAATGGTGCAGCGCCCAATGTACTTTGTCAGTTCCCTTCTACAGGGCGCTAGGTCAAGGTATTCTGGCGTGCAGAAATTGCTTTTCGGCCTTCTCATGGCCTCAAGAAAGCTGCGCCATTACTTTCAAGCACATGAGATCACAGTTGTCACTCGCTTTCCGCTAAAGAGGATACTGCAGAATCCAGAGGCAACAGGCAGGATTGTCGAGTGGGCACTGGAACTGTCAAGCTTTGGCCTCAAGTTTGAGAGTACTTCAACTATCCAAAGCAGAGCATTGGCAGAGTTCATAGCAGAGTGGACGCCAACACCAGATGAAGAAATTCCAGAAACGAGCATCCCCGTCAAGGAAGCAAGCAAAGAGTGGATTATGTACTTTGATGGTGCCTTCTCGCTGCAAGGCGCTGGTGCGGGCGTGTTACTTGTCGCACCCACCGGAGAGCACCTCAAGTACGTGGTCCAAATGCACTTTCCCAAGGAGCAAGTGACAAACAATACTGCAGAGTATGAAGGCTTGCTTGCCGGTCTTAGAATCGCGGCAGACCTTGGCATCAAGAAGCTTATTATTAGGGGTGACTCGTAGCTTGTCGTCCGCCAAGTAAACAAAGATTATCAGAGTCTGTTGATGGAAGCTTACATTGATGAAGTGAGAAAGTTGGAAGAGCACTTTGACGGCTTACAGATGGAACATGTTCCGAGAGCTCAGAACGACATCGCAGATGGCCTGTCAAAGTGCGCCGCACTTAAGTTACCTGTGGAACCAGGGATCTTTGTGCTTAAGCTGACTCAACCATCTGTAACACCATCAACTGGACAGAGTAAGAAGGGGAAGTTGGTTTCTAGTGACTACTTTCCGGCAGAGCTCCCCGAAGCCGCCGCCAAGAAGGTCCCCAAGGTCAACACCGAGAGTGCTGAGGAGCAGTCTGCTCCGGCAAGCCCTAGGGTTTGTTCCGTTGAAGCAGATGCTCCCGACAAGTTTTGCTCCAGCAAGCTTGCCGGGGAACATCAAGCTCCGGCGGAGCCGCAGGTTCTTGCCGTAGAAGCGGATGTCCCGCAGCAGCATATGTGCCTTTGGTCCTTGTTGTCAAGCCACAAGCTCCAGCATGGGCACATCAGATCGTCCATTTCCTTCAGACAGGAGAACTTCCCGAAGAGCAAGAAGAAGCGGAGAGAGTAGCCCGGCAGTCAAGTATGTACCAGTTTGTCGACGACACGCTGTACAGAAAAAGATTCAACGGTGTGAAATTGAAGTGTATTCCCCGGGAAGATGGACAGAAGCTGTTGGCGGAGATACATGGAGGCATATGTGGTCACCACATTGGCGCAAGAGCACTTGTCGGCAAGGCATTCCGGCAAGGTTTCTTTTGGCCAACAGCCCTCCAGGATGCAACTGCACAAGTAACCAAGTGTGAAGCATGCCAGTTCCATTCCAAGCAGATACACCAACCAGCTCAAGCTCTCCAGACAATCCCTTTATCCTGGCCATTTTCGGTCTGGGGGCTCGATATCCTCCGCCCCTTTCCCCGAGCTGTCGGGGGCTTTGAGTACTTGTATGTTGCAATCGACAAGTTCACAAAGTGGCCGGAAGTGGAAGCAGTGAGGAAGGTGACAGCACAGTCAGTAGTCAAGTTCTTAAGGTCGATTGTTTGTCGTTTTGGAGTCCCTAACAGGATCATCACCGACAATGGCACACAATTCACGAGCCACACCTTCATGCAATACGTCCAAGATCTTGGCGCCAAAGTATGCTTCGCTTCTGCTGCTCATCCGAGAAGCAACGGTCAAGCGGAGAGGGCAAATGCTGAAGTGTTGCGTGGGCTCAAGACTAGGACTTTCGACAGGCTGCACAAGTGCGGAAAGAATTGGATTGAGGAGCTGCCGGTGGTTCTTTGGTCGATCAGGACGATGCCAAATCGAGCCACTGGCCAGACACCTTTTGCTCTAGTCTATGGAGCAGAAGCAGTTCTCCCCACGGAACTCGTATACGGGTCGCCTCGAGTGCTCTCTTACGACGAGCTTGAGCAAGAGCAGCTGCGACAAGATGACGCGCTGCTCCTTGAGGAAGACCGCTCTTCAGTCAGATGAGCTGCTCGATATTGCAAGCTTTGCGCCGCTACCACAGCCGCAAAGCTAATGCCGAAGTCTCGAGGAAGGTGACCTTGTTCTTCGCGCGCTCAGTCCGCCAAGAATTCCAACAAGTTGACGCTGGCGGGAAGGCCCTTATCGGGTGAAACGAAATACTAGGCTGGCGCTGTCCGCTTTGAGACCAAGATGGTTTTCCGTGAGCAACTCCTGGAACATTGAGCATCTTCGTAAGTTTTACCCATAAGGTGCGGTTGCCGGAACCTGTTCCGGCAACCACCTTTTGTACAAGCCTTGCCGCTGTTGCATGTAACCCTTTGTACAAAGCCGGGCGCAGATCCCGTGCATAAATAAAGCTCATGTGCTCCGCACATCTTGTCAAATTTCATGCTTTTTTATTTTTTGCATGTGTTATCTGACGCTTTGTGCATCACCTACCCCCGGTAAGCAATAACGAGCCATAAGGCTCCACATCTTTATTTTCTCTTCTTTCTTTTCTCAAAGAAAGGGAAGGTTCCCTCGCCCACAAGTTCACCGGGGGGGAAGGAGAAGATAATGGAGTGGACCAGGCGTCGTTCAAGAAAGTATCGCCTTGCCGAGACGCAAACGACAGAAAAGCTAAGTTGCCAAAGTTTGAGCACAATCAGTTTTAAAATTTTTTAAGTTATCTTCCTTGAACGACCGTGCTTTGTATGGAAAACCTGTACGGGAGGAACCAACTCAGAGCTAGTTGCGCCTTACTTTGTTTCGAGTCCGCCAACAACTTAAGTGTGTCTGCGACTAGTCGCGACAAGGTTTCTTGCCGAAGCGACACTGCCAAAGGCTCTTGATGTTCGCACTTAGCGCCAAGGCAAGGGTGCTCATACCGCAAGTTCCCTGAAAGCGTAGGGTAAAAACATACAAAGGAAGGAATCAAGTAAAGGAAATAACATAGCAAATACTGCCCAAGATAAAGTTATATTACAAAGATAGCTTGTCGCAGCACTGACTGAATTGTTCTCGTAACATGACTAGCAGCGGCATGAAAAGGGAAGAAACGGGCGGTCTAATCTACGCGGCCGCCATCAAACCTCCTGACTTCATTCACCTTGTCCACAATAGGTGCGACAAGGGCTTTGAGATCTTCAAGATCAGCACCCGCCGGCAGCTTCTTGAGGACGTTGGTGAGGTTGAGGCCTGGGTTGCGGAAGGCCACCTTCACCAACACCTTCTCGTAACTCGCACAGATCGCGGCGCGACTCGTCGGCCAGCTGCTTTGGGATCCTTTCCGGAGTTGCCGGAGGGCCGCCGCCACGCCCTTGAAGAACAGATCGAGCTTGGCGCTGGGCTGGAGGTTCTCGTCGGAGGAGTACCCGAAACCCTCCATTTCCAGCTGCGCCAGCTCCTCGTCGATGACCGCGGCGATGTTCACGAGGCCCTCTGTCCAGAGCTCCATGGTATCCCTGAAGGTGTTCTGGGTTTCGGCGGCCCTCGTCAGCAGCGCCTCGTTGGCCTTGATCTCCTCCTTCAAGTCCTCCTCCCGCTTCTTGGCGCCGTCTAGCGTCTCGGTCAACGTAGCCAACTTCAACTCGAGATCGGCATTGGAGTCCTTGGCAGCGCTCAGCTCTTTGCACCTCTCGAGGAGACGACCCTGCAGCTCGCCGTGGGCGAGGGCGTCCTTCTCGCGCTCGCGTTGGAGCGCAGCAAGCTCTTCATTCCTCGCTTTCATATCGGCCTCTAGCTGCGCCACTTTCACTTCCAACTCCTTCTTGGCGGCCTCAGCAGCTGCGATAGCATCCTTTGCCTCCTTGAGGGCCCCGCCAAGTGACTGCTCTCACGCGGCAAGCACCTCTTCGTGGCTGTCCAGATTAACTTTCCGCTGCGTCAGCTCGCCTTCCCGCGTAGACAACTCCTCGGCGGCAAGTGTCTGTTTCTCTTCAGCTTCAGCCTTCTCAAGAAGGAAGGCTTTCCGCGCCTCAACAAGATGCGCCCGCTCCTCTGCAATGGACCGGAGAGCCTCCTGATTGCGTTCCCGGAGCTCCTCCGCACGTTTCTCAATGTCTGCTCCCGCCTGCGCGACAAGCGCTTCCCGGGATTCCACCTTGGCTTGTCGGGCGCGGTGGAGCGACACCAGCTTTCGGAGCAGCTGCTCCTCCTCAGACTCGCCACTGCTGCTGCTCGGCGCGTCAACCAGTGACAGCCCAGCAGAGGGGAGCACTTCCCCGTCAAAGGCTTCCCCTTCAACCGGTGCCCTGGAACTTGACGCCCAGGGAAGCTTGATGAAGACCCCGTCGCCGGCCTTCAAGTAGGCGCCGGGCTGGGGCTCTTCGGAGCCTGGCGCTGCGTCAGCAGCGGAGGGATCGGTGGTCCGCGTAGCGCCTTGCGCTCTTGCGGCCCCAGGGTCGTCAGTGCGATCGCCGGATCCCTCGCCAGCTCCTGCGCGAGCAGCCTTGGCAGCCTCTTCGCCGGCAGGATCATCAGCGCCGACCTCCTCCTCGGTGGCGGCGGCATCATCAGTGTTGCCGCGTGCGTTCTCCTCGCCATTGGCTTCAGTCTCCATTGGCTCCATGGAAGGTGGATTTGAAGACAGGAAGAGGGAGAAAAAGTCAAGCAAATATCCAAAAAGAAGATCAGAAGAAGAAGAACTCAAGGGAAGTTTTCTGACAAGAAGGATTACCTGTGCTGGGCTCTGTAGTCATGGGCTCCACCACCAAGGGGTCGCTGGTCCCGTCCCTTGCCGGAGAACTGCCCCTTGCCGGGGATCTCTCCCTTGCCGGAGAGCGCTCCCTTGCCGGGGAATCATCCCTTGGCGGCGTAGTCGAAGTAGATAGCACCTTAGGGGCGGCTTCCGGTTGCTCCTGGTGAGCCTGTTCTGCTCCTACACAAGCAAACCAACAGTCAGATGTCAGTGAAGGAAAGAGCACCCATGCGCGCCCGACAACAGGAAATGAACAAATACTTACGCTGGGGGCTGCACTGGGGGCTGCTTCGGGGAGTAGTTGCCGGGTCCGACAAGGTGGTCTCGGACGCACCCTCTGTCGTCGCAGCAGGATCGTCCTCGATGACAACCACGGGGACCTTAGCTCTCTTCGCCGCTCTCTGGGCCAGAGTCCTTAAAAGGAACAAGGTTCAGAAGAAAGCAGATCAGATACAAGACAAGAAACAGCAAGAATTGAAGAAATATAAGTACAACAAAAAAAATCTTACTCTTCTTCTTCCTCGTCGGAGCTGAGCGCGGAGAGTTCGAAGTCCGGTCCTCCTTCAGTGCGACGAGGCGGAGGAGTAGGCTCCCTTGGCCGCTTGGCGGGAGCTGCGGCAGGATCGGCGGCGCCCGAGAGGACCCCTTCATAGCTTGCCGCAGCGGCGTGAGACGCCCCAGCTGCAACGGTGCTTGTCGCGTGGATCGTGTCTCGCGCGCGCGGCGGCTGACCTGCCTGCCGCCTGCTATGTTCCGAACCTGCGGAGGCGCCTTCTTGTTGGAGCTGGGGGCTGCACTGGGAGCTCCGCTTGCGGCAAGTTGCTTGAAGACGGCTGGCCACTTGCGAGCTCGGCGGGCTCGCTCGATTCGGCTTCGGGCCCTCCCTCGCCGACGATCTCACCGACAAGCTCGTCTCGATCGGCAAGGCTTGCCGCCTCGGCTGCCTTTGCCTCCTCCATAGTAAACCCAAACTCGCTCGCGGCGGCCGCCGCCGCCGCCTCTTCCGCCCTGGTGGCAATGCGCCGCATCTCGTCTTCGGTGGTGTCGTGGGTGAGGCTCCTCTGCTCGTCGGCGCGGACCGCCACCTCCACTAAGCTATCGAAGAACTGCTGCACGACGTCGTCGGCGGGCTCCTGCCAAGTTGGAATAATTCCATGCGAGTCGCACTCCGGCAGCATTGCACAGATGTGATCGAGCGAAGAGTTGTTGCACAACGGGACGACGCCCTGCGGCAGCTTGAACCACTCGGGATGATTGGGTCGTGCTTGAATAGCTCCTTGAGCATCGCATCCAACTCCAAGACAGTAAAATTGAAATTGAGGCTCGGACGCAGCCTCATGATGTCCGCCGGACCCCCGAACAGCCAGGTGGGCCTCCCCCTCTCCTATAGAGGGGCGATGCAGCGGCGAAGAAAGTCCGCGCCAACAGCGCCTACAGTGAGCCAGGCAAGCCTGAGTCACAAGATCCGGGTGGTGGCGATCTTCAGCCTAGCTTCGTCCACTGCCAGGGCGCTCCAATCATTGCCGTGCACTGCTGGTGTTTGGCGCAGGGCAGTGAACGGCTGCGGGTTCTCCTCGGCGATCCAGCACCATTCCGCTCTCCACTCATCCCATTTGCTGCGGAGCTCCCCCTCCAGATACGTCTCCTTCTTGCCGGTTCTCGAGATCCAGGCGATCCCGCCAGCTAAGGGCTCTCCTCTCTCGACCCGGGGCATGAAGTAGTGGCAGAAGAGGGCTACGTTTGGATGGATTCCGACAAAGTTCTCAAAGAGATGTGCAAAACCCGCCATGGTCAGGACAACATTGGGGGTGAAGTCAAGGAGATGGAACCCGTAGGTGTTCATGATGTCACAGAAGAACTCAGAGAAGGGCGGGCAGAGCCCGCAGGACAAGAATAGCGCGAAGAAGGGGTATCCATTTGGAGCCCGTTTCGAAGCAGAAGCGGCGGCGGAGAGTACCTGGGTGCGCGGATGCGCCGCCTCCCGTCGACGAAGAGATAGAACCACTCTCGGCTCCTTCGCGGAGAGCTCGGGGAGTTGCCGCTCCTTTTCGGCGCCTCAAGCCGCAGCGCCGGCCGAATTCGCACCCTTCCGGTCTTCGAGCCATGGCGGGGCGGTGGCGAGATCGAGGGCGCTATGGCGACGGCGGCGATGGGGGCGGAGCGCTGTTCTCTTTCGGCCTTGGAAGCGGAGGGTAGCGGCGGAGATTTCTGAGATTGGAACCGCAAGTGGCGAAGGTGGGGGAACTGCCCCTGTTTCCCCTGCTTATAAAGAGGAGGAGGCGAACGTTATGCTTTTTCCGAATAAAGAATCACCCACAATCTCTCCCACGACGCCGCATTCGACGCATGCCGTTACGGGAGGGCGCGGTGGATACGGAGTCGACACGGGCGGGACCCAGGCCGTGCGTGTTCGCGCCTGTTTTGGGCCTGGCCCAACAGCGCCGCACTGTGTGTGGCCCGCCCGGGGCTCCTGCCGGTGTACTAAAGTAGGGGTACCTTAGTATCCCGAACTTGTGCACGGCAACGATCAGCTACCACGCAAGGGCTTGCCGGGTGCCCGCCAAGGTCCTCCTTGTTTCCTTTGGAGCCATTCAAGAACAAAGTGTCCAAGCCAAGAAGACAAGGCCCCGGCAAGAGGAGCTTGCCGGGAAGGCCAACCAAAGCATTTCAAGGAACTTGTCGTGACGCGCCGCGCGTCCCGGCAAGACTCGGCGAGCGACAAGCTTCCGGGCGCGGCAAGACAACGATCATGCAAAGCGCTTGCCGCGCGCGGCCACCTCTCTCGTGTTTACGCCCAAAGGCATCCGTCGACGTGTCGCCACATGACCATTCCAGGCGCACGTGGTGAGAGGCTGTGTAGCCAAGCGGTGCGAGGTGGCGAGCGAAGATGATGAGATGGCCATTGTGGCAAGCGGTGGTGCCCCTAACGGTCACTTTTCTGCATTGTTTGGGCGACGCGGACGGGCATTAAATGCTCTTGTCCCCTGCCGTCAGAATTAGGTGGGATCCACTGTAGAAGCAGTTGTACCAACCACTCTTTTTACATTTGTACCCTTGCCTGCGTTGCCACCTGTCGGTGACCCCTTTAGCATATAAAAGGAGGCCCATGCGCAACGTAAGGGGGGGGGGGGTTCGACTCATTCGAAACCAGAACACTCCCACACTCTCGAGCAAGAACATAATACAACCACAAAGCAGCAGTAGGAGTATTATCTCTCCGGAGAGCTCCGAAGCTGGGTAAAATCGCTCGCGTGCCTCACCTCGATCCGCTCTTCGTGCGATATCCGCCCCTCGCTGGACCGAAAGGGACCCCGGTCCCATAGGTGTTCGTTTCCCACGACACATAAACCTCCTTATATCTTCCTCAAAACATCCACCATACCTACCTATCATGGCATTTCCATAGCCATTCCGAGATTTATTGCCATGCAACTTCCAGCATCATCATCATGACATACATTACTTTTGTCATATTGCCATTGCATGATCTTGTAGTTGACATCGTATTTGTGGCAAAGCCACCATGCATTTTTTCCATACATGTCACTCTTGATTCATTGCACCATCCTGCACATCACGAGGCATTCATATAGAGTCATATCTTGTTCTAAGTTTCGAGTTGTAATCCTTATGTTGTAATCAATAGAAGTGTGATGATCATCATTATTAGAGCATTGCCCAAATAAAAAAAAGAGAAAGGCCAAAAAGAAAAAAAGAAAGGCCCCCAAAAAAGAAAATAATAATAATAAATATATATAAAAAAGGGCAATGCTACTATCTCTTTTTCCACACTTGTGCTTCAAAGTAGCACCTTGTTCTTCATGTAGTGAGTCTCATATATTGTGCTTCAAAGTAGCACCTTGTTCCTCATGTAGTGAGTCTCATAAGTTGTCTTTTTATACTAGTGGGAATTTTTCATTATATAACTTGGCTTGTATATTCCTACGATGGGCTTCCTCAAATGCCCTAGGTCTTTGTGAGCAAGCGAGTTGGATGCACACCCACTAGTTTTCTTTTGTTGAGCATTCATAGCTCTAGTGCATCCGTTGCATGGCAATCCCTACTGCTCATGTTGATATCAATTGATGGACATCTCCATAGACCGTTGATTAGCCTCATCAATGTGAGACTTTCTCCTTTTTTGTCTTCTCCACACAATCCCCATCATCATATTCTATTCCACCCATAGTGCTATATCCATGGCTCACGCTCATGTATTGCATGAAGGTTGAAAAAGTTTGAGATTATTTATGTATGAAACAATTGCTTGGCTTGTCATCGGGGGTATAGAAGTTGGGAACATGTTTGTGTGACGAAAATGAAGCATAGCCTAACTATATGATTTTGTAGGGATGAACTTTCTTTTGCCATGTTATTTTGAGAAGACATGATTGCTTTGATTAGTATGCTTGAAGTATTATTATTTTTGTGTCAATATGAACTTTTGTCTTGAATCTTTCGGATCTGAATATTGATATCACTATTAAGAAGATTTACATTGAAATTATGCCAAAGTATCACTCCGCATCAAAAATTCTTTTTTATCATTTACATACTCGAGGACGAAAGCAGAATTAAGCTTGGGATGCCTCGATCGCTCCAACGTAGCTATAATTTTTGATTGCTCCATGCTACTTTATCTACTGTTTTGGACTATATTGGGCTTTATTTTCCACTTTTATATTACTTTTGGGACTAACCTACTAACCGGAGGCCCAGCCCAGAATTGCTGTTTCTTGCCTTTTTCAGTATTTTGAAGAAACATAATATCAAACGGAGTCCAAACGGAATGAAACCTTCGGGATCGTGATTTTCCAACCGAACGTGATCCAGGAGACTTGGACCCTACTCCAAGCAGTGCCCGAGGAGGTCACGAGGGTGGAGGGCGCGCCCCCTGGGCACGCCCCCTACCTCATGGGCCCCTCAGAGCTCCACCGACGTACTCCTTCCTCCTATATATACCTACGTATCCCCGAACAAACAGAACAAGAGCCAAAAACCTAATTCCACCGCTGCAACCTTCTGTATCCACGAGATCCCATCTTGGGGCATGTTCCCGAGCTCCGCCGGAGGGGGCATCCACCACGGAGGGCTTCTATATCGTCACCATAGCCCCTCCAATGAAGTGTGAGTAGTTTACTTAAGACCTTCGGGTCCATAGCTATTAGCTAGATGGCTTCTTCTCTCTCTTTGGATCTCAATACAATGTTCTCCCCCTCTCTCGTGGAGATCTATTCGATGTAATCTTCTTTTTGCGGTGTGTTTGTTGAGATCGATGAATTGTGGGTTTATGATCCAGTATTATCTATGGAAAATATTTGATTCTTCTCTGAATTCTTTTATGTATGATTGAGTTATCTTTGCAAGTCTCTTTGAATTATCCTTTTTGGTTTGGCCAACTAGATTGGTAGTTCTTGCAATGGGAGAAGTGCTTAGCTTTGGGTTCAATCTTGCGGTGTCCTTACCCAAAGGATGTAAGGGCAGCAAGGCACGTATTACATTGTTGCCATCGAGGATAACAAGATGGTTTTTTTATCATATTGCATGAATTTATCCCTCTACATCATGTCATCTTGCTTACGGCGTTACTCTGTTTTTAACTTAATACTCTAGATGCATGCTGGATAGCGGGCGATGAGTGGAGTAATAGTAGTAGATGCGGAATCGTTTCGATCTACTTGTTTTGGATGTGATGCCTATATACATGATCATTGCCTAGATATACTCATAACTGCTCAATTCTGTCAATTGCTCAACAGTAATTTGTTCACCCACTGTAGAATACTTATGCTCTTGAGAGAAGCCACTAGTGAAACCTATGCCCCCCGGGTCTATTCTCATCATATCAATCTATATCGCTTTATTTACTTTCTTTGGTTTTACTTTGCCTTTACTTTTTACCTTGCATCTATCTATCAAAAATACCAAAAATATTATCTCTATCAGATCTCACTCTCGTAAGTGACCATGAAGGGATTAACAACCCCTAAGCGTTGGTTGCGAGTTGCTATCTTTTGTGTAGGTACAAGGGACTTTTGCGTGGTCTCCTACTGGATTGATACCTTGGTTCTCAAAAACTGAGGGAAATACTTATGTTACTTTGCTGCATCATCCTCTCCTCTTCGGGGAAATCCAACGCAGTGCTCAAGAGGTAGCAAGGAGCTCCAGGCCAAGGATGCGGAGCTCAGGGCCAAGGACGTGGAGCTCCGTGAGCTCAAGGAGGAGAGGAGTGCCATGCTCCTCCATTATGTGCGGGAGTTCATGGAGCTTCAAAAGCGGCAGGTGTCCACCACAAATATGCTCGAGGCGTCGGCGGCGTTGCTGCAGAAAGCGAGAGATACGATAGGCCATCAGGGGAGTCGGCTAGAGCGCGAGCGGGCCGATCATGACGAGGTCCAGGATTGCCTCAGCCACTTGGTGAACCAAGTTGCCACGCACGTGTTGCGGCTGCGTGATGCCTACTGTCATGCCAGCGCGACCATGCCGGCTGTCGGGCTAAACCCGTTCGACCACCCGGTCGACTTCAACGAGCTGCAACTTCCCGACCTGGTCTCCTTCTTCACCTATATCTCTGAGGAGCTGAGCCGTCTCTGCGCGATGGTGGGGGCGGAGCTGGACAAGGAGGGGTTGCGGGCTGCCGTCGCCACTACTGGGCGAATCCTTTCTAGGCTCTGTCACCGGAATCCATTCGTGCCATTGGACGCCGTCTTTGTCGAGCTGGCTCCCGTCGACGGGGAGCGGGCTCTGCGGGCGGTTGCACCCTCCATCACCAACTTCGTGCGCCTCGAGAAGTAGAGGGACTTCGGTGGTGTTTAGGCGCCCTCTGCATGGACATGTCCATGTCTTGGCGCAACATGACCGTTGGATCAAACTCAGACGGTGCAGATCAGTCACTATAGCACAAAGCATGTGGGTGTGTTTGGTTGCATTCTCATCTCAATATAGTTGTTTCCTCTTCGTGTATTTGTGTTAACCTACTAGTGTGGACTCATGCACCCTTCATGCACTCTGCCAAACACCCAAAAGTGGGTCGAGAAGGGAACTTTTGCTCCCATCCCGTGCACCCTTCATATACCTTGCCTAACACTATTCGTGCATCATATGGTTCATGTTTCATGGAGTATTGTAGCACCGTACTCTCCGTGCGCTGTAGACCTAGTTCTGTTAACATTGATCTCACCGTTCATTCTCGACCGGACAGTCGAAAAAGCGCTACTATGTTACTACATTACTGTTCATATAGTTGACATGCGCACAACATCATTTGTTATCGTCATATCTTACTACACTAGCAACAAGATTATGTAGTACTGACGTATGAACCACTGCACATGCCTAGTAGTAGGAGCATCGTGTATGTTCTAGTGGCTGCCGTGTTTCGCAATCCTCCGTCGTAAGAGTGGAAACGCTTGCTGTAATCATTTTTTTCTTCAGAAAAACAGTGGATACGCTCTACCGTGCGGATCCTCGTCCAGCCATGCACTAAATTACTCACTTTCACCGACGTGTGGGACAGCCAGCATCTGGGTCCACCAGCCATGCACTAAATTACTCCATAGTAGAGTGACGGTAGACTACCCCAATCGAAGCGCCGCAGTAATGCCCAATGAGCCATCAAATCACAAAACCCCCTCCTTTCTAGCAGTAAGTTGGACGGACAAAGCAACCATCATTTCACTCTTCTCTCTCAGCTTCCTCTCTTGAAGAAACCCCCAACTCGCTTCGCTTATCCCTCATCTCGTTCCTCATTTCACTCTTCTCTCTCAACTTCCTCTCTTGGATGGACGCTGGAGCACCGGCCGACGTGATGTCTATGGCTCTGGCCAAAACCATCGAGGCTCATGGTACGAAGAAGCGCAAGCACCCCGCCGAGACTACCGCAGACAACCTCAAAGCCATTGTCACGCCCAATATGCGATACTATCCTAAAGAGACTCGAAGGTCCCACCAAGGATAGAACCGCATATTGAAACGCTTTTGCAAGGTGGATATCATTACAACAACATTACATAATAGATGGGGATACATACAAGAGGCATACAATGCCACACAAATAGAACATCATCATACATAAGAGCACCATCCGACTACGGATGAAACACAAACATGAACTCAAACGACATCCACCCTGCTAGCCCAGGCTGCCGACCTAGAACTATCCCCTGATCGAAGAAGAAGCAGAAGAACTCCAAACAAGTAAACATCACTCTCGCGTCATGATCATCACATAATCTGTACCTGCAACTGTTGTTGTAGTAATCTGTGAGCCACAAGTTCTCAGCAATCCCATTACCATGGGTATCAAGACTAGCAAAGCTAAATGGGAAAGGAAGGGGTAAAGTGGTGAGGTTGCAGAAGCGACTAAGCATAATATGGTGGCTAACATACGCAAATGAGAGCGAGAAAAGAAGCAAAGGAATGGTCGTGAAGCTAGCAATGATCAAGAAGTGATCCTGAACTCCTACTTACGTCAAACATAACACAGAAACCGTGTTCACTTCCCGGACTCCGCCGAGAAGAGACCATCACGGCTACACACTCGGTTGATGCATTTTAATTCGGATCTGGTGTCAAGTTATCTACAACCGGACATTAACAAATTCCCATCTGCCACATAACGGCGGCACGGCTCTCGAAAGTTTATACCCTGCAGGGGTGTCCCAACTTAGCCCATGATAAGCTCTCGCGATCAACGAAGGATATTCCTTCTCCCAGGAAGACCCGATCGATCCTCGAATCCCGGTTTACAAGACATCTTGACAATGGTAAAACAAGACCAGCAAGACCTCCCGCTGTGCCGACAAATCCCGATAGGAGCTGCACATATCTCGTTCTCAGGGCACACCGGATGAGCCAGACGTCGGGTTGGCACAGACCCTGGTTGCCCGGGGGCGCCGGACATCGCTCGGTTTGGACCAGCACTTAGAGAAGCACTGGCCCGGGGGGGGGGGGTGCTAAAATAAAGATGACCCTCGGGTTGGCCGACCCAAGGGAAGGGTATAGGTGGTGGTGAGGCAAATGGTAAAACCAAGGTTGGGCCTTGCTGGGCAAGTTTTATTCAAAGCGAACTGTCAAGGGGGTCCCATAAATCACCCGACCGTGTTAGGAACGCAAAATCCGGGAACATAACACCAGTATGATAGAAACTAGGGCGGCAAGAGTGGAACAAAACACCAGGCATAAGGCTGAGCCTTCCACCCTTTACCAAATATATAGATGCATTAGTAATATAAGAGATATTGTGATATCCCAACATAACCCTGTCCACCATGGAGCAATCTTCAACTTCACCTGCAACTAGCAACACTATAAGAGGGGCTGAACAATGTGGTAACATTGCCAAACAACGGTTTGCTTGGAAGGGTGTCAAAGGTTAGAGGTTCATGGCATTTTGGGAGGCTTGAAGAGCAAAAGATAGGTAGCGCAACATAGCGATAGAACAAAGCAACTAGCATAGCAATGATAGTAGTGAGATCCAGGGTAGCGGTCATCTTGCCTGAAATCCCGCAAGGAAGAAGAACGATTCCATGAAGAAGATGAAGCCACGTAGATGAACCAAGTGTAGACGAATGAATCCTCACGATCGCAACAAAACGGGAACTATCGAGAAGAAGCACACAACATAGTAAACACACCACACATAGACAAGACATGATGCACAAAAAGCATGATGCATGACCAAGCTATATGAGGCTACTCATGGCAAGAGATGATGCAAACAAGAACAACACATCGAAGCAAGTTTAAATGAGGCCGGAAACAACATATAACAATTCCGGTAAGTCCTCATATGCAAATTTCAAAATTGGTCCAGAACTGAATAAACATTAATCTGAAGTTGTTAAACAGCAAGTTAAGATGCACCAAGATGATCTACACGAAATTCTAGTCAAGTTACATATAAAGTTCATTAGATTCGGAGCTATGGCCTAGAAGATATGAGCAAAACAAGTTCAGCATGGCATTGATGCAAAATGCACCCAAACATCAAGAAAACACCTCAAAACAAGGATGCAACATGATAATATGAAACTACATGCAAAATCAAGCAAGTTTCATATAGAGCACACTCAAAACGGAGCAATGGTTCAACACATACACTCTATACAAGTTATAGCAACAATCTGTCCATAACAGCAACTAGGCATCTTACAAGCATCAAAACAACAAGCTACAGCACCCCAACATAATAACAAAAGGCATGAGCATTAAGTACAGGTAAAGCACAACAAAACATGAACACTGAGCTATCTCCAGAAACAACTAGAACATGCTCAAGAAGACATGGAAAGATTGCAAATAATAGCAGTTTCAGACTTGGCAGAAATAACATCAGGTCGCAATGTTTAGAGCTCTCAAACAACATGTTACAGGAACTTATCATGGCAAACAAATGCATGGCATGAATCTACTAATTGCATATAAAAAAGTCCCTTACTGACCATGAGCCAAAAAGGATCAGAAAATATGATGGCACCCATGTAAACATGGCAAGTTATATGACAGATTCATACATGGCAGGAACAACGATAAGTAGGCATGTTGGTGAGCTTGAACCACTCACCACAGAGCAATACATGGCATGGAAAGGCAACCAACAGTAATAAGACATGTTTGTGAAGCTAAGCATGGTAAGAACAAGTTCATAGGGTGCATGGATCACTAGAAAAGTACATGGCCAAAACTGAACTTCATGTTAACAGGTTGACAGCAACATTATTTAGCAAACTTTGGAGCAAGATAACAACATGTTCCAACAGGCTATAATTGCAACCAGGGGCATGAATAGATAGAGCAAGACATGTATAACAAAACATCCTTAGTGAACATCTCCAGAATAATGCACAAAATAACTTGTAGCATCAGGTTAACATAGCAACAAAATATAACAGAATCAGCCTAGCAAAACAGTAATAGCAAGTACCCTCCTTAACAAGCTTGATGCACTCAGTACACAACTCACAAAAATACATGGATAGCACCCCTGGAAAGATGGCATATCATAGATCAAAACACATGTAGACATCAACCTCATAGGATGCACACATCAAACATGGCAAAAATGACAAATGAGCATGTTATAATAGTTCCAGCAGATTAACATCACATAGCACTCTTCCAACAACATTTCGGGCATCAGGATGAGCTCAAATGAAAATGATGCAATGGGATGAAATGAAGTACTCTTCGAGGCGAACAATTTGACATATTACACGCACGAAACCGAGCTACGGATGCAGAGTTATGATGCAACAAACATGGCATGATAATGAAAATGATACGGGGACATGGTGGAAATCTCAAGGGGTCAACCTTCGTTTTGGATCAGGGTTCAAGTGCGACTCCCGAGGTCGGCCGGACCTCGCCGGAGCGGACGGGGCCGGTGGCGGTGGGAGGAAGCGCTGGGGAGGCCGGGGCGACCGGATCCGGGCGGCGCCAGCCCGGATCTGGCCGGAGGATGGCCGGCGACGTTGGGCGGCGGAGCTCTGCGTGGAGCTCCCGGTGGCGCGGCAGATCCAGAGGTTCGGGCGCGCGCGCGCTGCCGGGGCGACGGAGGAGCCGGTCGGCGGTGGAGGGGCCGAGGCCCGTGGCGGCGGAGGTGAGGGACGTGGCCGGGCGGCCGACGGAGCGATGGTGGCCGGAGGTCGGTGCGCGAGGCGCCATGGGTCGATGGCCGCGGCGGCGGCGAACTCCGGCGATGGCGGGCACGAGGGGCCGGGCGGGCGGCGGCGCACGGGTCCACCCGGGCCCCAGACGGGCTTAAGGCGGGCTCGCGAGGGCTCGGCGGGCTGCGGCGGCGGGAAGCCAGGAGGCGACAAGTGGCGGCGCGCGATTCGACAGGCGAAGCGGGGCGGACGTGTCCGGCGCCGGGCGGACGCGTCCGGCGGCGGCGAGGGAAAATCTTAGGGTTTGGACCCGAAAATGGAGGGGAAGGGGTGTTTATATAGGTAGGGGGAGCTAGGAGAGTCCAAATGAGGAGCGGTTTTCTCCCACACGATCGTGATCGAACGACCGAGAGCATGGAGGGGAGTTTGCTGGGTTTTGGGCTAGTTTGGAAGGGTGTTGGGCTGCACACAAAAGAGGCTTTTGCGGTTACCCAGTTAACCATTGGAGTATCAAACGACCTCCAAATGGCACGAAACTTGACAGCGGTCTACCGGTGCTATACCAAGGCCGCTTGGCAAACCTCGGTCCATTCCGAGAAAGTTTAACACCCGCACAAGAGAAGAGGCAAAAAGGGACGCCGGATGACATAGGAGTGCCGGATTGCAAAACGGACAACGGGGAAAATGCTCGGATGCATTGGACGAATGTGTATGCAAAATGAAATACACATGATGACATGATATGAAATGCATATGGTGACATGGTAAAGTGCAGCACGCAAGCAAATGACATGGCAACGACGGCGAATAACTGGCAGACGCCTGGCGCCTCGAAACCGGGGCGTTACAACACTCCTCCACTAACAAGAGATCTCGTCCCGAGATCTTTGGAGCGAGACGGAAGGGAAAAGGGAAGAGGTGAAGCAAGAAATCAAGAGAAGAAGCAAAGAATCGAGAGCACTCAAGAAGAAGAGAGGGACGACAAGAATGACGAGAATCGAAAGCTCACGGAATCAGATAGACTAAGAAACCACTCCGGTTAGGACGAGATAAGAAACGAATAAAACTGAAAGAATTTAGGCAGCACTCCGGCTGAAACATGGAAGGAATAGAACACGAGCTTGAGAGGATGGAATGATACTTGATGAAGACATGACAGAAAACCTCCGGAAAGAATTGAAAAAGTTGAAAGAAAAGAACGGAGAAGAAAATGACAACTTTTTCCACGAATGAAATAGAAGGCAACCATAGAAGAAAAGATTGAACAGAGTTGTTGGAAATTCAACAACAAAAGAATAAGCTTGTTGTGGACTTATGGATAACATCTCAAACTTATGAGGTGATAACCAACCACGAGCGGAAAAGATTAAATAGCTGAGAAGAACAAAGAAATGCAAAACTCCACTTGAAAAGAATACGGAGAATTAATTACACTTCGAGACACGAGAAGAAAAGATACTTGAATTCCACCAACAAGAATCTTGATGAACTCTTGAAGAATGAATTAAATCATGAAGAACCACCATGAAGAACTCCGGTAACAAAAGGATGATGAGATAGAATGAAGGATGAAAAAGAAATAAGATAAAAGCTTTGCGATGATTTAGATGGAGGTTCCAACAAAATGACCGAGGAAATTTGAACTCCGGAAAAGGAAAAGTGAAAACACTTTGAACCGAGACTGTGATAAGATGAACAAACTCCGAAAAGAAGAGATTAATCCACTTGAAGAAAGAAGAACAAGTATTATGTTATGCTTATCCTTCACCAATTAATTGATGAGAAGCAATGGATTTAGCATACTACTTATTCTTCTTGAAAAGGATTAAGGGGAATATAGCACAAAATTTGAGAAAGTCTTCATGAACCACCAGTAGGATTGAAAGAACGAATGGATTAAAATGATAATCAAAGAAAAAGAATCTTGGACGAACCACCGTAAGAATTCGAAAATGACTGATGAAAAAGAATGAATCATTGGGAAGAATTATAAGAACAAATATGCTAGAGGGGATTTAGATGCAAAAGAACAAAGAGATCATGAGCTGATTAAAGAACACTTGAACGAAGCGTCGGGATAATTGGATAACAGTAGCTGAAATGTGAAGTCAAAGAATTCTTCTGGAATGATGGCCTCCGGTGAAAAGAAACAAAAATCAACTCCTGACATACTCCGGATGGATGAAAACGAATTGCACGACTAGAAACAATTTGAGCGACAGCATCAAGCTAGCAACATGAATCTTCGGGAGAACGGACTAGATTTAGAGGAAAAATTCTTCTTCGGTCTTCAAATGATTACGAGAAACACCACAAAAAATTACTGAGATACTCCGGGAGAATGAAAAGCGAAGAGGTTGAGCCAACAATGAAATGATTTGAAAGAGATCTTGGCGAAGGCAAGTGACTGATGGGATCCATTCTTACGTCACACTTTGAAAAGAATTATGAATGACTCCGGGGGAACTAGAAGAGTCAGGTAAGATCCTGGGAAAAGACCTGTGGGTCAGGTCCCACTGGAGAGATAACACCGTTGAAAAGGATTGTTGAACAGATAGATGATGCACCGGACAAATGAAATATTTGAATGAGGTGACACCCTCGAATTAATTCAAACACAGACAATTCTCTTGAGATGTCTTCCGAACTCCAGAATGATTGAATGCCGAGAGGCAAACGAGCAAGGAGAACACTTGATCCAAGGAAAAGAATGTAATCACTACCGAAAAACTTGAATTGAATCCACCGGAAAAGAAAAAGAGATGAAGAACGCCAAACGAGATGAGAATTCACCGGTTGAGATGATTGAGGGAAGACTGAAGAGACTCCACACGAAAGGAATTGATGGTCGAAAGAGACTCAAACTCCGGGAAGAAGAGGGTGGGAGGGCGGGAAAAAAAGACAACTTGGAAAAGGGACCGACGAATATCTTCAAGAGGAAACACCGGTTGAAATCATTGAAGAAAGAAAGCAAAGACTTCGCACGAGTAGGATGGATACTCGATTATGGACTCCGGTTCCGAGATGAAAAAGGGGAGGGCGGGTGGGAAAATAAAACGACTGAGGATTGAACTTGACAACGACGAAGAGGCTCGAGTCAACTTGACGAGAAATGCGCCGGATCAAAAAAAATGAGAACCAACGATCGAAAAAAAAACAAACTGCGTGATCCTAAAGAAAATTTGAAAGGGAAGAGGAGTAATTCAAAACACCTATGTCACGATTCCTGACCAGAGCGACGAAGGGGCAGAGGAGTAAAAAGAATTCCTACTCTCTGATATAACTAGACTCCGAAAACAGTTTTCTTCTAGACTCAACAACGGCCAAACTACACGATCAATCAAGGGGGCTCCTAGGGTCGGTCGAGGCTCTCATACCAACTTGTCACGCCCAATATGCGATACTATCCTAAAATGACTCGAAGGTCCCACCAAGGATAGAACCGCATATTGAAACGCTTTTGCAAGGTGGATATCATTACAACAACATTACATAATAGATGGGGATACATACAAGAGGCATACAATGCCACACAAATACAACATCATCATACATAAGAGCACCATCCGACTACGGATGAAACACAAACAGGAACTCAAACGACATCCACCTCGCTAGCCCAGCTGCCGACCGAACCTATCCCCGATCAAGAAGAAGCAGAAGAACTCCAAACAAGTAAACATCACTCTCGCGTCATGATCATCGCATAACCTGTACCTGCAACTATTGTTGTAGTAATCTGTGAGCCACGAGGACTCAGCAATCCCATTACCATGGGTATCAAGACTAGCAAAGCTAAATGGGAAAGGAAGGGGTAAAGTGGTGAGGTTGCGAGGTTTACTAAGCATAATATGGTGGCTAACATACGCAAATGAGAGCGAGAAAAGAAGCAAAGGAACGGTCGTGAAGCTAGCAATGATCAAGAAGTGATCCTGAACTCCTACTTACGTCAAACAAAACACAGAAACCGTGTTCAGTTCCCGGACTCCGCCGAGAAGAGACCATCACGGCTACACACTCGGTTGATGCATTTTAATTCGGATCTGGTGTCAAGTTATCTACAACCGGACATTAACAAATTCCCATCTACCACATAACCACGGACACGGCTCTTGAAAGTTTATACCCTGCAGGGGTGTCCCAACTTAGCCCATGATAAGCTCTCGCGATCAACGAAGGATATTCCTTCTCCCAGGAAGACCCGATCAGTCTCGGAATCCCGGTTTACAAGACATTTCGACAATGGTAAAACAAGACCAGCAAGACCTCCCGCCAGCCGACAAATCCCAATAGGAGCTGCACATATCTCGCTCTCGGGCACACCGGATGAGCCAGACGCGTCGGTTGGCGAGACCCTGTTGCCTGTGGGCGCCGGACATCGCTCGGTTCGGACCAGCACTTAGAGAAGCACTGGCCCGGGGGGGGCTAAAATAAAGATGACCCTCGGGTTGGCCAACCCAAGGGAAGGGTATAGGTGGTGGTGAGGCAAATGGTAAAACCAAGGTTGGGCCTTGCTGGGCAAGTTTTATTCAAAGAGAACTGTCAAGGGGGTCCCATAAATCACCCGACAGCATTAGGAACACAAAATCCGGGAACATAACACAGGTATGACGGAAACTAGGGCGGCAAGAGTGGAACAAAACACCAGGCATAAGGCCGAGCCTTCCACCCTTCACCAAATATATAGATGCATTAATAATATAAGAGATATTGTGATATCCCAACATAACCCTGTCCACCATGGAGCAATCTTCAACTTCACCTGCAACTAGCAACGCTATAAGAGGGGCTGAACAAAGCGGTAACATAGCCAAACAACGGTTTGCTAGGAAGGGTGTCAAAGGTTAGAAGTTCATGGCATTTTGGGAGGCTTGAAGAGCAAAAGATAGGTAGCGCAGCATAGCGATAGAACGAAGCAACTAGCATAGCAATGATAGTAGTGAGATCCAGGGTAGCGGTCATCTTGCCTGAAATCCCTCAAGGAAGAAGAATGAGTCCATGAAGAAGATGAAGCCACGTAGACGAACCAAGCGTAGACGAACGAATCCTCATGATCGCAATGAAATGGGAACTATCGAGAAGAAGCACACAACCTGGTAAACACACCACACATAGACAAGACATGATGCACAACAAGCATGATGCATGACCAAGCTAGATGATGCTACTCATGGCAAGAGATGATGCAAACATGAACAACACATCAAAGCAAGTTTAAATGAGGCCGGAAACAACATATAACAATTCCGGTAAGTCCTCATATGCAAATTTCGAAATTGGTCCAGAACTGAATAAACATTAAGTTGAAGTTGTTAAACAGCAAGTTAAGATGCACCAAGATGATCTACCCGAAATTCTAGTCAAGTTACATATAAAGTTCATTAGATTCGGAGCTACGGCCTAGAAGATATGAGCAAAACAAGTTAAGCATGGCATTATTGAAAAATGCACCCAAACATCAAGCAAACACCTCAAAACAAGGATGCAACATGATAATATGAAACTACATGCAAAATCAAGCAAGTTTCATATAGAGCACACTCAAAACGGAGCAACGGTTCAACACATACACTCTATACAAGTTATAGCAACAATCTGTCCATAACAGCAACTAGGCATCTTACAAGCATCAAAACAACAAGCTACAGCACCCCAACATAATAAAAAAAGGCATGAGCATGAATTACAGATAAAGCAAAACAAAACATGAACACTGAGCTATCTCCAGAAACAACTAGAACATGCTTAAAAAGACATCGAAAGATTGCAAATAATAACAGTTTCAGACTTAGCCTAAATAACATCAGGTTGCAATGTTTAGAGCTCTCAAACAACATGTTACAGGAATTTATCATGGCAAACAAAGGCATGTCATGAATCTACTAATTGCATATAACAAAAGTCCCTTACTGACCATGAGCCAAAAAGGATCAGAAAATATGATGGCGCCCATGTAAACATGGCAAGTTATATGACAGATTCATACATGGCAGGAACAACGATAAGTAGGCATGTTGGTGAGGTTGAACCACTCACCACAGAGCAATACATGGCATGGCAAGGCAACCAATAGTAAGAAGACATGTTTGTGAAGCTAAGCATGGCAAGAAAAAGTTCACAGGTTGCATGGATCTTTAGAAAAGTGCATGGCCAAAACTGAACTTCATGTTAACAGGTTGACAGCAACATTATTTAGCAAACTTTGGAGCAAGATAACAACATGTTCCAGCAGGCTATAATTGCAACCAGGGGCATGAATGGATAGAGCAAGACATGTATAACAAAACATCCTTAGTGAACATCTCCAGAATAATGCACGAAATGACTTGTAGCATCAGGTTAACATAGCAACAAAATATAACAGAATCAGCCTAGCAAAACAGTAACAATAAGTACCCTCCTTAACAAGCTTGATGCACTCAGTACACAACTCACAAAAATACATGGATAGCACCCCTGGAAAGATGGCATATCATAGATCAAAACACATGTAGACATCAACCTCATAGGATGCACACATCAAACATGGCAAAAATGACAAATAAGCATGTTATAACAGTTCCAGGAGATTAACATCACATAGCACTCTTCCAACAGCATTTCGGGCATCAATATGAGCTCAAATGAAAATGATGCAATGGAATGCAACGAAGTACTCTTTGAGGCGAACAATTTGACATATTACACGCACGAAACGGAGCTATGGATGCAACGAACATGGCATGATAATGAAAATGATACGGGGACTTAGTGGAAATCTCAGGGGGTTAACCTTTGTTTTGGATCAGGGTTCGAGCATGACTCCCGAGGTCGGCTGGACCTCGCCGGAGCGGACGGGTCCGGTGGCGGTGGGAGGAAGCGCTGGGGAGGCCGGGGCGACCGGATCCGGGCGGCGCCAGCCGGATCTGGCCGGAGGATGGCCGGCGACGCGGGGGCGGTGGAGCTCCTGCGTGGAGCTCCCGGGTGGCGCGGGCAGATCCAGAGGCTCGGGCGCACGACGCGCCGGCCGACGGCGATGGAGGAGCCAGACGGCGGCGGCGGAGGGGCTGAGGCCCGTGGCGGCGGAGGTGAGGGATGTGGCCGGGCGGCCGACGGAGCGATGGTGGCCGGAGGTCGGCGTGGGCGCGCGTCGATGGCCGGGCGGGCGGCAAACTCCGGCGATGGCGGGCACGAGGGGGGGGCGGGCGGCGGCGCGACGGGTCCGACCGGGCCCCGGATGGGCTTTCGCGGGCTCGCGAGGGCTCGGCGGGCTGCGGCGGCGGGAAGCCAGGAGGCGATAAGTGGCGGCGTGCGATTCGACGGGGCGAAGGGCGGATGTCCGGCGCCGGGCGGACGCGTCCGGCGGCGGCGAGGGAAAATCTTAGGGTTTGGACCCGAAAATGGAGGGGAAGGGGCGTTTATATAGGTAGGGGGAGCTAGGAGAGTCCAAATGAGGAGCGGTTTTCTCCCACACGATCGTGATCGAACTACCGAGAGCATGGAGGGGAGTTTGCTGGGTTTTGGGCCAGTTTGGAAGGGTGTTGGGGTGCACACAAAAGAGGCTTTTACGGTTACCCGGTTAACCGTTGGAGTATCAAACGACCTCCAAATGGCATGAAACTTGACAGGCGGTCTACCGGTGCTATACCAAGGCCGCTTGGCAAACCTCGGTCCATTCCGAGAAAGTTTAACACCCGCACAAGAGAAGAGGCAAAAAGGGACGCCGGATGACATAGGAGTGCCGGATTGCAAAACGGACAACGGGGAAAATGCTCGGATGCATTGGACGAACATGTATGCAAAATGAAATACACATGGTGAAATGATATGAAATGCATATGGTGACATGGCAAAGTGAAACACGCAAGCAAATGACATGGCAACGACGACGAATAACTGGCAGACACCTAGCACATCGAAACCGGGGCGTTACAGCCATCGCCCTGTCCAAGCCCCCCTCTCCGGGATCCCTCATTAAGCAAGTCCAGGTAATATCTCTTCTTGACGATCTTTTTCTCGATCTTGATCGTGTTTTTTCATCTAACACATAGTACTAGTACTAGTAGTACAACTTTCTGGGTGATCTTGCATGTGATTTTAGTGTGCCAAATGACGGTTCTAAATTCCTCTTTTGACCAAAACATGCGAGCGGTTGACACTGATTTCTTATAGATTACTTTCAACTACTCCCCGTCCCAAATTTCTTGTCTTAGATTTGTCTAGAAATGGATGTATCTAATAATAAAATGTGACTTGATACATCTGTATCTAGACAAATCTAAGACAAGAATTTTGGGACGGAGGGAGTACTTTATGAACATCAATCCTACCTTTGAAGAGGGTATATTTGCCTCAGTAACTTGTGTTATGGATATTGCAAGTAATCCCTCTGCTCTCATGCCTTTGAAGACATGTTCTAGTTTCTTTATTCACTCATTTCTGTGCGTATATGTAGTCATATATGGAGTATAATATCGAAAATCATCTTATATTTCTGAACGGAGGTAGTAATAAAATATGGGTTCTGTTTGAACTAGAACTAGGTACGTGGTGGAGATGAAGTTCTCGAAGTCATGGCGTGTGAACTGGAAGACCTGAGGATGAGTTCTACTGCTAAACTATCCAGCTGTTGTGTCCTTGTTGCCATGTTTCCTGAACTAGTGTTTTCCTGTAGCATTGTTGTCAGGCTTGTTCTCGAGGCTGTACTTGAGCACAACAATTTCCTGGCTGTGCCTTCGATTACGAAGGGTGTGGTTCTTGTAAAGCTTCCCAACAAATCTGATGCGGCCTGTCTTCAGCATCATGTTTATGAGTGGAAAGACCACTCTGTTAGGTTCTCCAAGGTTGACGAGATGGTGATGGTGCATGTAGACATCTCTCATGAAGTCCATGGCCTAGTCAGTTATGCGGGGTTCATCCCGTAGGTCGGTGGCAAGAAATAGTCTGCATAGTTTAATTAGTGCAAGTTTGCTTGTCTGTAGTAAGTACTATTGTTCAGTACTTGATTTGTGTTTGTGAACCCTATATTGTTTATTAGTACTGCCGCTTTTGGTCTGTGGTCAATCCTGAGAATGGTCTATGTTAATGTCTGTCCACTCAATCCAGTCTGTATATTTTGAAGTATCTAGATCATCTTTTTTGTGAGGACGGCTAATCAATTATGGTTACACTCCAATATCTGTATGCATTGCAGGGTTTATCGCACCCACCAGGATTTCCAGTCCCATGGATGTTCGGTCCATACGATTTGTCTCGACCTTTGGACTGTCCTGCTTGTGGGAGTAGGCGGGGCCCCTGCATGCCACCCGTAGTTGGACGATCAATCTTTTGTTTAGTACTTCAACATAGTGATTTCCTGGTAAGGATTCACTCGTGTCACATCAAGTAAATCTATTGATTTACTGTCTAAATCTTATTAATTTAATGTCATGTTTTCTTTCTTTTCCTGCAATTTTATGATGCAGGTTTTGCCATGTGACATTCATCACAGAATAAACCATTTGGTTTGCTCTATGATGGCTATTTTTGCAGGTTTCACTTCTTATTTCGTGTCAGTAATGAAGGCACTGTCCATCACTTATATTACTAGAAAAATTGGATCGGTCTGTTGTCTAAGTACAAGCTGAATCCCTATGATGAACTGTAGTTTGGTTTAACAAAAACGCCACAATTAGTCCTTCTCGCTTTTAAAGGAATGAAGAAAAAATACTGGATCACGGTCATGGATCCTAGTCAAGTTAGATAGCTGATCATAGCAGACCAGACACGATCGTCGTTGTCTCGCACATTGGTACCACCTTCAGCAATAGATCGAGCACCGACAGTTGCTCTAGCACTGACAGCAGTAGTAGCTCAGTCTGATCCAGCAGAGGATTGGGCACCAACCGCGTCAGCAGGTCAGGCCGATCTACCAGAGGATCGGGTATCGATACCAGCACCTGCTCCGACACCGGCGCCAGCTCTACAAGGAGCACCATCTCCGACAGCAGCAGCGGCTTCGACACCTGCACCAACACTTGCACTTGCATCTGCTCCAGCCAGTGCAGCAATCAATGAGCAGCTGCACCGCAACAGATCGGGCTGCGTTCGACTTCATATGCCAAAGTCCTTACAAAAACCGACATGTCCACCTTCTTGGTAAGCATTTGCCGCCGAAGTGCTTCGTTCTTTTTTCTTTCCATGTTGTTTCACATGATTCACTATGTTGATCTAACTGCTTGGGTATGTCTTCTTGTTTGCAAACAGAGAATTCCCAGAGCAACGAGGGAGTCGTTCAACAATCTGGGCGACCGCGGCCAAGTTTCTCTTACCATGCGCAACCTTGGTGTGAATGAACCTGCTCAATATACCATAAGTACAAAGGATGGTCGCAGATGATTGATGCTAAACGATGGTCAAGTTTCAAATCTAAATCATATCTTGCGGTAGGGGATGATGTCAAAATCGAACGTTCTCGGCAAGGAGAGATGGTCCAAATCAACTTTGAAATTCTTCAGTAGCAGCACGCAACTGCCGAACTGATCTATCCTCCGAGAGATTTTGATGTAATAATCTGGCATGGTGAAACAAGTGTCCTGTGTGTATAAGTAGTATGACAATATTATTTATCACATTGTATATCGTTGATAGAATTGCAACTCTCATTGCTGGTTGGAACTGTCGTTCCATTTCATTCCAACAGCTCTCGTGCTTTATTCAATTTTTTGTATTTGCCTTGCGACAACATCTAAAACCAGCGTTGTACCGAACGCTTGCAATATGAAAAGCGCCGAGGTAGAACAAATGGGCCTCCAAACATGCAGGGTGGGCCTGCGTCCCAAAGTCCAGAACCGTGAGCCTGTCTGAGTATTATATTCTCAGCTGAACCCCCATAATGCCCATGCGTTGCACGTAACATCAAGATGCATTTGTATGAGTATTTTATCTTGTGAGAGAAAAGGATGAACTAGGGAAGGCCCTATTTGCAAATGTGGAGAGGTGTGTGGGTACCTTTTTGCAAAATTGCCATAGTTTCCTTCCTATCCGTCAGATATAGGCCTATATTGCAGGTGTAACATCCCAAATTTCCAATTTGGAATGTTATACATAGATCATCATGCATATCATATTTTTATTGCATTGTTGGCTCGATCCTAGAAATTCTACGCAACTCAAGGACCCTCGGAGAGAGTTGGGGATTTCGTTATTTTCATATTTGTGGTTTTCTCAAATTTTGAAAATAGGATCATTGATTTTATTTATTTTATCTTCAGTTATTTCTACTACCAAAAATTCAGGGAGGGAATAAAATGACTTTCCCAAAATAAAGAAATAATGAAGATTTAATAAAAATCAAATAAGGTTTATTTTGGAGTTTTTCGCTTTTATTTGAATTTAGGAAAATGCGTTTTCAAAATTGATTTAGGTCCCAAATAAATGTTCATCTAGTCCGCTTGATTTTACAAGTCGGGGAAAATTTATTTCGGGATTTTTGGAGTCCGTTTAGTATTTCTTTTTATTTTTCTACCGAACGTAATGCTTAAAAAAACGTGCACAGACTCCGGGCCGTACCTGAGCGGGACTCCGCTCGGGCGCGAGATAAATAGCGCCGACCCCGCCCAGCCCGCCAGACGCTCGCCGCCAGCCCAACCACCGCCCACGCCCACGCCTAAACCCTAACCCTAGCCGGCTTGCCGCCGCCGCCCGCCGCCCGCCACCGCCGCCGAGCCGCCGCAAGATCCCGAGGTTCGCCGCCACCTCGATTTACGTGCCGCCGGTTTTTCATAAAAACCGGGCGGTTTTTCTTCACGGTTTTTATTTCGTTTTTTAGATTCGTTTTATTTTAGTTTTCGGTTATTTATCGGTTTAGGTTAATTAGCGGATGTTCGTCCGTTAGATCGTCTTAGCGAACGCTTTTCGTCCGATTCGTTAAACTAATGAACGTTCATTCGTTAATCTGTTTGTTGTTTTTCTTTTTCTCGGATTTTCCGCGGTTATTTTCTGATCGCGATTTCTGATCCGATTTTCGATTTAGTATAACTTTTCGCTCGTTTATCGGAATCAGGCGATTCAAGCACCTGGAGTTTCGTCTCGAAACCCTCTTTCTGAATAATCTACTTAAACAAGTTTTTGCTTCTGTAAAATTTGACTTAGATCCAGATTAGTAAGACGAAGCTGTTTTCTTTCGCCATTTGACATTCGTTGCTTTATTTGATTTGATTCTTTTGCAAACCGGAGTTCTTAAGTTGAACATTCTGGTTGGATCTTTTGTTTGAGTTTTACCTGTGCATTAGATGAGTACTTATTGTATGCTTGTTTGTTTGTCTGCGATAGAATACCCGGAGTGCGCCGCCTGTTACTTCGAGTCTCTAGGTTTCGCTGATCATCAGCAAGGCAAGTAACACTTGATCATACCTTTTCTACTACCTAGTTTTTATGCATTAGATCTATCCTCACACATTGCATGATTAGGATCTAATTAAATTGTGGGATGGGAAGTAGATGAGGTAGTACCTATTACCTGTTTTATTATCAAACCTTTGGGAGTTACTTCTGCGTTTGCTTATTATGCTATGCTATGCTAGCAGACGTGGATTGGGTGAGTGAATATCCATGACAGATGTGAGATTGTTAATTACTGGTTTATTTAAGGTGGCAACATGAACACACATCTGGGTGGATTGAGGCACCTGTTTTCTAGCAGGACTTGCCTGTATTTCTTCGGACCACCATCCAGGCTCAAAGGGATCATGAGATTTTTCAAACTAGAAACTTACGTGTGCAACCACATGCTATTATGGGCTCTAGCATAGTTGACTAAGTTGTGCGAACTCTTACAGGGTGGACTAGCAGATGTAGGGGATGTAGGTTGGTATGTTCTACCCCTCTTGTAAGGTGCTAGTGCTTCTGAAAGACTATGTCTCGGTCATCCGCTTCTCAAACACCATGTAAAAGGGAAACCAAGCGGAGGCGATCGAGTCATGTGGGGAAAGTGCGCAAACCTCTGCAGAGTGTACAAACTAATCATGGTTAGCCGTGTCTCCGGTTATGGACATCTTGAGTATCTAGTACTTGATTATCATGTGAATCTCATCATGTTACTTTAATTAATATTGTTGGCTTTTTAATGAGTACTTTTAATTGGGATTGATAATGCTGTCAACCATTCTCAATGTTTAACAACCACCATGATAGTTAAATAAATTTATTCCTTTGCAATAGGGAAAAATTGGCTTTATGCAAAAACTGTAACCATAGAGCTTTACCACCAGCCAAATATGCATGTAGTATAGCCAATCTCCATTGTTATTCTCTATGTGTTACATTGCCAAGATATTCCATGTGTCAATTGTTTTGGGCTGCAACGCTTCATGTTGCGAGACTTTTCGCAACAACAGTAAGGTGCTTTCGGTCGTGGTTCTATACTCGATGATGCCGTTGGAGTTGATGGACTCGCTTATCTTCCAAGCCTTCCGCGTTATCGCTTTTAGATGGCCTTAAGCCATATTTATTTCAAGAGGTTCTCTTTGAGACATTCGATGTAATAAGTGTGTGATTGCTACTCTGTTATAAATCCTCCAAGTCTTGTGTGGTGTCAAGATTATCGATCCAGGATGACACCGAGCACGAGATCGATGCTTGAGGTCCTGGTCGCTACAAGGTGGTATCGAGCACACACGACTATAGGACACGGCCACTAAGCTTAAGCCCTAGATCACTACTCTTTCTTCTCATTTCTGACTCCTCATCTTTTCTATTCTTTAGGATGACGGATGCAAGGATCAAGTTCGCGCAACCAGATGAGAATTCACCTTTTGGATGTCACTTGAAGGAAGCCGCTAGATACTTGAACATAGGAGTACTAAGCTTCACTGGAACTTTCAACGCCACTTTACCCGAAGAAGAGCGCTGGAGGATTCAAGTCTACATTCCAGGAAGGACGTTTGCACTAGTCATGGAGCCAATAGAGTTTACCTTTGATGTACCAACATGGGGCCTAGGAAAGAGCATGGCAGCTCACATCACCATGGGACGAATTGGAGAAGTTTATCGCAACGATCTCAAGAATACTATCTACTAGATTTGTGGGCGCCGAGATGAGCATTGGGAGATGATCGCCACCAGGAGGGACAGATCCATCGCAGCTTACATTCAGGAGTTAAACCAACACATCCGACGCCAGGACAACCAGACAAAGCGCAGATATGGAGGAGCTACTGTAAGGCTATGACCAGGATCAAGGAGCTAGAAGCAGAACTCAAGGCTACGCTTAAAGATTATATGGAAGAAATCGTCGCCTAGTAAGACGTAATAGTGACCTTAAGGAGAAGATTGGAGTATTCATGGGAGGTTCAGCACCCAAAGGAGAAGAGGATGAACCTACCTGTCCAGATAATTATATCATCATCGACGACACCGACTCAGATCCCGATGATAGCGATGATGACTATGTTGATGAAGCTGGAGCAGATATCATGGAATCTGCATCGGAGCAGTTTTTCTAGTTGACCACCATAATAGTAGTAGAATTTTCCACCATTTAACTAGTTTTAGTCCAAGCACTTTTGTAACGATAGTTAGACCGTTGTATGCCCTTGTTTGAATTGATTGGAATGATATTATGTGTTTTGTCTCATGTGCATATGGGTAGTGTATTATCACTAGACCTTATTCTATTCTTAACTCTTCCCCTTAAAACCCTCAGATGCCTCCGAGACGCGACCCCGAGTTTGTTTTCCCGCCAGAGATCACTCAGTTGATTCAGCAGCAGAATACCTTGATTCAAACATTGGTACAAAACCAAGGCAACAACAACAATCCACCACCACCACCTGTTGACCATCTAGCATGTTTCTTAAGGTTGAACCCGCCGGTGTTTTCCAGTAGCACCGAGCCAATAGTAGCAGATGATTGGCTCCGTAAGATAGGGAGGGAGTTGACCATTGCAGGATGCACAGATGGAGAGAAGGTGAAGTTTGCCGCGCATCAGCTTGACGGACCCGCAGCAGCATGGTGGGAGAATTTCACAGCCACTTACCCTGTAGACACTGTCACATGGAATAAGTTCCAGCAAGCTTTTCGTACTGCCCATGTTTCAGCCGGAGCTATGGCCATGAAGAAGCGTGAGTTTCGCAACTTACGCCAAGGAGGACGGACAGTTGGCCAGTATGTGGATGATTTTAGTAAACTAGCACGTTATGCCCCAGATGACGTTACTACGGATGCAGCTAAGCAGGAGAAGTTTCTAGAAGGACTGAATGATGAGCTGAGCATGCAGTTGATGGTAGCCACTTTCAATAACTACCAGGAGTTAGTAGATCGTGCTCTTATGATTGAAGGGAAGCAGCAGCAGATAGATAATCGTAAGAGGAAGTATGCACAAGGGAAGTATAATTCTGGATCTCAGCAGAAGCCACGCTTTACCCCAAAGTCAGGAGGACATTTTCAGCATAGTCATGGAGGAGGCAGCTCGCATAATCACAATGGCACAAAGAATGGGAACGGGAATGGAGGAAGTACCAGTGGTAATGGATTTTCCCGATGTATTTCCAGAAGAGTTGCCAGGCATGCCACCAGATAGGGACATTGAGTTCTTAATTGAGCTACTGCCAGGCACTGGGCCTATATCCAAGAGACCGTATAGGATGCCAGCCCAGGATTTGGAGGAAATCAAGAAGCAGATTAAGGAGTTGTTGGATAAAGGTTTTATTCGCCCAAGTTCTTCGCCCTGGGGATCGCCAGTACTTCTAGTGGAGAAGAAGGATGGATCGTTAAGAATGGTTGTTGATTATCACGGATTGAATGAAGTAACCATTAAGAACAAGTACCCATTACCAATGATAAATGATCTGTTTGATCGGTTGCAACGAGCTAAGGTGTTTTCCAAGATCTATTTGCGATCTGGGTACCATCAGTTGAAGATTCGGGAGCAAGATATACCGAAGACGGCTTTTACCACCAGGTACGGGCTGTATGAGTATACAGTTATGTCATTTGGTCTGACTAACACCCCAGCCTATTTTATGAACATGATGAACAAGGTGTTTATGGAGTTTTTGGATAAGTTTTTCGTGGTGTTCATTGATGATATTTTGGTTTATTCAAAGAATGAAGAGGAACACAAGGAGCACTTGCGATTAGTACTCGAGAAGCTCAGGGAACATCAGCTATATGCCAAGTTCAGCAAGTGTGAGTTTTGGTTGAAGGAAGTTGGATTTCTGACATGTTATATCCGGAGAAGGTATCACAAGAGACCCCACTAAAGTCGCCACTGTGACTAATCGGGAAGCACCAACCGCAGCTTGGAGAGATCAGAGTTTCCTTGGACTCGCAGGATACTACCAAGATTCATTGAAAATTTCTCGAAGATTGCGAAGCCTATGACAGAGTTGTTGAAGAAGGATACTAAGTTCATTTGGACTGAGGAGTGTGAGGCTAGCTTCCAAGAGTTGAAGAAACGTTTGGTTACCTCACCAAGTGTTGATTCTGCCAGATCGACTAAGGATTATGAAGTGTATTGCGACGCTTCACGACGAGGACTTGGAGCAGTGCTTATGCAGGAGGGTAGAGTTGTTTCATATGCTTCACGACAGCTTAAGCCCCATGAGTTGAATTATGCTACTCATGATTTGGAGTTAGTAGCCGGAGTGCATGCACTGAAAACGTGGAGACATTTTCTCATTGGAAATCATTGTGAGGTGTACACGGATCACAAGAGTTTGAAGTACATCTTCACACAGAAGGAATTAAATCTCAGACAGAGGAGATGGTTGGAACTTATTAAGGATTATGATATGAGATTGCATTATCACCCCGGGAAGGCTAACGTTGTAGCAGACGCGTTGAGCCGCAAGAGCCATGTCAATACTTTAATGACGGGAGAAATACCCAAGGAGTTAGCCGAGGAACTTCGAGAGCTATGTTTGGAAATAGTTCCGAGAGACTATGTAGCAGCATTGGAGATTCAGTCTATGTTGATGGATAAAATCAGAGAAGCTGAAAAGGCAGATACGGAGGTTGCCACTATTAAGGAACAGATGAGCAAAGGAAAGGCTAAGGGATTTCGTGAGGATGAGTACGATACCCTACGATTTGAGGACCGTGTTTATGTGCCCAATAACCCGGAGATCAGGAAGTTGATTCTGCAAGAGGCACATGATTCACCATATTCGATTCACCCCGGGAACACAAAGATGTATTTGGATTTGAAGGAAACATTCTGGTGGACCGGAATGAAGAAGGATATCGCAGAGTATGTAGCAGTTTGTGATGTTTGTCAGAGGGTGAAAGCAGAACATCAGAAGCCAGCTGGATTGTTGCAGCCATTGCCTATACCCGAATGGAAGTGGGATAAACTAGGTATGGATTTCATCACGGGATTGCTCAGGACTCGTTCAGGCTATGACTCGATTTGGGTTGTAGTTGATCGTTTGATGAAGGTAGCTCATTTCATCCGAGTAAAGGCTACCTACAGCAGTGCCAATTAGCTAAGATATACATGACGAGGATCGTAAGTTTGCATGGAGTTCTGAGGAGTATCGTATCAGATAGAGGAACCCAATTCACCTCTAAGTTCTGGAAGCAGTTGCACGAAACATTGGGAACCAGGCTGGAGTTTAGCATAGCTTTCCACCCACAGACAGATGGACAGACCGAGAGAGTCAATCAGATTTTGGAGGATATGCTTAGAGCTTGTGTTTTGGATTATGGATCAAGTTGGGATGAAAACCTACCATACGCGGAGTTTTCTTACAACAACAGTTATCAGTCCAGTTTGAAGATGGCCCCTTTCGAAGCCTTGTACGGAAGAAGGTGCAGAACCCCGTTGTTGTGGGATGAGGTTAGAGACCGCCAGTTGTTTGGACCAGATTTGATTAAGGAGTCTGAACAGAAAGTAAAGTTGATACGTGACAGGCTCAAGGTAGCTCAGTCAAGGCAGAAGAGCTATGCAGATTCGAAACGCAAGGAGACAGAATACGAAGTCGGAGACAGAGTTTATCTTCGAGTATCTCCACTTCGAGGAGTTAAGCGTTTTGGAGTTAAAGGAAAGTTAGCGCCACGTTTTGTGGGGCCATAAAAGGTTTGGAACGCATGGGAGAAGTAGCATACAAGTTGGAATTACCTGAGGGATTGTCGGGAGTTCATAATGTGTTCCATGTTTCACAGTTGAAGAAGTGTCACACAGAGATGGCTGATATACACAGTTGAAGAAGTGTCACACAGAGATGGCTGATATACCACTGAGAGATACGATGCCATTGGAAACGATTCAATTGAAAGAAGATCTGACCTATGAAGAGAAACCTGTTAGGATTTTGGATTATGCCAGCAGAGTTACCCGCAGCAAGGTTATCAAGTTTTGCAAAGTTCAGTGGAGCCACCATACCGAGGAGGAAGCCACCTGGGAACGAGAGGAAGATCTGCTCAAAGACCACCCTCACCTATTTGCTAGCCAACCCGAATCTCGAGGGCGAGATTCATCTTAAGGGGGGTAGGTTTGTAACATCCCAAATTTCCAATTTGGAATGTTATACATAGATCATCATGCATATCATATTTTTATTGCATTGTTGGCTCGATCCTAGAAATTCTACGCAACTCAAGGACCCTCGGAGAGAGTTGGGGATTTCGTTATTTTCATATTTGGGGTTTTTCTCAAATTTTGAAAATAGGATCATTGATTTTATTTATTTTATCTTCAATTATTTCTACTACCAAAAATTCAGAGAGGTAATAAAATGACTTTCCCAAAATAAAGAAATAATGAAGATTTAATAAAAAAATCAAATAAGGTTTATTTTGGAGTTTTTCGCTTTTTATTTGAATTTAGGAAAAATGCGCGTTTTTCAAATTTGCATTTAGGTCCCAAATAAATGTTCATCTAGTTCGGCTTGATTTTAAAAGTCGGGGAAAATTTATTTCGGGAGTTTTGGAGTCCGTTTAGTATTCCTTTTTATTTTCTACCGAACGTAATGTTTTAAAAAAAACGCGCACCGACTCTGGGCCGTACCCAAGCGGGACTCCGCTCGGGGGCGCTATATAAATAGCGCCGGGACCCTGCCCCAGCCCGCCAGACGCCGCCAGCCCAACCGCCACGCCGCCCACGCCTAAACCCTAACCCTAGCCGCCGCCGCTTCAGCCGCCGCGCCGAGCCGCCGCCAAGATCCCGAGGTTCGCCGCTGCCTCGATTTACGTGCCGCCGGTTTTTCTTAAAAACCGGGCGGTTTTTCTTTACAGTTTTTTTCAAAAAATTTTAGATTCATTTTATTTTAGTTTTATTTTTTCGGTTTAGGTTAATTAGCGGAAGTTCGTCCGTTAGATCGTCTTAGCGAACGCTTTTCGTCAGATTCGTTAAATTAACGAACGTTCGTTCGTTTATCTGTTCGTCGTTTTTCTTTTTCTCGGATTTTCCGCCGTTATTTTCTGATCGCGATTTCTGATCCGATTTTCGATTTAGTATAACTTTTCGCTCGTTTATCGGAATCAGGCGATTCAAGCACCTGGAGTTTCGTCTCGAAACCCTCTTTCTGAATAATCTACTTAAACAAGTTTTTGCTTCTGTAAAATTTGACTTAGATCCAGATTAGTAAGACGAAGTTGTTTTCTTTCGCCATTTGACATTCGTTGCTTTATTTGATTTGATTCTTTTGCAAACCGGAGTTCTTAAGTTGAACATTCTGGTTGGATCTTTTGTTTGAGTTTTACCTGTGCATTAGATGAGTACTTATTGTATGCTTGTTTGTTTGTCTGCGATAGAATACCCGGAGTGCGCCGCCTGTTACTTCGAGTCTCTAGGTTTCGCTGATCATCAGCAAGGCAAGTAACACTTGATCATACCTTTTCTACTACCTAGTTTTTATGCATTAGATCTATCCTCACACATTGCATGATTAGGATCTAATTAAATTGTGGGATGGGAAGTAGATGAGGTAGTACCTATTACTGCTTTATTATCAAACCTTTGGGAGTTACTGCTTTTCTTATTATGCTATGCTATGCTAGCAGACGTGGATTGGGTGAGTGAATATCCATGACAGATGTGAGATTGTTAATTACTGGTTTATTTAAGGTGGCAACATGAACACACATCTGGGTGGATTGAGGCACCTGTTTTCTAGCAGGACTTGCCTCAGATTTCTTCTGACCGCCACCTGTGCTCAAAGGGATCATGAGATTTTTCAAACTAGAAACTTACGTGTGCAGCCACATGCTATTATGGGCTCTAGCATAGTTGAGTAAGTTGTGCGAACTCTTACGGGGTGGACTAGGAGATGTAGGGGATGTAGGTTGGTACGGTCTACCCCTCTTGTAAGGTGCTAGTGCTTCTGAAAGACTATGTCTCGGTCATCCGTTTCTCAAACACCATGTAGTGCGGGAAACCAAGCGGAGGCGATCGAGTCATGTGGGGAAAGTGCGCAAACCTCTGCAGAGTGTATAAACTAATCATGGTTAGCCGTGTCTCCGGTTATGGACATCTTGAGTATCTAGTACTTGATTATCATGTGAATCTCATCATGTTACTTTAATTAATATTGTTGGGTTTTTAATGAGTACTTTTAATTGGGATTGATAATGCTGTCAACCATTCTCAATGTTTAACAACCACCATGATAGTTAAATAAATTTATTCCTTTGCAATAGGGAAAAATTGGCTTTATGCAAAAACTGTAACCATAGAGCTTTACCACCAGCCAAATATGCATGTAGTATAGCCAATCTCCATTGTTATTCTTCAGTGTTACATTGCCATATTCCATGTGTCACCCGTTTTCGGCTGCAACGTTTCATGTTGTAGACTTTTCGCATTTACGAGTAAGGTGCTTTTAGGTCGTGGTTCTATACTCATGATGCCGTTGGAGTTGATGGACTCGCTTATCTTCCAAGCCTTCCGCTATTATCGCTTTTAGATGGCCTTAAGCCATATTTATTTCAATAAGTTCTCTTTGAGACATTCGATGTAATAAGTGTGTGATCGCTACTCTGTTATAAATCCTCCAAGTACTGTGTGGTGTCGGCATTCTTGATCCAGGATGACATCGAGCACGAGATCGACTTTTGAGGTCCTGTCGCTCAAAGCAGATGGCAGCACACCATCATCACGAACTCGCCTATACCGTGTTAAAAACAACTCTATTTTTTATAATTATATATGTTATATATATTCCCCTTGATTTTTCTTATGTATAAAGTTGTGATATAAATGATTTGTATACTTCTTTATAGTGGGAGTATCTCTCTGTCAAAAATATATTTATGTGTAACTAGTTACTCCTGTCTTTCTACTTCCTTCCGCTGATATGTGGGGCATCCAGCAATGGGGTCCACGTGCCATATGCACAAATTAGAGTGCACAACTGCACAGTAGACACACCCCGGTCGTAGGGCCGCAGTAATGCCCAATGAGCCATCAAATCACAACCCCCCGTTTCCAGCTTTAGGAGTAAGCTGGACGGACGAAGCGACAATATTTCACTGGGCCTGAATCCCCTTCTCCCTCGTATGCTTGTTTAGAGAAAACCCCCTCTCGGCAATTGCATAGGGTTTTCTCATGGAGAACCAGGTACGAATTCTTCATCCATCCCCCATAAATCCAAGTCCCTTGGTCGTAGGTAATCCTAGGATGGCAGCCGCCACTGTTGATGCATTTTTCTTCCTACTGAATCTAGTGTGTTTCATTTGAAGTGCCCAAAGTGCAAGGACCCTAAAGGTTTCTGTGCCCTCGGCAAGACGCCACACTTGTTCCTTCTCATCCTAACACAGGATTTTAAAACGCGCACAGTATGTTCCTAGAATCCTCTTTTCTATCCGGGAGGGTGGTTTTTTTGAACATGTTGTCGACTAATTTGGAAATTTGGATTGCTATATTTGGATAAAAGGTACTACTAGTACGATGGTCAACACTGACGTGAGGGAGGAAGTTATTTCTAGATTTGGATAGGGAATACATTGTGTTCTCATATTATTTTTCCTGCAGTGCGGTATTTGCTCTGCCAGAACACATGTACTCAAGATGCCCGGCCTTGCCATAACTGAATACACCAGTTTAATGGTCACAGTGAAGACAAGCCACAGATATGAGTTTCGAGTTGGGTTCATGAACCAAGAAGATTGCTGCTTTTTTTATGGCCGAACTTGGATAAACTTTTTCAAGTGTTACGGGCTGAAAGTTGGCGCATGAATGTTGATGGAAATAGCAGAACCTGGTCTCATCTTCACTGCGATCTTCCACCCCGACATCGTTCCAATTGTTCATCCATGTTAGTTTTGTATCTGGTTCTTGCTTGTTGCCTCGATTACTTCTTAATCCACCTATTCTGTCTAACTAATCACAATTTAACTTTAGAAGTCGCAATGAATCTCTCATGAAGATGCTACTTCTAACTAATATTTTCTTATAATTGGTGGCACATGTAGGTTTTTTCAGAGTTAAGCAGGTTGCTCGTTTGTTATTCTGTAATAACTCGGCTGTTACTGATGGCACCGGTTGATCGATTTACATCCACAAGTTCCTACACTTTATTGATCGTCTTGAGGTCCTTGTGGGGCATTTCAATGGTGGAAGGCCACGTGGGATATGTGTGCCACTGCTGCACAAGTTGAATAAGTCCAACTGTGCCGAGAAACTTATGGTACGAGCTATTTTCTATTATATATGTTGTTCATAAACTATTGCTTATACACGCTTTTACAGCCAGTGATCTTCTTGAAATGTAAACTGCCCGCTTCTATTGTTCTGTCAGACATGCGACCATGGTCGGGTCAGACTTGCGCTTCGTCACAACATGATGTTTATGTCGACCTACTCCATTCCCCTTGGAGGTGTAAAGATACTTATTCATGGGTGGTCTCAAATAATTAAGGCCCGTCCATCTTGGAGAATAGGACAGAAGATTATGTTCATGCTTTTCCATGGCTCTAAAGTGAATATCCTGTTTATTGACCACATTGCGAGATGAAGCCGCTTTCAGAAGGTTGTGGATGCGCGGGGTGGCGCCTCGGCCTTGTCCTGGGGCTTGGCAGCCTCACCCTTGGTTAACTGTAGGCAAAGTAACACTGTTCGAGGCGTGCTTTGTATGGTTGAACCTGTATATGTACTCATACTACTTTCAGCTTTGGTTGTTAAGGGCCCCTGCTGGTTTCAGTTAAGGTTGTTAAGTACTCCTGCTGCTTTGACAGTCTGTTGTGTTTCTTTAGTCCTGTCTTCCTCCAGCCGCCAAAACCAAACCAGCGCCGACGCGACTGCCTGCTTCCACCTCCCACGGCTGGCTACGCCTCAGCGCACGCATCGCCGCCCCACCGTATCCTAAATCGTTAACGCCAACGTCCGAGGCCTCGCCGTCCTCCTCCGCACGCTTTGGTGCGCTCGCTGCGGCGCTGCCCTCTCGCGTTGACAACATGGTCAACAAACAACAAGAATCGACAGAAGTACGTGGAGAGGATGATAGTAGGGGTCCACCATGTCAGCATATGGAAAAATAAAATGGTTCCTCCTAGTGTTTTCCTGACATCTAGGACCCACGACATTGTGAGCGTATGTAGTCAATAGACAAGAGAACAGCACAAGATCGACTGACACCTGGGACGTAGCTGCTCGAGCAGTATTTTTTTGTTATTGTTGAGACGGAGCAGGGTTTGAACTAGGCTGTGGCCCGTCTAGCCCGGGCTTATATTTTATGTTCACCATGTGACCAGGCCAGCTATTTTTTCCTTGTGAAAATGAGCCTAGTTTAATTTTTCTGAAGAATACCCAATCCAGGCCTACATATTTTTCTACGCCCTGATGGGCTGCAACTCTTTCAAGACGCATGCAAATCTTGAAAGTAATATGAAATGGGTTATAAATATAAAAACAGATGACAAATTGGCAATTAATCCCTCCATCCCATAATGTAAGATGTTTTTTTACACTAGTGTAGTGTCAAAAAACGTCTTACATTATGGGACGGAGGGAGTACTTTATAATTTCTAAATTTGTTCACATTTTCAGATTCCTATTTCACTGGGCATTAACCTAATTTAAATTTATCTTCAAAGTACTTTAAATCTAGCTCGACATTTCGGTATTAAAAATAGTTTGGAACTCACAGAAATATGCGAAATTGGCCCTGGCCAACAAAAAAAAATGGACTGCAATAAATTGCATAAGAAGTTGCAATGAGCTATATATAAATTATTAAAAAAAGAGGGAATGGCCTGATTTGTGGGCCTGTTAAGTTGACGCGTATGCAAGATTTTTTTAGTTATTATATACGTCAACAAACTATTCTAGTAGACTTAACCTTTGGATGTCAATCCAACGACCGTCGTGTTTCTTCAATCTCTAATCTTCTTGCTCCAGCCGCCAAAGCAGCGTCGGCGGGACCGCTTGCTCCCGCCTCCTGTGGCCGGCTGTGCTGCCGGGCAGGCCTCACCGCCCCTACTACTCCCACCGCTGGCCAGGGCATCCCTCTACTCACCCACACCCCCTGTTATTCTACGGCGACGGCAACCTCACACCGCAGCCGAACCAGTGAACCCTCGTACTCCTCTCCACGCGGGCTTCCACTGTCGCGTCTTCCCTGGCTCCGTGTTGTCCCCTTCCTAGGCCTCACCGTCGTCCACCGCCCTGGTGCTCTCGGCGCGGCGTGGTCAATGTGGTCAACGACTGACTTCCATCGGAAGAGTATCAGACGTAGAGGCCGATACCGGGTCCATGGCAGCCGCAAGAAAGTGCCTCCTTATTACGCGGAAAATAATTATTCCTCCACCTGACAGCAGGGACCCATTAGACGGGCCACCGTATTTCGCGAAAAATGTTTCCCCCTGACTACTGGGACCCACCGAATGGGCCACCATATTTTGCAAAAAAACGTTCCCCCCGCTGTCAGCTTGGACCCACCGGAAGTGCCTCCTTATTACGCACAAAAAAATGAATACTCCCCCTTCTAGCTGGGACCCACCTTGGTGGGAGGCTGACTTGTGGGCCTACTAAGTTGACTGGGACGGAGGCCTTTGTCAACTTAGTCAATATGAACGATTCTAGCTCTAGTGACTGTTTGATGTCCATCCAACGCCCGTAGTGCGTCTTCAACCTCTGGTCTTGCTCCAGTCGCCCAAAGCAGCGCCGGTCGTGGCACATGCTCCTTCCTCCCGTGGCCGGCTATGATGTCGCGGAGGCCTCACCGCCCCTACTACTCCCACCGTTGGCCAGGCCATCCCTCTACTCACCCACACCCCCCTGTTATTCTGCGGCGATGGTAGCCTCACACCGCACCCGAACCAGTGAACCCTAATACTCCTCTACCTGTGGGCATCCACTGCCGCGTCTTCCCCGGCTCCATGTCGTCCCCTTCCTAGGCCTCACTGTCGTCCATCTCCCTGGTGCTCTCGTTGTGGCGTGGTCAACATGGTCGAGGAACGACTTCCATCAGACGTGGACTATACGTGGAGAGGCTGATAGCTGGGTCCACGGCCGCAGCAAGGAAGTGCGTCCTTATTATGCGGAAAATAATGATTCCTCCACCTGAAAGCAGGGACCCACCGGACGGGCCACCGTATTTCACAAAAAAAATGTTTCATCCCTGACTGCTGGGACCTACCAGCTACATCTTCGCATGCAAGGAAGTGCATCCATATTACGGGCAAAAAAAATGATTTGCCCCATGATTGCTGGGACCCACCAACTACATCTTCACACGCAAGGAAGTGCGTCCGGGCAAAAACAAACGATTCACCCCCCCTGACTGCTGGGACCCACCAGCTACATCTTCGCACGCAAGGAAGTGCCTGACACTCGAGATCCACCTAGTCGAAGCGTACGTAGCGTTGTCATTCTGGTCGCGAATGTGTACGTACATACTGGTCGATGTAGAGGTGCGCAGGTGTCGTAGTAGAGGCGCGCACGTAGCATGTACACGTATGTACAGCGGCTAGGGTGCAAGAAAGTAAATACAGCCACATACATACATACGGGCGGGGTCTCGAACGCCTACTCGCGCATACGTACGGCTAGGGCTCGTGTACATGGCTGGGTCAGAAAGGAGAGACTGTGTCGTTGTCGTGTTCATGGGGAGGCAACATAATGCGTCGTGTTCATCGGGAGGCAACGGAACGCGAGGGATCCAACTGACTTGGACAGAACAGGCGATGGAAACGAGGCCTGGCGTACCGCAAAACAGAGGAAACGACCTTGTGTTCGATCGGCCACGTTCGAAACGGGATCCTGTTCATCAGGAGGGGTCTGGCGTACCGCAAAACGGAGGAAATAGACTTGTGTTGGACCTCCTACGGTCGAAATGGGGTCTTGTTGATCAGGAGGGGTGTGGCGTACCACAAAACGGAGGAAACAGACTTGTGTTGGAGTGCTACGGTCGAAACGGGGGTCCTGTTCGTCGGGAGGGGTGTGGAGTACCGCAAAACGGGACTCCATGGGATACTGTTCATCTCCACCGTCGACCTCCTCCAGCCTCCACGGGCTACTATTCATAAAACGTTGACCTCCTCCAGCCTCCACCTGCGACTGTTCATCCACGGGCTCCTATTCATCCAGCCTCCACCGCACGCTACTCCACCGGCTACAGTTCAACCACCCCTCTCCACGGGCTCTTGTTCAACCACCCCTCCACGGGCTAATATTCATCCACCCCTCCACCATCTACTGTTCATCCAGCCCTCCACGGGGTCGTCCTGTTCATCCAGCCCTCCACGAGGTCCTGTTCATCCAGCCCCAACTGGCTCGATCGATCGGGGTCCTGTTCATCTAGATGCAACACCACGGGGTCCTGTTCATCCACCCCTACCCTCACTATTCATCCAAAACCCCCAGCAACCCTCACTGTTCATCCAGAGGCAGCATCGATCGGCTTCAGTTAGCGGCAGTAGCAAAGGAATCGCTCGATTAGGTTCAGTTAACAGCCATCGATCGATCACTCGGGTTCAGTAACGCGTAGCCTACAGTGCTATCGCTCGGGTTCAGTTAGAGCCCAACGCCTCGCTCGGGTTCAGTTAGAGCCCAATGCCTCACACACCGCGCGTACATATACGAGAGAAACGCGCATCGCTCGGTCCCCGACCACCCACCGTAACCGGGAACTCGCCAAAATTTTCCTCGCCCTCGCTTCTACCACGGTTTTTTCCGTCATGGACGGCCCAAAGAATGTCATGCAGCTACGTCTCCGGCCCGCCCAGGACGAAAAGCCCATTTTCTGGCATGATTTTTTGTCATGGAAGTAGGCGCCCACCACATCTATGATGATACCAGGTTTTGTCAAAATTATCTTCATAGAAGTGTCATAAGTATGACAGAATTTTTTTCGTTCTGCCCAAAATGTCACGGATCTGTCTTTTTTTTGTAGTGAGGAGAAGGGGGAAGGAAGGGAGAGGGGGCCCGTGCCCCCAACCCCTTGTCCAATTCGGACTGGGCTTGGAGGGGGGAGCCACCTCTTGGTCGCTGCCTCTCCTTCCCACTAAGGCCCACTAAGGCCCATTGTCACGCCCAATATGTGACCCTATCCAAAAGGAACTCGAAGGTCCCACCAAGGATAGACCCGCATATTGAAACGCTTTTGCAAGGTGGATATCATTACATCAACATTACATAATAGATGGGGATACATTCAAGAGGCTTACAATGTCACATGAATACAACAATACAACATACAAGAACAACATCCGACTACAGATGAATCATAAACAGAAACTCAAACAATATCCACCCTGCTAGCCCAGGCTGCCGACCTGGAACCTATCCCCTGATCGAAGAAGAAGCAGAAGAAGAACTCCAACACAAGTAAAACATCGCTCTCGCGTCATGATCATCACATAACCTGTACCTGCAACTGTTGTTGTAGTAATCTGTGAGCCACGAGGACTCAGCAATCCCATTACCATGGGTATCAAGACTAGCAAAGCTTAATGGGAAAGGAAGGGGTAAAGTGGTGAGGTTGTAGCAGCGACTAAGCATATATGGTGGCTAACATACGCAAAAGAGAGCGAGAAGAGAAACAAAGGAACGATCGTGAAGCTAGCAATGATCAAGAGGTGATCCTGAACTCCTACTTACGTCAAACATAACCCAAAGACCATGTTCGCTTCCCGGACTCCGCCGAGAAGAGACCATCACGGCTACACACGCGGTTGATGCATTTTAATTCGGATCTGGTGTCAAGTTATCTACAACCGGACATTAACAAATTCCCATCTGCCACATAACCGCAGGCACGGCTCTCGAAAGTTTATAACCTGCAGGGTGTCCCAACTTAGCCCATGATAAGCTCTCGCGATCAACAAAGGATATACCTTCTCCGGGAAGACCCGATCAGTCTCGAATCCCGTTTACAAGACATTTCGACAATGGTAAAACAAGACCAGCAAAGCCGCCCGATGCGCCGACAATCCCGATAGGAGCTGCACATATCTCGTTCTCAGGGCAACACCGGATGAGACAGGCTACGAGTAAAACCAGACTTCGAGTTTCCCCGAGGTGGCCCCGCAGGCGGCTTGGTTCGGACCAACACTTAGACAAGCACTGGCCCGGGGGGGCTAAAATAAAGATGACCCTCGGGTTGGCCGACCCAAGGGAAAGGTATAGGTGGTGGTGAGGCAAATGGTAAAACCAAGGTTGGGCCTTGCTGGACAAGTTTTATTCAAAGCGAACTGTCAAGGGGGTCCCATAAATCACCCGACCGCGTTAGGAACGCAAAATCCGGGAACATAACACCGGTATGACGGAAACTAGGGCGGCAAGAGTGGAACAAAACACCAGGCATAAGGCCGAGCCTTCCACCCTTTACCAAATATATAGATGCATTAATAATATAAGAGATATTGTGATATCCCAACATAAACCATGTCCACCATGGAGCAATCTTCATCTTCACCTGCAGCTAGCAACGCTATAAGAGGGGCTGAGCAAGAGCGGTAACATAGCCAATCAATGGTTTGCTAGGAATGGTGTCAAAGGTTAGAGGTTCATGGCAATTTGGGAGGCTTGATTAGCAAAAGATAGGTAACGCAGCATAGCGATAGAATGAAGCAACTAGCATAGCAATGATAGTAGTGAGATCCAGGGTAGCGGTCATCTTGCCTGAAATCCCGCAAGGAAGAAGAACGAGTCCATGAAGAAGATGAAGCCACGAAGACGAACCACACGTAGACGAATGAATCCTCACGATCGCAACGAAACGGGAACTATCGAGAAGAAGCACACAACATGGTAAACACACCACACATGAACAAGACATGATGCACAACAAGCATGATGCCTGACCAAGCTACATGAGGCTACTCATGGCAAGATATGATGCAAAACAAGAACAACACATCAAGGCAAGTTTAAATGAGGCCGGAAGCAACATATAACAAATCCGGTAAGTCCTGATATGCAAATTTCGAAATCGGTCCAGATCTGAATAAACATTATGTTCAATTTGTTAAACAGAAAGTTAAGATGCACCAAGATGATCTACACGAAATTCTAGTCAAGTTACATATAAAGTTCATTAGATTTGGAGCTACGGCCTAGAAGATATGAGCAAAACAAGTTAAACATGGCATTGATGCAAAATGCATACAAACATCAAGCAAACACCTCAAAGCAAGGATGCAACATGATAATATGAAACTACATGCAAAAACAAGCAAGTTTCATATAGAGCACACTCAAAACAGAGCAACGGTGCAACACATACACTCTATACAAGACACAACAACAATCTGTCCATAACATCAACTAGGCATCTTACAAGCATCAAAACAACATGCTACAGAACCCCAACATAAGAACAAAAGGCATGAGCATGATGTACAGGTAAAGGACAACAAAACATGAACACTGAGCTATCTCCAGAAACAACTAGAACATGCTCAAAAGGACATGGAAAGATAGCAAATAATAACAGTTTCAGACTTATCAGGAAATAATATCAGGTTGCAATGTTTAGAGCAAGCAAACAACATGTTACAGGAACTTATCATGGCAAACAAAGGCATGGCATGAATCTAATAAAAGCATAGATCAAAAGTCCCTTACTGACCATAAGCCAAAAAGGATCAGAAGAAATGATGGCATCCATGTAAACATGGCAAGTTATATTACTGATTCATACATGGCAGGAACAACATTAAGTAGGCATGTTGGTGAGCTTGAACCACTCACCACAGAGAAATACATGGCATGGCAAGGCAACCAACAGTAAGAAGACATGTTTATGAAGCTAAGAATAGAAGTGCAAGGTCATAGGGTGCATGGAACACTAGCAAAACACATGGGAACAAGTGAACTTAATGTTAACAGGCTGACAGCAACATCATGAAGCAACTTTGGAGCAAGATAAACAACATGTTCCAGCAGGATATAATTGCAACCAGTGGCATGAATGGAAAGAGCAAGACATGTAGATCAAAACATGTTTATAGAACATCTCCAGATTATGCATAGAATGATTAGTAGAAGCATGTTTACATAGCAACAAAATATAACAGAATCTGTCAGGAAAACAGCAACAGCAAGTGCCCTACTTAACAAGCTCAATGCACTCACTACACAAGTCACAAAAATACATGGTTGGCACCACTGGAAAGATGGCATAGCATAGATCAAAACACATGTATAGCTCAACCTTATAGGATGCACACATCAATCATGGCAAAAATGACGAATGAGCAAGTTATAACAGTTTCAGCAGATTAACATCAACATGCACTCTTCCAACAGCATTTCGGTCATCAATATGAGCTCTAATGAAAATTATGCAATGGAATGAAATGAAGTACTCGTCGAGGCAAACAATTTAACATATTACACACACGAAACGGAGCTACGGATGCAGAGATACAATGCGATGAACATGGCATGAAAATTACAAAGATCTGGGACTTAGTGAAAAATCAATCTCCGAAACTGGACGGGTCGAAGCGGGACGAGGAGATCCGGGCCAGGAGGCGCGTTTGGAACCCGGGGTTGGTGGATCTCATCCACCTCCACCGGATCTGGGGCACGGTTGACGTGGATGGCCGGAGGTCTTGCCGGAGACGAAGGAGAGGCGACGGAGGATACGGAATCCGGCGGATCCGGCGGAGGGCGAGGTCGGGGGAGGACCGACGGGGTTGGGGGAGGTGGCTCCGGGCGGCGCGGGCGGCTTGCCGGCGAGGTGCGGCGACGCCGGCGAGGAGCGGCGCCGCACGGGCGAAGTCCGCGGGCGCGAGGTTGAGCGGGCGCCGGAGCTCGGCGATGGCGGCGGTGTCCGGCTGGGGCGCGGGTCGCGGCGGGCGCGGGGCGTGCTCGTGATGCGGGTGGCGGAGGCGAGGTCGCGGCGGCGGGCGAGGTCGCGGAGGCAGGGAGTGCGCCGCGAGGTTGCGGGAGGCAGCGCGCGTCCGGAGGCGACGGGCCCGGGCGGGCGAACGGCGGCGGCGCGGCGCTGGCTCGCACGGGCCCGATCCGGTCCCATGGGCTGCGCGGGGGGGAGAGAGAAGGTGAGGTGGCGACGGGCGATTGGCCGGGGCGGCGGCGCTGGCTGAGGTGGCGGCTCCGGATTGGTCCGGACGACGTGGCCGGCGGACGTGTCCGGCGCGGGCGGACGTGTCCGGCGGCGCGAGGAGGAAAACTGCTAGGGTTTGGAGGGTTTCATCCGCGAATTTCGGAGGGGGAGGCATATTTATAGGTAGAGGGAGCTAGGAGAGTCCAAATGGGGAGCGGTTTTCGGCCACGCGATCGTGATCGAACGACCGAGAGCATGGAGGGGAGTTTGCTGGGCTTTGGGCCACTTTGAAAGGGGTGTTGGGCTGCACACAAAGAGGCTTTTACATTACCTTGGTTAACTGTTGAGTATCAAACGACCTCCAAATGGCACGAAACTTGACAGGCGGTCTACCGGTGCTATACCAAGGCCGCTTGGAAAACCTCGGGCCATTCCGAGAAAGTTTAACACCCACTCACAACAAGAGACAAGAGGGGGACGCCGGGGAACATAGGAGTGCCGGATTGCAAAACGGACAACGGGGAAAATGCTAGGATGCAAGAAACGGACGCGTATGCAAAATGAAATGCACATGATGACATGATAAAATGCAATACGCAAGCAAATGACATGGCAACGACGGCGAATAACTGGCGGACACCTGGCGCATCGAAACCGGGGCGTTACACCCATCAACTCCCCAGGGGTTCCGATAACCTCCTGGTACTCTCGAAAATACCCAAACTTCTCCGGAACTATTCTGATGTCCAAATATAGCCTTCCAATATATCAATCTCTATGTCTCGACCATTTCGAGACTCCTCGTCACACCCGTGATCTCATCCAGGACTCCAAACAAACTTCGGTCATCAAAACACATAACTCATAATACATATTGTCATCAAACGTTAAGCGTGCGGACCCTACGGGTTCGAGAACTATGTAGACATGACCAAGACACATCTCCGATCAATAACCAATAGCGGAACCTGGATTCTCATATTGGCTCCTACATATTCTACGAAGATCTTTATCGGTCAAACCACATAACAACATACGTTGTTCACTTTGCCATTGGTATGTTACTTGCCCGAGATTCGATCGTCGGTATCATCATACCTAGTTCAATATCGTTATCGGCAAGTCTCTTTACTTGTTCCGTAATGCTTCATCCCGCAACTAACTCATTAGTCACATTGCTTGCAAGGCTTATAGTGATGAGCATTACCGAGAGGGCCCAGAGATACCTCTCCAAAACACGGAGTGACAAATCCTAATCTTGATCTATGCCAACCCAAAAAACACCTTCGGAGACACCTGTAGAGCATCTTTATGATCACCCATTTACGTTGTGACGTTTGATAGCACACAAGGTGTTCCTTCGGTATTCGGGAGTTGCATAATCTCATAGTCTGATGAACATGTATAAGTCATGAAGAAAGCAGTAGCAATGAAACTATAACGATCATATTGCTAAGCTAACGGATGGGTCTTGTCCATCACATCATTCCCCTAATGATGTGATCCCATTCATAAAATGACAACACATGTCTATGGTTAGGAAACATAACCATCTTTGATTAACGAGCTAGTCTAGTAGAGGCATACTATGGACACTTTGTTTTGTCTATGTTTTCACACATGTACTAAGTTTCCGGTTAATACAATTCTAGCATGAATAATAAACATTTATCATGAAATAAGGAAATAAATAATAACTTTATTATTGCCTCTAGGGCATATTTCCTTCAGTCTCCCACTTGCACTAGAGTTAATAATCTAGTTCACATCGCCATGTGATTTAACACTAATAGTTCACATATGTATGTGATTAACACCCGTAGTTCACATCGCCATGTGACCAACACCCAAAGGGTTTACTAGAGTCAATAATCTAATTCACATCGCTATGTGATTAACACCCAAAGAGTATTAAGGTGTGATCATGTTTTGCTCGTGAGAGAAGTTTAGTCAACTGGTCTGTCACATTTAGAGCCGTATGTATTTTGCAAATACTCTATGTTTATAATGCTCTGCATGGAGCTACTCTAGCTAATAGATCCCACTTTTAATATGTATCTAGATTGAGACTCAGAGTCATCTGGAACAGTGTAAAAGCTTGCATCGATGTAATTCTTTACGACGAACTCTTTTTCACTTCCATAACCGAGAAATATTTCCTTAGTCCTCTTAGGTAACTAAGGATAACTTTGACCGCTATATAGTGATCCACTCCTGGATCACTATTGTACCCCCTTGCCAAACTTATAGCAAGGCACACAACTGGTCTGGTACATACCATGGCATAGTTTATAGAACCTATGATTGAGGCATAGGAAATGACTTTCATTCTCTTTCTATCTTCTGCCGTGGTCGGGCTTTGAGTCTTTCTCAACTTCACACCTTGTAACACATGCAAGAATCCTTTCTTTGACTGATCCATTTTGAACTTCTTCAAAACTTTATCAAGGTATGTGCTTTGTGAAAGTCCAATTAAGCGTCTTGATCTATCTCTATAGATCTTGATGCCCAATATGTAAGCAGCTTCACTGAGGTCTTTCATTGAAAAAAGTCTTATTCAAGTATCTCTTTATGCTATCCAGAAATTCTATATCATTTCCAATCAACAATATGTCATCCACATATAATATTAGAAATGCTACAGAGCTCCCACTTACTTTCTTGTAAATACAGGCTTCACCACAAGTGTGTATAAAACTATATGCTTTGATCAACTCATTAAAGCATATATTCCAACTCTGAGATGCTTGCACCAGTCCACAGATGGATCGCTGGAGTTCCCACGCTTTAGTAGCACCTTTAGGATTGACAAAACATTCTGGTTGCATCATCTACAACTCTCCTCAGAGATATCCATTTAAGGAATGCAGTTTTGACATCCATTTGCCAGATTTCATAAAATATGGCAATTACTAACATGATTCAGACAGACTTAATCATCGCTATGGGTGAGAAAGTCTCATTGTAGTCAACTCCTTGAACTTGTTGAGAACCTTTCGCAACAAGTCAAGCTTTGTAGACAGTAACATTACCGTCAACCTCAGTCTTCTTCTTGAAGATCCATTTATTTTCTATGGCTTGCCGATCATCGGGCAAATCCACCAAAGTCCACACTTTGTTCTCATACATGGATCCTACCTCAGATTTCATGACCTCAAGCCATTTTGCAGAATCTGGGCTCATCATCGCTTCCTCATAGTTTGTAGGTTCATCATGGTCTAGTAACATGACTTCCAGAATAGGATTACCGTACCACTATGGTGTGGACTGTACTCTGGAAGACCTACGAGGTTCTGTAGTAACTTGATCTGAAGTTTCATGATCATCATCATTAGCTTCCTCACTAGTTGGTGTAGGAATCACTGGAACTGATTTCCGTGATGAACTACTTTCCAATTCGGGAGAAGGTACAACTACCTCATCAAGTTCTACTTTCCTCAAACTCACTTCTTTCGAGAGAAACTCCTTCTCTAGAAAGGATCCATTCTTAGCAACGAATATTTTGCCTTCAGATCTATGATAGAAGGTGTACTAAACAGTTTGCTTTGGGTATCCTATGAAGGCACACTTCTCCGATTTGGGTTCGAGCTTATCAGGTTGAAGCTTTTTCACATAAGGATCGCAACCCCAAACTTTAAGAAACGACAACTTTGGTTTCTAGCCAAACCACAGTTCATAAGGCATCATCTCAACGGATTTTGATGGTGCCCTATTTAAAGTGAATGCAGCTGTCTCTAATGCATAATCCCAAAATGATAGTGGTAAATTGGTAAGAGACATCATAGATTGCACCATATCTAATAAAATGCGGTTATGACATTCGGACACACCATTACGCTGTGGTGTTCCAGGTGGCGCGAGCTGTGAAACTATTCCACATTGTTTTAATGAGGTCCAAACTCGTAACTCAAATATTCTCTTCCACGATCAGATCGTAGAAATTTTTATTTTCTTGTTACGATGATTCTCCACTGCACTCTAAAATTCTTTGAACTTTTCGAATGTTTCAGACTTGTGTTTCATTAAGTAGATATACCCATATCTGCTTAAATCATCTGTGAAGGTCAGAAAACAACGATACCCGCCACGAGCATCAACACTCATTGGACCGCATACATCGGTATGTATTATTTCCAATAAGTCACTAGCTCGTTCCATTGTTCCGGAGAACGGAGTTTTAGTCATCTTGCCCATAAGGCATGGTTCGCAAGTATCAAATGATTCATAATCAAGTGATTCCAAAAGTCCATCTTTCTGGAGTTTCTTCATACGGTTTACACCTGTATGACCTAAACGACAGTGCCACAAATAAGTTGCACTATCATTATCAACTTTGCATCTTTTTGGCATCAATATTATGAATATGTGTATTACCACGGTCGAGATTCAATAAACCATTGATACGTCTCCAATGTATCTATAATTTTTGATTGTTCCATGCTATTATATTACTTGTTTTGGATGTTTATGGGCTTTCCTTTACACTTTTATATCATTTTTGGGACTAACCTACTAACCGGAGGCCCAGCCCGAATTGCTGTTTTTTTGCCTATTTCAGTGTTTTGAAGAAAAGGAATATCAAATGGAGTCCAAACGGAATGAAACCTTCGGGACGATCTTTTTGGAACAAACATGATCCAGAGGACTTGGAGTGGAAGTCAAGAAACAAGCGAGGCGGCCGCGAGGGTGCCCGGCGCGCCCACTAGGGCTGGGCGCGCCCCCACCCTCATGGGCCCCTCAAGCGTCCATTGACCTACTTCTTACTCCTATATATACCCATATACCCCGAAAACATCGGAAGCGACCACGAAAAACTATCTCCACCGCCGTAACCTTCTGTATCTGCGAGATCCCATCTTGGAGCCTTCGCCGGCGCTCCACCGGAGGGGGAATCGACCATGGAGAGCCTCTACATCATCTCCAAGGCCTCTCCGATGAGTTGTGAGTAGTTTACCACAGACCTTCGTGTCCATAGTTATTAGCTAGACGGCTTCTTCTCTCTCTTTGAATCTCGATAAAAAGTTCTCCTCGATCTTCTTGGAGATCTATTCGATGTAACTCTTTTTGCGGTGTTTTTGTCGAGATCCGATGAATTGTGGGTTTATGATCAAGTTTATCTATGAGAAATATTTGAATCTCCTATGAATTCTTTTATGTGTGATTAAGTTATCTTTGCAAGTCTCTTCGAATTATCAGTTTGGTTTGGCCTACTAGATTGATCTTTCTTGCAATAGGAGAAGTGCTTAGCTTTGGGTTCAATCTTGCGGTGTCCTTTCCCAAAGTGACAGAGGGCAGCAAGGCACATATTGTATTGTTGCCATCGAGGATAAAAGATGGGGTTTATATCATATTGCATGAGTTTATCCCTCTACATCATGTCATCTTTCTTAATGTGTTACTCTGTTCTTTATGAACTTAATACTCTAGATGCATCTTTGGATAGCGGTCGATGTGTGGAGTAATAGTAGTAGATGCAGGCAGGAGTCGGTCTACTTGTCACGGACGTGATGCCTATATACATGATCATGCCTAGATAATCTCATAATTATTCGCTTTTCTATCAATTGCTCGACAGTAATTTGTTCACCCATCGTAATACTTATGCTATCTTGAGAGAAGCCACTAGTGAAACCCCCGGGTCTATATTTTATCATATAAGCTTTCAATCTACTTTTATTTGCATCTTTACTTTTCCAATCTATATCATAAAATACCAAAAATATAGTTATCTTATCATATTATCTCTATCAGATCTCACTTTCGCAAGTGGCCTTGAAGGGATTGACAACCCATTTATTGCGTTGGTTGTGAGTTCTTGTTTGTTTGTGTAGGTGTGTGGGACTTTTGTGGAGCCTCCTACTGGATTGATACCTTGGTTCTCAAAACTAAGTGAAATACTTACGCTACTATTGCTACATCACCCTTTCCTCTTCAAGGAAAACCAACACAAGCTCGTAGCAAGAAGGATTTCTGGCGCCGTTGCCGGGGAGGTCTTCACTCAAGTCAAGACATACCAAGTACCCATCACAAACTCATCTCCCTCACATTTATATTATTTGCCATTTGCCTCTCATTTTCCTCTCCCCCACCTCACCCTTGCCGTTTTATTCACCCTCTCTTTCCCAATCTCCTCTCTCGTTTTCTTGCCTTTTGTGTGCTCGTCGCTATGGCTAGCTCCGTCTTTATCCCTTCGTCTCCGTATTTTGAAGTCCTTCACTTCAAGCAAAAACAAGGAGAAAATTTAAAAGATTCTTGGTTTAGGATGTTAGAATCTTATCTTAGTTGCACTATAGAAGGAGATTTCAAGATTTTACTTCGCAATTTTTATGTGGGGTTAACCTTACCCCATAGACAACTCCTTGATTTTGCCGAAAAGGGGGTTTTATTGAAGTTGATCCTAGTTCCACTTAAGAAATTATAGAGGGGATAGTAGGAGTACTTCCCCTACAAAAGGATCACCCTTTTATAATGAAGGAACACAAATTCTATAGAAATTTTGTGAATTGCAAAAATTTGTTGAACCGCTTAAGAATATTGGTGGGAATATCAACCGCATGAATAATTTGATTACACTTTGCAATAAGCGGTTCGATGCCTTAGATAAAAGGTCTCCGAGCATGAAGGGAAATGCAAGGAGGACCTGAGCATAACTCCATTAAAAAGATAAATGCCAAAGATGGCACTACTTAGATCTATCCTCGCTTTTATGCCTAGCTAGGGGCGTTAAACGATAGCGCTAGTTGGGAGGCAACCCAATTTTATTTTTGTTCATTGTTTTTGCTTCTGTTTAGTAACAAATTTTTGCATCTACCTTCTGTTTATGTGTGTTTTTATGTTTTAATTAGTGTCTGTGCGAAGTAGAACCTATAGGATAACCTATGGTAATAGTTAATTCGATTCTGCTGAAAAACAGAAACTTTGCGCACACGAAAATAATTTTAGTAATTCACAGAAATGTGTTTTTGCGTTGATTCTTTTTTATGTAGATCAATAAACAAATTTCCCAGGACTTTCTATTTAGGTAGGATGTTTAGATTTCCATAAGTATTCGAGAGTTACAGATTGCTACAGACTGTTCGGTTTTGACAGATTCTGTTTTTCGTGTGCTGTTTGCTTATTTTGATGCATCTATGGCTAGTATGTAGGGTATGAACCATATAGAAGTTGTAATACAGTAGGTTTAGCACCAATATAAATAAAGAATGAGTCCATTATAGTACCTTATGTGGTGGTTTTTCTTTCTTGCACTAACGGAGCTTATGAGATTTCCTGTTGAGTTTTCTGTTGTGAAGTTTTCAAGTTTTGGGTAAAGATTTGATGGACTATGGAATAAGGAGTGGCAAGAGCCTAAGCTTGGGGATTCCCATGGCACCCCAAGACATTCAAGGATAACCAATAGCCTAAGCTTGGGGATGCCCCGGAAGGCATCCCCTCTTTCGTCTTCGTCTATCGGTAACTTTACTTGGAGCTATATTTTTATTCGCCACATGATATGTGTTTTGCTTCGAGCGTCTTGTATGATATTAGTCTTTGCTTTTTAGTTTTCCACAATCATCCTTGTTGTACACACCTTTTGGGAGAAACCCACTTGATTAGAATTTATTAGAACACTCTATGTGCTTCACTTATATCTTTTGAGCTAGATAGTTTTTGCTCTAGTACTTCACTTATACTTTTAGAACATGGAGGTGGCTTAATTTTGAAGAAATTGTTGATCTCTCATGCTTCACTTATATTATTTTGAGAGTCTTTTAGAACAACATGGTATTTGCTATGGTTATAAATTTGGTCCTAGAATGATGAGCATGCAAGTTGGGTATAATAAAAACTATCATAGAAAGTGCATTAAACACTAGGATCAATTTGATGCTTGATAATCATTTTGAGATATAAAGGTGGTAATGTTAGAGTCAAGCTAGTTGGGTAATTATGAAATTGAGAAATACTTGTTGAGGGAGTCCTAGACTAGGGGGTGTCCGGACTGCCGGACTATCATCATCGGCCAGACTCCAAGACTATGAAGATACAAGATTGAAGACTTCGTCCTGTGTCCGGATGGGACTTTCCTTGGCGTGGAAGGCAAGCTTGGCAATACGGATATGTAGATCTCCTACCATTGTAACCGACTCTGTGTAACCCTAGCCCTCTCCGATGTCTCTATAAACCGGAGGGTTTTAGTCCGTAGGACCACAATCATACCATAGGCTAGCTTCTAGGGTTTAGCCTCCTTGATCTCGTGGTAGATCCACTCTTGTACTACCCATATCATCAATATTAATCAAGCAGGAGTAGGGTTTTACCTCCATCGAGAGGGCCCGAACCTGCGTAAAAACATCGTGTCCCTTGTCTCCTGTTACCATCCGCCTAGACGCACAGTTCGGGACCCCCTACCCGAGATCCGCCGGTTTTGACACAGACATTGGTGCTTTCATTGAGAGTTCCTCTGTGCCGTCACGATCAGGAAGGATGCCTCTTCCCGTCTTTAAAGACGGTACCATTGCCAAAGGAGCTTTGGCCGCCGGCCAAACTATCCGGCTGGGTGGTTTTCTTATGACCGCCTGTTCGGCCGGCGCTCCGACGATGACCTCTTGGGTCATCAAAAGCGATCTTCATGTTAACTCGGAATTTACCGAGCAGCTAGATCAATGGAGCTCTCTTAGTAACGAGCTCTTGGATCGCTTTCGCCTCGAGTCGCTTCTGAGACTACAATCAGATTGGGCTTAAAACCGATCTGAGAGAGATTGACTCTCCCCAGGTTACCCATCACGTTGCTGTGGTAGAAGAACAACGCGGCGATTCTCCCCCTGTATTAAAAACCATTTATGTCCGGACTCCTGACCCCTCCATGCCGGATTCCCGCGGAGGGACGGACGTCAATCAAGTACTGAACCTAAATTCAGGCAGCGGACTAGATTTGTTGGACGACATCCAGCAATCCGAGCTTCCAAATTCGGAAACTTTTCGGCCCTTGAGCCTTAAGTTGGGCAGGGTTCCGGAATTAATTCCACCCTCCCACCCAAACATAAGCGATCTATCTCAAATCCGGCAAGAGCCCGCTGAAACAGTACATCATTACTGTGCCAGATTCCTCCTGGTCATGGACAGGATAAAGGACTGCCGTGAGGAAAACGCAATTTCAATTTTCTGCAACAATTGCATGGACAAGGGAATCTTGAACGCCGTAAGTCATCGCGAAATTACACGCTTCGCCGACCTGGCATCCATAGTATGAAAATACTGTGCGATGGAGAGTGTCCGGAAAACCGAAACTAAGTTTTGGGACAATCCGGCTCCGAACACAACCCTAGTCCGAAACAAAAGGGTGCACCATGCTCAGGCACCCGGGACAAGAACTAAAAAGCAAAAACCCCATAAACGGCACGGAACCGTACTGGAGGGATGGCTCAGCGGACCCTGTAAAATTCATAGTACAGAGGGCGCCACTCCAACTCATAGCCTTCGAGCATGTTGGATACTGTGGTAGGTGGCCAAAAGTGGCGAAGAGCTTCTAGCCCCGGAGACCCACCCCAACAGTACCAGTACGGTATTAACAGTCTTCGAGACTTTCGCATCAAATAATATGCGGAAAAGAACAATCCGCATCCTCGCCAAAGTCTACCAAGTAGCAACAACAAATCCATGGAGCGACACGACTATCACCTTCAACGCCAGCGACGAACCTAAATTCCGGACAGCCCGAGCACCAGCCACATTGGTCCTCAGTCCAATAGTGGACGGCTTTCGTCTTACCAGGGTACTCATGGATGGCGGCAGCGGATTAAACCTCATCTACGAGGAAACCCTTCGAAAAATGGAAATAGACTAGAGCCGCATTGAGCGAAGCAGTACAACCTTCAGAGGAATAATCCCTAGCCGGGAAGCACGCTGCACAGGAAAAATCACACTTGATGTGGTGTTCGGCTCACCGGACAATTACAGGTCCGAGGAGGTCACGTTCCAAGTGGCCCCGTTCAGCGCTTTATTAGGTCGAGAGGCATTTACAATTTTCCAAGCCACACCCCATTACGGGTACATGAAGCTTAAAATGCCCAGGCCCAATGGAACCATCACCCTTGCCAGTGATCCGGACATAGCACTCCGCGCCGAAAACAAGACAGCCGCATTAGCCCTAGAGGCACTATCCGAAGCCCTAGCGGCGGAGGAACTCACTACGCTGCGCTCTACGGTGAACAGGGACGTTGTGATACTCGATAAGAGATCCAAGTCCACCTCTTTTAAATCAGCGGACGAAATAGTCAAATTACAGGTCCATCCAACGGACCCAAAAAAACGGCCTCCATTGGGGCACAGCTAAACCCGGATGTAGATGCCGCACTACGGGAATTCCTTCGGGAGAATTGGGACATATTTGCCTGGCACTCTTCAGATATGCCAGGAATCCCACGCAGATTGGCAGAACACAGCCTAAACATCCTAGAAGGATTCAAGCCAGTCAAACAGGCTCTTCGGCGATTTTCCGAACCCAAAAGACAGGCAATGGGAGAGGAGCTAGCCAAACTATTGGAAGCCAGATTCATCAGAGATATCAAACATTCGGACTGGCTAGCAAACCTGGTAATGGTACCAAAAAAGGACAAATCATGGCGCCTATGTGTCGATTTTAAAGACCTTAACAAGGCTTGTCCAAAGGATCCTTTCCCCCTTCCCCGCATCGATCAAATAATCGACGCTACCGTAGGACACGATACATGGTGCTTCCTCGACGCATACTCTGGATACCATCAAATCAAGATGGCGGAGGCGGACCAAGCCGCAACGGCATTCATTACTCCATATGGACAATTTGCTTCAACACGATGCCCTTCGGACTCAAAAATGCCGGCGCAACATATCAGCGCATGATTCAGACATGTCTGGCTACCCAGATCGGCAAAACAGTAGAGGCATACATAGACGACGTGGTCGTCAAGACCAAACACGTCGAAACTCTAGTAGACGACTTGAGGCTCACATTCGATAACCTCCGAGCATATGACATTAAGCTCAACCCGGAAAAATGCGTCTTCGGCATACCAGCCGGAAAGCTCCTGGGCTTCATTGTATCCGGTAGAGGAATTGAAGCAAACCCAGCAAAGATCCGAGCTCTGTCACAGCTGGATATTCCAAAAGACCTCAAACATATACAAAATTGATTTGGATGCGTGGCGGCTCTAAGCCGTTTCATCTCCGTTTGGGAGAAAAGGCATTGCCCTCTATCGCCTCCTCGGCGCACGAACACTTCGAGTGGATTTGACGCTGCCACCTTGGGACTCGAAGAAATAAAGGCCATATTGGCAACAAATCCGGTCTGGCAGCGCTAACTGGCGAACAAATGTTGTTATATATCGTGGCAACACATCAAGTGGTAAGCGCGGTGCTCGTCGTCGAACGAGAAACAGAAGAGCATAAATTCCCTCTTCAAAAACCAGTGTACTACGTATCCACTGTCTTAACTCCCTGCAAGTCCCGGTACCCACATTATCAAAAGATAGCATACGCGGTGTTCATGGCATCCCGGAAGCTGCGACACTACTTTCAAGAGTGTTTGATAACAGTGGCCTCCGAAGTACCCCTCAACGACATCATAAACAACCGCGACGCGACGGGCAGGATTGCAAAATGGGCCATCAAGCTCTTACCATTTGACATAACCTACAAGCCACGGCGAGCTATAAAGTCGCAAGTCTTGGCTGACTTCGTCGCTGAATGGACCGAAGCCGAACTCCCTAAAGAGTACGACGCATACTCCAATTGGATCATGCATTTCGACGGCTCTAAAATGTTGGCCGGCTTGGGGGCTGGCGTCATTTTGACGTCCCCAACTGGAGACACAGTCCAATACGTACTTCAAATAATGTACACAGACTCCAACAACACAGCCGAATACGAGGCCCTTCTGCACGGTCTCCGGATGGCAATCTCCATGGGCATTCAACGCCTCGAGGTCCGCGGGGATTCAAACCTCGCAATATCACAAGTAAATGGAGACTTTGATGCCAAAGATCCGAAAATGGCAGCCTACCGTAACACCGTCTTAAAAATGTCAGCTCAGTTCGAAGGACTCGTTCCACCATGTAGCCCGGGATAATAACCAGGCAGCCGACGTGTTGGCACGCAATGGCGCAAAACGCGACACCGTCCCTCCAAACATCTTCCTGGAGCGGCTCTTTAAGACATCCGTAGTACGGGAAGAGGAGTCCGGAAACAACAATCCGGAACCAACCGCACCGCCCAACACCGAACATTCTGACACAACCGGTGGCTCAGCCAATGACATAACACCTTCCGCCCACGAAATAATGGCAGTCATTGCCCCGTGGACGGAACCATTCCTAGCCTACTTAATCAGGCAGGAACTTCCCGAAGACCAAAATGAGGCCCGCTGCATAGTTCAGCGATCTAAAGCTTACACGGTCCATGAGGGGGAACTTTATAAGAAAAGCGCAACCGGAGTCCTTCAAAGGTGCATCTCCGAAGAGGAAGGGTGAAATCTTCTGGCTGAAATTCACGCCGGACTAGGCGGACACCACGCTGCAGCACAGGCCCTTGTAGGTAAGGCCTTCCGTGCAGATTTTATTGGCGAAGGCCAGGCAGATCTCAGGACTTAGTCCAACGATCGTCGGTTGTCAGCTCTTTGCTAATCAGAGCCACATGCCACCCACCGTCCTCAAAACTATACCCATCACCTGGCCATTTGCGGTCTGGGGGCTTGACATGGTTGGACCCCTTAAAGGGGGAACCCACAAGCAAAAATATCTATTGGTCATGGTGGACAAATTCACCAAATGGATAGAGGCCAAGCCAGTTAAAACGGCCGAATCCGGACCTGTGATAGACTTCATATCCGGGGTAGTTCACCGTTACGATGTCCCCCACAGCATCATCACCGATAACGGCACGAACTTCACGGCCGACGAGGTTAAACTTTGGTGCAAAACTATGGGCATTAAGCTCGACTACGCTTTAGTCTATCACCCTCAAACCAACGGTCAAGTTGAACGAGCAAATGGTCTAATCATGAGCGGCATCAAACCCAGATTAGTGTGGTCCCTTACGGAATCCAACACGCACTGGGTAGAGGAGCTCGACTCCGTACTCTGGGGGCTGTGGACCACGCCAAACCGTACTACCGGATTCACACCATTCTTCATGGTATACGGCGCAGAGGCAGTTTTGCCCTGTGATATAATTCATGACTCACCCCGAGTGCGCTACGAAGAAAGAGAAGCCGAGTTGGATCGGCAGGAGAGCTTGGACGCATTGGAGGAGGAGCGCGACGTGGCAAAGACTCGTTCCGCATTCTATCAGCAGCAGGCTCGAAGATATCAAAGCAGAGAAGTACGGGCTAAAACTTACAATGTTGGCGAACTAGTTCTACGCCTGCCGGACAAGAAAAAGGACAAACTCAAGCCCAAATGGGAAGGTCCTTTCATCATCGACCAAGTCCTGACCGGCGGAGCATACCGTCTGTGAAACGCATCGGACAAGCGACTCGAGCCGAACCCATGGAACGCAGCCCGCCTCCAAAGATTCTACGCCTAGCGCTAGACTCAGAGTTTGTCTCCTTCCTCCGTCCGCATTTTATACTTCAGTTGTCTCTTGTTTCTCTCTTTTTTCTCTCACCTTTTTCATAAAGCCCTTGCGGGCTGATTTGTGCATCGCTCGCACACACTTGACGTGCTACTCGCACTCATTATACCTGGGGGCTTCTTTAACAGAAGCTTATTTATACGGGCTTTATGCCCAACACATGCGTCAAACTTCTGCATGCACCTTTTATTCACCATTATATGCATCGATATGACTTAAGTTTTGGCCAAGCTGGGTTGCCTGGCTCCCGTGCTTACCCCTATGTTCCTGATTGTTCGGCTAGGAGGTAAAGGAGCACCTCTGCGATTATTCTTGCGGGTCAGCCGGATGTGTACCTCGGTGGTGAAGCCGAAAGCTAGCGCTCTTAAGGGAATATTCGGTCGGTGACTTGAAAGATGATTTCTTATTTATTCATTTATATGCCCCCAGATGCTTTTATGCTCTTTTCACAGTCCGGACATGCACTTTAGGGCATGCCTCCAAGGGAAAGGAACCCCTAACGAAACTATTCTCCCTGGAAGATGTTTCTTACTAACCATGTAATATAACATAACTAGTTGGGCACTTGTCTGATAAAGCACTAATGACCCCTACGCCTGGTCTCCATGCATGCCCCAGTTTTTTCATAACCGTGAGGGTATTCAGACACACTCCGGACTCTAGGGTCCCGAGGTTGAAGCGAAAAGGTCCACAAAGACAAACGATCTACAATCCGGCTAGAAGGCATTATACATGTCATTTCAAAAATAATACATCGTCACATTGACTGATTGTACTCCTCTTCAATACCATCTAACAGGCTGTCTAATTTACAGTCCCGTTGGGAATACTTAGCAGCCAATTCTACTTGGCCGTACACTAAGCTCACAGGGATCTCCTTCCCATCGGGCCATACAAGTCCGACCTCGGCCATGTGGTTCGGATCCGCCTTCTTGTACCGCGTCTTCACCATGGCCCAGGCCTCCCTGGCGCCTTGACGACAGGCTAATATCTTCCATGGACGGAAGCGCTGCCATGCTCCCTGAAGCTTCTCCGCAAACCCTCCAAGACCCTCGGGTAGGGAGACGGACGGCCATAAGGCCTGGGGACGCAACTCATCGCCTGCCAAACACGTTTGTACAGTTGCAGCAGCTCGGGAAGTTGGTCTCCCATTGAATCGGGCATTTCCTCCGCAGGGCAACCTGTGAGCACACCTACATACACATTTCTGTCAATCAACTTCCTCGCCGAACTCTTCTTTTCAAAAGAGTTTGGTCAAGCACTTACTGTAGATGCCGCGACGAAGCCGCTAATTCTCCTTCACAGAGCCAGACAGCTGGGCCCGAACACCCTTTAGCTCCTCTCCAAGCTGGGTGTGGGCGTCTTGGAGTTTGTTCCTCTCCTGCTGCACCTTCATAAGCACCCTCTCGCCGGCCTTCAGCTGGCGCAGTAGCTGTTGCTTGTCCGGATCCAGTCCGGCAACATCTGCAATATCACTGTTAGACTTATACGCACGCCGCATACCGCTTATCTTTTTGAAATAATGTGTTACCGCAGGGGTCTCATGTCTCTCCTCTGCGGCGGCTAGTCTTGACCTCAAGTTGGGCCTTGCACCCTTGCAGCTCCTGGGACAATTGGGTATTCTTCTCCGTAAGATCCTGCATATCAAATGATCCTTAAATCAGTTATTTCAACTACTTTAAGTCTCGGGGGCTACTGGCATATACAACTATTAAAATCCCTTACCCGTATGTCTTTCACATACTGCTCCGTGGCTCTGGTTAAACCATCTTGAGCAGCACGGAGGTGCGCGTCTCCCGCGTTAAAGGCATTCAACGCCTCAGGGGAGAAACACGCGTCACGAAGAACTGTCCGGCGGCGCCTGTGATTCATGGCGCTCTCCACCTCAGACCTGGTGGCAGACAACCTGTCGGCATCCTCCGTTGGAGGAGCATCCGGCTCACGCCTTGCGCTCGCCTCCCCCCCCCCCCGGACCAGGTATTGGAGCCTCGCTGGTGGAGGCTTGGTTGGCGACCTCTCCGGGCACAGTCCGGCGAGCGCTCTTTCTCCTGAAAAAGTTATGAGCATCAATATACCTCATAGGAGCCTTTTCCTAAAAACGGTGGCGTGTCATACCGTTGCGGCGACGTTCAATTATGACCGCGCCCTCTTCCGTCTGCTGGGCGGAATCGACCTGGTTGGTTAGTTCTTTGCGGATCAGCTTCCCGCCTTGAAGGCACCTCTGCGAGACACCGTTGGTATCACGGTGGTCGAAAATAAGCAGACGAAGTGATGGTGTCGGGGCTCGGTCATAGTTACCGAAGCGGAGATAAACCAGGTAGTCGGCCGTAATGGTGACTAGAGCATTGTCCATGCTAAGCTGGTGAAACACCCGTCGATCAGCTCCACCTTTATATCCGGATCCTCTTGGAGGCGGATCAAGGATCTTCCGGATCCTCGGGTTGTGGGCGGACCGTGTATCCTCCACATCCCGGTCACAGTTCTGCGTTGAAAATCATAAAATAAGGCGCTTAACTTGGAAAGCATAGATCGGATGAGCAAGCGTCCGCTTACCCAGCTCCGAGGGTTATTCATGGAGAATCCATTCGATGGGCTCGTTTGGAGGAAGTCCTCCTTCTCCCCCTTGTACAAGCCGGACAAGATCTTCACCAGATCTGCGGCCGATCCCGGCCCCTTGCGGCCATGACGGGTGGCGTCATTCTCCCCTTTGAAATCCCACATGGGGTGGCCCCTATATTGGAGCGGCTGCACCCCTCGCATAATGCACGTGGCCATGACTCCAATCATGGTCAATCCGGAATGGGCCAGCAACCTTATTCGGCCCATCAAGTAATGGACGCTCCTATCTTCCTCCTGTTGAGGGCTCCGCGGGCGCCAACTCAGGCGTTTCTTTAGAGGAGCCTTGCTGAACTCCGGGAGGCCGATCCGAACTTGGTCCGACAGTGGAGCATCTTCCACATAAAACCATTCCGAGGGCCAGTCTTCGGATGCCTTCTTTGGGGTTCCGGATAGATATCCGGTCCCGGCGATGCGCCATATTTCGGCTCCGCCCACTTGATATATTGACCCCTCGTGAGAACGGGGTATGAGGCAAAATAGTCTCTTCCACAGCGCGAAATGGGGCTTGATACCCAGGAACGGCTCGCAAAGAGCTACGAAGCCCGTGATGTGCAGAATGGGAGGCGGGCGTAAGGTGATGGAGCTGGAGTCCGTAGAACTCCAGTAGCCCCCGGAGAAACGGATGTATGGGAAATCCGAGCCCCCTTATTAGATAGGGGACGAAACACACCCGCTCTCCTTTAGAGGGACTGGGGGTATTCTCCGCCTGCTTTCCACCTTTGTAGGTGGCCAGCCCGGCTCGAACCGGGACCATAAAGGCCGGAGGAAGGTATCCCTCCGCTTGGAGTGACACTAGCTCATTGTGCGGGACTGAACATCTCCTCCAATCTCCTGGCTGAGGGCTAGGAGCGCGAGAGGAGGAGCCGCGTCGACGGTCCATGATGGAGTGGATTTTTTGTCAGAAGCGCTCCGATGAGTACTCGCGGAAGGAGGATGGTGTGATTTGGATCTGGATTCTTGCCTCTCTTATAGGCAGCTTATTCGCGCAGCTAGGGGGTAAAATGCAAAAACACCTTAGCCTTTTGTCGGGGCGATCTCTCTGTGGCCTCGAGCACCTATGGGGCAGGGGGCCCCTTCTAGTCCAGCAAGGGAGCGGAGGGCATGCGCAGAGCAGATCGAGGTCGGCGGCGGGGAGGCAGGCGATTTTACCCGGCCGGAGCTCTCGGAGAGATAAAACTCCTCTGCTGCTTTGTGTTTGTATTTGATCTTGCTCGGCGTGCGGCGTATGATGGTGTTGCGTATGTCGAATGGACGAACCCCTTCTCGTGCGCATGGGCCTCCCTTTATAGTCGAATGGGGCACCCACGGTGGCGGCGTGGGAAGAGGGGGTAAATAGGTAAGCGAGGTTGGTACAGCGGTGTCCAGCGATGTCCCCTACCTAACTCGGCGGCAGGGACAAGGGCATTTAATGCCCGTCCGGTCGCTAACAGTCGCGGAGAAATGACCGTTAAGTGAGCCACGGTTGCCACGATGGCGTCTTTGTCAGCTCCGCTTGCCACCTTGCCCGCGCTAGCTCTGCGCGCCTCGCCCGTGCCCACAGGATGGCCACAGGGTGACACGTCGCTGGATCGCTGGAGTTTGGGTGTATGGTGGCAGCCTGCCGCCATGCAAGCGTCTTGCGCGGTCCTTCTCTCGTCGTGCGGCAAGCTTGCGGCCGTCGGGCCTCTGGGGCGCTTGGGCGTCGCGGCAAGCCTCAGCGCCTCGGTTGGCCTTCCGGCAAGCTCCTCTTGCGGGGCCTTTATTCTCCCCGCGAGCTTCTCTTGCGGGATCGTCATCTTCTCGATCGATACTTTGTTCTTGAATGGCAGTAATAGGTAATGGCGGAGGGTGTTGGCGGGCACCGGCAAGCCTTGCCGCTGAAGTCTTCGCCTGCCCGTGCGAGTTCGGTACTAAGGTACCCCCTACTTTAGTACACCGGCAGGAGCCCCGGGCTTGGGCCATACGGTGCGGCGTTGTTGGGCCAGGCCGAGCGGTCTGCGAGTGCGTGTGGCACTGGTCCACACAAATCGGACTCCGTGTCCACCCGTCCTCTACATAGCGACACCGTCGATTGCGGCGTCGTGGGAGAGAACGTGGTCAATACTTAACTCCAGCAAATGCGTAACATTCGCATCCCCCGTTTATAAGCAGAGGAAGAGGGGCCGTTCCCCACTTTCGCCACTTGCAGTTCCTTCCTCCGAAAGCTCCGCCGCTCTCCTCCATCTCTTGAATCGAGAAGAGAACAGCGCCCCGCCGCCCGTCGTTGCCGTTGCCGCCGTCATCTTCGCCTCCCCCCACTGCCTCCGCCATGGCTCCGAAGGCCGGGAAGGCTACGAAGGCTGCGAAGGCTGCGAAGGCAGAAGTCGGCCGGCGCTGAGCTCGGGCGCCATGCAAGCAGTGCTTTTCCCCGAGCTCACTCTGGGGCGTTGCGGCGGAGTTCTACCTCTTACAGTCGGCCAGCAGGTGCATCCGCGCCGCCGGTGCTCGCGGAGGCCTCCAAATCGAAGAAGTGCCCCAAAGGGTACTACTTCTTCCCTGTGTTCTTCTATTGCGGGCTCTGCCCACCTTTTTCCGATTTCTTTTGTGACATCATGAACACCTACGGGTTTCATCTGCTTGACTTCACCCCCAACGACGTTCTAACAATGGCGGTTTTCACACACCTCTGCGAGAACTTCGTCGGTATCCTCCCCAATGTGGCTCTTTTCTGTCATTATTTCTCCCCTCGGGCCGAGAAAGGGGAGCCACTGGCTGGCGGAATTTCCTGGACCTCCCGGATGGGCATGAAGGAGGTGTACTTGACGGGCGAGCTCCGCAGCAAGTGGGATGAGTGGAGGGCGGAGTGGTGCTGGATCTGTGATGCCAATCCGCCGTCGTTCACCAAGCTGCGCAAGACCCGGGTGGTGCGTGGCAACGACTGGAGTGCCCTGTCGCCGGATGATGCCAAGCTGACGATCGCTACCACCCGAATCCTCCGGCTCAGGCATGCCGGACTCACAACAGGGGCGGTTGGCACGGACTTCCTTCGCCGTCGTATCGCCCCTCTGCAGGCGAGGGGGAGGCCCGCCTGGTTGTTTAGCGGCCCGGCGGATTTCATGAGGCTGCGCCCAGGCCTCAACTTCAATTTCACGGTCATGGAGCTTGCACGATCTTTGAGGAGATGTTCAAGCATGGCGCCAATCACCAGTGGCTCCGGTTGGCGCGAGCGTCATCCTTGTGCAATAACTCCCGCGCAATCGCATCTGCGCAATGATGCAGTCGACTCGCATGGGATAAGTGCAAACTGGATGAAACCGCTGCTGCGGTCGTGCAGCAATTCTTGACGACTTGCCGGAGGTGGCGATCAACTCCGACGGCGAAGCTCCTCACCGTGCCACCTGCTTGCCGATGGTGGCGTATATCGCCAGGGCGAGGGCGCGGCGGCGGCCGCCGCAAGCGGTTGGCTTCACGTTGGCGGGCGGATCAGCTGCGGCAAGCCTTGCCGCCAGGAAGAACTGCGGAGAAAGCGATGGCGAAGGGAGGTCGAGGCGGAGCAGGCGAGTCCGCCCGGCGCGGCGGCCAGCCATCTTGAGCAGCTTGCATGATGAGCCCATAGCGCAGCCCCAATTCCGTCCAGAAGCGCCTCGTCGAGTCGGAGAAGCTGGCGAAGAGCGGCAGGCCGTCCGGCAGCCGCGGCGCTGTGGGACCACGTTCTACCGCGGAAATACCGTTGCAGCGGGAGGGTCCCGAGCAGCGCCGGCAAGCCGGCGGGGTCTTCCGGGCGTCACGCTGATCTGCCGCAGCCCTCGGCAAGCGCCGGAGGGAGCCTACTCCTCCGCCACGCCGCACTGAGAGGGTACCGGAGTTCGACCTCTCCGCGCTGAGCTCTGATGATGATGAAGAAGAGGAGGAGGAGGAGGAGTAAGGCTTTCTTTGTACTGTACTCGTCTTTCTTTTGATCCTTGTTTGTTGTTTGTCTTGTATCTAATCTGTTTCTCTTAAAACCCCTGTTCCGTCTCAGGACTTTGGCGGAGAGGGCGGCGAAGAGGGCCAAGGTCCCCGTGGTTAACATCGAGGGCGATCCTGCTGTGGCAGCAGAGGATACGTCCGAGACCACTTTGACGGACCCGGTACCTTCCCCTCGCAGCAGCTCCCAGCACAGCCCCCAGCGTAAGTGCCTTGATTCACTTCCTGTCGTGGGGCGCGCACGGTTGCTTCTTCTTCTGCCAACATCTTGATTTGACTCTTTTGTACACAGGAGCAGAACAGGCCCACCAGGAGCACTCGGAGGCCGACCGGGAGGTGTCGTCGACTTCGACTACGCCGCCGAGGGCCGATTCCCCGATATGGGAACCCTCCCGGCAAGGAAGGGATCTCCGGCAAGGGGTGGAACCAGTGAGCCCCCGCTGGTGGAGCCCACAATCACAGAGCCCAGCACAGGTGACCTTCCTCGCCGGGGACTCTCCCTGGGTTCTGCTGATCTTCCTTTTCTTTCTTGTGGGTATTTGCTTGACTTTCCCTTCCTCTCCCTGTCTTGAGATCCTCCCCTTGGGGACCCGATGGAAACTGAGGCCACCCGGCGGAGGCGGCGGCGGCATCTTGGGAGGCCGCCACCGATGAGGAAGAGGCGGCGGGAGGAGCCCACCGGCGAAGAGGCCACCAAGGCCGCTGGCGCGAGGGCCGGCCGAGGTCGGCGACCGCTGACGACCCGGAGGGCCATGAGGCCTTGGCGCTGCGCCGACCCGTGACCCTCCGCCCGGCCCGGCCTTGTGGGCTCAGGAGCCAGCCAGCGCTGCTTGAAAGCCCGGCGGGCGTATATATCAAGCTCCCTGGGCATCGAGCTCAGGCGCTGTTGAAGGAGAGGATTTTGTGGGGAGGTGCTTGCCTCTGCCGGGCTGGCGGTGGTTGTGAGCCAAGCGAAGCGTGGCGAGTCAGGAGGAGCAGCTGCTCAGCTGGTGTCACTCTACAGCGCCCGACAGCGGCTTCGAGTCCGGGAAGCACTTGTCAGCCAGCGTGAGGTTGACATAGAGACATCTTGCGGGAGCTCAAGAGCCGCAACCAGGAGGCCCTCGGTCTATAGGCTGAGGAGAGGCGCCTTCGGCCAGAGGCAAGGAAAGCGTTCATCTGGAGAAGGCTGAAGCCGAGGAGCCGCTTGAGGCTTGCCGCCGAGGAGCTGTCAAGCGGGATGGTGAGCTGATCTGAGAGGAAGGCGTGCTTGGACAGCCATGACGAGGAGCTCGCCGTCTGGGAACAATCACTTGGCGGGGCACTCAAGGAGGCGAAAGATGCAGCTGCGGCTCTTGAAGCCGCCGGAAGGAACTAGAAGAGAAGGTGGCGCAGCTAGAGCGGGGCGACCAGGAAAACGAAGAGCTTGCCGCACTCAGCGCGATCGTGAAAAGGGCGCCCGTGCCCACGGCGATCTGCAAGTTCAGCTCTCGAGAAGATCAAAAGAGCTGAAACGCCGCCAGGACTTCAGTCTTGATCTAGAGCTGAGGCTGGCTACTTTGTGAGGAGGCGCTGGGCGCGCCAAGAAGCGAAAGATGCCACGAGGAAAGACCTCAAAGGCAACGAGGAGGTGTTGGCGAGGCCGCCGAGACCAGAACACCTTCAAGACCACGATGGAGCTCGGGCGGAGGGCCTCGTCGACATCGCCCAGCTTATTGACGAAGAGTTGGCGGAGCTGAACAGCGGGCCGGGTACTCCACGGAGAATCTCCACCCGGTGCCAAGCTCACGCTCTTCTTCAAGGATGTGGTAGCGGCTCTCCGGCAGCTCGGGAAAGGATCCCAAGGCAGCTGGCCGGCGAGTTCTGCGCGATCTGCGCGGGGTCTTGGAGAAGGTGTTGGTGAAGGTCCTCTTCCATAACCGGGCATCGACCTCTCCGTGTCACCAGAAGCTGCCGGAGGGCGTTGATCTTGAAGAACTCAGGGCCATCGTCGCACCCATCGTGGACAATGTGAACGAGGTCAGGAGGGTTGACGGCGGGCGCGCGGATTAGGCCGCCCTTCTTCTCCCGTTTTATTGCTGCTGTCGTTTTGGTTATGAGAACAATTCAGTCAATGCCACAATAAGTCATTCTTGTAATATAACTCTGTTCTGTGCACTGCTTGCTATGTTATTTCCTTTACTCTGTTGCATCCCTTGCATGCTTTTACCCTACGCTTTGAGGGACCTTGCCGGCGCAAGCACACTTGCTTAGTCTTGGAACATCAGCAGCCATTAGGCGGTGCTGCCTCCGACAAAAATCTTATCGGGGCTAGTTGCAGCTCACTTGTATTGTTGGCGGGCTCGAAAACAACGCAAGGCGCAACTTAGCATGCGAGTCGATTCCTCCACGCTGGGTTTTCCATACAAAGTCTGACGTTCAAGGAATATAACTTGAAAAATTTAAAATCGACTAGGCTCAAACTTTTTCTACTTAGCTTTTCCGTCTTCTATGTCCCGGCAAGGCTAGATTCCTTTGAATGACGCCCGGTCCAGACTTTTATCTCCTCTTCCCCCCCGGTGAACTTGTGGGTGGAGGAATCTTCTTTTTGAGAAGAAAGAAGAGAAAATAATGATATGGGACCTTGAGGTTCCTTATTGCTTCACGGGGTAAGTGCTGCACAAAGTGTCGGATATATATGCAAGAAAGAAAGATGCCTTTGAATTTGACAAGGTGTGCAGGGGCACACAAACTTTATTCACATGCAGGAGCTGCGCCGGCTTTGTACAAAGTGTTACATGCGGCGGCGGCAAGGCTTATACAAAAGGTGGTTGCGGAGCAGGTCCGGCAACCAGCGCCTTATGGGTAAAACTTGCGAAGATGTTCTATGTTCGAGGAATTGCTCACGGAATGCCATCTTGGTCTCAAAGCGACGGCGCCGGGCCCTAGTGACTCGTTTCACCCGATAAGGGCCCTCCCACCTCGGCGTCAACTTGTTTGAATTCTTGGCGGATTGAGCGCGCGAAGAACAAGGTCGCCTTCCTCGAAGCTTCTGGCGTTAACCTTGCGGCTATGATAGCGGCGCAAAGCTTCTTTGGTAGCGAAGTAGCTCGCCACGGCAGCTGAAGCGATCCTCCTCGAGGAAGCAGCGTCATCTTGGCGCAGCTGCTCTTGCTCAACTCATCATAGCGAGCACTGCGTGGCGATCCGTATCTGAGTTCCGTGGGGAGAACTGCTTCTGCTCCATAGACAAGAGCAAAAGGTGTACGGCGGTGGCTCGATTTGGCGTCGTCCTAATCGACCAAGAACCACCGGCGGTTGCTCGATCAATTCTTTCCGCACTTGTGCAGCTGTCGAAACTTCGGTCTTGAGCCAGCGCGCCTTCAGCGTTGCCCTCTCCGGCTTGACCGTTGCTTCTCGGGTGAGCAATGCGAAACAAAGCAGATCTTGGTGCCAAGATCTTGGGCGTGTGCATGAAGGTGTGGCTTGTAAATTGTGTGCCATTATCGGTGATGACCTGTTAGGGATCGAAGCAGCGGACAATCGACTGAAGAACTTGATTGCTTGTTGTCTTTGTCACCTTCCTCACTGGTTCCGCCAGGCCACTTTGTGAACTTGTCGATTACAGCGTACAAGTACTCAAAGCCCCGACAACTTCGGGGAAGGGCCGAGATGTCGAGCCCCCAGACCGAAAATGGCAAGGACAAAGGGATTGTTTGGAGAGCTTGAGCTGGTTGATGAATCTGTTTGGAATGGAACTGGCACGCTTCACACTTGGTTACTTGTGCAGTTGCATCCTGGAGGGCTGTCGGCCAGAAGAAGCCTTGCCGGAAAGCCTTGCCAGCAAGTGCTCTTGCGCCAATGTGGTGACCACATATGCCTCCATGTATCTCTGCCAACAGCTCTTGTCCATCTTCCCGGGAAATGCACTTCAATTTCACTCCGTTAAATCTTCTTCTGTATAGTATGTCATCGACAAACTGGTACATACTTGATTGCCGGGCTACTCTTTCCGCTTCTTCCTGCTCTTCGGGAAGTTCTCCTGTCTGAAGGAAATGGACTATTGGTTGTGCCCAGGCTGGAGCTTGTGGCTCGACAGCGAGGACTGGTATAAGCAGCTGCTGGGAACATCCGTTCCTCGGCAGGATCGGGGATCTGCGGGCGAGATGTTCCCCGGCAAGCGTGTCGGGACACAGCTTGTCGGGAGCGTCTGCTTCGACGAAACAAGCTCCAGGGCTTGCTGGAGCGGACTGCTCCTCAGTGCTTTCTTTGTTGATCACAGGAACCTTCTTGGCGGCTCCGGGGAGCTCTGCGGAAAAGTAACCGCCCGGTGAGCAACTTCCTCTTTTGCTCTGTCCGAGTTGATGGTGTGACGGATGGCTGAGTTAAGCGAGCACGAAAATCCCTGGTTCCACAGGCAACTTAAGCGCGGCACATTTTGATAGGCCATCTGCAACGTCATTCAGTGCTCTTGGAACATGTTCCATTTGTAGGCCGTCAAAATTATCCTCTAGCTTCCTCACTTCATCAATGTATGCCTCCATCAACGGGCTTTGGTAATCTTTGTTGACTTGGCGGACAACAAGCTGTGAGTCACCCCTGACAATAAGTTTCTTAATCCCAAGCTCTGCTGCTATCCTTAGTCTGGCAAGCAAGCCTTCATACTCCGCAGTATTATTTGTTGCTTGTTCCTTGGGAAAGTGCATTTGTACCACGTACTTGAGGTGCTCTCCGGTGGGGCGGCGAGTAATGCGCCCGCCGATGCCTTGCAGCGAAAAGGCACCATCAAAGTACATGATCCACTCTTTGCTGACTTCCCTGACGGGGATGCTCCTCTCCGGAACTTCTTCATCCGGTGTTGGCGTCCATTCTGCTATAAATTCCGCCAAAGCCCGACTCTGAATAGTTGAAGTACTTTCAAACTTGAGGCCAAAGCTCGACAATTCCAATGCCCGCTCGACAATCCTGCTGTTATACGGGTTACGTAGTATCCTTTTCAATGGAAGCGGTGACAACCGTGATCTCATGTGCTTGAAAGTAATGGCGCAGCTTCCTTGGCGCCATGAGTAGGCCAAAAGCAGCTTTCGCACACCGTACCTTGATCTAGCCCCACAGTAAAGGGGCTGACAAAGAAAACTGGGCGCTGCACCTTCTTCTTTTGTTTTTCTTCCGGCGACTGCATAGATCCATCCTTGGCGGAGCCAGAACTCGTCGGATCGGGGCTTGCCGGGCCAGAGCTTGTCGGAGAAACCCTCTGCTTGTTGCTGGACTAAACTTGCAGCGGCTGCTTGCGGCTGTCGTCGCCTCCCTCTCCGCCACTAACGCAGCACTAACCACTTGATTGGTTGCCGCCAGGTATAGCAGCAACTTCTCTTGTGGCTTAGGTGCGACGAGTGTTGGTGTGGAGGACAAATATTTCTTCAAGTCCTGCAGCGCAGCCTCCGCTTCCGGAGTCCATTTCATGGGACCTGCCTTTTTCAAGATTTTGAAAAGCGACAAGGCACGTTCAGCAGACTTGGAAATGAATCTACTGAGAGCAGCAACGCAGCCGGCAAGCCTTCGTACATCCTTGACGCGCTTTGGCGCTTCAATTTGCTCAATGGCTTTGATCTTGTCAGGATTGGCTTCAATTCCCCTCTGAGACACAAAGAACCCGAGAAGCTTGCCGGAAGGAACTCCGAACACACACTTCTCGGGGTTCAACTTGAGATTGACCTTGCGTAGATTTGCGAAAGTCTCATCCAAATCTTGGATCAGAGTCTCTTTGTCTTTGCTCTTGACCACTATATGCGTCCATGTAGCTTCTACATTTCTGTGCAACTGTGGCTCAAGAGCATGGCTGACTACTCTTGCAAATGTCGAACCAGCATTCTTTAACCCGAAAGGCATCCGTGCGAAGCGATGCGTGCCACATGGAGTAATGAATGCGGTTTCTCCTCATCCTCTTACGCCATGAAGATGCGATGATATCTGAGTAAGCATCAAGGAAAGAAAGCAGATCACATCCTGGTGTGGAGTCAACAATCTGGTCAATGCGCGGCAAGGGGAATGGATCCTTGGGACAAGCTTTATTGACATCAGTGAAGTCGATGCAAAGTCTCCACTTCCCGTTTGCCTTGCGCGACTACGGATTAGCTAGCCACGTTGGATGGAGTACTCCCGGACCAGGCTCTGCTTCCAACTTCTGATCTCCTCTACTATGAACTCTTGGCGCTCTCTTGCTTGCTTCGACTCTTTGCTTGCGGGCGGCGTGAGGGCACACGGCAAGGTGGTGCTCAATTACTTCCACAGGAACACGGGGATGTCGGATGGCTGCCATGCAAACACGCCGACATTACGCCCGCGAGAAAACGCAAGCGTGCTTTCCTATTTAGGATCAAGCGTGGCACTGATGGTGAAGGTACCACCGGTGCCGTCCTCCTTGGCGGCCACTTTCTTGGTCTCTGGTGAAGCTGTCTTTGCCTTCTTGCACTTGCCGGTGGAGCTCGATAGTGCGTCCTCGATGGCAGCGCAGCACTCCGGAGAGGTGCGCTTGCTGGAGTGGGCATCAGAGCTACTCTTGCCGGACTTGGCTTTCTTCCTCCCCCGGGGAGCTTCAGCGGCAAGCAGCTTGCACTCTGCCGCGGCTGCTGCTTCCCGGTAAATCTTGTCGGTGCAGATAAGTGCATCCTTCTTGTCACCTTGGACAGAAATGACACTTATCGGACCAGGCATCTTTAGCACATTGTATGCGTAGTGAGAGGCTGCCATGAACTTGGCAAGCGCTGGTCGGCCAAGTATCCCATTGTAGGGTAATGGGATATCAGCAACATCAAACGTGACCTTCTCTGTCCTGAAGTTCAGCTCGCTGCCAAATGTCACTGGCAGTGTGATCTTCCCCTTGGGCTTGCTCCTTCCCGGATTTATCCCTTGAAAGGTACCAGTTTCTTCGAGCTCGCTGTCGGGGATCTGGAGCTTCTTGAGCACCGCGGAGGAAATCAGGTTCAGTCCGGCCCCGCCGTCAACCAGCATCTTCGTGACCTTGCGGTTGCGGATTGTTGGTGAGACCAACATCGGCAAGCATCCGATCGCAGTGATGCGATCAGGGTGGTCCTCAACATCGAACATGATGGGCGTGCTGGACCACTTCAGAGGCTTGCGCGACTCGACGGACGGTTCTGCTGCATTCACTTCTCGCACCCATTGCTTGAGTTGGCGGTGCGAGGTGTGCAGAGAGGCGCCGCCGTCGATGCACAGCACCTCTGTTGCCTTCTGAAACTCTTGGTCATCAGCCTCATCTTCCTCCATCTCATCATCCTCATCTTCATCTTCGTCCTTGTCGCGGCCGCGAGGAGGCTCATCTCCTGCAGCGGCTTGGCCTTGCTGCAGTGCCCTCCCGGGCGGGAAGCTTCTTGCGGATCCTCCGCCACCTCCTGGGCCCTCTCCTTGTCGTGGTGCTCGTATTCAGCTTTACTGCAGCTCGCCATCTGCTCCACTTTTTTGCAGGTTTGGAGGTCATGGCCCTTGGTGCGGTGAATCTTGCAATATCGCTTGCGGAGCCATCACCTTGTCGGCGGCTACCACAGCTTCACGGAGTCATCGGCTTTGGCCTTGTCGGAGCCGCCTCCGCTCTTGGAATGCTTTCGTCATTAACACATCCTTAGCCTTTCTCTTCTGTTGTTCCGCGCGGTTCTTCCTTGCAGGCGGCATCCTCCTATCAGATCATACGCTCCTGCGATCTCTCCGGGGATTTTCCTCCCCTCCTCGGCCCGTGCACACTTGTCGGCCAGAGCATAGAGCTCGCTGACATCTCTGATCTTGCACATCGCCATCTCCTCCCTCATCCTGCGGTTACGCACGTTCTGATGGAACAGCGATAACAACGGCGGGGTGGACATCACGGGATGTTGCGCCGCACTGGCTGAATCTCTGTATGTACTTGCGCAGGGGCTCTCCCTCATACGGGCGAGCGGTCTGATTGCTCTCCGGCCATGGGGTTTGTGGCCGCTGTGAAAGCGCCGACAAACTGATGACATAGGTCGACCCATGAAGAGATGGAGCCGTCCGGCAAGTGCATGAGCCAAGATCGGCGTTGGACTTGAGCACCGGTGGAAGTAATTGGCGAGATCTTCTCGTCGCGCCCTCCGGCAGCTTGCACCGTGATGGTGTAGATCTTTGAGGAACTCCGACGGATGTATCCTGCCATCGTACTTCTCGAACGTCGGGCTTGAAGTTCTTGGTTTTCGACCCTTTGGACTTGCCGCAGCTCACGGGTGAGCGCAGGCAACCTGCCGCGATCTGACAAGTCGCTGGTTCCCGGTGCGTGCACATCGGCGATGGGCCCAGTAGCGCTGGTCGATTGACGTCGCGCTTCTCTCGGCGCTTCGATCGAGTCGGCGTCTTCGTGTTGTCGTTCTTGGAAGCGTGGCGTTGATCCGGGCGAGTTCGCGGGTCGACGGCGTGGTGGAGTCGGCGTCGGGGTTGGTCGTGGCCGTAATCTTAACCTTGGGCAGGGAGTGCGGAGGTGGCACCCCAGCGGTCTTGTCGGCGTCAGCTTGCGCCTGGGCGCCTTGCCGGGGCTTCGATGCGCTTGGTTGCCGAGGCTTGTCGCCGTTGGTGAAGCCGATGAGGCTGTATATGGTCATCCTCCAGTCGTCAATCTTGTGTGGCGCCGGAGGGTATTCTAGAAGCAGCTGGGCTCGGGCCAGCGCTTCCTCTGCGGTCTTGGGTGGCGGTGGCGACGAGCGGCGTGAGGAGCGGGATGTACTCGGACTCCCAACTGGATTGGGAGGTGCGACACCTCGCCCGGGCGACCGTACCTCACTCACGCGAGCATGTTGGCGTGCATGCTGACCTTGAACGTCCCGTGACCCAGCAGCTTGGCCTTGCTCCAATGCGAGCATGGTGCTAGGAGCACCGGGGCGTTGTCGACCTTGCACCTCCTGGGAAGGGTGTGGTGTCTGCCGTCGCCGCGGCTTGCGGGGCCTTGTTTTTGGACCTGGTGATGGCGTGAGTCCCACCGTCGGCACCGCTCGCCGCGGTCGACTCCACCGCCCGCTTGCTCGGCGGTGGTGGTAGAATCGATGTAGAGCGGGCGGCCACCTCCGAGCTTCTTCTTGGTGGCATATTGTGAAAGCGTTGATGTAAGCGGAGACGGATCGGATGCTCACGACCTCGATGCAGCCCGTACAGGCGCGCGCAAAGATGTCGAGGCGATCTCTCGTGGCCTCGAGCACCTATGGGGCAGGGGCCCTTCTAGTCCGGCAAGGGAGGCGGGCGTCTTGCAGAGCGGATCGAGGTCGGTAGCGGGGGGAGGCAGGCGATTTTACCCAACCGGAGCTCTCGGAGATAAAACTCCTCTGCTGCTTTGTGTTTTATTTGATCTTGCTCGGCGTGCGGCGTATGAGTGGTGTTGCGTATGTCGAATGGACCGAACCCCTTCTCGTGCGCATGGGCCTCCCTTTATAGTCTGAAGGGGCACCCACGGTGGCAGCGTGGGAAGAGGGGTAAATAGGTAAAAGCGTGGGTTGGTACAGCGGTGTCCAATAGTGTCCCTACCTAACTCGGCGGCGGGGGACAAGGGCATTTAATGCCCATCCGGTCGCTGTGGGTCTGCAGAGCTTGACCGTTAAGTGAGCCACCGGTTGCCACGAGTGTCTCTGTCAGCTCCGCTTGCCACCTTGCCCCGCATGGCTGCGCAGCGCCTCGCCACGTGCCCCTGGGATGGCCCTGGGGTGACACGTCGCTGGATCTTGTTGGAGTTTGGGTGTATGGTGGCAGCCTGCCGCTGACAAGCGTCTTGCCGTGGTCCTTCTCTTGTCGCGCCCGGCAAGCTTGCGGCCGTCGGGCCTACTGGGGCCTTGGGCGTCGCGGCAAGCCTCTGAAAACGCCTCGGTTGGCCTTCTGGCAAGCTCCTCTTGCGGGGCCTTTGTTCTCCCGCGAGCTTCTCTTGCGGGATCTGTCTTCTCGATCGATACTTTGTTCTTGAATGGCGATAACAGTAATGACGGAGGGTCTTGGCGGCGCCCGGCAAGCCTTGCCAGCGAAGTGCTCAGCGATGCCCGTGCTGCGAGTTCGGTACTAAGGTACCCACTACTTTAAATACACCGACACCTTCGCATTAAATGCGACATGTGGAAGACGGCCATTATTAGGCGTGTAAGCCAAGGCGCAACATTTATAAGGAAGCGGACACTATTCGGCAAGGACATGGAATTTGGAGGAGAACACGCCTTACAGCGCCGAAGACAATATCTGGCGCGGACTCGTCGTCATTGAAGCCTGGTTAAGGACTCTTGAGAGAGTCTGGACTAGGGGTTGTCGGACTGCCGGACTATCATCATCGGCGAACTCCAAGACTATGAAGATACAAGATTGAAGACTTAGTCCGTGTCCGGATGGGACTTTCCTTGGCGTGGAAGGCAAGCTTGCAATACGGATATGTAGATCTCCTACCATTGTAACCGACTCTATGTAACCCTAGCCCTCTCCGTTGTCTATATAAACTGGAGGGTTTTAGTCCGTAGGACAACAATCACAACAACAATCATACCATAGGCTAGCTTCTAGGGTTTAGCCTCCTTGATCTCGTGGTAGATCCACTCTTGTACTACCCATATCATCAATATTAATCAAGCAGGCGTAGGGTTTTACCTCCATCGAGAGGGCCCGAACCTGGGTAAAAACATCGTGTCCCTTGTCTCTTGTTACCATCCGCCTAGACGCACAGTTCGGGACCCCCTACCCGAGATCCGCCGGTTTTGACACCGACACTTGTGTTGAAGTTGGAAAGTCCCGTAGCATGCACGTATGGTAAAAGTTGTGTTACAAATTTGTTGCATGAAGTGCTCTTTTAATTGTCTTCCTTATGAGTGGAGGTCGGGATCGTGCGATGGTTAACTCCTACCAACCCTTCCCCTAGGAGCATGCGTAGTAGTACTTTGCTTCGAGGGAAAGTAGACTTTTGCAATAAGTATATGAGTTCTTTATGACTAATGTGAGTCCATGGATATACACACACTCACCCTTCCACTTTGCTAGGCTCTATTATGCCGCGCAACTTTCGCCGGTATCATGCACCCATTATTTACCTTCCTCAAAACAGCCACCATACCTACCTCTTATGGCGTTTCCATAGCCATTCCGAGATTATTTCCATGCAACTTTCCACCATTCCATTTATTATGACACGTTCCATCATTGTCATATTGCTCTTTGTGTGATCATGTAGTTGACATTGTATTTGTGGCAAGGCCACCTTCATAATTTTTCATACATGTCACTCTTGATTCATTGCATATCTCGGTACACCGCCGGAGGAATTCATATAGAGTCATATTTTGTTCTAAGTGTTGAGTTGTAATTCTTGAGTTGTAAATTAATAAAAGTGTGATGATCTTCATTATTAGAGCATTGTCCCAAGTGAGGAAAGGATGATGAAGACTATGATTCCCCCACAAGTCGGGATGAGACTTCGGAATTTGAAAAAAAAGAGGCCAAAGAGCCCACCAATAAAAAAAGAGAAAGGCCAAATAAAAAAAGGAGAAAGGCCAAACAAAAAATGAGAGAAAAAGAGAGAAGGGACAATGCTACTATCTCTTTTCCACACTTGCGCTTCAAAGTAGCACCATGATCTTCATGATAGAGAGTCTCTTGCGTTGTCACTTTCATATACTAGTGGGAATTTTTCATTATAGAACATGGCTTGTATATTCCAATGATGGGCTTCCTCAAAATGCCCTAGGTCTTCGTGAGCAAGCGAGTTGGATGGACACCCACTTAGTTTCTTTTGTTGAGATTTCATACATTTATAGCTCTAGTGCATCTGTTGCATGGCAATCCCTACTCACTCACATTGATATCTATTGATGGCATCTCCATAGCCCGTTGGTACGCCTAGTTTATGTGAGACTATCTTCTCCCTTTTTGTCTTCACAACCACCACCATATACCACATATAGTGCTATGTCCATGGCTTGCGCTCATGTATTGCATAAGAGTTGAAAAAGCTGAAGCGCGTTAAAAAGTATGAACCAATTGCTTGGCTGAAACCGGGGTTGTGCATGATGGGAGTATTTTGTGTAATGAAAAGGAAGCATGGCCTAACTATATGATTTTGTAGGGATAAGCTTTCCTTGGCTATGCTATTTTTATAAGACACGATTATTTGTTAGCATGCTTCGAGTATTACTATTTTTATGTTTTATAAGGTTTTATCTTGAATCATTTGGATCTGAACAATCATGCCACAATAAATAAAATTACATTGAGAATTATGCTAGGTAGCATTCCACATCAAAAATTCTGTTTTTATCATTTACCTACTCGAGGACGAGCAGGAATTAAGCTTGGGGATGCTTGATACCTCTCCAACGTATCTTTTTTTATTTTTCCATGCTATTATATTACTTGTTTTGGATGTTTATGGGCTTTACTTTACACTTTTATGTCATTTTTTGGACCAACCTACTAACCGGAGGCCCAGCCCGAATTGCTATTTTTTGCCTATTTCAGTGTTTCGAAGAAAAGGAATATCAAACGGAGTCCAAACAGAAAGAAACCTTCGGGAGCGATCTTTTTGGAACAAACATGATCCAGAGGACTTGGAGTGGAAGTCAAGAAACAAGCAAGGCGACCACGAGGGTGCCCGGCGCTCCCCCTAGGGCTGGGCGCGCCCCTACCGTCGTGGGTCCCTCGAGCATCCACCGACCTACTTCTTACTCCTATATATACCCATGTACACCAAAGCGACCACGAAAAACTATTTCCACCGCCGTAAACTTCTGTATCTGCGAGATCCCATCTTGGAGCCTTCGCGGGCGCTCCGCCGGAGGGGGAATCGACCATGGAGGGCCTCTACATCATCTCCAAGGCCTCTCCGATGAATTGTGAGTAGTTTACCACAGACCATCGGGTCCATAGTTATTAGCTAGATGGCTTCTTCTCTCTCTCTTTGAATCTCAATACAAAGTTCTCCTTGATCTTTTGGATATCTATTCGATGTAACTCTTTTTGCGGTGTGTTTGTCGAGATCTGATGAATTGTGGGTTTATGATCAAGTTTATCTATGAGAAATATTTGAATCTCCTCTGAATTCTTTTATGTGTGATTAAGTTATCTTTGCAAGTCTCTTTGAATTATCGGTTTGGTTTGGCCTACTAGATTGATCTTTCTTGCAATAGGAGAAGTGCTTAGCTTTGGGTTCAATCTTGCGGTGTCCTTTCCCGTGTGATGTTAGGGCAGCAAGGCACATATTGTATTGTTGCCATCGAGGATAAAAAGATGGGGTTTATATCATATTGCATGAGTTTATCCCTCTACATCATGTCATCTTTCTTAATGCGTTACTCTGTTCTTTATGAACTTAATACTCTAGATGCATGCTGGATAGCGGTGGATGTGTGGAGTAATAGTAGTAGATGCACGCAGGAGTCGGTCTACTTGTCACAGACGTGATGCCTATATACATGATCATGCCTAGATAATCTCATAATTATTTGCTTTTCTATCAATTGCTCGACAGTAATTTGTTCACCCACCGTAATACTTATGCTATCTCGAGAGAAGCCACTAGTGAAACCTATGGCCCCGGGGTCTATCTTTTATCATATTGGCTTTCAATCTACTTTTATTTGCATGTTTACTTTTCCATTATATATCATAAAATACCAAAAATATATTTGTCTTATCATATTATCTCTATCAGATCTCACTTTCGCAAATGGCCTTGAAGGGATTGACAACCCCTTTATTGCGTTGGTTGCGAGTTCTTGTTTGTTTGTGTAGGTGCGTGGGACTTTTGAGGAGCCTCCTACTAGATTGATACCTTGGTTCTCAAAACTGAGGGAAATACTTACGCTAGTATTGCTGCATCACCCTTTCCTCTTCAAGGAAAACCAACGCAAGCTCAAGACGTAGCAGCCATCAACATTGGTGTATGACCATAGAAGGTTTTATTCATGTAAATAGAATAAGAATTATTCTCTGTCTTAAATGAATAACTGTATTGCGATAAACATGATCTAATCATATTCATGCTCAACGCAAACACCAAATAACATTTATTTAGGTTCAACACTAATCCCGAAAGTATAGGGAGTGTGCGATGATGATCATATCAATCTTGGAACCACTTCCAACACACATCGTCACTTCACCCTCAACTAGTCTGTATTTATTCTGCAACTCCTATTTCGAGTCACTAATCTTAGCAACTGAACAAGTATCAAATACTCATGGGTTATTATGAGCACTAGTAAGGTACACATCAGTAACATGTATATCAAATATACCTTTGTTCACTTTGCCATCCTTCTTATCTACCAAATATTTGGGGCAGTTCCGCTTCCAATGACCATTTCCTTTGCAGTAGAAGCACTCAGTTTCAGGATTAGGTCCAGCTTTGGGCTCTTCACGGGAGTGACAACTTGCTTGTCATTCTACTTGAACTTCCCTTTCTTTCCCTTTTGCCCTTTTCTTGAAACTAGTGGTGTTGTCAATCATCAACACTTGATGCTCTTTCTTGATTCCTAGCTTTGTTAATTTCAGCATCACGAAGAGCTCGAGAATTGTTTTCGTCATCCCTTGCATATTCATCACGAAGTTCCAATAACTTGGTGATGGTGACTAGAGAACTCTGTCAATCACTGTCTTATCTAGAAGATTAACTCCCACTTGATTCAAGCGATTGTAGTACCCAGACATTCTAAGCACATGCTCACTAGTTGAGCATTTCTCCTTCATGTTTTAGGCGAAGTACTTGTCAGAGGTCTCATACCTCTTGACACGGGCATGAGTCTAAAATACCAATTTCAGCTCTTGGAACATCTCATATGCTCCTTCACATTGAAAACGTTTTTGAAGTCCTGGTTCTAAGCCGTAAAGCATGGTGCACTTAAACTATCAAGTAGTCATCATATTGAGCTAGCCAAACGTTCATAACGTCTGCATATGCTCCTGCAATAGGTCTGTCACCTAGCGGTGCATCAAGGACATAATTCTTCTGTGCAGCAATGAGGATAAACCTTAGACCATGGACCCAGTCCGCATCATTGCTAGTATCATCTTTCAACTTAGTTTTCTCTAGGAACATATAAAAACATAGGAAACTACCACGCAAGCTATTGATCTACAACATAATTTGCAAAATACTATCAGGACTAAGTTCATGATAAATTAAAATTCAATTAATCATATTACTAAAGAACTCCCACTTAGATAGACATCCCTCTAGTCATCTAAATGACCATGTGATCCAAATCAACTAAACCATGTACGATCATCATGTGAGATGGAGTAGTTTTCAATGGTGAACATCTCTATGTTGATCATATCTACTATATGATTCCTGTTCGACCTTTTGGTCTTAGTGTTCCGAGGCCATATCTGCATATGCTCGGCTCGTCAAGTTTAACCCGAGTATTCTGCATGTGCAAAACTGGCTTGCACCCGTTGTATGTGAACGTAGAGCCTATCACACCCGATCATCACGTTGTGTCTCAGCACGAAGAACTGTCGCAACGGTGCATACTCAGGGATAACACTTCTACCTTGAAATTTAGTAAGGGATCATCTTATAATGCTACCGCCGTACTAAGCAAAATAAGATGCATAAAAGATAAACATCACATGCAATCGAAATATGTGACATGATATGGCCACCATCATCTTGTGCTTATGATCTCCATCACCGAAGCATCGTCATGATCTCCATTGTCACCGGCGCGACACCTTGATCTCCATCGTAGCATCGTTGTTGTCTCGCCAACTATTGCTTCTACGACTATCGCTACTGCTTAGTGATAAAGTAAAGCAATTACATGGCGATTGCATTGCATACAATAAAGCGATAACCATATGGCTCCTGCCAGTTGCCGATAACTCTATTACAAAACATGATCATCTCATACAAAAATTTATATCACATCATGTCTTGACCATATCACATCACAGCAAGCCCTGCAAAAACAAGTTAGACGTCCTCTACTTTGTTGTTGCAAATTTTACGTGGCTGCTACGGGCTTTTAGCAAAACGGTTCTTATCTACGCATCAAAACCACAACGATTTTTCGTGAAGTGTTCTGTTTTAACCTTCAACAAGGACTGGCCGTAGTCCTACGATCATGCAAGATCTATCTAGGAGATGCATAGCAACAAGACGGGAGAGTGTGTCCATGTACCCTCATAGACCGAAAGCGAAAGTGTTTAGTAACACGGTTGATGTAGTCGAACGTCTTCGCGATCCAACCGATCCAAGTACCGAACGTACGGCACCTCCGTGTTCAGCACAAGTTCAACTCGATGACGTCCCTCGTGCTCTTGATCTAGTTGAGGACGATGGTGAGTTCCGTCAGCACGACGGCGTGGCGACGGTGATGATGACATTACCGGCGCAGGGCTTCGCCTAAGCACTATGGCGATATGATCGAGGTGTGTAACTGTGGAGGGGGCACCGCACATGGCTAAGGCAAAACTTGGTGTGTTCTAGGGTGCCCCCTGCCCCCGTATATAAAGGAGGGAGGGGGAGGCCGGCCGACCCTTGCTAGGTGCGCCGGGAGAGGGGAATCCTACTAGGACTCCAAGTCCTAGTAGGTTTCCACCTAAAGGAGAAGGGGGCAGGAAGGGAGAGGGGGCCGCGCCCCCAACCCCTTGTCCAATTTGAACTAGGCTTGGGGGGGGGCGCCACCTCCTGTCCGCTGCCTCCCCTTCCCACTAAGGCCCACTAAGGCCCATCAACTCCCAAGCGGGGGGGTTCGGTAACCTCCCGGTACTCCAGAAAATACCTGAACTTCTTCGGAACTATTCCGATGTACAAATATAGCCTTCCATTATATCAATCTTTATGTCTCGACCATTTAGAGACTCCTCGTCATGTTTGTGATCTCATCCAGGACTCCGATCAAACTTCGGTCATCAAAACACATAACTCATAATACATATCGTCATTGAACGTTAAGCGTGCGGACCCTACGGGTTCGAGAACTATGTAGACATGACCGAGACACATCTCTGATCAATAACCAATAGCGGAACCTGGATGCTCATATTGGCTCCTACATATTCTACGGAGATCTTTATCGGTCAAACCGAATAACAACATACGTTGTTCCCTTTGTCATCGATATGTTACTTGCCAGAGATTCGATCATCGATATCATCATATCTAGTTCAATCTCCTTACCGGCAAGTCTCTTTACTCGTTTCATAGTGCTTCATCCTGCAACTAACTCATTAGCCACATTGCTTGCAAGGCTTATAGTGATGAGCATTACCAAGAGGGCCCAGAGATACCTCTTTGAAACACAGAGTGTCAAATCCTAATCTCGATCTATGCCAACCCAACAAACACCTTCGGAGACACCTGTAGAGCATCTTTATGATCACCCATTTACGTTGTGACATTTGATGGCACATAAGGTGTTCCTTCGGTATTCGAGAGTTGCATAATCTCATAGTCCGAGGAACATGTATAAGTGATGAAGAAAGCAGTAGCAATGAAACTATAATGATCATAATGCTAAGCTAACGGATGGGTCTTGTACATCACATCATTCTCCTAATAATGTGATCTCGTTCATCAAATGACAACACATGTCTATCGTTAGGAAACATAACTATCTTTGATTAACGAGCTAGTCTAGTAGAGGCATACTAGGGACACTTTGTTTTGTCTATGTATTCAAACATGTACTAAGTTTCCGGTTAATACAATTCTAACATGAATAATAAACATTTATCATGAAATAAGGAAATAAATAATAACTTTATTATTGCCTCTATGGCATATTTCCTTCATTGCCCTGGTAACTTGAATTCGTGGATCCTCCACTACACACAAATCATACATGCAGGCCAGTACGAATTAAATGAAATACAGGGACTTACGCTAGCTCGTTGTACAGGCTCACTGCAGCTCTGCTTGCGCTTGGGATGTTCCATGTACAAGTCGATGTTACCACTTGCTTGGATGTGCAGGCCTTGTGCTCCTTGCATCCCCCTCTGCATTTCTGACACGATGAATGGTTAATCAAATAAGAGGAATCGACCTTGCTATTGTACCGGAGGACAGGTACTTACAAGGTTATACCGGTGTGCAGGATGTGTACCAGATCCCATAGCACCGTCATGCTTTGCTGAAAAATTGTTTTGCTTGTTTCAGATGCCATCTCCAGAAGAAATAAGAGTTAAAGTCAGTGTTGCATAGGCATGTAAGCTAAGAGAGCAGTGAAAGGATATCCAAACATTGTCAGAATAGTGCACAATGGAGTGATATGTGGATACCTAGTTCGGGCTGGCGTTTGGGCATGCTCGCCTAGCTAGATTGCGGGTCACTTCAGAGCCATTGAGGGTGATGCACTGGCTGGCTGCGCAAGGATGTAGATCTTGAGTGGTACCGGACCGCTATGATGTGGTGGACGAGACCATTAGTGAAGCCCCAATGGCCTCGGGGGGGGGGGGGCAGAGGTGCAACGACGTGCTCGATGAAGCAGCCCCGATGAGGTGGGAGATGGCATCGATGAAGCGCACTTGATGTGGTGGAAGTAGGAGCTGTGAGGCATGTCGGTTGCGGCAGCACGTGGGCGTAGATGAGGTAGCTCCGGTTGAAGGAAATATGCCCTAGAGGCAATAATAAAGTTATTATTTATTTCCTTATTTCATGATAAATGTTTATCATTCATGCTAGAATTGTATTAACCGGAAACATGATACATGTGTGAATGCATAGACAAACAATATGTCACTAGTATGCCTCTACTAGACTAGCTTGTTAATCAAAGATGGTTATGTTTCCTAACCATGAACAAAGAGTTGTTATTTGATTAACAAGGTCACATCATTAGTTGAATGATCGATTGACATGACCCATTCCATTAGCTTAGCACACGATCGCTTAGTATGTTGCTACTGCTTTTATCCATGACATATACATGTTCCTATAACTATGAGATTATGCAACTCCGTTTACGGAGGAACACTTTGGTGCTACCAAACGTCACAACGTAATCGGGTGATTATAAAGGAGTACTACAGTGTCTCCAAAGGCGGATGTTGGGTTGGCGTATTTTGAGATTAGGTTTTGTCACTCCGATTGTCGGAGAGGTACCTTTGGGCCCTCTCGGTAATACACATCACTGAAGCCTTGCAAGCATTACAACTAATGAGTTAGCTATGAGATGATGTATTACGGAACGAGTAAAGAGACTTGCCGGTAACGAGATTGAACTAGGTATTGGATACCGACGATCGAATCTCGGGCAAGTAACATACCGATGACAAAGGGAACAACGATGTTGTTATGCGGTCTCGACCGATAAAGATCTTCGAGAATATGTAGGAGCCAATATGGGCATCCAGGTCCCGCTATTGGTTATTGACCGAGACGGTCTCGGTCATGTCTACATTGTTCTCGAACCGTAGGGTCCGCACGCTTAAGGTTTCGATAGATGTTATATTATGAGTTTATGTATTTTATGTACCGAAGAAGTTCGAGTCCCGGATGTGATCACGGACATGACGAGGAGTCTCAAATGGTCGAGACATAAAGATTGATATATTGGAAGCCTATATTTGAGTTCGAATGGTTCCGTGAAATCGAGATTTTACGGAACACCGGGGTTACTGGAACCCTCCCGGGGTTATTGGGCCTTAGTGGGCCATGAGGGAGAAGAGGAAGGGCCGGCCAGGGGCAGGCGCGTGCCCCTCCCCTAGTCCGAATAGGACAAGGAGAGGGGCGCGCCCCCTTCTCTTCCCTCCCCCAATCCTACTCCAACTAGGAAGGGGGAGTCCTACTCGGTGGGAGTAGGACTCCTCCGCGCGCCTCCTCCAAGGGCCGGCCGCACCCCTGCTCCTTTATATATGGGGGCAGGGGGGCACCCTAGAACACACAAGTTGATCTACGGATCGATCCTTAGCCGTGTGCGGTGCCCCCTCCACCATATTCCACCTTGGTCATATCGTCATAAAGCTTAGGCGAAGCCTGCGCCGCCGAGAACATCAAGATCGTCACCACGCCGTCATCTTGACGGAACTCTCCCTCCCGCTCTCTTGGATTGGAGCCGAGGAGCGTCATCGAGCTGTCGTGTGTCAAGAACTGGGGCGCCGGAGTAACGGCGCCGAGATCGGTCGGATCGCGAGGAGAACGTACGACTACTTCCTCTACGTTGTGATCGCTTCCGCTTCGGTCTATGAGGGTATGTAGACAACACTCTCCCCTCTCGTTGCTATGCATCACCATGATCTTGCGTGTGCGTAGGAAATTTTTTTTACTACGTTCCCCAACAGTGGCATCCGAGCCTAGGTTTTTATGGTTTGATGTTTTGCACGAGTAGAACACAAGTGAGTTGTGGGCGATACAAGTCATACTACCTACCAAAGATGTCATACTTTGGTTCAGCGGTATTGTGAGATGAAGCGCCCGGACCGACATTACGCGTGACGCTTACGCGAGACTGGTTTCACCGCCACGAGCACTTTCGTTGCTTAAAGGTGATGGCGGGTGTCTGCTCTCTCACTTTAGTTGAACTGAGTGTGGCTACGCCCGGTCCTTGAGAGGTTAAAACGGAGTTTATTTGACGGTATCGTTGTGGTTTTGATGCGTGGGTGAGATTGGTTCTTGCTTAAGCCCGTAGCAGCCACGTAAAATTTGCAACAACAAAGTAGAGGACGTCTAACTTGTTTTTGCAGGGCATGTTGTGATGTGATATGGTCAAGACGTGATGCTATATTTTATTGTATGAGATGATCATGTTTTGTAACCGGTTATCGGCAATTGGCAGGAGCCATATGGTTGTCGCTTATTGTATGAAATGCAATCGCTACTGTAATGCTTTACTTTATCACTAAGCGGTAGCGATAGTCGAGAAGCATAAGATTGGCGAGACGACAACGATGCTACGATGGAGATCAAGGTGTCGCTACGGTGACTATGGTGATCATGATGGTGCTGCGAGATGGAGATCACGAAGCACAAGATGATGATGACCATATCATATCACTTATATTGATTTGCATGTGATGTTTATCTTTTATGCATCTTATCTTGCTTTGATTGACGGTAGCATTATAAGATGATCTCTCACTAAATTATCAAGAAGTGTTCTCCCGAGTATGCACCGTTGCCAAAGTTCGTCGTGCCCGCACACCACGTGATGATCGGGTGTGATAAGCTCTCGTCCATCTACAACGGGTGCAAGCCAGTTTTGCACACACGTAATACTCAGTTATACTTGACGAGCCTAGCATATGCAGATATGGCCTCGAACATGGAGACCGAAGGTCGAGCGTGAATCATATAGTAGATATGATCAACATAAGATGTTCACCATTGAAAACTACTCCATTTCACATGATGATCGGTTATGGTTTAGTTGATTTGGATCACGTGATCACTTAGATGACTAGAGGGATGTCTGCTAAGTGGGAGTTCTTAAGTAATATGATTAATTGAACTTAAATTTATCATGAACTTAGTACCGATAGTATCTTGCTTGTCTATGTTTGATTGTAGATAGATGGCTTGTGCTTTGTTGTTCCGTTGAATTTTAATGCATTCCTTGAGAAAGCAAAGTTGAAAGATGATGGTAGCAACTACGGATTGGGTCCGTAACTTGAGGATTATCCTCATTGCTGCACGTAAGAGTTACGTCTGGATGCACCGCTAGGTGCCAGCTTCTTCTGATGCTGGCCGACGACGTTAAGAACGTCTGGCGAGCAAAGCTGATGACTACTCTATAGTTCAGTGTGCCATGCTTTACGGCTTAGAACCGGACTTCAACGACGTTTTGAGCGTCATGGAGCATATGAGATGTTCCAGAGTTGAAGTTGATATTCCAACAGAATGCCCGGATTGAGAGATATGAAGTCTCCAATAAGTTCTATAGCTGCAAGATGGAGGAGAATAGTTACATCGGTGAGCACATACTCAAAATGTCCGGGTATTACAATCGCTTGACTCAACTGGGAGTTAATCTTTCGGATGATTGTGTCATTGATGTAATTCTTCAATCACGCCACCAAGCTACAAAGGCTTCGTGATGAACTATAATATGCAAGGGTTAGTAAAGACTATACAGAGCTCTTCGCAATGCTAAAGGCTGCGAGGTAGAAATCAAGAAGGAGCATCAAGTGTTGATGGTCAATAAGACCACTAGTTTCAAGAAGAAAGGCAAAGGGAAGAAGAAGGAACTTCAAGAAGAACAGCAAGCAAGTTGCTGCTCGGAGAAGAAACCCAAGTCCGGACCCAAACCTGAAATCGAGTGCTTCTACCGCAAGCGATCGGTCACTGGAAGCGGAACTGCCCCAAGTATTTGGCGGATAAGAAGGATGGCAAGGTGAACAAAGGTATATGTGATATACATGTTATTGATGTGTACCTTACTAGAGCTCGCAGTAGTACCTGGGTATTTGATACTGGTTCATTGCTAATATTTGCAACTCAAAGCAGGACTACGGATTAGCTTAACACCGGCAAAGGACGAGGTGACGATGCGCGTGGGAAATGGTTCCAAAGTCGATGTGATCGCGGTCGACGCTACCTCTACATCTACCTTCGGGATTAGTTTTAGACCTAAATAATTGTTATTTGGTGCTGCGTTGAGCATGAACATTATATCTGGATCTTGTTTGATGCGAGACGGTTATTCATTTAAATCAGAGAATAATGGTTGTTCTATTTATATGAGTAATATCTTTTATGGTCATGCACCCTGAAGAGTGGTCTATTTTGATGAATCTCGATAGTAGTGATACACATATTCATAATGTTGAAGCCAAAAGATGCAGAGTTGATAATGATAGTGCAACTTATTTGTGGCACTGCCGTTTAGGTCATATCGGTATAAAGCGCATGAAGAAACTCCATACTGATGGACTTTTGGTGTCACTTGATTATGAATCACTTGGCACTTGCGAACCGTGCCTCATGGGCAAGATGACCAAAACCCCGTTCTCCTGTACTATGGAGAGAGCAACAGATTTGTTGGAAATCATACATACAGATGTATGTGGTCCGATGAATGTTGAGGCTCATGGCGGATATCGTTATTTTCTCACCTTCACAGATGATTTAAGCAGATGTGGGTATATCTACTTAATGAAACATAAGTCTGAAACATTTGAAAAGTTCAAAGAATTTCAGAGTGAAGTTGAAAATCATCGTAATAAGAAAATTAAGTTTCTACGATCGATCGTGGAGGTGAATATTTGAGTTCTGAGTTTGGTCTACATTTGAAACAATGCGGAATAGTTTCAAGAACTCACGCCACCGGAACACCACAACGTAATGGTGTGTCCGAGCGTCGTGTCGCACTTTACTAGATATGGTGCGATCTATGATGTCTCTTACAGATTTACCGCTATCGTTTTGGGGTTATGCTCTAGAGACGGCCGCATTCACACTGAATAGAACACCGTCAAAATCCGTTGAGACGACACCTTATGAGCTATGGTTTAGCAAGAAACCAAAGTTGTCGTTTCTTAAAGTTTGGGGATGCGATGCTTATGTGAAAAAGCTTCAACCCGATAAGCTCGAACCCAAATCGAGAAATGTGTCTTCATAGGATACCCAAAGGAGACAGTTGGGTACACCTTCTATCACAGATCCGAAGGCAAGACATTTGTTGCTAAGAATGGATCCTTTCTAGAGAAGGAGTTTCTCTCGAAAGAAGTGAGTGGGAGGAAAGTAGAACTTGATGAGGTAATTGTAGCTTCTCCCTTGCTTGAAAGTAGTTTGTCGCAGAAACCGGTTTCTGAGACATCTACACCAAATAGCGAGGAAGTTGATGATGTTGATCATGAAACTTCAGATCAAGTTACTCTGAACCTCGTAGATCAACCAGAGTAAGATCCGCACTGAGTGGTGCGGTAATCCTGTTCGGAAATCATGCTACTAGATCATGATGAACCTCGAACTATGAAGAAGCGATGGTGAGCCCAGATTCCATAAAATGGCTTGAAGCCATGAAATCTGAGATGGGATCCATGTATGAAAACAAAGTATGGACTTTGGTTGACTTGCCCGAGGGTAGGCAAGCAATAGAAAACAAGTGGATCTTCAAGAAGAAGACCGACGCGACGTAATGTTATCGTTTACAAAGCTCAACTTGTCGCAAAGGGTTTTCGACAAGTTCAAGGGATTGACTACGATGAGACCTTCTCACCAGTGGCGATGCTTAAGTCTGTCCGAATCATGTTAGCAATTGCCACATTTTATGATTATGAAATTTGGCAAATGGATGTAAAGACGCATTCCTGAATGGATTTACGGAAGAAGAGTTGTATATGATGCAACCGAAGGTTTTATCAATCCAAAGGAAGCTAACAAAGTGTGCAAGCTCGGCGATCCATTTATGGACTGGTGCAAGCATCTCGGAGTTGGAATAAGCGCTTTGATAGTGTGATCAAAGCATTTGGGTTCATCTGAGACTTTTGGAGAAGCTGTATTTACAAGAAAGGGAGTGGGAGCTCTGTAGCATTTCGATATTATATGTAGATGACATATTACTGATCGGAAATGATATAGAATTCTGGATAGCATAAAGGGATACTTGAATAAGAGTTTTTCAATGAAAGACCTCGGTGAAGCTGCTTACATATTGGGCATCAAAATCTATAGAGATAGATCAAGACTCTTAATTGGACTTTCACAAAGCACATACCTTGACAAAATTTTGAAGAAGTTCAAAATGGATCAAGCAAAGAAAGGGTTCTTGCACGTGTTACAAGGTGTGAAGTTGAGTAAGACTCAATGCCCGACCACTGCAGAAGATAGAGAAAATGAAAGATGTTCCTATGCTTTAGCCATAGGCTCTATCATGTATGCAATGCTGTGTACCGACCTGATGTGTGCCTTGCTATAAGCTTAGCAGGAGGTACCAAAGTAATCCAGAGTGGATTCTCGGACAGCGATCAAGAACATCCTGAAATACGAAAAGGACTAAGGATATGTTTCTCGATATGGAGGTGACAAAGAGCTCATCGTGGCAGTTACGTTGATGCAAGTTTTGACACTGATCCGGACGATTCTAAATCGCAGACCGGATACGTATTTACACTAAACGGAGGAGCTGTTAGTTGGTGCAGTTCTAAACAAAGCGTCGTAGCGGGATCTACATGTGAAGCGGAGTACATAGCAGCTTCGAAGCAGCTAATGAAGGAGTGCGGATGAAAGAGTTCATATCCGATCTAGGTGTCATACCTAGTGCATCGGGTCCAATGAAAATCTTCGTGACAATCTCGAGCAATTGCCTTAGCAAAGGAATCCAGATTTCACAAGAGGACCAAGCACATCAAGAGACGCTTCAATTCCATCCGGATCTAGTCCGGTGGGAGACATAGAGATTTGCAAGATACATACGGATCTGAATGTAGCAACCCGTTGACTAAGCCTCTTCCACGAGCAAAACATGATCAACACCAAGACTCCATGGGTGTTAGAATCATTACTATGTAATCTAGATTATTGACTCTAGTGCAAGTGGGAGACTGAAGGAAATATGCCCTAGAGGCAATAATAAAGTTATTATTTATTTCCTTATTTCATGATAAATGTTTATCATTCATGCTAGAATTGTATTAACGGAAACATGATACATGTGTGAATGCATAGACAAACAATATGTCACTAGTATGCCTCTACTAGACTAGCTTGTTAATCAAAGATGGTTATGTTTCCTAACCATGAACAAAGAGTTGTTATTTGATTAACAAGGTCACATCATTAGTTGAATGATCGATTGACATGACCCATTCCATTAGCTTAGCACACGATCGTTTAGTATGTTGCTACTGCTTTTATCCATGACATATACATGTTCCTATAACTATGAGATTATGCAACTCCGTTTACGGAGGAACACTTTGGTGCTACCAAACGTCACAACGTAATCGGGTGATTATAAAGGAGTACTACAGTGTCTCCAAAGGCGATGTTGGGTTGGCGTATTTCGAGATTAGGTTTTGTCACTCCGATTGTCGGAGAGGTATCTCTGGGCCCTCTCGGTAATACACATCATCAAGCCTTGCAAGCATTACAACTAATGAGTTAGCTGTGAGATGATGTATTACGAGCGAGTAAAGAGACTTTCCGTAACGAGATTGAACTAGGTATTGGATACCGACGATCGAATCTCGGGCAAGTAACATACCGATGACAAAGGAACAACGATGTTGTTATGCGGTCCGACCGATAAAGATCTTCATAGAATATGTAGGAGCCAATATGGGCATCCAGGTCCCGCTATTGGTTATTGACCGGAGACGTGTCTCGGTCATGTCTACATTGTTCTCGAACCGTAGGGTCCGCACGCTTAAGGTTTCGATGGCGGTTATATTATGAGTTTATGTATTTTGATGTACCGAAGAAGTTCGAGTCCCGGATGTGATCACGGACATGACGAGGAGTCTCAAATGGTCGAGACATAAAGATTGATATATTGGAAGCCTATATTTGGAGTTGGAATGGTTCCGGTGAAATCGGGATTTTACTTAGGAACACCGGGGTTACGGAACCCTCCCGGGGTTATTGGGCCTTAGTGGGCCATGAGGGAGAAGAGGAAGGGCCGGCCAGGGGCAGGCGCGCCCCCCCCTAGTCCGAATAGGACAAGGAGAGGCGGCGCCCACCCCCTTCCCTCTTCCCTCCCCAATCCTACTCCAACTAGGAAGGGGAGTCCTACTCCGGTGGGAGTAGGACTCCTCCGGCCTCCTCCTCAAGGGCTGGCCGCACCCCCTTGCTCCTTTATATACGAGGGGGGGCACCCTAGAACACACAAGTTGATCTACGGATCGATCCTTAGCCGTGTGGTGCCCCCCTCCACCATATTCCACCTTGGTCATATCGTCATAAAGCTTAGGCGAAGCCTGCGCGATAGAACATCAAGATCGTCCCACGCCGTCGTGCTAATGGAACTCTCCTCCCGAAGCTCTCTTTGGATTGGAGCCCGAGGCGCCATCGAGCTGTACGTGTGTCAAGAACTCGGGCGCCGAGTAACGGCGCGGGATCGGTCGGATCGCGAGGAGAACGTCGACTACTTCCTCTACGTTGTGATCGCTTCGCTTGGTCTCACGAGGCGTACGTAGACAACACTCTCCCCTCTCGTTGCTATGCATCACCATGATCTTGCGTGTGCGTAGGAATTTTTTTTACTACGTTCCCCAACACCCGTGTGGTGGTGAAGCGCGACCATCGTCTTCGTCATCGTTATCCGGCACGAAGGTGCGGAAAGAGACGAGACGAGGGGCGATTTGAACTTTGCTTGGGTTGGCGGTGAATTAGAGATTTGAGCGCCCTGGGCACGGAAGGGGACGGTGGAGAAGGGAGATTTTGCAGGGCTGGAATTGGGGCCGCCAGATATTTCAATCCGAAACGTGGAAGCGTGAACTTATTTTGTCGTCCTTCTTTTTTTTGGGGGGGGGATGAGGGGGTGGGTGGCTGGGTGCTAGCGTCCGTACAACACACGCGACCACCATGACACGACCCTGGTCTGCCTGGTGCACCTACATTTGAGAACGCAAATGAATCTTCTTCCATTTGGAAACGAATCTGTATGTATTACCATGCACGTGTTTTCCTTGCAAATTAGTCATTCGAAACAAGATAATATAAATTAATTAATGATGAGTTTTTGAATTAGAGTGTGTGTCACATAGTGATCTCCAATTCTAATGTGGATTTCGCATTTCACGGTATCCATGCTACTTTTTAATACAAATTCATATGTATATGATGAACACCATGGTAGTGAGAAAACTTTGGATGGATTCAAACATATGACCTACAAAATAGCACAATAATCGAGTCAATGTCACCTTTTCCAAACCTAGTATGGTACGAATTCGAAATAATTACAAAAGCCATATGCATCATCCTCAATTCTAATCTTACAATGTACACTAAATTGAAATGTCGATATTAAGTCCCATACTATCTACATTCAAATGTTGTTTTTATCCCCACCCTCCCACGGCAGACACTCTACATACTTCCTGTATCGATCAATCTTCCTCTCCTAACCACCATAGGAAGCTATTGGTTTCTGACAGACGTTCATTCTTTCTCTCCATGTTTCGATCTCTAACTCTCTCAACTACACAACCCCTTTTTCCACCCTGTACCAAATGTATCTACCTCACACACCCACCATTGCACTCCATGCTGAGCTCTCTCTCTCTCTTTCTCTCTCTCTCCCACCCTCTCTCCCTAGATACATGCATTGCCTATGTAGATGCCCCCTCTCATGCGCACGCACGCATGTTGTCTATCTAGGTCACTCTCTCGAGAATGTTTTCACTCTTTCTTCCGCACGACGGGCCACACTCGCTCAATTTCTCTCTCTTTATCTAAGTCTCGATTAACCTCATTTTCTTCCACACACAAATGATATATCTCCCTGTTCGGGCCTCGATCGACACACTTTATACTCTCTCATGCTGATTGTCTATCTAGGTCAGTCCATCCAAGCCACTCCCACTCTTCGACCTCATGGCGGGCCACGCTGCTCGCTTAATCTCTCTCTCTCTCTCTCTCTCTCTCTCTCTCTCTCTCTCTCTCTCTATGTATGTCTCGATTGACCTCGCTCATTCTCGGACACAAATGATATATCTCCATGTTTGAGTCCAATTCAACATATTCATATTGTATACTCTCTCACACACATTGTCTATCTGGGTCATTCTCACCAACCCGTCTCACTCTTTCGATCACACGACGACCCACACTCGCTCAATATCTCTCCCTTCATATATGTAATTGATTGACCTTGCTTCCTCCCACACACAAAATATATCTACATGTCTGTGACTGGATCATCTATCAAGCTCTATCTTACAGCTGTCACCCTTCCCAAAAGGTCAATCGGACAATATCTCTCCAGAGCATATATATCTTTTCAACGAATGCCGGACCACACTCACTTTGTCTCTCTATCTATCCGTGTCTCAGTTGACCTCGATTTCTCACGCTGTATCTTCCACATGTTGAAGCTACCTCTCCATCCCTCGCAGAGCCAGAGCTATTTACATTGCGAGGGGAACTCCAACCTTGGATTAATTTGTGAAGGCATTTATTCCGGTGGGTTTAGATTATATTTTCATAGCATTCGGCCCACAACTACTCCAAACACAGTTGCAACCCCCGCACCTCCCCAATTGATTTCCCTCTGCCTCGGTCATCGCTCTCTCACACGTCCTTTCTCACCTTCAACGTTGCACCATGGTAAATTTGCAAAAAACTCTGCTGTTCTCTTTAATTATTACAAATAAGCTACAAAACTACACACCGATAGTCCAACTGTAATGGAATAAATTTCGACCCACAAATTAAAGTGCTACAAACTACACACTGAGGGGCCCACCTGTCATGGAACAAATTTGGACCCATATATAAATTAAAAATTAAAAAGGACGAGGATCAAACATGCGACTAGGGCCTTCAAGCCGCACGTCAATAGGCAACATAGTACAACAATGTTTGTTGTACACCTTTTTATTGATATAATGTTTTTATATTACCACAACCTATTTAATGGATAACATGTTTTAATATTATTTTTAGTACATTAGTGGGACCGGCTGGTTAGCACATACTATTCGCCTTCACTTACTGGTGGATTCCATGTATGCTCTCTCTCTCCTCCCCTTCTACGTTTAAACGGACATGCAAACACGAAGAACTCGCGGGCGATGCTGCCATTGACCATATCTGGACGCGTTCACAAGTTACGGCACCGGTTTCATGTACTAGTAGTACTAGTCAATGTTTACATGCAATGCACGTTAATTTGAAAGTATATTAAGTGCATGTGGATATTAAGTAAGATATTATTTGCGTGCTATTATGTGATTAGCACTATTTTTGGCATGAAATTAACTACACGCTAAACGTGTTGAGCGCTCGATATTGAAGCAGTCTAGGTCGTTGGATTGCCATGATTTGATGGCCGAGATTAATTGGATCTGCCCCTTTGGTATAGATGGTATAGATATACATTATACATGTAACCAGTTTAGGAACAAAAGTGACCGTGACAGACAAGTTATCTAGTATAGTATATTTATCTACTACTCCGTAATAATTAAATACGTTGATAAATAGATGTATCGCCTAGTGCTCGAACAAGGGGACTGGTCTCTCCCTGATACGTCTCCAACGTATATATAATTTTTGATTGTTCCATGCTATTATATTACCCCTTTTGGATGTTTATGGGCTTTATTTTACACATTTATATAATTTTTGGGACTAACCTACTAACCAGAGGCCCAGCCCGTATTGCTGTTTTTTGCCTATTTCAGTATTTCGAAGAAAAGGAATATCAAACGGAGTCCAAACGGAATGAAACCTTCGGGAGCGTGATTTTTGGAACGAACGTGATCCAGAGGACTTGGAGTGCAAGTCAAGAAGCAGCCAAGACTTCCACGAGATAGGACGCGCCCCCCTATAGGGCGCGCCCCTTGTCTTGTGGGCCCCTCGGGCATCAACTGACGTACTTCTTCCTCCTATATAAGCCTACGTACCCCGAAAACATCCAGGGAGCCGACGAAACACAATTTCCACCAATGTAACCTTCTGTATCCGCGAGATCTCACGCCGGTGCTCTGTCGGAGGGGGAATCGATGCGGAGGGCTTCTACGTCAACATCCTTGCCCCTCCGATGAGTTGTGAGTAGTTTACCACAGACCTATGGGTCCATAGTTATTAGCTAGATGGCTTCTCCTCTCTTTTTGGATCTCAATACAATGTTCTCCCGCTCTCTTGTGGAGATCTATTCGATGTAAACTCTTTTTACGGTGTGTTTGTCGAGATCTGATGAATTGTGGGTTTATGATCAAGTTTATCTATGATAATATTTGAATCTTCTCTGAATTCTTTTATGTATGACTGAGTTATCTTTGCATGTGTCTTCGAATTATCAGTTTGGTTTGGCCTACTAGATTGATCTTTCTTGCCATGGGAGAAGTGCTTAGCTTTGGGTTCAATCTTGCGGTGTCCTTTCCCAGTGACAGCAGGGGCAGCAAGGCACGTATTGTATTGTTACCATCGAGGATAACAAGATGGGTATATATCATATTGCTTGAGTTTATCCCTCTACATCATGTCATCTTGCTTAATGCGTTACTCTGTTCTTTATGAACTTAATACTCTAGATGCAGGCAGGAGTCGGTCGACGTGTGGAGTAATAGTAGTAGATGCAGGCAGGAGTCGGTCTACTTGTCACGGACGTGATGCCTATATACATGATCATGCCTAGATAATCTCATAATTATTCGCTTTTCTATCAATTGCTCCACAGTAATTTGTTCACCCACCATAATACTTATGCTATCTTGAGAGAAGCCACTAGTGAAACCTATGGCCCCCGGGTCCATCTCTTATCATATTTGCTTCCAATCTACTTTTATTTGCATCTTTACCTTTTTGCATCTATATTATAAAATACCAAAAATATATTTATCTTATCATACTATCTTTATTAGATCTCACTTTAACAAGTGGCCGTGAAGGGATTGACAACCCTTTTATTGCGTTGGTTGCGAGTTCTTTGTTTGTTTGTGTAGGTGCGTGGGACTTTTGAGGAGCCTCCTACTGGATTGATACCTTGGTTCTCAAAAACTGAGGGAAATACTTACGCTACTATTGCTGCATCACCCTTTCCTCTTCAAGGAAAACCAACGCAAGCTCAAGAGTTGCCCGGGAGGTCTTCACTCAAGTCAAGACATACCAAGTACCCATCACAAACCCATCTCCCTCTCATTTATATTATTTGCCATTTGCCTCTCATTTTCCTCTCCCCCACTTCACCCTTGTCATTTTATTCACCCTCTCTTTCCCAATCTCCTCCTCTCTTTTTCGCTTGCCTTTTTTCTGTTTGCTTTTGTGTTGGATTACTTGTTGCCATGGCGAAAGATAATACAAAATTGTGTGATTTCTTGGATACCAACAATAATGATTTCCTTAGTATTCCGATTGCTCCTATTAATGATGTTGAGTCTTGTGAAATCAATACTGCTTTGCTGAATCTTGTTATGAAAGATCAATTCACCGGCCTTCCTAGCGAAGATGCCGCTACTCATCTAAACAACTTTGTTCATTTATGTGATATGCAAAATAAGAAAGATACGGATAACTATATTGTTAAATTGAAGTTATTTCCGTTTTCACTTAGAGATCGTGCTAAAGTTTGGTTTTCGTCTTTGCCTAAAAATAGTATTGATTCTTGGAACAAGTGCAAAGATGCTTTTATCTCTAAGTATTTTCCTCCCGCTAAGATTATTACTCTTAGGAACGATATCATGAATTTTAAACAACTTGATCATGAGTATGTTGCCAATCTTGGGAAAGAATGAAATTGATGCTTCGCAATTTCCCTACTCATGGTTTGAATTTATGGATGATCATACAAAATTTTTATGCCGGTTTGAACTTTGCTTCTAGAAATCTCTTAGATTCGGCCGTGGGAGGCACATTTATGGAAATCATGTTAGGAGATGCTACAAAACTTCTTGATAATATTATGGCTAATTATTCTCAATGGCAGACCGAAAGATCTTCTAGTAAAAAAGTGCATGCTATAGAAGAAATTAATGTTTTGAGTGGAAAGATGGATGAACTTATGAAATTATTTGCTACTAAAAATACTCCTCTTGATACCAATGATATGCCTTTGTCTACTTTGATTGAGAATAATAATGAATCTATGGATGTGAATTTTGTTGGTAGGAATAGTTTTGGAAACAATGCTTATAGAGGAAAATTTAATTCTAGTCCGTTCCCTAGTAATTCCTCTAATAATTATGGAAATTCCTACAATCATTCTTATGGTATTTTTAATAAGATGCCCTCTGATTTTGAGAATAGTGTGAAAGAATTTATGATTTCTCAAAAGAATTTTAATGCTTTGCTTGAAGAAAAATTGCTCAAAGTTGATGATTTGGCTAGGAACGTTGATAGACTTTCGCTTGATGTTGATTCTCTTAAACTTAGATCTTCTTCTCCTAAGCATGATATCAATGAGTCTCCCAAAGCAATGAGAATTTCCATTGATGAGTGCAAAGAAAGAACTGCTAGATTGCGTGCTAAGAAAGATTGCTTTGTAAAGGCGTGTTCTTCTAGTTTCCATGAAAATAATGATGAGGATCTTAATGTTATTGATGCGTCTCCAATTGATATATGTTTTGCAATATGAATCTTGATAATTATGGGGCTGATGATGAGTCAACTTTACATAGAAGGCGTCCCAAGAATTCAGAGTTTTTAGATCTTGATGCTAAATTTTGTAAAAGTGGGATTGGAGTGGTCACAAATTTAAATAGTATTGAACCCACTATCTCGGATTTCAAGGAATTTGATTATGATAATTGTTCTTTAGAAGGTTGTATTTCCTTGTTGTAATCCGTTGTTAATTCTGCTCATGCTTATAGTCAAAATAAAGCTTTTACCAAACACACTGTTGATGCCTTGATTCAATCTTATGATGAAAAACTTAATTTGGAAGTTTCTATACCTACAAAACTTAATGATGTGTGGGAACATACTATAAAGATTAGAATTAAAGATCATGAGTGTTTTGCTTTGTGTGATTTGGGTGCTAGTGTTTCCACGATTCCGAAAACTTTATGTGACATTCTAGGTTTCCATGATCTTGATGATTGCTCTTTAAATTTGCACCTTGCGGATTCCACCATTAAAATCCAATGGGAAGAATCAATGATGTTCTCATTGTTGCAAATAGAAATTTGGTGCCCGTGGATTTTATCGTTCTTGATATAGATTGCAATCTTTCTTGCCCTATTATTCTTGGTAGACCATTCCTTAGAACGATTGGCGTGATTATTGATATGAAGGAAGCGAATATTAGATTCCAATTTCCATTAAAGAAAGGCATGGAGCACTTTCCAAGAAATAAAGTCAAATTACCTTATTAATCTATCATGTGGGCTACTTATGAATTTACTGCCAAAGATGGCACTCGTTAGATCTATCTTCGCTTTTATGCCTAGCTAGGGGCGTTAAACGATAGCGCTAGTTGGGAGGCAACCCAATTTTCTTTGTGTTTTTTGTTTTTGTTCCTGTTTAGTAATAAATCTTGCATCTACATTCTGTTTAGATGTGTTTTTATCTTTTAATTAGTGTTTGTGCCAAGTAGAACCTATAGGATAACCTATGATGATAGTTGATTTGATTCTGCTGAAAAACAGAAACTTTGCGCGCACGAATATAGTTTTGTTAAATCACAAGATTGTGATTTTGCGTTGATTATTTTTGCTTCTGATCAACAGACAAATTTTCCAGGACTTCCTATTTTTGTAGGATTTTTAGAGTTCCTGAAGTTTGCGTTAGTTACAGATTTCTACAGACTGTTTTGTTTTTGACAGATTCTGTTTTTCGTGTGTTGTTTGCCTATTTCGATGCATCTATGGCTTGTAAAATAGTTTATAAACCATAGAGAAGTTGGAATAAAGTAGGTTTAACACCAAAATAAATAAAGAATGAGTTCATTGCAGTACCTTATGTGGTGGTTTTGTTTTCTTTCACTAACGGAGCTTATAAGATTTCCTATTGAGTTTTGTGTTGTGAAGTTTTCAAGTCTTTGGTAAAGCTTTTATGGACTATGGAATAAGGAGTGGCAAGAGCCTAAGATTGGGGATGCCCAAGGCACCCCAAGATATTCAAGAATAGCCAAAAGCCTAAGCTTGGGGATGCCCCGGGAAGGCATCCCCTCTTTCGTCTTCGTTCATTGGTAACTTTACTTGGAGCTATATTTTTATTCGCCCACATGATATGTGTTTTGCTTGGAGCATCGTGTATTATATTAGTCTTTTCTTTTTAGTTTACCACAATCATCCTTGCTGTACACACCTTTTGGGAGAATCCTATTTGATTAGAATTTGCTATAATACTCTATGTGCTTCACTTATATCTTTTGAGCTTGACAGTTTTTGCTCTAGTGCTTCACTTATATCTTTTAGAGCACGGGGGTGACTTAATTTTGTAAAAATTACTAGTCTCTCATGCTTCACCTATATCTTTTTGAGAGTCTTTTAGAACAGCATGGTATTTGCTATGGTTATAAATTTGGTCCTAGAATGGTAGGCATCCAAGTTGGGTATAATAAAAACTATCATAGGAAGTGAATTGGATGCTATGATCAATTTGCTACTTGATAATTGTTTTGAGATATGGAGGTAGTGATATTAAAGTCATACTAGTTGGGTGATTATGAATTTAAAGAATGCTTGTGTTGAAGTTAGCAAGTCCCGTAGCATGCACGTATGGTTAAAGTTGTGTAACAAATTTGAAACATGAAGTGTACCTGGCTTGTGCATCCTTATGAGTGGCGGTCGGGGACGAGAGATGGTATTTTCCTACCAATCTATCCCCCTAGGAGCATGCACATAGTGCTTGATTTTTGATGACTTCTAATTTTTTTGCAATAAGTATATGAGTTCTTTTGACTAATGTTGAGTCCCTGGATTATACGCACTTTTACCTTTTCGCCATTGCTAGCCTCTTCGGTACCGTGCATTGCCCTTTCTCACCTTGAGAGTTGGTGCAAACTTCACAGGTGCATCCAAACCCCGTGATACGATGCGCTCTATCACACATAAACCTCCTTATATCTTCCTCAAAACAGCCACCATACCTACCTATTATGGCATTTCCATAGCCATTCCGAGATATATTGCCATGCAACTTTCCACTGTTCCGTTTCTCATCATCATGACATACTTTACTTTTGTCATATTGCCAATGCATGATCATGTAGTCGACATTGTATTTGTGGCAAAGCCACCATGCATTATTTTCCATACATGTCACTCTTGATTCATTGCACCATCCTGGTACACCGCCGGAGGCATTCATATAGAGTCATATCTTGTTCTAGTTTCGAGTTTTAATTCATATGTTGTAATCAATAGAAGTGTGATGATCATCATTATTAGAGCATTGCCCAAAGAAAAGAAAAAAAGAAAGGCCAAAAGAAAAAAAAGGCCCAAAAAAAAGAAAAAAATAAAAAAATAAAAAAATAAAAAGGGCAATGTTACTATCTCTTTTTCCACACTTGTGCTTCAAAGTAGCACCTTTTTCTTCATGTAGTGAGCCTCATATATCTATTATATTATTAAAACGATAGAGAACGAACGGCTTAGATTTGAGAATTAAAAAGGAGCTGAAAAGAACGACTGTGATTTGTTCAGAAAAGTAAATACGCATGTCTCTATATGTATGTTCGCCGCCAGTCTACAAAAGCAAATAAGCCACGAATCAGAGTCCAACTCCTATACGGCTATCTACCTATTACGTTCCCATATGTTGTCAGCCAGCCAAGAAAAAAATAAGGTCAGAGTCCAACTCCTGTACGGCTATGCAAAACAGATATCAATGTAAAACTGCAAAAGAACTCTGCTTCAAACAAGCATACCCAAACGGCAATCTACCGGCATCAGACATGGATTGTTCAGGTACGTCATGTATTAAACAAGATAACGTGCACCATGTGGAAAAATAATCGCGTGAACCTAAGAAAGCAAACATGTCTTTTTTTAGGGTAGCAAGCAAACATGTCAATCAATAACGTACATAGTCTAGCCTATCTGAGAAAAAATATAGGCTGTTGGAAAATAGAGATGTGTTATACGCATTCCACATGGACATTAACCGTCTCAGCAAGACCAACAGGTCAAAACACCTGGCTCACATCAATGCCACCAGCTGGACATATTTGTCCATTTAGGTAAAATCAAGAACTGCATTTCTTTCTAGGGGAATAATAATAAAACTTGGTTTGTATGTTACGTAATAATCAACATTTTTAACAATAAATTTGATTTTTACTCCCTCTGTAAAGAGAAATATAAGATTTTTTAGATCACTAAAGTAGTGATCTAAAAAGCTGATGTTTCCTTATAGACGAGGTGTGTGTCACCGCGAACAACAATATCGAAATGCAAATTATATCCTGCAAAGCTTGACGTGTAATGGAATTACAAATAAATAAGCAATATATTACCTTTGGAATAAAATATAAATTCACGCGAAACAATATGGAGATAAACTTGAGCGATAAAAATGTTTAGGGACAACTTTTTCACAGTCGGCTCAGAAATAGTTATTTTTTATTGATATTCACATTCATCTGATGATGATCTTCATATCCCTTTGTACTCACAAAAATATCGATGACATAATCGAATGGTTTTTAACATCGGCATATAAACAGTTATCGTATGGTCACTAGAGAGATAGAAAAACAGAAATATTTGTATGTATTTTATATGAATAATATTTAGTCATGGAGTAAAGTAGCCTCTGGGGGAGAAGAGTACTAACAATAAACAAAATGAACATTAATATGGAAATATACGGTTTTGGATTGTGGGACTTTGATCTCAATGCAATCAATTTTCCATTGTCACATACTGATGTTTTATAAAATTATAACACTTAAATGTATAATTGACACCCAAGTCAAAACGTGTTTCCTTGAGAATGGTATGCCAATGCTAATATGACCGACAAAATAAACCAAATAACATCATTTCACTTTCAATGAAAAATCTTTATAACTATAACAAGCGAGTGATCTATAGAGATTGTTTTAGGAAAATACCTAGAAGCAACAATTCCTTTTAAGTATACAAATTATCATTTTGCAAACTACAATTCAATGCAACAAAAATCATCAATGCTTTAGTTTTCCCGGTAAAAGAACCCTTATAAAATATTGGGGCAAATACAAATGTGTAGGGATTATAAGGTGGTGAAAAGTAAAAAAAAATGGATACATCATCAATTAGGTTATGCAGACAATGGGATATGTCACACATTATAATGAGTTCCCAAATCTAATCATGTTGATATGAAAAGGCACAATTTAGAAATATCTATTATATTAATTTCACATGTAGTATCGAATCAAGAAAAATAGATTTGTAGATAAAATATATAGCAAGTCTAGCCGCGCAAATGTGCGGGTAACGGTTGCTAGTTGTGCTTCAAAGTAGCACCATGTTTTTCATATAGTGAGTCTCATAAGTTGTTTTTTCATACTAGTGGGAATTTTTCATTATAGAACTTGGCTTGTATATTCCTACGATGGGCTTCCTCAAATGCCCTGGGTCTTCATGAGCAAGCAAGTTGGATGCACACCCACTAGTTTTCTTTGGTTGAACATTCATTTATAGCTCTAGTGCATCCGTTGCATGGCAATCCCTACTCCTCATGTTGACATCAATTGATGGGCATCTCCATAGCCCGTTGATTATCCTCGTCAATGTGAGGCTTTCTCCTTTTTTGTCTTCTCCACACAATCCCCATCATCATATTCTATTCCACCCATAGTGCTATATCCATGGCTCACGCTCATGTATTGCGTGAAGGTTGAAAAAGTTTGAGATTATTTAAGTATGAAACAATTGCTTGGCTTGTCATCGTGGATATAGAAGTTGGGAACATCTTTGTGTAACGAAAATGAAGCATAGCCTAACTATATGATTTTGTAGGGATGAACTTTCTTTTGCCATGTTATATTGAGAAGACATGATTACTTTGATTAGTATGCTTGAAGTGTTACTATTTCTTTTATCAATGTGAAATTTTATTTTGAATCATTTGGATCTGAACATTCATGCCACAATGAAGAAAATTACATTAAGAATTATGCTAGGTAGCATTCCACATCAAAAATTCTCTTTTTATCATATACCTACTCAAGGACGAGCAGGAATTAAGCTTGGGGATGCTTGATACGTCTCCAATGTATCTATAATTTTTTATTGTTCCATGCTATTATATTACCCCTTTTGGATGTTTATGGGCTTTATTTTACACATTTATATCATTTTTGGGACTAACCTACTAACCGGAGGCCCAGCCCGTATTGCTGTTTTTTTGCCTATTTCAGTATTTCGAAGAAAAGGAATATCAAACGGAGTCCAAACGGAATGAAACCTTCGGGACCGTGATTTTTGGAACGAACGTGATCCAGAGGACTTGGAGTGCAAGTCAAGAAGCAGCTGAGGCCTCCACGAGATAGGAGGGCGCCCCCCCTATAGGGCGCGCCCCCTGTCTCGTGGGCCCCTCGGGCATCCATCGACATACTTCTTCCTCCTATATAAGCCTACATACCCCTAAAACATCCAGGGAGCCAACGAAACACAATTTCCACCACTGTAACATTCTGTATCCGCGAGATCTCATCTTGGAGCCTTCGCCGGGGCTCTGCTGGAGGGGGAATCGACCACAGAGGGCTTCTACATCACCATCCTTGCCCCTCCGATGAGTTGTGAGTAGTTTACCACAGATCTACGGGTCCATAGTTATTAGCTAGATGGCTTCTTACCTCTTTTTGGATCTATATACAATGTCCTCCCCCTCTCTTGTGGAGATCTATTCGATGTAAACTCTTTTTGCGGTGTGTTTGTCGAGATCCGATGAATTGTGGGTTTATGATCAAGTTTATTTATGAATAATATTTGAATCTTCTCTGAATTCTTTTATGTATGATTGATTTATCTTTGCAAGTCTCTTCGAATTATCGGTTTGGTTTGGCCTACTAGATTGATCTTTCTTTCCATGGGAGAAGTGCTTAGCTTTGGGTTCAATCTTGTGGTGTCCTTTCCTAGTGACAGCAAGGGCAGCAAGGCACGTATTGTATTGTTGCCATCGAGGATAACAAGATGGGGTTTATATCATATTGCTTGAGTTTATCCCTCTACATCATGTCATCTTGCTTAATGCGTTACTCTGTTCTTTATGAACTTAATACTCTAGATGCAGGCATGAGTCGGTCGATGTGTGGAGTAATAGTAGCAGATGCAGGCAGGAGTCGGTCTACTTGTCACGAACGTGATGCCTATATACATGATCATGCCTAGATAATCTCATAATTATTCGCTTTTCTACCAATTGCTCGACAGTAATTTGTTCACCCACCGTAATACTTATGCTATCTTGAGAGAAGCCACTAGTGAAACCTATGGCCCCCGGGTCTATCTCTTATCATATTTGCTTCCAATCTACTTTTATTTGCATCTTTACCTTTTTGCATCTATATTATAAAATACCAAAAATATATTTATCTTATCATACTATCTTTATTAGATCTCACTTTCGCAAGTGGCCGTGAAGGGATTGACAACCCCTTTTATTGCATTGGTTGCGAGTTCTTTGTTTTTTTGTGTAGGTGCGTGGGACTTTGAGGAGCCTCCTACTAGATTGATACCTTGGTTCTCAAAAACTGAGGGAAATACTTACGCTACTATTGCTGCATCACCCTTTCCTCTTCAAGGAAAACCAACGCAAGCTCAAGACGTAGCACGCCCTACAAGTATTTGGAATTGACTTCCCTAAGAAAATATTTGGAATTGACGTGGTATTTAATATTTAACTTGATGTTTGGAATTGACTTCCGTAAGAAAATGTTTGTGATGAGAAGGAATACATGTGGCTTGATGACGTTTTATATTTAATTTGATACGACTCTAGCAGAACATTCAATCGATCAAACCCTAGATTTCATTCAGTCTGACTCTGACTTTACATTCATACGACGATCGATCTAAAATAAACGGAAATGATAAACGTTTGGCTTTTAAGCATGGCAATACGAATGTTTTTCATGGGAAATTTAGATTACGCGGCGGCGGTGAGGGCATCTTGCGGTGGGAAGCGGCTCCTCTTCCGTGCTCTATGCCGTCGGGCCACTGACCGACGGCGACGGTGGTGTCTTGCGCCGTTGTTGGCGTACTCATGGACATTGGCCCTAGCTTGAAGGAAGGCCAGAATGTTCTGGACTTTGGTCTCCAGGAGCGAGTCAACTGGCGGGAGGAGGCGACTGGCGTTGGTGCAAGGAAGCGGTCAACAGCGACCATCCATGCCGCTGAGGGGGCCACTCGGACCCGCACGGGGACAGGCGCTGGCAACGACACGGCAGAGACATTCGTGTGCAAGGGCTCCGACATGGGCACGCACGTTAGTGCACGTGCAAGCGCATGCACTGGCAGGTGCACGGGCGCAATAAAGTCGGCGGGAACCTCGTGGAACCCCGTGGTAGCAAGCTCGACGACAATGTGCGTCTCCTAGCCCATAATGCCACGGGGATGGATGCTGACGCAGTCGGTGCGACGGGAGCAGGGATAGGCGCGGCGTCTTCCCGCAAGGCTAGTTCAAGCTCGTCCCAAAGCGCGGTGTCTTCCTCAGGAAACTGGAAGACTAAGGCCAGACCAGCGTGATGCGACATGGCATACGATTAGGTCAGGCTGGTTGGAGGTAGATGACAGGAGAATCGGAGAGGAAGCAAGAATATTGTAGCGATAACGGGTAGTGCGGGGGTGATGTCAAACTGCGACGCTGGCGCTATTAAAAGTGGGGGCAGTTGAGATGAAGGTGGGCGGCGGAGCCTGGTCAAAGGGATCGCCTCCCGATGAGCCTGCACAGTGGCCTGCTCGCACGCCTCCTGGCCAGCCGGCATAGCGGTCTGCTCACACACCTCCCGTCGACTCACACACTTGCTCGGACGGCACCTGCCCATGAGAAGCGGGACTCGTGGCAGCACGTAACCACGGTTTGAATAGTGAAAGCGTTCAACTTAACGTGACAGGTCTTTGTTCCAAAATACCTTGGCTCTTCATTTATGCAACTTCTCATAAGCAGCTTGTCTCAAATTGAACAAAAAAAATACGACAACAAATTTGTGATATATCACGAGACCATGCTCAGTTTCATGAATTTCCGATCACTTTTGGATTTTCTGAAATTTAAAATCCAGGATTTCAAACAATATCATAACCTGAATCATGCAATAAATTTTCAAGCGATACATCTTTACAGTTGTAGATGTTAATATTTCTTAAGAAAGGATTTGGTCAAACATTTTGCTTAGTTAGACTTCAGACAGGTTATATATGGAGAGTAAAAGGATAATGCCTCCGCAACAGTGCATTGCCTGATATATTAGCTCAAGTACCAGGCACGAACAAACGGGGCTCAATTCTATGCTCATCCTGGTGTAGTACTCCTATCAGTACTAGGCAATGAAGTTGACGGGTGACCTTGGGTACCGGCGGCTGAGCGAATTGAACCATGTTTGGCATGGTAGGTAACGTTGTCTAGTTACTAAAGCATCCCTCCATTGTTCATCGGTAGTCACTGTGGACCGGGGAGATGAGGGGAATTTCCTAGGGCTGGAATTCTGGCCGCTAGATATTTCGACTCGAAACGCGGAGGCTCGGCTGGTTGGGGTTGGCTAATGTGCGTACACGCACGCCACCAGAAGGACACGAGCCCGGGTATTTTTTTAAGGATCAACACGAGCCCGGGTTTGACTAGTACGTCGTTGGGTGCTACTCCTGCCATTCGAGAATACGAAAGGAATCTTTTAAATTGCCGAACGAATCTATATGTATTACAATGCCCATATTTTCCTTGCAGATAGTAATCTCAATGTGGTAATTGATTTACGACGAGTTCTTGAATTAGAGTGAGTTTGTGATATAGTGATCTCAACGTGGATTTCACATTTCATGGTATCCCTAGTAAGTTTTTAATTGAAAATTCAAATCTGAAAGATGAACGGTATGGTGGTGAGAAAACTTTGTATGTATCAAGCATATGACGACACACACACACACTGAAAGTGCATCTATCCCTGGGTGGTTTTGGTAATTCCTAACAACATATAGCTCATTGAGCTAATGCTATTTCAAGATAAATATTTCAGGAAAGCTCAGTGTTTGGCATGGCATGGATGAGAAAAGTGCACCCCTCAAAATGCTAAGGTCAAAAGGATTGGCTCAAGCTCAAAGCACAAGACTCTTCATTTTGCTTTTAGTGATCCTGTTCACATTGAGTCCATTGGAAAAGCCAATACTATCAAGAGGGGATGAGGTGTTGCTTAATGAGTTTCTTGCTCAAAGTGCTTAGTGATATGCTCCAAAATCCCTCAACTACTTTCTCACATCCACATATGTCCCAAACCAAAAGTCAAACTCGGCCCCACCAATTATTTCTATCCGGCGCCACCGAGTTCAGTTGACATAGCCAGTGCCAGAAACCCTAGTCTCTTCGGTCTCACCGATAGGGATCTCGGTCTCACCGAGATGGGATTGTAATCTCTCTGTTTCCATTCGTAACGTTTCGGTCAAACTAAGATGAGCGATTGGTCCCACCGAGATTGCAATGCAAACTCTCTGTTTCCCTTTCGTAACGTTTCGGTCCAACCGAGATGAGCGAATCGGTCCCAACATGTTGCCTGACCAACTCTCTATGTGTCTATTACCAAAATCGGTCTCACCGAGTTTGTGTAATCGGTCTCACCGAGATTACATTATGCCCTAACCCTAACCATATCGGTCCTACCGAGTTGACATGTCGGTCCCACCAAAATTCCTAACGGTCACATTATTTACTAAATTGGTCTGACCGAGTTTCATGATTCGGTCCTACCAAGTTTGGTAAGTTGTGTGTAACGGTTAGATTTTGTGTGGAGGCTATATATACCCCTCCACCCACTCTTCATTCGTGGAGAGAGCCATCAGAACATGCCTACACTTCCAACATACATTTTCTGAGAGATAACCACCTACACTTGTGTTGAGGTCAAGATATTCCATTCCTACCACATAAATCTTGATCTCTAGCCTTCCCCAAGTTGCTTCCCACTCAAATCTTCTTTCCACCAAATCCAAATCCTGTGAGAGAGAATTGAGTGTTGGGGAGACTATCATTTGAAGCACAAGAGCAAGGAGTTCATCATCAACACACCAATTGTTACTTCTTGGAGAGTGGTGTCTCCTAGATTGGCTAGGTGTCACTTGGGAGCCTCCGACAAGATTGTGGAGTGAACCAAGGAGTTTGTAAGGGCAAGGAGATCGCCTACTTCGTGAAGATCTATCCTAGTGAGGCAAGTCCTTCGTGGGTGACGACCTTGGTGGGATATACAAGGTTGCTTCTTCGTGGACCCTTCGTGGGTGGATCCCTCCATGGACTCGCGCAACCATTACCCTTCGCGGGTTGGAGTCTCCATCAACGTTGATGTACAATAGCACCACCTATCGGAACCACGGATAAAAAATCTCCGTGTCAACATTGCGTTTGCCTCCTCAAAGTCTTCCCTTTACCTTCATATGCAATTGTTTTACATTCTGCTGCTATACTCTTAGAGTTGCATGTGTAGGTTGATTGCTTGACTTGTGCTAAGTTGCTAAAATCTGCCAAGAACTAAAATTGGGAAAAGACTAGATTTTTATTTGGTCAAGTAGTCTAATCACCCCCCTCTAGACATACTTTCGATCCTACAAGTGGTATCAGACCTTTGGTTTTCATTTGCTTTGATTTCCATAGATTTTGGTGGTCATAGCCTTGGTTTGACAACCTAGGAGAGTGTGGCGTCTGGCGAGGGAAATTACCACCGTAGAGGTCCTTACTTTGATGGTACTATTTTTGCTAGTTGGAAGCATAAGATGAAAATGCATATTCTTGGACATAACACCGCCGTTTGGGCTATTGTGTGTATTGGCCTGCAAGGTGAATTCTTTGATGGGAGGGAACTGAACCGTGAAGCTACCGTGGAAGAGTTGAAGATGCTGCAATACAATGCTCAAGCTTGTGATATTCTCTTCAACGGATTGTGCCCCGAAGAATTCAACAAAATCAGCCGTCTTGAGAATGCAAAGGAAATTTGGGATACTTTGATTGATATGCACAAAGGTACCGACTCCGTCAAGGAATCCAAATTGGATGTGCTTCAAAGTCAACTTGACAAGTTCAAAATGAAGGATGGTGAAGGCGTCGCTGAGATGTACTCTCGGCTTGCTCTCATCACAAATGGGATTGCCGACTTAGGAAGTGAAGAGATGACCGACAAATTCATCATCAAGAAGATCCTAAGAGCATTGGATGGAAAATATGATACCGTGTGCACATTGATCCAAATGATGCCCAATTACAAAGATCTCAAGCCAATGGAAGTCATTGGAAGAATTGTTGCTCATGAGATGTCACTCAAGGATAAGGAGGAGCTCCACAACAAGTCAAGTGGTGCTTACAAAGCCTCATGTGAAGCTCCCACATCATCAAGTGAGAAACAAACCTTCAATGAAGAATTGAGCCTAATGGTGAAGAACTTCAACAAGTTCTACAAGAGTAGAAGCAAGGAAAGAAGTTCCAAGTCAAGGTCCTACAATGACAAAAGATCTTCTAGTCGTGAGCATAATTGCTACAATTGTGGAAGACCCGGACACTATTCCAATGAGTGTACGGCTCCCTACAAAAGAAGAGAAGATTCTCCAAAAAGAAGGAGTAGAAGAGAAGAATCACCATCACAAGAAAGAAGGAGTAGAAGAGAAGAATCACCATCATAAGAAAGAAGGAGTAGAGATGATTGTTATGAACGAAGAACATCCCGGAGAAGCAAGGATTCGGAAAGGAAGGACAAGTCATCAAGGAGCTACACAAAACGAAGACATCAAGCTCATGTTCGTGAATGGGTATCCGGCTCCGACTCAGACAATCACTCCGAGAGAAGCTATCATTCCGACTCCGAATATACTCAAGATGAAGGTGTTGCCGGTCTAGCACTTGCTTCAACCAACTCCTACGACATATTTGACTCACCAAATGAAGGAATTGGAAGATGCTTCATGGCTAAAGGCCCAAAGGTATCACACCCCGAGTATGCTGATTTCAATAGTGATGAAGATGACTTGTTAGGTGATGATGATTTACTTGTTGACAACTCTAGTGATGAATACTATGATGAAACGTCAATTAATCATGCTAATCAAGATAAAACGAATGACAATGACAAGGACAAGATTGAGCAGCTAACTAAAGAACTAAGCACTCTTAAGTTAGCTCATGAAACTATCTTGGAAGATCATCGAGAACTTTTGAAGACTCATGAGAAGTTACGCTTTGAAAAGCTCAACCTTGAGCAAGAGCATGAGTTTTTAAAGGCAATCAATGACGATCTTAGCAAGAAAAGTTCTTCTTACATTTCCAAGCGTTTACTCTTGTCTACTTACATGCCACAAGTCAAGTCTAGTAACAAGAACAAGAAAGATTCTTCTTCTAGTAGTAACAATAATCATGCTAAATCCAATGTTGTTGCTTCTAGTAGTTCTCTTGATTCCACTAATAATTCTCTTAGCCAAGTTACACTTGAGCAAGAAAATAGCTTATTGAAGGGAATTATAGAGAAAGGTGTTTACAAGAGCCTTGCCGGAAGTAAGCAATTCGAGGAAATTGTACGCAAGCAAGGAAGGCACCAGAAGAATCAAGGTGTTGGTTTTGAACGAAAGTTCAATGCCAATGGAGTTGAGTGGGAAGAAGATCAATATCCCAAGACGAAGTTTGTTCCTCAACAAGAGAAGTATGATCCTACTTCTTTCAAAGGAACACAAGCTCAAGGTGATCTTCCACCACAAGACCACAAGCAAAAAGGCAACGACACGCTTCAAGAGGAGATTGATGCATTTGAAGAAGCTCCTAAGGCCTTGGTCAAGTGGGTTCCCAAGACTACATCAAGTTCTACTTCATCAAGTTTGACTACAACTCCAAGGATTCCCATCAAGATGATGTGGATCCCAAAGAAGAAGAACTAGAGAGTTCTTGAGGGTGACTCCGTGTCGCGGCAGATGGACACCTATGGGGCCGGAGGGCCCCTTCGTGAGTTCGGTACGAGGGCGGAGGAGGCACGGAGAGCAGATCGAGGCGATGCGCGCGGGGCGCGGGGGATTTTTACCCAGCTTCGGGCCGCGATGGTCGCGTAAACCCCTACCTGGCGCGCCAAAGATGTCGCGGCGGATGGACACCTATGGGGCCGGAGGGCCCCTTCGTGAGTTCGGTACGAGGGCGGAGGAGGCACAGAGAGCAGATCGAGGCGATGCGCGCGGGGCGCGTGGGATTTTTACCCAGCTTCGGGCCGCGATGGTCACGTAAACCCCTACCTGGCGCGCCAAAGATGTCGGCGTGGATGGACGACACCTATGGGGCCGGAGGGCCCCTTCGTGAGTTCGGTACGAGGGCGGAGGAGGCACAGAGAGCAGATCGAGGCGATGCAAAGCGCTGGCGGGATTTTACCCAGCCGGGCGCGATGGTCGCAGAAACCCTACTGCTGCTTTGTGTTGTATTTGATCTTGCTCAAGAATGCGAGCGTATGGTGGTGTGGTGTTGAGTGAATGGAACCACCAACCCCAAAAGCTAGAGTTGCCAAGGATCCGAACCTCGAACCCCCACGCTGTGCATGGGCCTCCTTTATAGGGCAAGGGTCACCGACAGTGTCAACGAGGGAGAGGGGTAAAATGTAAAAGAGGTGGTGGTAGTTGGAACAAAAAGGGAACAAGGTGCTACAAAGGCTTGAACAAAGGATTCTACCTACTTTTGACAGAGGGGACAAGAGCATTTAATGCCTGTCGCCGACCCCAAAAAGTTCCCGCTCTTGCGTCTCCGCTTGCCACGGGCGATGGAGCCACCACCGTGAGTGCCACCGCACCCTCATGTTGCACAGCCATCCGCCACGCTGCCTCTGGAGAAGGCTAAAGGCGACGCGTGGCGATGAGCTGGAGTGCGGCACGATCGCAGCTCTCCCGCAAGTACCTTGCCGGGTCTTGACCTTGCCGGCCGGGAGCTTGTCGGGCTTGTAACTTGTCGCCCCGGGCCCTCGCCGACGCGTAGAAGCGCCGAGGCGTGTCTTCTATGATGTAGTCTTCGTCTCCCGGCGAGCTCCTCTCGCCAGGGCTTTGTGTGAGTGATGTAATCTTGAGCCTGAACGGCCTTCCCGCAAGCTCCTCTTGCCGGGTCTCGAGCTTCGTGTTTGTACACTTTGTTCTTGAATGGCTTGATATGGAGCAGGAATGGTCTCCGGCAAGCATGTGGTGGATCCACCATGGGAGCTGCGATCGCCGCTGCACGAGTTGGGGTACTGAGGTACCCCTACCTTAGTACACCGACAGGAGCCCTCGGGCCTGGGCCACACACGGTGCCGAGCGCTGTTGGGCCAGGCCCAAAACAGTGCACGGGCACACGAGGCCCATGGCGCGTCGAATCCACTTCTGCACCCGCCGCATCCCCCGTAACGGCACGCGTCGATTGCGGCGTCGTGGGAGACGTGGGCGGCGCATGCAGTCTTTATGGCATCCACCCCGTGATCGTGGTGCAGAGCGAGGTCGCTTCACCCGTCGCTCCGGCTCCGCCTTTTTCGCCACGCGGCCCTCATGCACGGGGGTCGTGGGCGGCGAAGGTGGGAAACCGAGCCGTCACGGGCGGAGAAGGCGAGTCGGCCCCGCTCCTCTGGCCTCCTCGCTTCCCGATTGGTCGAGTGGGGCGGTTGAGCCCCCGCCTCACCCCTTTAAAAAGGGGCGGTAGGGGAGCACAATGGCCACACTCATCCTCTTCTCCCTTCGTCTTCGTCTTCTGTTCTTCTCTCCGCCATGGAAGGAGGAAATCCCAGCTCTTCGACGGTGGCGGCGAGGGTCGCCTCTAGGCAGCGCACCTCTCCCTATCCGCGCCCGTGGCAGCGGAGCCGCCACGAGGGGAGAGGAGGGGCGGTCATGACGAGGCCGAGGGCGTGGCCGAGGCGGCCGGGAGAGGCGGTCGTGGCGATCGCCTCCCGCCTCCCCCAACGCTCTCCCATCCATGATGCGTCCACACCGAGATGACCCCAGGAGTTCTTCATCAAGCTTCGCTGGCGCCTCGTCGTCGCCTCCGGCTGCCGCCCCGTTCAAGGACGCAATGGGGCCGGATCCACCCGACGTGATGGAGTTAGCGCATGAGGGGCTGCGGATCAGCGGCACTCGGGTGAGTGTCGTGTCCCCAGCCCCGGCGTGATGTTCTTCGACCGAGGGTGGAAGACGTTCGCCGGATCCATAGCTTGACGGCGGGTTCACCCTCCATTTCAAGTTAATGGATGGTGACCTTCGCCGCCAAGGTCTTCGGCGATTACGGGACCCGGTGCGCTGCTGTGTGGACAGCTCCTCGGATAGCGAAGGCTCCCGAGCGAGAGTGACGAGGAGGAGAGCGACAGCGACGACGAGGGGATGGCGGGCCCGACTAGGCGCCGGACACCGCTGCCTCAAGGCCACCGCGACCTTGTCTCCTGGTCGCTGCCCTTGAACTCCCCGGGCCGCCTCCTTGGCGGTGGCGAGAGGCAGCAGAAGAGGAAGAGGGGAGGGCGGCAAGGCGTTCACGTCGAGTACGAGGGCGAGGAGCCCTTGACAGCAGATCGACGTCCCACTACCCCGCCTTCAAGCTCCGCCTCCGACGCCTGCTTCCGCCAAGCTCCTGGCCGGCCCCCGGGGTGTTCTCTTGGTGTCTTCTGGCGCCTGTGGCTCTCCGGGATGCGTTCCCCATGCCCGCCACCTGCGCAGCTCTGGGCACGGCGGCGCCACCGCCACGCCTCCTAGGCGCCTTTTGCCCTTCCCCGACAAGCTCCTCTTGCGGGGCCTCCTTCCCGGCAGCTTATCTTGCCGGGGCTCTTGACCTACCTCCCAACTCCTGAACAGAGAAACAGGAGAAGGATCACGGGCACCTTATCTTTTTAATTTGTAAGCCCTCGGTCATTAGCTGTATTTAAAAACTTGTAATCCTCTCTATCATGTTTTTCATCCTCTATGGACTTGTACTAAATTGGATGTTTTTAATGAAAAGAGGGGAAAGCTTGCCGGACCGAGTCTTTTACTTGACTGCGTGCCTTGTGTGTTCTTACGCTATCGGGGAGCTTGCCGGGGCGAACACGCTTGCCGAAAAGGGACAGCCCGCTGGCGGTGTCGCTCCGCAAGCAACCTTGCCGGCCGATATGACGCTTAACTTGCCGAAAGGCTCGAAAGCAAGATAAGGTGCAGCAGCACACTTGTGTTTGTTGAGCGGACTCGGAAACAAACCAAGTACGCAACTGGGCCACGACTTGGCTCCTCCACATACGGGTTTTACAAGGCACGCTCGTTCAAAGACGCAGCCCCGCCTTTCCTGGTCCATAAGAGGATGCATGACGAGGGATGAAAAACTTATCTGATATCGCAGCCCCCAGCAACTCTGGCTTGCTGGAGACAAACATTAGCACTCGCAGCCCCCGGCGACCCTGGCTTGCCGGAGAAGAACCTGGGCACCGCAGCCCCCGGCGACCCTGGCTTGCCGGGCCCTAGGTGCTGGTGTGATCTTTCGATTCCTCCTTGTTGCTGCAATTTCAGCCATGAGAACAGCTGAGATAGATCTGCAACAGCTTCATTATTTACATGTATATGTATGTAAATCTTGACTGTGCAATATGATGCCGTGTCTTGCCCTTCAGATGTCTCAGACTTCGCTCGCCTGGGAGCTTGCGGGCAAACACGCTTGCCGAAGCGCGGACAGCCCGGGCGGTGTTGCTTCCGCAAACAACCTTGCCGGGCCGGGCTTCTGACGCTTAACTTGCGAGCAGGCTCGAAAGCAAGATAAGGGTGCAGCAACACACTTGTGTTTGTTGAGCGGACTCGAAACAAAACAAGCACGCAATCGACCACGACTCGGCTCCTCTCGCGACAAGCCTCTCATACGAAGGACATCTCACGGCAAGGCTTGCCACGCTACACCTCTACTTTACATCCTTTGTGCGCTTTTACCCACGCTTCTAGGGAACTTGCGGTGCTTAACACGCTTGCTGAGTGCGGAACATCAGCAGCCCGCTGGCTGGTGTCGCTTCCGCAAGCAACCTTGCTGCGTCTAGTCGCGACGCACTTAACTTGCTGAACAGACTCGAACGAAACAAGGGCGCTGCTGGTCGCGCTCACTTTTAACTCGTTGAGCGTGCTCGAAGCAAGATAAGGGTGCGGCTATCCGCAAGCAGGCTCCTCCGCGCACAGGTTTTGCGTACAAAGGACGAATCGCACGAGGGATATAACATAAAAAAGCATGGAAATAAAGGGTGCTCTGCACAAAGGCTCGAGCGACTTAGCTTTTCTTTTTCTTGTTTCCTTGCACTTGCTGGTGGAGCTCGATGGCGCATCCTCGATGGCAGCGCAGCACTCCAGGGAGGTGCGTTTGCCGGAACGAGCACCAGAGCTGTCCTTGCCGGGCTTATAGCGCTTCCGAGGAGCGGCACTTGTCGGAGTGAACACCAGAGCTGTCCTAACCGGACTTGGTGCTCGATGGCGGGTCCTCGACGACAGCGTAGCGCTCCAGGGAGATGCGCTTGCCGGAGCGGAGGGGGAGCGGGGGCGAACGGCGCGAGGAACAGGACATGCTCGGACTCCTAGTAGCGATAGGAGGAGCAGAGTCCTGCCCCGGCACTTTCGCTTTGCTCATGCATGGACAGCGGTCCGGAGCATCCCACGAGCCTCCGGCTTATTCTTGCCCCAGCAGGCGGATACCACATCTCGTGGCACGGCGCCGCTGGGTTGTCGTACGCTGAGATGGACGTGGATCCACGGAGACCGAGGCGCGGTCATCCGTCCTGTCCCTGGATCTGGTGGCGCCGCGAGTGACCTCGCCGGCGACCACCCTTCTGCTGGCGTCTTCTCCGCCCACCGCTGGCTCCGGTGGCGGCGGGTGAGACGCAGACGGATCTGCAACCCTTGAAGCCCTCGCCTTCGGGGCCATGACGCAATTGTCGATGAAGTTGCTAACGAAACTGGAGAGGTTGACGAAGAACGCGGCCGCGCGAACGCCGGATCAGGTCCGCACCACCTCGACGCCCCCTACCTGGCGCGCCAAAGATGTCGCGGCGGATGGACACCTATGGGGCCGGAGGGCCCCTTCGTGAGTTCGGTACGAGGGCGGAGGAGGCACGGAGAGCAGATCGAGGCGATGCGCGCGGGGCGCGGGGGATTTTTACCCAGCTTCGGGCCGCGATGGTCGCGTAAACCCCTACCTGGCGCGCCAAAGATGTCGCGGCGGATGGACACCTATGGGGCCGGAGGGCCCCTTCGTGAGTTCGGTACGAGGGCGGAGGAGGCACAGAGAGCAGATCGAGGCGATGCGCTCGGGGCGCGGTGGGATTTTTACCCAGCTTCGGGCCGCGATGGTCGCAGAACCCCTACCGGCGCGCCAAAGATGTCGGCGTGATGGATTTACACCTATGGGGCGGAGGGCCCTTCGTGAGTTCGATGCGAGGCGGAGGAGGCACAGAGAGCAGATCGAGGCGATCTTGGCGCTGGCGGGATTTTTACCCGGCTTCGGCGCGATGGTCGCAGAAACCCTACCGCTGCTTTGTGTTGTATTTGATCTTGCTCAAGAATGCGAGCGATGGTGGTGTGGTGTTGAGTGAATGGAACCACCAACCCCAGCGCTAGAGTTGCCAAGGATCCGAACCTCGAACCCCCACGCTGTGCATGGGCCTCCTTTTATAGGGCAAGGGTCACCGACAGTGTCAACGAGGGAGAGAGGGTAAAATGTAAAAGAGGTGGTGGTAGTTGGAACAGTGCAAGGGAACAAGGTTGCCACAAAGCTTGAACAAAGGATTCTACCTACTTTTGACAGAGGGGACAAGAGCATTTAATGCCTGTCGCCGTCGACCCCAAAAGTTCCCGCCTTGCGTCTCCGCTTGCCACGGCGATGGAGCCACCACCGTGGAGTGCCACCGCACCCTCATGCTGCACACCATCCGCCACGCGCCTCTCGAGAAGGCTAAAGGCGACGCTGGGCGGATGAGCTGGAGTCGGCACGATCGCAGCTCTCCGGCAAGTACCTTGCCGGGTCTTGACCTTGCCGGCCCCGGGAGCTTGTCGGGCTTGTAACTTGTCGCTCCCGGGCCCTCGCCGGGACGCGTATAGCGCCGAGGCGTGTCTTCTATGATGTAGTCTTCTGGTCTCCCCGGCGAGCTCCTCTCGCCAGGGGCTTTGTGTGAGTGATGTAATCTTGAGCCTGGAACGGCCTTCCCGGCAAGCTCCTCTTGCCGGGGTCTCGAGCTTCTGTCTTGTACACTTTGTTCTTGAATGGCTTGATATGGAGCAGGAATGGTCTCCGGCAAGCATGTGGTGGATCCAGCTGCGGGGAGCTGCGACTGCCCGTGCACGAGTTGGGGTACTGAGGTACCCCTACCTTAGTACACCGACACTCCGCTGACAAACTTAACTTATATCATTTTGGCAAGGACAAGTGCAATCAACTTCCACATCTTTCACTAGTTCAAGGAGTCACAAACCCTCTTGTTGGTAAGACAAGGGACAAGGTAACCTAATGCTTTCATGGACATCATCTTGTGTGTGCATCACTCTATGTCTATGGATATCCTTGTTTGTTCCTTGTGGGATTAACCCGTGTAGGTATTAAAAGTGCAACTCACTCCAATGGATTGCTCCGAATGATCTACATCAACATTGAGCATCCACATCTTAAACACCTACATGAAGTCATCATCGACAAAACCCAAGGTTAGTTCATCCCTCTTAGGGGGGATCTCACATCTAGGGGGAGCTTTACTCTAAGAATTGAGCTAAAGCAACTCTAATGGTGTGAACACAACAATGCTTTATGTAAAAGTGGTAACCCCACTTGTGCTTAAACGATGAGTATGAACTATGATCAAATGTTCTCATTTGACTCCTAAGTCAATATACTCATATATTGATGACCTAGTCATCACCAATTGTTTGATAGATACTAGAACTGGTTGTGCATGCTTTGCCACAAACTTCAATTGCCATTTCATTGTGTGAGCATGTTGGTTGCATATTTTACTCATTCGAGGACATCCACTTGTTGTTTTGATTGGTTGGTTTCTTTCCTTTTGCCAAGTGGATGGACAAGAATGCCTAAGAACCTTCTCTAGCTATCTATGCTTTTCTCATCTCAAACTCTATTCATGCTACATCACAAAGTTTGATCAAGTCAGATTCGAACCACTCTGTATGAGGAGCACTCGGAGTCCCCGATTCGTCATAGACTTAAACTTCCAAAACCTCTTTGTGCATTTTGGTCTGACTGATTTACCCTTTTCGGTCGTACTGAGATCACTAAGTTGATCTAGGTTTTCATTCTTGATGCAACCGATTAGAACCTTCCGGTCACACCGAGTTGTAGTAACTGCTCGCAGTTTTGCATCTCGGTGCCACCGAGTTGTTCCACTCGGTCACACCGACAGGGTTAGGCTATATATACTCACGGGTCAAATTTTGGAAAAATTCCAAAACCCTTTGCCTGCGCATAACCTGCTCTGCCTCTTCGGGTCTCCGGATCGTCCTCTCCCCGCCAGCGACCTCCCGCCACTGGTCTCTGTTGGGGAACATAGTAATTTCAAAAAAATTCCTACGTACACGCAAGATCATGGTGATGCATAGCAACGAGAGGGGAGACTGTATCCACGTACCATTGTAGACCGAAAGCGGAAGTGTTAGCACAGCGCGGTTGATGTAGTCGTATGTCTTCACGATCCGACCGATCAAGCACCGAAAGCACGACACCTCCGAGTTTAGCACACATTCAGCTCGATGACGTCCCTCGAACTCCGATCCAGCCGAGCTTTGAGGGAGAGTTCCGTCAGCATGACGACATGGTGACGATGATGATGTTCTACCGACACAGGGCTTCGCCTAAGCACCGCTATGATATTATCGAGGTGGACAATGGTGGAGGGGGGCACCGCACACGCCTAAGCGATCTCAAGGATCAATTGTTGTGTCTCTAGGGGGTGCCTCCCTCCCTGTATATAATGGAGTAGAGGAGGGGGAGGGGGCCGGCCACCCTTGGCGCGCCCCATGAGGACTCCTACTCCCACAGGGAGTAGGACTCCCCCTGCCTTGTTGGAGTAGGAGAGGAGAGGGAAGGAGAGAGAGGGGGAAAGGAAAGGGGGGGCGCCGCCCCCCCTCCTTGTCCAATTCAGACTTGGGGATGGGGGGGGGGCGCGGCTGCCCCTTTGCTGCCTCTCCTCTTCCACCAATTGGGCCATGAGGCCCATTAACCTCCAGGGGGGTTCCGGTAACCCCCCGGTACTCCGGTATATATCCGATAACCCCCGGAACCATTCTGGTGTCCGAATATAGTCGTCCAATATATCAATCTTCATGTCTCGACCATTTTGAGATTCCTCGTCATGTCCGTGATCATACCCGGGACTCCGAACTACCTTCGGTACATCAAAACATATAAACTCATAGTATAACCATCATCGAACTTTAAGCGTGCGGACCCTATGGGTTCGAGAACTATGTAGACATGAACGAGACACATCACTGGTCAATAACCAATAGCGGAACCTGGATGCTCATATTGGCTCCTACATATTCTATGAAGATCTTTATTGGTCAAACCGCATAACAACATACGTTGTTCCCTTTGTCGTCAGTATGTTACTTGCCCGAGATTCGATCGTCGGTATCTCAATACCTAGTTCAATCTCGTTACCGGCAAGTCTCTTTACTCGTTATGTAATGCATCATCCCATAACTAACTCATTATCTAGATTGCTTGCAAGGCTTATAGTGATGTGCATTACCGAGAGGTCCCAGAGATACCTCTCCGACAATCGGAGTGACAAATCCTAATCTCGAAATACGTCAACTCAACATGTACCTTTGGAGACACCTGTAGAGCACCTTTATAATCACCCGATTGCCAGGATGTTTGGTAGCACACAAAGTGTTCCTCCAGTAAACGGGAGTTACATAATCTCATAGTCATAGGAACATCTATAAGTCATGAAGAAAGCAATAACAACATACTAAACAATCAAGTGCTAAGCTAACGAAATGGGTCAAGTCAATCACATCATTCTCCTAATGATGTGATCCCATTAATCAAATGACAACTCATGTCTATGGTTAGGAAACTTAACCATCTTTGATTCACGAGCTAGTCAAGTAGAGGCATACTAGTGACACTCTGTTTGTCTATGTATTCACACATGTATTATGTTTCCGGGTAATACAATTCTAGCATGAATAATAAACATTTATCATGATATGAGGAAATAAATAATAACTTTATTATTGCCTCTAGGGCATATTTCCTTCATTCTCCCACTTGCACTAGACTCAATAATCTATATTACACAGAAATGATTCCTAACACCCATGGAGCCTTGGTGCTGACCATGTTTTGCTCGTGGAAGAGGCTTAGTCAACGGGTCTGCAACATTCAGATCCGTATGTATCTTGCAAATCTCTATGTCTCCCAGCTGGACTTGGTCCTAGATGGAATTGAAGCGTCTCTTGATGTGCTTGGTTCTCTAGTGAAATCTAGTTTCCTTTGCCAAGGCAATTGCACCAGTATTGTCACAAAAGATTTTCATTAGACCCGATGCACTAGGTATGATACCTAGATTAGATATGAACTCCTTCATCCAGACTCCTTCATTTTCTGCTTCCGAAGCAGCTATGTACTCCGCTTCACATGTAGATCCAGCCACGACGCTTTGTTTAAAACTGCACCAACTGAGAGCTCCACCGTTCAATATAAACACGTATCCGCTTTGCGATTTAGAATCGTCAGGATCAGTGTCAAAGCTTGCATCGACGTAACCATTTACAACTAGCTCTTTTGTCACCTCCATAAACGAGAAACATATCTAAGGGAGTCCAGGACTAGGGGGTGTCCGGATAGCCGAACTATCATCGTTGGCCGGACTCCAAGACTATGAAGATACAAGATTGAAGACTCCGTCCCGAGTCCGGATGGGACTTTCCTTGGCGTGGAAGGCAAGTTTGGCAATACGGATATGTAGATCTCCTACCATTGTAACCGACTCTGTGTAACCCTAGCCCTCTCCGTGTCTATATAAACCGGAGGGTTTTAGTCCGTGGGATCTAACAACAATCATACCATAGGCTAGCTTCTAGGGTTTAGCCTCCTTGATCTCGTGGTAGATCTACTCTTGTACTACCCATATCATCAATATCAATCAAGCAGAGTAGGGTTTTACCTCCATCGAGAGGGCCCAACTGGGCAAAACATCGTGTCCCTTGTCTCCTGTTACCATCCGCCTACACGCACAGTTCGGGACCCCCTACCCGAGATCCGCCGGTTTTGACACCGACATTGTTGCTTTCATTGAGAGTTCCTCTGTGTCGTCGCTCATAGGACCGATGGCTCCTTCGATCATCAACAATGACACGGTCCAGGGTGAGACTTTTCTCCCCGGACAGATCTTTGTATTCGGCGGCTTTGCATCATGGGCTAATTCGCTTGGCCATCTGGAGCAGATCGAAAGCTATGCCCCTGGCCATCAGGTCAGATTTGGAAGTTTGAACTATACAATTGACATCCGCGGAGACTTGATCTTCGACGGATTCGAGCCACAGCCGAGCGCGCCGCACTGTCACGATGGGCATGATTTAGCTCTGCTGCCGGACAGTGCCCTGGAGGCCGCACAAGAGTCCGCTCCAACCCTTAATTCGGAGCCGACCGCACCGATCAAGGATGGGTGGTTAGACACCGCCTCGGGGGCTGCTACCTCTACGGCGATGGAGCCGAATACCGACCCTGTCCCTTGTGAAGCTCGTGACTCCGAGGTGCCGGACTCCTCCCCGGACTTCGAACCTCCCGCGCCCCTTCCAATCGAATCCGGTTGGGCACCGATCATGGAGTTCACCGCTGCGGACATCTTTCAGCACTCGCCTTTTGGCGATATCCTGAATTCGCTAAAGTATCTCTCTTTATCAGGAGAGCCCTGGCCGGATTACGGCAGGATGGTTGGGATGCGGACGACGAAGAAATTCAAAGCCCACCCACCACCCATTCGAAGACATCGACGGTATGGATGACGATGACGAAGACGACCAAGAACCAGCGCCCACAGGGCACTGGAAGGCCAACTCAACTCACAATGTATATATGGTGGATACGCCCAAAGAAAGCCATAACGAGGAACAACGGGACGCTGCGAAGGATAATTCCCCTGAAAACAGCCGAAACGGCGACGTAAGCGCCGCCCAAAATCCCGCCTCGACAATAACAGCACCCATACAGACCCAGCCATAGAGCAGGGCGAACCAGTGGACGAAATGCCGCCAATCAACCATCCGAACAGGATGAATTGGATAAGCAATCCATCCCCGACGAAAACAACAGTCCAGATGATCTCACGCCGGACACATTGTTGGAGCAGAAGAACCTCCACAAAAGGCTTGTTGCCACTGCACGAAGTCTGAAGAAGCAAAAGCGGAAGCTCAAAACAGCGGAAGATGTACTCAGAATGAGATGGAGCAAAGTACTCAAGACCGCAGACAAATACGGCGATAGTCGCCAAGCAAAGAGCTACCCAAAGCGCAAACTATTGCCCGAATTTGACGAGGAGGCCGTAGAGCCCCCACAATCAAAAAACAAAGAAGCCGCCTGGTCGGATAGACGACCACGTGACAAACAAAGAGCAGCAAGCAGCGCCGCACACAAGGAGGCACGTGATCCACATAAGGATCCTTGCAAAAAGGATGGCCCGGCCAGGTCCATCTATGGGCCAAGAAAGCAAGCTCCAAAAAGCAACACAACACGTCGGGTATTCAAAAATCACGGCACACCCAACTACAGGGGCGCTGCACACCCCCTATGTTTCACTGATGAGGTGCTGGATCATGAATTTCCGACGGGATTCAAGCCCGTAAATATAGAGGCATACGGCGGAACAACAGACCCAAGAGTCTGGATTGAGGATTACATCCTGCACATACACATGGCTAGAGGAGATGACCTCCACGCCATAAAGTACTTCCCCCTCAAGCTCAAAGGGCCAGCCCGGCATTGGCTCAAAGCCTCCTAGAAAATACCATTGGAAGTTGGGAAGAGCTCAAGGATGCGTTTCGGGCAAATTTTCAGGGGACTTATGTCCGCCCTACAGATGCAGACGATTTAAGTCATATAACTCAACAGCCCGGAGAGTCAGCCCGCAAATTTTGGAACAGGTTCCTCACCAAAAAGAACCAAATAGTTGACTGTCCGGACGCCAATGCCTTAGCAGCCTTCAAACATAACGTCCGAGATGAATGGCTCGCCAGACACCTCGGCCAGGAAAAGCCAAGAACAATGGCCGCACTAACAAGCCTCATGACCCTCTTCTGCGTGGAGAGGATAGCTGGCTGGCAAGATGCAGCACCAATGACTCCAAGTACATCCGAGGTCGTGGGATGGAAACGGAAACCACGACGCAGAAAGGACCAAAGGCTTTGACTAAGGAAATGACCCAAAGAGCACGGCAGTCAATGCCGGATTCAAAAGCTCTCGGCAGAACAACAAAACACTGCCTCTCAAGGACAATAGCGACGAGCTATCTAACCTAAACAAAATCTTGGACAAGATATGCCAAATCCACAGCACCTCTGGGAAACCTGCAAACCATACCCACAGAGATTGTTGGGTCTTCAAACAGTCCGGCCGACTTAATGCCGAACACAAGGGGCTCGAAACACCAAGCGAGGACGATGACGAACTCCACAAGCAAAGCACCGGCAAACAAAGGAACTTCCCACAAGAGTTCAAAACAATAAACTCACTTCATGTGACAACAGGCAAAAAATGGAGCGGCGCCCACTAAAGTACGCGCCACACGGTCCAGCCCAGCGGAGTCCCGACACTGGATGTCAAAACCAATCACCTTCGACCATCAGGACTACTCCGGAAGTATCCGGAACGCAGGATGGACTGCTCTGATATTAGACCCTATAATCGACGGACTACAATTTACACAAGTCCTAATGGATGGCGGCAGTGATCTAAACCTACTATATCAGGATACAATCCGCAGAATGGGGATAGACCCAACCAAAATACGCCATAACAATACTTCCTTTAAAGGAGTGATGCCAGGTCCATATGCCCATTGTACGGGCTCTCTACCACTAGAAGTTGTGTTCGGTTCATCCGACAACTCCCGTCGCGAAAAGCTAATCTTCCACATCGCCCCATTTAAAAGTAGCTATCAAGCACTATTGGGACGCGAAGCTTTCGCCCGCTTTAATGCAATACCGCATTATGCATCTCTTACACTTAAAATGCCCGGTCCACGGGGCATTATTTTATTAAAAGGAAACTTCGAGGGTCCCTTGAATACGGAAGTACGCGAGACTGCCTTGACAGCCACACACTAATCCGGCTCTTCTGATCAAAGCCCCTAAACAGGTCATTCAGACCCCGGACACGGTTAGGCGAGTCCGGTACAAATAAGCAAGGGGCTTACTGGCCGCGTCCCCCCTCACAAGGGGCTGCACGCATGTACAATAAGAGACAATAAAGCTCAATTTTATTTGTTTTTTGAATTATACTCTGTTTATACATTTTTTCACACAACCCGTTTTTCAAACTAAGTTCTTCTATTTTACAGATGAACACCGTGCTACGCCCGTCCAGGATATGGCACAACGGAGACACAAGGCGCATACGTGCAGTAGGGACCCGTTACAAGGATTCTTTTCAGATTAAGACCCTGCGTAAACCTTTCTTACTGTCTCTTGTTGATACACATCTCCCGGTTCCTCACTATAACCGAGGAGGAGGCTGGCGTTTTGGCATCGGCCGCGTCAGAAATCTTTGCGCGTACCTGGACACTAGGGGCCTAGGGCATTGCTTTGCCCGTTTTCATAAAGACCGAATACCTTAGGGAGTGTTCGATGTCTCAAGTTAGGCCTTATATGCATCAGCTCCGAATCATGTCTTTGGTCAAATGTTGGGTTTGCCCGGCTCCTGTGTTTTGCTGCCTTACGTTCCGCTCTATCGGCTAACGCGGCACCAGGAGAACTACTACGATTGTGCCCCGGTTCGTCCAGGTGAGCACGTCAGTAGAGAAAGCTGAAAACTGACTGTCATGATATAGCGAGAGACTGGTCAACCAGTCGATGGACCACCAGAATGTTTAGAATTCCTCCGCTTAACGAAGGACTGCTTTCTCGTCGAGTACATACGCTACGAAATCCGGAGAGCGCAGTGCCCCTAGGGGCTATATAGTAGCCCCACCATTGAACTCCTATGGCTAAGTGCAAGTGATAAAGCATTATAGTCCGGTTGCCTAGTTTGCTATGCTACCACCTCCTTCACAGGACCAAGACGTTGGATTAAGTGGGAAAATGCGCTCCTTTTTGCAAACACCCCTGCACTATGTGCGTGGGGGCTGAAGCCGAAGACTGCCATCTTTCAGGTTATATATACATATACGTTAACGGCCGCACAGGAGGAATTTCAACACTTGAACACACAAGTATAAAAAGCCCTTATATTATATTCGAAACACGGTTTCACAAATCATACATGTCATTTGAACATAACGTCTTTCGAGCACTGCGTCTCTATCAAACGAGCGCCCTGCAGGACTTCCTCAAAATAGTGTTCGGTTAGCAATCGACTTCTGTCCGAATCTTGGGACGCAACGTCGGTGGCCTCCATCTCTGCCCAGTATGTTTTGACATGGGCGAGTGCCATCCGTGCACTCTCTATGCATGCCGACCGCTTCATCGCCTTTATATGCGGCACCGCATCAAGGAACTGTTGCACCAAGCCAAAATAACTCTTTGGCTTGGGCCTTTTCGGCCACAAATGAGCCACGACATCCTTCATGGCAAGTCCGGACAACCTATTCAGCTCAGCCCATTCGGCTAACCGATCGGTCAATGGAAGTGGACGCTCCGAACTATGGAACTGTGACCAAAAAAGCTCTTCCATTCCGTGATCCTTTTTGCCTCGGAAGTGCGCGATTGCGTCTGTGGCACTGGCCGCCAAATTTAGATAAGCATCCTCCGCACCCCACAACTGGCCCAACTGAGCATACTTCGGATCCATGAACTTCCTACGCAGTAGAAAGGGATTTCCAGCCGCAATATCCCCGGCCTGACGTAGCTCCTCCTTTATAGCTCTCATCGCAGAGCCGGCATCCTTGGCTTCGGCGATGGCCTTCTTCAGGTCCTCTTGCTCCGCTCGGTGTTCCCTTTTAAGAAGCTCGCAGCAGTTGGTAGCATCCTTCATCTCCACGGCCATCTTGGCCATTTCCTCCCTGCTCCGGCAGTGAGCAGCCTGTTCGTCTTTTAGCTCTTCGGCCGCCTTCAAGGCAGCCGCATTACTTTTTCTGGCTTGCTCCTTGGTTCGGGCAAGCTCCGCCCGAAGATCCTCCATAGCAGCGACACCATCTGCATTAAGCATACATGAAGTAAGGCACTGGCGTCAAGCTCCCTTACCAGGTGCCCGTGGAGAAGCCACATACCTTGTGACTCGTCAAGTCGCTTATTGACCAGCGCGATGTCCGCATCCGCAACATCAAGTTCCCGCTTCAGTTTGGCAACTCTGTCAGTCCGACTGGCCACCGAACGCTCCGCCACCTGTATAGGAAGGGGGACATCTTACAACTGAGATTATGATCCTCGACACGCCGTCACTTTTGACAACATACCGAGTCTCATGGGCTATTATCTATACAAGGCGCATTCTATATGCAAAACTGTTAGAAGGTATATCATTTTCGCGTACCTCAAACCCCGTCAGTAAACTTCTGACGGCTTCATGCAATCCACTCTCAGCAGATGAAATCCTTTCGATCACCGTACCCATTAATGCACGGTGATCTTCTGAGATAGATGGTCGCCCGAGCAGATCCTTCAGCTCCTCCGACTGTACACTAGTTGGTGCCGGACCTCCCGGCCCCGTCGGACTCGGGGAAACCCTCTGCGACGACACCTCAGGGTCGTCCGCCCCGCCTGACGGTGCGGCAGATGGAGGCGTTTCGCTCTCCATCATCTCCGAACGAAGATCCCCCGAAGATGAGCTCTGCTGAGAAGGGCTGAGATCCGAACTACAAGATAAAAAACTTTGGTTATCTTCAGAAATAAAAACAGGGATGTCCCTTATTACAAAACTCCCCTTTCAACTTACGGCTCGCTGGAGGGCTGATTCCCTTAGGGAAATAGTGCGGCCGGGGCTTCCCCGAGCGCAGGACCCTCTGGTGAAGATTTCTTTCCCCGCTTTGAGGCCTTGGCCTCCGGATCTTTAGAAGCGGTCCTTTTCTCCCCTTGGAGGGGGGGATTCTCGATCCCCCTTCCTTAAAAGCCTCCTTAACGGAGGCGGTAGCCTTCCTGTCCCCCCCTTCGCCCTCTTCCAAAGGTGCAACCTCTAGCATCCTGGTCAACACGGGATCCGGCGTGGTCTCAGGGAGGGGGGCCGGACACCGTATCAGTTTTGCTTTTGGTATCCACTCCTGTTCAAGGGATAGCTGGTTAAAGGGCAAGTTTATGATAAGTGTATGGACAGCGTGTCCGGACATAGAACTACTTACTTGAGTATCCGGGCGATTGCAGCTCAAGCCTGCGTCCTCGGTCAAGTCTGGACACATCTCTTGTGATCCGAAGAACAGTTTATACATCTCCACGGCGTCGCCCCATGAAGTGTTGGAGAGCTCGCGGTCCCTCCGGATTGAATTCCACAGCGAGGAGGGGGCGACGCTTGCGAGGTATATGTCGAAATAGCATGACCTGCGCCACTCACGACCAGATTGATCTCCTCTCTTGAGGTCTCGAATACGGCCCAAGCAATGCTGGTACGCCCTGACGGCCCCTACCAAGCCCCTTGTTGACCCATGATGCCAGCCGTTGTGGAGGGCCCGGGCGAAAGGTAGGCGGCGCCACCCATCTGGTGCCCCTGGGAGCGGTGATGTAGAACCACTCCTGTTGCCACAAACCGAGCTCCTTTTGAAAAAAGCCCTCGGGCCACGGAGCGTCAGCTCTCTTGCTTATAACTGCCCCTCCGCACTCTGCCTGCCGCTCCTCGATCATCTTTGGTCCCACGTTGAAGGTCTTGAGCCACAATCTGAAGTGAGGAGTGGTGTGGAGGAAGGCTTCACATACGACAATGAACGATGAGATGTGGAGGATGGACTCCGGATCCAAGTCATGGAATTCCAACCCATAAAAAAACATGAACCCCCTTACAAAGAGGTCCATCGGGAAGCCTAAACTCCGACGGAACTGAGACACGAACACCATGCTCTCACCAGGCTCGGGAGTGGGAATGACTTGCCCTTGGGCGGGCAGCCTATGTGAAATCTCGCCGGTTAGATACCTAGCGTCTCTCAGCTTTAGCACATCTTCTTCCGTGATGGAGGAGGGCGTCCACCGTCCCTGAAGGTCGGAGCCAGACATTGTCGAAGGTCCGAAGCGCCTGAATCTGGAGCCTTGGGTGTTGGAACTCGGGGCGAGGGGCGGATTTGATGGAAGATTGAAGAAAAAGGAACAGGCCTTGGTCTCGTTATAAAGGGGCTGAACACCAAGAGCCGTCTCCGTGACCGTTTGGGACTCACCTTCGATGGAGGGGGCATGCCAACGGGCGCGGTTGGGTTACCCACGTCCGTATTGATGAGGATCCTGAATAAGGGACACGATCTCTGCAGACAAGACGTGCCAAGGAAACCGCCGCTAAACGCTACCGAGGTGGAACAATAAAACGATTCGAATAAAGGCCTGGCCGTGGTGTGACGTCATATCATGAAATACGTCAGCAGATTGAACTTGTGTAAATATCATTCTCTCTACGGTGGTACGTGGAATTTATTTTGCAGAGCCGGACACTATCCTGGTGTTCAAAATCTTCTATGAATTATTCGGAGGAAGAACCCGCCTTGCAATGCCGAAGACAATATGCGCGTCGGACTCGTCGTCATTGAAGCCTGGTTCAGGGGCTACTGAGGGAGTCCTGGACTAGGGGGTGTCCGGATAGCCGAACTATCATTGTTGGCCGGACTCCAAGACTATGAAGATACAAGATTGAAGACTCCATCCCGTGTCCGGATGGGACTTTCCTTAGCGTGGAAGGCAAGCTTGGCAATACGGATATGTAGATCTCCTACCATTGTAACCAACTCTGTGTAACCCTAGCCCTCTCCGGTGTCTATATAAACTGGAGGGTTTTAGTCCATAGGATGAACAACAATCATACCATAGGCTAGCTTCTAGGGTTTAGCCTCCTTGATCTCGTGGTAGATCTACTCTTGCACTACCCATATCATCAATATCAATCAAGCAGGAGTAAGGTTTTACCTCCATCGAGAGGGCCCGAACCTGGTAAAAACATCGTGTCCCTTGTCTCCTGTTACCATCCGCCTAGACGCACAGCTTGGGGACCCCTACCCGAGATCCGCCGTTTTGACACCGACAATATCCTTAGTCCTTTTCGTATTTCAGATGTTGTCGATCACTGTCCAAAGGATCCACCTCGGATTACTTTGGTACTCCCTACTAAACTAACAACAAGGCACACATCAGTGTCTGTGCACAAATTGCATACATGATAGAGCCTATGGCTGAAGCATAGGGAACATCTTTCATTTTCTCTCTATCTTCGCAAAGGGTCGGGCATTGAGTCTGACTCAATTTCACACCTTGTATTACAAAAGCAGAACCCTTTCTTTGCTTGATCCATTTTCAACTTTTTTCAAAACTTTATCAAGGTATGTACTTTGTGAAAGTCCAATTAAGCGTCTTGATCTATCTCTATAGATCTTGATGCCCAATATATAAGCAGCTTCACCGAGGTCTTTCATTGAAAAACTTTTATTCAAGTATCTTTTTATGCTCTCCAGAAATTCTATATCATTTCCAATCAATAATATGTCGTCCACATATAATATTAGAAATGCTACAGAGCTCCCACTCACTTTCTTGTAAATACAGGCTTCTCCAAAAGTCTGTATAAAACCTTATGCTTTGATAACACTATCAAAGCGTTCATTCCAACTGCGAGAGGCTTGCACCAGTCCATAAATGGATCGCTGGAGCTTGCACACTTTGTTAGCACCCTTTGGATCGACAAAACCTTCTAGTTGCATCATATAAAACTCTTCTTACAAAAATCCATTCAGGAATGCAGTTTTGAAATCCATTTGCCAAATTTCATAATCATAAAATGCGGCGATTGCTAATATGATTCAGACAGACTTAAGCATCGCTACGGGTGAGAAAGTCCCATCATAGTCAACCCCTTGAACTTGTCGAAAACCTTTCGCAACAAGTCGAGCTTTGTAGACAGTAACATTAGCATCAGCGTCAGTCTTCTTCTTGAAGATCCATTTATTCTCGATAGCTAGCCAATCATCGGTCAAGTCAACCAAAGTCCACACTTTGTTCTCATACATGGATCCCATCTCAGATTTCATGGCCTCAAGCCATTTTGTGGAATCTGGGCTCATCATCTCTTCCTCATAGTTCGTAGGTTTGCCATGGTCAAGTAACATTACCTCCAGAATAGGATTACTGTACCACTCTGGTGCAGATCTTACTCTGGTTGACCTACGTGGTTTGGTAGTAACTTGATCTACAGTTTCATGATCAATATCATTAGCTTCCTCACTAATTGGTGTAGTCATCACATGAACCGATTTCTGTGATGAACTATTTTCCAATAAAGGAGTAGGTACAGTTACCTCATCAAGTTCTACTTTCCTCCCACTCACTTCTTTCAAGAGAAACTCCTTCTCTAGAAAGGATCCATTCTTGGCAACGAATGTCTTGCCTTCGGATCTGTGATAGAAAGTGTACCCAACAGTTTCCTTTGGGTATCCTACGAAGACACATTTCTCCGATTTGGGTTCGAGCTTATCAGGTTGAAGCTTTTTCACATAAGCATCGCAGCCCCAATCTTTAAGAAAAGACAACTTTGGTTTCTTGCCAAACCACAGTGCATAAGGTGTCGTCTCAACAGATTTTGATGGTGCCCTATTTAACATGAATGCAGCCGTCTCTAAAGCACAACCCCAAAATGATAGCGGTAAATCAGTAAGAGACATCATAGATCGCACCATATCTAGTCAAGTACGATTACGACGTCCGGACACACCATTTCGCTGTGGTGTTCCGGGTGGCGTGAGTTGTGAAACTATTCCGCATTGTTTCAAATGTAGACCAAACTCGTAACTCAAATATTCTCCTCCACGATCAGATCGTAGAAACTTTGTTTTCTTGTTATGATGATTTTCAACTTCACTCTGAAATTCTTTGAACTTTTCAAATGTTTCGGACTTATGTTTCATTAAGTAGATATACCCATATCTGCTTAAATCATCTGTGAAGGTGAGAAAATAATGATACCCGCCGCGAGCCTCAACATTCATTGGACCAATACATCGGTATTTATGATCTCCAACAAATCAGTTGCTCACTCCATAGTTCCGGAGAACGGCGTTTTAGTCATCTTGCCCATGAGGCATGGTTCGCAAGTACCAAGTGATTCATAATCAAGTGGTTCCAAAAGTCCATCAGTATGGAGTTTCTTCATGCGCTTTACACCAATATGACCCAAACGGCAGTGCGACTAATAAGTTGCACTATCATTATCAACTCTGCATCTTTTGGCTTCAACATTATGAATATGTGTATCACTACTATCAAGATTCATCAAAAATAGACCACTCTTTAAGGATGCATGACCATAAAAGATATTACTCATATAAATAGAACAACCATTATTCTCAGATTTAAATGAATAATTGTCTCACATCAAAGAAGATCCAGATGTAATGTTCATGCTCAACGCTGGCACCAAATAACAATTATCTAGGTCTAAAACTAATCTCGAAGGTAGATGTAGAGGTAGCGTGCCGACGGCGATCACATCGACTTTGGAACCATTTCCCACGCGCATTGTCACCTCGTCCTTAGCCAGTGTCCGCTTAATCTGTAGTCCCTATTTTGAGTTGCAAATATTAGCAATAGAACCAAAGATCAAATACCTGTGTGCTATCATGAGCTCGTAAGGTACACATCAATAACATGTATATCACATATACCTTTGTTCACCTTGCCATCTTTCTTATCTGCCAAATACTTGGGGCAGTTCCGCTTCCAGTGACCAGTCTGCTTGCAGTAGAAGCACTCAATTTCAGGCTTAGGTCCAGACTTGGGTTTCTTCTCTTGAGCAGTAACTTGTTTGTCGTTCTTCTTGAAGTTCCCCTTCTTCTTCCCTTTATCCTTTTTCTTGAAACTGGTGGTCTTATTGGCCATCAACACTTAATGCTCCTTCTTGATTTCTACCTCCACAGACTTTAGCATTGCAAAGAGGTCGGGAATTGTCTTGTTCATCACGAATCTTGTCGGAGTAATTGGCGACGGGTACCCCGAAGACGGCAAGACAATTATTCAAGACATCGGGGCTAGCAAAGCCCCTCAGTCCGATCGCCTGCCACTCCGCCGCTCCTCTGCTCGATCAAGATCGCTTGCCGCCGGTTGCCGACCGGCCGATCAACTAACCACCGGTCACCGATCAAGGCTAACCAGTCTGGTTGCCGATCGCAGCCCGACCCGGCAATCGACGAGACGGCCGCATTCGAAAGCACTATTCACGTGTCACCCGAGCCATCATGTACAGTGACACTTGTCCTTGGGCACCCCTCAAGTATCCGCCGAGTTGCTGCACCAGAAGTGGTATCTCGCCATGTTTATGCTTTTGGCGCCCCACCGCCAGATGATCGCTGACCACCAAGTCGGAGTCGCCAGAGTACGTGATCCGCGAATGCCAAGTTCTTTGGCAAGCCGGAGCCCATGAACGAGCGCCTCGTCTTCGGCAACGTTGTTGGAGGCGGCGAAGTGGATCTGTAGCACATACTTGAGCTTATCGCCTTTAGGGGAGGTGAGGACGACGCCGGCCCTGTGCCGGTGCGCATCTTGGAGCGTGGCAAATGCATCCGCCAATGGTGGAGTCAGGCGGCAAATAGGTATCGGTCTCACCCACGACGAGGAAGTCGGCCGCTGCTTGCGATTTGATGATGGTCTTGGCCGTAGTAGATGGTGTAAGGAGCCGATCTATGGCCCATTTGGCTACTCAAGGAGGCCGCTTCCAATGATCTCAGCCAATGAGCCATGCAAACCACGGTGATTGGATGTTTTGAAAGTAAGGTCAAATTTTCTTACGGCAAAATGCACACCGTAGCACATCTTTCCGTAATGGGGGTAGTTCTCGCTTGAGGTCGATAAAGACTCGCCTGTAATATACCGGTCTCGGATAGGGAGCGCTTTGCCTTCCTCTTTATGTTCGCCACGATGACTATGCCGACTACTCGGCCGGTGGCGGCGATGTACAGAGCTTGGGCTCTTTAGGAGTCGGAGCCGCCAAGACAGGGGAGTAGTCAACATCTTCTTCACCGGAGAAATGCTTCATCCGCCTTTGTGGTTCCACTTGAAAAAGGTGGTCTTTCATCAATTGATACAAAGGCAGAGCTTTCCAAATTGATCGATGAATCGGCTGATGGACGCCAAGCAGCCGGTGAACTTTACATGTCTAACAATGGCTGGGTACCTCCATCCTCTCGATGGCCTTGATCTTCACGGGTTGCACTTTATGCGCTGCTCGAGACCAGAAGCCAAATAGTTGGCCCGCCGTATTCAAAATGCACTTCTCGTGGTTGAGCTTGATCTCGAATCGGCGCAGGTTCTCAAAGGTCTCCTTGAGGTCTTCTAGCAGCGTCCCATGCTTCTCCGTCTTCACCACCACATCGTCCACGTAGACATGGGCATTCCTGCTGAGTTGCTTGAGGAGGCACTTCTGCATGCAACGCTGAAAGGTGGCGCCGGCATTCCCTAAGCCGAACGTCATCGTCAGGTAGCAGAAGGCTCCGAATGGTGTGATGAAGGCGGTCTTAAGTCTATCTGCCGGGTTCAGCTTGATTTGTGATATCCCGAATATGCATCTAAGAAACTCAGCAGCTCGCATCCGGCTGTGGAGTCTATCACCTGGTCGATTCTTGGCAGGGCAAACGGATCCTTTAGGCAGGCTTTGTTGAGGCTTGTGTAGTCAATGCACATCCGCCACTGCTTGTTTTTCTTTAGTACCAAAACCGGGTTTGCCAGCCACTCTGGAAAAAACACCTCCATGATGAAGCCGGCCACAAGAAGTCGGGCTATCTCCTCTCCAACAACTCTTCTTCTTCTCGACAGAGGCGCAAGGTCACCGACGGGTTTCGTGATCTGGTCCGACATGTAGCTTGTGCTCGCAAATTCGCTTGGTACACCGCATGTCTTTGGGGGACCATACAAAGATGTCTCGATTCTCACGGAGGAAATCGACGAGCTCGCCTTCCTATTTGGTGTCAAGGTTTGCACCTATGACAGCATACCTCTTTGGGTGCTCCGTGTCCAAGGGTATCTTCTTGGTCTCTTTGGCCGGCTTAAACGAGCCCTCAGCTTCCGACTCCTTGGGGTCGGGCGACATCTCCGCTGCTTTCCGCCATCGCCACGACTCGGTCAAGGAGCCGCTTCACCATGATCACTGTGGACTCAGCCAGTTGGTCGCTGTCGGCAGGCAGCGGACGACTTCCTATAGGCTCGACTCACTACCGAATTCCCTTGAACTCGCATCTTCATCTTGAGGTAGGCGAGTGAGGAACCGCCATGAACTTGGCCAAGGCAGGTCGCCAAGCAAAGGCGTGGTATGGGCTTTCAAGTTCCACTACTTGAACCAGACCGCCTCGCGTAAAATGATCTTTGTCTCCGAAGAGGATGTCTATCAGATTTTGCCGACATGCGGCAGAAAGGCCGGTATAATACCAAGGAACACAGTCCGGCTGCTCTCGGCTGTCTCGCTCGATTCCTAGCTTCTCCATGGTATCTTTGTACGTGATGTTGATGCTACGCCTTCGCTTCATCAAGACTCGAAAAGCGGGCGTCCGCCTATCAAGCCAAGGTGGCACCTAGGACCAGGCATAGGAGCCCGGATTCGCATCACCTCTGGTGATCCGATCCGCTCCAACCGATAGGCTTCTGACCAATGCATGAACTCGAGTATCTGCTGCCACTACATTTACTTTTTGTCGCATTGCAGATGCTGCACCGATCATCAGCCACACTAGTGAACACCACGTAAGCTCCATGCTCTTCGGGTACTCGCCCTGCATCGCGCCGATCGCCAAATCACGGCTGGGCGGCGGCGAGGCGCGCCCAAGCAGGCGGAGGGGAAGGAGGCCGCCTCCCTTGGCGATTCTGGTGAGCCAGTGGCACTTTCGGGTGTTATGGTTCGAAGGCTTCGCGCCACTGTGGAACTTGCAGGGACCATCCAGAGTTCGCTTATAGGAAAAGGCCGCAACCAATTGACTTGCCGCCAGTTGCTTAGCCGAGGCTGCCCTCCGCTATTGATCTTCGACTATCGCAACTCTGCCGACACGCTGGAAGTCGGCTGTTGGGCCTTGCGCTTGTTGTCGCTCTGTTGTTGGCGCCGACTGGTGTCTCCAGATGGAGTTCTGGGAGCCTGAGGGGCCACCTTGCCAGCTGCATTGACTTGAATCTCCGTCTTCATGGATGAGTCGGCCATGGTGTACTTGTCTGCTATAACCAGCAGTTCATCGAGGGTTTCTGGCTCATCGCAGAGGAGCCGGTGCTTGAGGAGGGTGCCTTCTCGGCACCCGGCAGTGAAGTACTCGATAGCCTGCACCTTGTGCACGCCCTCGCAGGAGTTCCGAAGCTCGCCCCAGCGCGTGAGGTAGTCGAGTGTTGACTCGTCAGGGCCTTGCATGCACAAGGAAAGCTGGCGCAGCATGGGAGGTCGCTTGTACGTGCTCGTGAAGTTGCGGATGAAGGCTTCGGTGAAGTCGACCCAGCTGTTGATGCCGCGGGCTTCAGATCGTTCAACCATGTCCGGCCGTGCCTCGAGCATGAGTGGAACGTATTTCACGGAACTCCGCTTGTTGCCGTCACATGCCGACGGCCGTGGAGGAGTCTATCAGCGCCTTCCGCTTCACGAGCCGGTGTACTTGGTGTGTCTCGGGGAGCGTGAACCCTTTGGGAAGGGTTCATCTCGGATGCGGGGCCAAGCAAGGCGGACCCACCGCCTTCTTCTTCTAGCGCTTAGGGATCGCGGAGTCGGTCGATCCGATGGCGGGCGCCGTTTTCCGATTCTTCTCGACGGCCGAGGCGGCCGAGAGTTTGATGCTCAACAGCAAGGGAAACTCGCCGCTTCTTCTAGGTGGGGAGGTGTAGTCGCCCCGCCGCTTATCGCTTCTCGCCGGCCGTCTTGGTCGCGCTCAATGGTGAGGCGAGTCTGACTATGACTGGCAGCCGGCTCCTTTTTGTCGTGGGAAACGAGCACCTATGGGGCAGGGCGCCTTTTCGGTCCGGCAGGGAGCGGAGGGCGCACGAAGAGCGGATCGAGGCGGAGCACGCGAGCGATTTTTACCCAGCTTCGGAGCTCTCCGGAGAGATAATACTCCTACTGCTGCTTTGTGGTTGTATTATGTTCTTGCTCGAGAGCGTGAGAGTGTCCTTGTTTCGAATGAGTCGAACCTCCTCTACGTTGCGCATGGGCCTTCTTTTATAGGCTCAAGGGGTCACCGACAGGTGGCAACGCATGCAGGGGTAAAAGTGTAAAAGTTGTGGTTTGTACAACTGCTTCTACAGTGCACCCTACCTAACTCTGACGGTAGGGGACAAGAGCATTTCATTCCCGTCTGCGTCGCCTAAATAGTGTAGAAAGCGACCGTTAGGGGCGCCACCATTCGCCACGATGGCCATCTCGTCATCTCCACTTGCCACCTCGCACCGCTTGTCTCAAGAAGTTTCCGGTGTCAAACCGCGGATCTCGGTAGGGGGTCCCAATCAGCGCCTAGGCGGATGGTAACAGGAGACGAGGGACACAATGTTTTTACCTGTGTTCAGCCCTCTCGATGGAGGTAATACCCACGCCCCGCTTGATTAATATTGATGATATGGGTAGTACAAGAGTAGATCTACCACGAGATCAAGGAGGCTAAACCCTAGAAGCTAGCCTATGGTATGATTGTTGAGATGTAATGTTGTGTCCTCACGGACTAAAGCCCTCCGGTTTATATAGACACCGGAGAGGCTAGGGTTACACAGAGTCGGTTACAATGGTAGGAGATCTACATATCCAGATTGCCAAGCTTGCCTTCCACGCCAAGTAAAGTACCTTCCTGACACGAGCCGAGTCTTCAATCTTCTATCTTCGTAGTCCGGGAGTCCGCGGATATTGATAGTCCGCTATCCGGACACCCCTAGTCCAGACTCCTCAAGAGCTCCTCGAACCAGTCTTCAATGGCGATAAGTCCGCGGTATAATGTTCGCATTGCAAGGCGGGTTCCTCCCTTGAATAATCCGGAGAAGATAATGAACACCAGGATAGTGTCCGCTCGCAAAATAATTTCCACATTCCAAACGAGAGAGAATAAAACATATACACCGATCCAATCACCGACGATATGCGGCATGACATCACACCGCACCAAGCCTTTGTTTGAATTATCGTACCACTTCGCACGCTTAGCGGCGCGTTTCTTGGCACGCCCCGTCAAGCAGAGATCGTGTTCCCTTTTCCGGATTCTCATCAATACGCAAGGTAGAACCCAACCGCGCCATTGATGGTGGCGCTTGGGAGATAAGCGAGTTTTACCAGCCGGTGAGGGACGATAGTTTTGTCCGCCTATATATAAGGGATAAGGATTTACCTTCTCACCCACGCCTTCTTCCTCCTTTGCTCATCCATCCTCGCGAACCCAAGCTCCAACGCTCAAGCTCACAGATTCCGCCGACCCTTCTCCGAACATGTCCGGAGGGGAGGCAATGGATGGCCTCCACCGCCAAGGAGGAGGACATCACCAAGCTGCGCGACGCCGGATACCTTTCCGGAGACATCGCAGATCGGCCGCCTGACGCGGGCAGCTCGCTCCTACCCCAGACCTCACGAGGGTTGTTTTCCTTCCCCACTTCCTCCGCGGACTGGGCTTTCCGCCCATCCATTCGTCCGGGGATCATGTTCTACTACGGCCTGATTTCCACGATCCGCGCCAACTTCGCCCTCAACATCTCGGCGCTTATCGTCAGGTGCGAGGCCTTTCTCTGCATCCGCCCCACTTCGCTCGTGGCTCAAGACCTTCAACGCTGTCAAGGTTGTGAAGGGACGCAAGCGAATGCGGAGGCGCTTATGTTGGGCAGCCGCCCAACGCCCCTTGGCTAGAAGGGACCTTCGTGGACTCCGCCAAGGGGTGGCAATCGGGTGGTTCTATATCACCGAGCCGCAAGCCTACATGGGCGGCGGCCCCGAATTTAGATCTCGAATCCCCACGCAGCTCACCTCCCGGAAAGAGAAGGGCTTGCAGGGGGTGACCCGTGGAGGTGACGGACTTCGAACCTGCATCAAGAAGCTGGTGAGCAATGGGCCCGCTCGCCGACGTGGTCCAGTCATGCTCCTCCGGGCGGATTCTCCCATGCCAAGAAAGGGCATTTAACTGTGGAGTTTAATCCGAACAGCACCAGACGTTGAGCGGGCTCTTCGATACAACGCACGAAGGTGCTCGAGGGTGCTGTTCAAGAGCGCCGATAGCCAGATCCGCGATCAAGACCGCGGATTCAGCTTGCAGCCTCCGACCGACGGGTAAGTGATTCACCCCATTACGGGACACTTGTAGTAATTAGATTGACTCTAGCGAGGTTTTTAATCTGCCTCTTCCTTTGACAGAATGGATGGAGAAGGCCGAGCTGCTTATCAGCCCGGCCCCATGCCGAAGAACCAAAGGATGCCCATTTAGCAAGGTTGCTGGTTCCGCACCGCACGTGGTGCCGAGAAGAAGGCCAAGAAGGTGGCCGGGGACTCAAAGAGTTCTCAGAATCAAGCGCCCGACGACGACGACGAGGACTCTCCCCAAGACGAGGAGGAGGAGGAGGAGTACTTCCCGGAGGAGGAGAGAAGAAGAGGAAGGCCTCCCAATCGGGCGGCCAAGGGTCCAAGAGGGGAGAACTATCCTCGACAGTTTCGCCAACATCAGTGTTGGCGAGGAAGAGTGGCTCCAGGGCCCGGCGTCCGCAAGATCGTAAGTATCCGGATCATTCATATGCCGATATAGTATGTCACGCAGTGTCCTTCTAATGCCGCATTGTTTTTTAGTCCGCCGGTGACGACTTTCCCGACTCGATGAGCGGTCGCTGGCGCCGCCGGATGTAAATTCCATCCCGACCGCTTCTACCCCACGCCGCCGAGGACGACGAGGCGGAATCCCACAGGGGACGCGCCAGAGGAGGCTCCGAGGCGCCGCCAGCAGCCCCCGACTTTGTGCCGACTCTACTCCGAACCCGTAGCGGTTCCAGTGGTCCGCAAGCAGCCCTCGAAAGAGGGGCAGATCGCGACGCCGGCGGCCTCCGCCCAACCGAGGCACCGGACACCTGCCGGAGGCGCCAAAGGCGCCCATCGAAGAAACACCGCACTCTCATGAGTGCGGTGATTGAGAAGGTCCAGCCGCCAAGGGCGGGCTGACTGAAGCTCGCAACAGCCTTCTAACAGCTTTGAGGTAAGAAGGTTAAAATTAAGTAATATAATACCGCATAGACAAGAGTTCTCGATGCTTAGTCCGTGTTCGGAAAGAAAAGCCGACTAAGGATCTTTAACAAGATATACGCAGGTTTCTAAAATATGTCAATATGGGTTTGCAGTTTGCGCTGTTGACCTCTCGCCGCATTAACAAATGGAGGTCGAGGCGCTGAAGAAGGACCTTGAGCGGTCGGAGCAAGAGCTCGCCATGCCAAGAGGCAGCTCAAGGAAAAGAAGGTGAATAACACCACTTTAAATATGCACCTTACGTAAAAGGGTTTTGGTTGCAAACAAGATTAACAAGGATAATATAAAATGCAGGGCCACTAACGAGGTGGCAGCCTCAAGGATGCCGTGTCCGCGGGTCGAACGCAATGCGCCACGTAACGGATCGAGCGAGAAAAGCAAGCGGCGCCGGTGGCGGAAGTTCGCAAGAGCTCCGTGCTCTCATGAAAAAGCATGAGAGTTTGGAGCGTGACTCCAAGACTCGAGAGTCCGAGCTTGCCTCGCCTCGATAGGGCCGAGTCCGCCAAGGCCGAGGCCCGTGAGGGCCCATATGGAAATAGAGGACATGAAGAAGATAGCAGCGGTAAGGCGCTTTTCATGCAGAGCAAGCATGTTAATGTAAATTACCGGATACTTACCCGAATTCGAGCTCTCTGTGGGCATTTGCAGATCTGCCCAGAGTGCGCCCGATGCCGCTGCGCTTCTATCGTGGCGAGGAGGGAGCTCAACGGAGAAGGTCTTCGTCTCAAGACGCCGAGGCCGCCATCCGGTGTTTTCAAGCCACCAAATGAAGCAGCTGGTCGAACTCCACAAGGTAGCCGAGGAGGCCATGAAGGGCCTCACAGTCCGGCAGGGTTCGGCAGGCCATGCCCGGCAGCTACTTTGGCCTAGTGCGGCGGCTAGTTGATGCATGCCCAAGGCTGGATGTGATCAAGCGATCCGCCGCATTGAAGGCGCCGCCGAGCCCTTGCCCGCATAAAGGTGCAATGGGGCAAGCTGATGCGAGAAGCTTCACGGATCCGCCGCCGGCAAGGAGCACCGTGACGCCGAGCGATATTATAAAGTTGTCCTCAAGGGAGCCCGCGATATCGCGGATGAGTGCCCCTTAATGTAATCCTTGAGTGAACTCGCTGTGTTTATCCTGCGGCGCCGAAAACTTCGCTTATATGCGCCATGAGCAACGCTTTGTTGAATTTAAAATATTACCTTCAGGCGGCCGCTTGTTAAATCCGAGAGATGGCAAGTCGTTGGCTTCAGCCCCAAGCCACGAAAGTGCCGGGTGTTCGGTGATAAACTTGAGCACTCTTGTTCCCATCTTTGGGTCCATCTAGGAGGCGCCAACACGACGTAACAAGGCGACCGGACTTATAATGCTTGAACACTCTCACTTAGCCATAGAATTCTATAATTTTAATTTCGGCGAAGCCCTCGGTATTCGAAGACCAACCGGGCGCTATCCACGCCTTCGCTTGGACATCATCCGAACTGCGCGCCAAGCGGCATGAGTCTTTAGGGACCCGAAAAGACCTCTCTAACAGCGACCAGCTCTCGCCTTATCATGCCGCCGTTTTAGCTTTCCATCGAGGCGTTAACCTGCTCAACCGGGCGCAATCGCAGTGGTTCTCCTAGTGCTACCTTAGCCGACGGAACGGAACGTAAGGTACCAAAACATAGGAGCCGGGCAAACCCAACTATTGACCCAAGACATGATTCGGAGCTGATTCATATAATGCTATAAGTTCGGGTGCCGACTTGTGAAAGTGTTCGACTTAATCACACCGTAATATGGGGAATGTAAGCCCTCGGTGTATTCGGCCGCACTAAAGTATACGGGTGCAATATGTCATATAGTGAACATTTGTAAAGGATAACGCAATTGCCATGAAAAGGTAATAAACTTGCAAAAAGGAAGTGCTGCGTTATTTATGAAAGAAGGTCTGCTAATAAAGCGGATCGATACAAATAGTGCGGTAAGCAAGGTGTTTGACTAAATTAACATGTCCCTCCGTGATAAGCTGCAGACTTGGTGTATGTAATTGAATTTAATGCTCAGAATGGAGACCACCGAGTGTTCGCCGCAGCCTTCTTTAATCCCTCGACTGTTGTATCGTGAATTCGCAAGTTCGCCGCCGACAGGGCTTCGTTAATGGAGTCCTGTATGCAAAAGAAGAAAAGATAAAAACAAAGCCAAGGGGGGCGATCGATGAGCCCTTGTGTGGTCGAGCCGCACTCTTTGGTCCTTGTGGTTAAGCCCTCCCCGCGCCCATGGTATCTCCAAAGCGTAATGATGTACGCGAGTGTTATTCTAGTGATCATGCGCGCGGCGGGGTTAGCCGATTGCTACGCTGCGGCTCGATCGCGCCAGTGGTCTTGGTTGTTGTTGCCCGGCGCTGTTTTAATGTGTCCGCTTTTAATTGCCGGACTAGAGAATTGCCGAGAAGGCTGCTCAGATTTCCGCCATGAGAGCCATCAGATGTTCCTCCGCTCGAGGGAGCGCCCGTATTCCCATTGACCGTAATGACTCCACGAGGGCCCGCATCTTGAGCTTTAGGTATGCATAATGCGGCACCGCTGAATTTTGTAACGCTGTACGTCCGAAAGCAGGGCATGATAGCCGCCACGGAACGGGACTATATCAAGATTAACTCTTCGCTTCGAAATTATCCGGGATCCAAGACCACTTCCAGCAGACAGAGCTCGCATAGCTTGGCTTCCACTCGGATGACACCTTTAAAGGTTGTCTTAGTAGGTTTGATCCTCGATGGGTCTATGCCCATTTTGGCGACCGTGTCCCGATAAAGCAGGTTCAGTTGCTACCGCCGCCCATCGTGACTCTTGTGAGGTGAAATCCATCGACGATTGGGTCTAGGACCACGCGCGAATCCGCCATGGCGATGCTAGTCGGATGGTCTCGCCGATCAAAAGTGATCGGACAGAGGACCATGGATTGAACTTCGGGCGATCGCTCCATCGCATAGACGCCCCGTAGTGCGCGCTTCCTCTCCTCTTGGGTATATGGGTCGCAGAATCATATTCACCGTCCGCACTTATGGGGAAACCCTTCGTCCTCTCGTTGTTCGGGCGGCGGGTCTCTTCCTCGCCGCCGCTTATTTAGCCCCTTGTCATTGTGTTCGCAATTAACTTGCCACCTGCCTCAACACCCAACAATCTCTATTGGTGTGATTAGCTGGCTTTTCGGGGTGCCATGTATCCGCATGAGCGGTCGAGTATTCTGTCCCGCATTGACGGGCCCGAGTTGTTCTTTAAATGGCTTCTTCCGCTGACCGGTTTGAGCTCTCGAATCCGCATTGACCGCCAGATCCTCTTTGTCGCCGCCGTTAGTACGGCGCTTGTTTTGATTCGACGTGACCTGCCGTGATTGTCCTTGGTGTCCGGACTGCCAGAATTTTTATGAGATTATTGCCGCGGCTAGCCAGCTATCCTCTCCCGCGCAAAAGCGGTCATTAACGGCGTGAGGGCTGCCATGGATTTCGCTTCTCCCGCCCCTGTGCCGGGCTAGCCATTCGTCCCGGATGTTGTGTTTGAAGGCTGCGAGGGCCTCCGATCCGGACAATGACGATTTGATTTTTCTTCGTCAAGAACCGTGTCCGTAACTGTCCGCCGATTCGTCTGCTGCTGAATAATGTGGCTTAGGTCATCGGCGCTCGTGGTCGCACGATGTACCTTGAAGTTATCAAGGAACGCGCCTCCGTGTCTTCCCAACACCCAATCGACTCAAGGGCAGGCTGTTAAGCCAATGCCGAGCTGGTCCTTTAAGCTTGAGGGAGATATTTGATGGCGTGCAGATCGTCGCCATGGGCCATATGGATGTGGAGAAGATAATCTTCGATCCACACCGCGGGTCTGCTGTACCATCGTAAGATTCGATGTTCACGGGTTTGAACCCTTCGGGATCTGATGATCCATTACTTCATCGCGAAGCATAACGGTGTGCGCGCCTCAGATTGAGCAATATCGCGACGCAGCTCGAGGGAGCGCTGTCTCGCTGTGTTCGCCCGCCGGGCGTTATGTCCGGCGCGACGGTATTCGCTGGGGTCGAGGGCGCCCACGCGATCCATAGATGGATCTGATTGCCTTGCTTTGTCCTCCAAGATGTCTCGCAAGTCCGCGCGCTTCCTTTTGGCTTCAGACTGGATCGATGTCGGGTACGGTCTTGGCTGGGGCCTTGAATGCCTTCTCGCCGCGACCACGGGCGGTCGGTCAGCCATGTCGCGCGCCGGTGATAAAGGTATGTATGCTTCCTCCTCTAATCGGGGAGCAGCTTGCCTTGGGTAACTTTTTGAGGGAGTTCGAAGTTTATACTCTTCGCCGCGAGGACCTCGGGTCCATCGATCGGCTAGCAGATCTTGATCAGCTTGAAGTTGTTGCTGCTTTTTCTTTAGGCTATTTGCCGTGGCTATGAGCCTGCGCTCAAGCGCCTTGTTCGACGGGATCCTCGGTATGACGAATTCATCATCGCTGAGGCTCGCTTCGCCTTCGGAGGGAGGCATATAGTTATCATCCTCAACCCTTCTGCCTCGCCGCCTGTCGTGAGGGCTTGCTTCAAGGCCCTCCTCGCTGAGTCTTGCAGAGGGGATCGCCTTCGCACTCTCCGAGTGTTATTGTCTCCGTGCCGGATTCTCCATTCTTGTTGTGGCGGATTTAGAGCGCGCCACCGACGCCGGGCGTTTAGGCTGCTTCTTCAAAGAATCTTCCTCCGCTGCTTTTTCGCCATCCCTTCCTTTGGGGTATCCACCATGTAGACGCCAGATGACGAGGTGGCCTTCCAAAGGTCCTGTGGGCGCTGGTCTCGATCGCCTCCGCATCATCGCCCATAGCGCCGATGTCCTCGAGTCGTAGTCTAGCATGTCGGTTAGATCCTCGATAAGGCTACAAAGTGGTGGTGGTGGGCTCAATTTCTTCGCCGTCTGAATCTCCAACCGCCCCGCCATAGTCCGCCAGATTCTCCCGATAGCGAGAGATGCTTCAGAGAATTCAGGATATCGCCAAAAGGCGAAAGTGTTGAAAGATGTCCGCGGCGGTGAATTCCATAACCGCGCCTAATCGCTTAATTGGCGGGGCGCGGAGGCTCGGAGTCCGCGAGGAGTCCGCGCCGGATCACGAAGTTTCGCAAGGGACAAGATCGGTATTCGCCCATCGCCAGATGTTGAAGCCCCGGGCGCGCTTCATCCACCGACCTCGCTATGGGCAATCGCCCGCAAGTAGCCGGGCGGATTCGCGCGCCACCAAAGCACCGTCCGCGGCAGAGCCAGATCATGCCCATCGCCGCAAAGGCGGGCGCTTGGTCAGGCTCGAGTCCGTCAAGATCAAGTCTCCGCGTCATCGGCCGTGAAGTTTAGGGCTTCCGAATCGACTCGACGGCGGGGCGAAGCTTTCGATCCGCTCCAGATGGCCAAGAGAGTTGGCCCGCAGCAAAAGCCGCCGAATACGAAGATCTGTCCGGGAGAAAAGTCTCACCCCGACAGCGTTGAAGGTTGAAGATGCCATCGAGCCTATCGGTGACGCATACGCAGGAACTCTCAATGAAAGCACCAATGTCGGTGTCAAACCGCGGATCTCGGTAGGGGGTCCCGAATCGTATGCCTAGGCGGATGGTAACAGGAGACGAGGGACACAATGTTTTTACCTGTGTTCAGTGCCCTCTCGATGGAGGTAATACCCTACGCCCCGCTTGATTAATATTGATGATATGGGTAGTACAAGAGTAGATCTACCACGAGATCAAGGAGGCTAAACCCTAGAAGCTAGCCTATGGTATGATTGTTGAGATGTAATGTTGTGTCCATACGGACTAAAGCCCTCCGGTTTATATAGACACCGGAGAGGCTAGGGTTACACAGAGTCGGTTACAATGGTAGGAGATCTACATATCCAGATTGCCAAGCTTGCCTTCCACGCCAAGTAAAGTACCTTCCTGACACGAGCCGAGTCTTCAATCTTCTATCTTCGTAGTCCGGGAGTCCGCGGATATTGATAGTCCGCTATCCGGACACCCCTAGTCCAGACTCCTCACCTTGAGCAGCGAGCCGCCTATAGCGTGATCCATCTCGTGGCTGGTATGCTTCGACAGCGCCATGCTTGCCAAGATCTTGGCGCTTTCGATAATCTGAGGCGGCATGTGTCCAGATCTCGGCGTCCGCTGGCCCTCCGAATGGGCGCCGGGTAGGTCTTGCAGTGGTCGCCACGAAGGGTCTTGAGCTTCTTCGCCGGAGCGCTTGTCGTGGCTGATGATGAGCACCTCCGTGACGGCGCTTCCGCCATTCTCCTCGTGAGGAAGCGGCTCGTCGTAGACCACCACGTTGGTGGGGAAAGTGTCAAGCGACATGGCGTCGGAGTCGACCAGCATCGGGTCGGTGGAGCCTATGGACTCCAAGTCCACGGCAGGCTCGCCGGTGATGTGGAGTTGGTCGAGGAGGCCCGCGAGGAGACTCTCGGGGCCACCCATGCCTGCGTCGGATGCAGGCTCATCGGATAGGAGCACCTAGCTGACAAGTTCGGCGAGGCTGCTCGCTGCACAGGCGGCCTCAGTGCTGCGCAGCGCGTCGATGCAGACTCCATCTGGCGAGCCTGGCTAGTTGTGCTCGCCAGGGAGGAAGAGGGTTCCCGTCCAGAACAGATCTCCGGACGACGGTGCACCAGGCCCCACGGTGGGCGCCAAATGTCGGGGGTTGGGTGCGACATATGCCAAAGGATGGCTTATCATGGTGGGGGCGAGTAGAACATCGCCGGTGCCTGGAAACGGGATGAGGCGTAGACATGCACGCCAAATAATCTTACCTAGCTTCTGGGTCTCCGAGAGATAACACCTCATCGCTGCTCATGGGTCTCCGCATGATCACTAAGGCAAAGTGACTACAATGGTGCTCCTCGGAGTTGATCGGAGGCGTGAGAGGGCAAGGCTAGCTTCTCCTCCCTATGCTATCCGCCTATCTCTATCAAGGTCCGAACCCTTTGATGGGTGCCCCGGGGTTTATAGGCCTACTTCGGGGTACAATGGTAATCCGGCTACGCGGGTCCCAGCCGCTCGCTCTCGCATCACCGCCCTTCCCGCCGGCTTCGGGCTCGCCAAATGGCGGTCCTGACAGAGCTTGATATCAGAAGGCACTCTGATGACGCAGGCTTGGTCATTGGGTCGTGGCAACAGTGTCGCCGTCTATCGGCGATCACTGTCGCCATTCCCCATCCTATCTGGTTAATGGCTCGTGGGGCCTGGGGAGGAGTCGGCCGACTCAGGAGGTCGACTCCACAGTGTCCGTTTTGGGCGCCAGCGCCTTCGTCCACCCACCGGCAGTGGCCCCGCGGTCTTCGGGTCAGACAGTCGGATTCAGGCAAAAGGCGACGCGACCGTGGCTGAGAGTCAGGGGGCAGGCATGGCAAACATGTCGCGGCCGGAGATCTTCCAAATGACACGGCTCATTGTAGCCATGCTTGTCCTTCAGTAGTAGGGGGAACGCCACGCTGCGGACTGCACTCCCGATCGCACTTTGAGACGAAGGAGGAGTCATGGGCCGACTTCCATAGTCGGCCTCTCCGGAGGTCGCCAGCCTTGAGTCGGCTTATCTCGAGTCGCCGCCCGGGACTCGGCTTGTCTTGAGTCGGCTCGACTCGGCTCGAGGCGCGCGCCCCTGGATGTCTTGAAAGGTCCTGGGACTCGGGTTAGCCTACCCGTGGCCCATTACTCCGACAAATCTCTTTTAGCTTGGTGGCAGTGATTGAAGAATTCTGTCAATGAAACTATCATCTGGAAGATTAACTCCCAATTGAATCAAGTGATTGCAATACCCAGACATTTTGAGTATATGTTCACTGGCAGAACTATTCTCCTCCGTCTTGGAGCTGTAGAACTTATTGGAGACTTCATATCTCTCAATCTGGGCATTTGCTTGAAATATTAACTTCGACTCCTGGAACATCTCAAATGCTCCATGACATTCAAAATGTCGTTGAAGTCTCGGTTCTAAGCCGTAAAGCATGGCACACTGAACTATCAAGTAGTCATCAGGTTTGCTCTACCAGACGTTCTTAACATCGTCAGTTGCATCTGCAGCAGGCCTGGCACCCAGCGGTGCTCCCCCCTGATACTCCGATATATATCTGATACATTCCAAAACACTTCCTGTGTCCGAATAATATCATCCAATATATAAATCTTTACCTCTTGACCATTTTGAGACTCCTCATCATGTCCATGATCTCATCCGGGACTCAGAACAACATTTGGTCACCAAATCACATAACTCATATAATACAAATCGTCATCGAACGTTAGGCGTGCGAACCCTACGGGTTTGAGAACTATGAAGAAATGACCGAGAGACCTCTCCGGTCAATAACCAATAGTGGAACCTGGATGCTCATATTGGCTCCCACATATTCTACTATAGTCGAACCGTTATGACAACATACGTTATTCCTTTTGTCATTGGTATGTTACTTGCCTGAGATTCGATCGTCGGTATCTTCATACCTAGTTCAATCTCATTACCGGCAAGTCTATTTACTCGTTCCGTAATGAATCATCATGCAACTAACTCATTAGTCACTTTTCTTGCAAGGCTTCTTATGATGTGTATTACCGAGAGGGCCCAAAGATACCTCACCGATACTCGGAGTGACAAATCCTAATCTCGATCTATGCCAACCCAACAAACACCTTTGGAGATACCTGTAGAGCATCTTTATAATCACCCATTTATGTTGTGACTTTTGATAGCACACAAAGCATTCATCCGGTATCCGGGAGTTGCATAATCTCATAGTTGGAGGAATATGTATTTGACATGAAGGAAGCAGTAGCAATAAAACTGAACGATCATTATGCTAAGCTAACGGATGGGTCTTGTCCATCACATCTTTCTCCTAATGATGTGATCCCGCTCATCGAATGACACACATGTCTATGGATAGGAGATTTAACCATCTTTCATTAACGAGCTAGTCAAGTAGAGGCATACTAGGAACACGGTGTTTTGTCTATGTATTCACACATGTATTTAGTTTCCGGTTAATACAGTTCTAGCATGAATAATAAAGATTTATCATTAATAAGGAAATATAAAATAACAACTTTATTATTGTCTCTAGGGCATATTTCCTTCAATATCTTTGCGTGTGTCGAAGAGAGATGATATCTTCATCGATTGATCTTCGTTATCAATTGTTGGATCTATTGTCTCACGTAATCTTTGATTTGAGGATGGGCTATCGTCAAATCAAATTAGAAGCAATGATTTTCGTAATCTTGTCTTACTCGTGGTTGTTTCCTCGAGCATACACCATTACATATTTTGGGTCTGACAAATGCTATCACCTTGTTCACATAGTTGTGGAATTCCATCTATATGGAAATCCCGATGACTTATTGTTGAGCCCATTAGCAACATCTTATCTCCCCCACAATTCATGTTGAACCTTAAGCTAGTGTTGGAAACTTGTGTAAGCATTTGCTTCATGTCCCACTCATGAAGCATATGTTGGGTGTAACAAGTGACTTCGTCTAGTTCACATGCATCTGATGCAAGTTGCCTTCGTGAATTTGAGAAAGCTTGTTTTTGTTTCCTATGGAATCATCCCAAGTCAGTCATGCACGTGCGAAGTATACTATGCTCTGGTAGATTTGCAACCTCCATCCCACATGTATTTCCTAGCACACCAAGCCACTGATTGATTTGTTCAAGGAGAAGAAGTTCCTTCATAAGAGCTAATCATATGACTTATGTAAGGACTTCGATATCCTCGATGATGGTTCCCAACCAGAACTCGGTGATGTTTCGTTGTAAGACTACTATGTGGTCATGCTTGTCTGGGACAGCGTGTTCACATGTGTCTAGCAGAAGCAGCTCATGTTTTGGAGCTTACTACCATAGTCCATTTCCTCGCAACGTCATCTCGTCGGCTTGTGTTGCAAACTTTCTTTCCAGACATGTTGTCTAGAATATCCTGTTACCAACCAGATCTAAATCCCAGGCATATATGATGGTTGGAACGTTTCCAAGATCTATGATGTAGGTCCCAACAAGGTCGATGTTTTGGCCGACACACCTAGCTGAGAGATCTATCATTATAGTATCTTCATTGAGCTATTTGAGAATATTCTCCATGAGGATTTCATGTGACTTATTCCAGAAATTGTTCCTTAGGGATTCCTGTCCTCTTAGTTTCTTTGAATATACTATAACCATTCAAACAGTGGAATCACTCTCGACTATTGAGTTTTTCCCCGATTACTAGAATCATACCCAGCATTTGGATTTTTGTTCCCAGTCTGCACCCGCCTTTGTGCCATTTTACAATGGTCTGCCTTCTCAGTAATTGTTATCCAGGATCATCTTCAAAAGTAGGCTTACCATGGATTCCATCCATTTCCCATGATAAGCAAAATCATCCATTGCATTGTCTTCAACAAGGCAGTCCACATCATCCATCCTAGTCCGAGTATGCCATTCTATCGAACTCCTTCAAACGATCGACTGAGATTTGCCATAGGCTGGTATAGAGAGTTTCAATGATCTAGATATCAAAAGTAGTTCTTTTTGCCACTTAAGGGATAAACCACGAGTCGCCTTTCCCCAAGGTGTCCCGTTATGGGATCATGGCAGTTATCTCCTCGCTACTTTGAAATGCATCCACCACCCCCTTAAGCATGGAATTTTTGCTACTTAATTGAACCTTGTCATGTGCTCCTTTCCGTCATTCTTGATGTGTGTTTTGTGTCTCGGCTCGAGAGATATTGTTATGTCTCATTCCATGAGTTGATCGTTAGCTGCTCGACCTTTGAGAAGATTGATTCTTCTAGAGTTTCCCTTTCTCCTTGTTGTCATGTTGGATGGAGTTCTCAGAGCAAGATGTCGAGACAAAGATGATGATCAAATGACCATTCTTATGAGGTGCAACCTGGATCGTGAAGATTGTGTTAGCTTTGTGTCCCCTCTGTCTTCTTACCTCACGTCTTGAATCTCGGGACGAGATTCTTGTTTAGTGGGGGTGAGTGAGGGAGTCCTGGATTAGGGGGTCCTCGGACTATGTACTTGTGGCGTATTGTTGGACTATGAAGATACAAGATTGAAGACTTTGTCCCGTGTCCGGGTGGGGCTCTCCTTTGCGTGGAAGGCAAGCTTGGCAATTCGGATATGTAGATTTCCTTCTCTCAGAACTCCACTGGTAACCCTAGCCCCTTCGGTGTCTATATAAACCAAGGGTTTAGTCTAGAGGACAACAACAATCATAATCATAGGCTAGCTTCTAGGGTTTAGCCTCTACGATCTCGTGGTAGATCAACTTGTAATACTCATATCATCATGAGCAATCAAGCAGAAGTAGGGTATTACCTCCATCGAGAGGGCCCAAACCTGGTAAACATTGTGTCCCCGCCTCCTGTTACCATTAGCCTTGGACGACAGCCTGGGACCCCTACCCAAGATCCGCCGGTTTTGACACCGACATTGTTGCTTTCATTGAGAGTTCCACTGTGTCGTCACGGTAAGGCTTGATGGCTCCTTCAATCATCTACAGCAATACGATCCAGGGTGAGGTTTTTCTCACCGGACAGATCTTTGTATTCGGCGGCTTTGTACTGCGGGCCAACTTGCTTGGCCATCTGGAGCAAATCGATAGCTACGCCCCTGGCCATCAGGTCAGGATTGGAAGCCTGAACTACACTGCCGACATCCGCGGAGACTTGATCTTTGACAGATTTGAGCCCATGTCAGGTGCGCCGAACAGTCACGATGAGCTTGACTTAGATCTGCCATCGGATGGTGTTCGGGAGATCACACCTAAGGCTGCCCTGACCCTTAATCCGGAGCAGATCGCGCCATCCAAGGATGGGTGGATGGACCCTACCACGGAGGCCGCACACTCAGCAGCGATAGAGCTGAATACAGACTCCGCCTCCGATGAGGCCTGTGTCATCAGACCCTCGGTCTCGTCTCTGGCCATAGGCTCCGAACCTCGTGCATCCGTGCCTATCGAATCTGATTGGGCACCGATCATGGAGTTTACCTCCGCAGATCTCTTTCAGCACTCGCCCTTGGGCGACGTGATAAATTCATTAAAGTCTCTTCTTCGTCAGAGACTCTGCCAAACTATGTCCGCTTGAGGGAAGCGGACGATGAAGAAATTCATTCCCCACCCACCACCCACATAATAGCCACTATCGATGATTTAACCGACATGCTTGACTTCGACTCGAAGACATCGACGGTATGGACGATGATGCAGGAGAAGAACAGGAACCACCACCCACAGGGCGCTGGACAGCCACCTCATCATATGATATATATATGGTGGACACGCCCAAAGAAGGCGATGTCGATGAGGCAACGGAGGATAATCCCATTGAAAAGCAATCTAAGCACCGGTGTCATAGGCTCCGCTCTAAGCCCCGCCATAGCAAAAATAGCGATACCGGCACAAGAGATAATAGCACTCTGGATGGTGCCGAAGACGAAAACAATCCCGCCCAGCCAAGCATCGAGCAAACCGAACGGGAGGATGGGCAAGCTAGCCCTAAGGAACAGGCAACAGATGGAGAATCAGAGGATGACAATTACATGCCCCTCTCCGAAGACAAAGTGAGCC